>JAWNLS010001251.1:7053333-7657500 GCA_035042185.1 Drosophila kambysellisi | reverse complement strand
ACTCCCATTCAACTGTGCCACAAAGACGACTTGCGTCAGCTGAAAATTCGTGCGGCACGTTTCGTATCTCAATGCTCAATGTTCAATGCAATCCAAATATAAAAAAAAATAAGCTAGCATCTGCCGCAATGCCAAACGTGTCAAATGCATAAAAATCAAAAATTCACACAGAGCGAAAAAATGCTAGAAAGAGTTGAAAACAAAAATAAAACTTTGCTGTGCAAAAAAAAAATGTATTGACCAAGTGATACTCTGTTACCAATTTAGTGACAGCTCAAATAAAAAAATATTTTTAGTAGCGTATAAATCAAAATTAAAGCAAAAACTCTATACAAAAAATCCATCTCCCAACAAATAAATCACAGCTCAATTTAGAAAATAGCTCTAAAAAGAAAATCGGCCAGAAAATTGTTCTGCTTGATAGAAATAAATACTAAATATACGAAAAAAAGAAGACTGAAAATTAGAAAGAGTTTTTCTATTTCTCTGAAACATATTTTTAATAATATTTAATATTACTAAAAAGTAGAAAAATAAATAAACATACATTTTTAAAAATATATATGCGACTGAGTTAAAAAAGAAACAACTTGGTTTTTAGAAAGATAATTAGATAGGTTACTCAAAATTAAGCCAACATCATATCGATTTTATAAAATTCTGATAGATTTTTTTAATATACTCCTACCTAATATACTCTTCCACAGACAGACAGAAAATCGGAAAAGCAAAAAATTTGTATGGTTAGCGATGCGAATGCAAATTCAGCATGAGCTTGAAATACACCAGAAAAATCATTGGAACTGGCAAAGTAGGGAGGAGGTGGAGCAGGAGGAGGAGGAGGAGGAGGAGGAGGAGGAGGAGCAGGAGGAGGAGGTGGTGGTGTTACCACAGAGAAAATTCAAAAATGCACACATCCTTAACTAAAAGCAGTTTGAATAACAGAAGTGCAAATAAACACAGCAATCGAATTGCACAAAAGCACAGAATTCGTGTGGTGGGAAGCTCTATAAAATGACAACAACAATAACAACAACAATAACAACAACAACAACAACAACTACAACAACAACACTAACAATAAGAATAATAATAACAAACAAATGCGACCACCAAAATTGTTGTTGTGTCTGGACTTTTGTTGGTTTTAGCTTTGACTGGATTCGAACATTATCCGATAGATAATTGTTTATTATTGCAGTATTCTAAAAGCGAGTGGAAGAGGGGCAGGTGGCAGGGGAGGGGGGAGGGGGGGGGGGCACTGCAATTGAGAAAGCGCCCAAAAATGCGCATTCAGCATATCAAATTTGCAATTTGCATTTCCGTTCAAACGTTGCATTAATTCAACAAAACGCAATTGAATTCAATTTTAATGAGAATAAATATTTAATATCAAAATATTTCGAAAACAATATGAATGCAATTTAGAATTTATGCCACAAACAACAACGGGGTATACCCAACTACACATACCTTGCACTAAATTTAATATTCTCGAAAGCCTTAGGGCAGTACTAAAGTAGTAAATATAACAGTAATATTAAATTAATAATTATTTTTATACCCTTAACCCATTGTTCAGTTTAAAAATTAATTAACTTGCTTTTATACCTTATTTAAAGAGCAACGTTCTAAATTGTTTAAATTTTGATTGATTCGGCATCGAAAATGTAATTAAATATTAAGCAATTTAAGCCAAAAAATAAATAAGAAATATACTTTATTACGTCATTTTATTTAATATAATAAAAAAAAAACGAAATTGGCTAAACATTCATTCTTCTTAAATATTATATTATTTTTTATATTATATTATATTTTTTATATTAAGCCACTTAAGCCAAAAAAGAAATTAGAAATATAAATAGAAAATAATGAAAACTAATTTAATATAAATTAATTAAAAATACTTTCTTCTTAATTGGAATTTTATAGTCATTAATTAAATTTAAATATTGATTTGTTTTTCTTAAAATTTAAGCTTCTGGAAATACGCCTTAATTGGGATACGCTGGCGAGGTACAATGATATGCGCCTACGGCTGTTGCAACCCGTAGACGGGGGGAGAGGCGGACTCGGGTGCGGCAAATGACAGGCCGCAAAATTGTGTGCATTTCGGTTGTTTGCATTTTGGGAATTGCCAAAGGCCCAAAATGCGTAAATTCTTGTGTGTGTGTGTGTTTACTGTGTGTGTGTGTGTGTGTTTACTGTGTGTGTGTGTGTGTGTTTACTGTGTGTGTGTGTGGTACATGTCAAATGTAAAGAGGAATAGCAACTAAACATGAGCGTGAATTTAACACCTGCTGCTGTTGCATGACTGCAGCAGGTAACAAAACTAATTAAAATAGCTGCGGCAAAAACAACCAGATTTAGGTAAATATGTATGTACTTGCATGCATGTATGTATGTATATAATATGGGTAACAACACGTTCCGCGGCAAAGCTTAACAAATTATCAGTATTGAGGCATTCGCTGATACATCAATATCAGCAAATGTGTAGCTGTATCTGCATTTGTATCTGTAGCTCTGGCTGCATTTGTATCTGTAGCTCTGGCTGCATTTGTATCTGTAGCTCTGTCTGCACTTGTATCTGTAGCTCTGTCTGTATTTGTATCTGTAGCTCAGTCTGCATTTGTATATGTAGCTCTGTCTGTATTTGTATCTGTAGCTCTAACTGCATTTGTATCTGTAGCTCTGTCTGCGTTTGTATCTGTAGCTCTGTCTGCATTTGTATCTGTAGTGTATCTGTGTGTGTTTGGCAGGCAATATGCACACGCTCCAGCAAACAACAATTGGCATTGTTCGCTGTCAAAAGGTAACAACAGCAGTGTAGCAAACCGTGTTGAGAGGGGGTTTGGGGGGGTTTGGCCAACTCAATTATTTTGCGTGTTAGCCATGTGCGGTTAACACAACAAATGCGCACTCAGCAACCTACTGGCCAAATACAAACACACACACACAAGAAACAGATATACAGCTAAAGATACAGATGCAAAGATATATAGATACAACTACAGCTACAGCTACAGCTAAAGATACAGCTACTATGTAATTAGAATCATTGAACTGGGGGCAGGCAAAAGTCATTTGTTTGCTTGCAACACACCACACACGAACAATGCTCGGCGTTGTGTGTCATTAGCGAGAGATGCCTGCGTAGAGTGTGCCACAAATTATGGCGGATGAATGAGTTGTTTCCGGTGGAAAGAAGTGGCAAGAAGATGAAGCAGACGAAGCGAGAAAATGGCACAACTTTGTGCCCCATAAATCAATAGAGCCACTGACAGCTTTGTCAATGGCAATATGAATCCACACACACAAACACACACACACACACAAATACAAAATGAGCGAGTGGAAGCAAAGTCTTAAGACGCGTTCCCCAAAAAGGAGATGGCCACCCAAACAGCCTCCCCTCGTTTCGATACGCTTGGATTGCCTCTGCCTCCTCATTGAAGGTCATCAATAAGTGGCAAGCACAATAGAATATTGTTGTTGTTGTTGCTGGCTGGCTGCATTAGCTGCTGTTTCAGCGAGCTGTCAAAATGAAAAGCATTTTCCACGCTGCCACTTTTCATGATTCGCCAAAGCTTTTCAAACAGCAAAATTAGCCCAAAAATTTCTCTGTGTGCGGCAATTTGAGCAAATTACTCAAGCGCTGGCTTCGATTTGCTTTATTAAAATAGGAAAAAAAAAAAAAACAAACAAGCGTAAAATAAAATAAAATAAAATCTAGAGCCATTCCCCCCCCACGCAACCGCCCTTTGCCCCCTGCTAATGCTGCACAGCAATTGTCAGGCGCGGCTATCATTCAACATTTTGAGACCCAGAAAAAAAAACATTTTCAATTTAATTAAAAAAAAAACATTGTTGTTTTGGCTTTTAGTCTTCCCCCACCCACACTCTGCGGCGGCTGGTTGAATTGTTAGCTTGGCCAACAATGTTGGCCATGTTCAAATAATAATGCAAATTGTTTTGCAAATGAAATTATATAATTTTGGCTGCTCAAAGTTTAATGAAACAAAACAGCGGAAGCGAGAAAGAGACGGAGAGAGAGAGGAAGCAACTTAAGCAAATAAGCGGAGAAAAGAGCTAAAACAATAAGTCAGACATTAGTGGTAGCAGCCCTTAACAGTTAAGATAAATACGCCAGCGATAAAACTCTTTCATATTTAGCATACTACAAAAAGTTGAGCTGCTCAAATTGCAGCAGTTAAAAAAAATATGATAATCAATTATTTGGTTTTTTTGGCTGAGGCAAGTAGATTAGGTTAAGTTATGGCCGTTTTTTTTTTGTGGCAGGATAAGAAATGCCTCCTATACCAAACAAACTTCTGCTCTAACGGGGCAATGGTTCCACCCGCTGACTTGAATAAACATAGTTGAGGAAAGGAGAAATGTTTGTGCAGATGGGAGTCCACAAAAAGTAGAGTATTTGGTTGCTTGGGGGCGGGCGGGTGAGAGAGGAGGTGCTGCACCGATTCATCTGCCATGTAAGCAGCTTCCGCAGAAATAGCCTTGACAGAAAAACAATCAAGTTGCACGGATACCTATCAGCCAATATCAGTTATTGAGTTTGCGTAATTGTGCGGTGCTTTTGTTAGGCTCGGAAAACTTAGATCAGAGACGAGGTGTGGCAGGAACTAAATAATTACTTCTTCCTGTTTCCTGAAAATGGTTTTAAGTGCTAACATAATTAGCATGTTTTGTATAGATTTAATATATAAACAGATGTGAATGACTTAGTTTACCTTTAATCTACTGAATGTGTATAAATAATTATATTATTGAGTCGCTTGTGCGTCCAATTCAGGTATATGTATCTTGTGTTTCCACAATATCCGATTCATCTAATCAGATTGGAATCTTTGATTACGAAATTCTTATTCGAAGAGCTCCCTTTTTGTTTGTTGTTGAATTGGTAAATGGTGAAATTTAATCTGTAGCTTTGATGAGCCGAATTAATTTTTCTATTAAATTTAGAGCCTAAACCTTCGTTCTCTCCCTTCCCGTTACTTCTTTCCACTTTCTCCTTACCATTTCGAGTATTCTGTAATGATTACAATCTACAATATTGTCATATCATGTTATCAATACAGCATCTCCTATCAATAAGGAGTGAGTTTACATTATTCCTTATGCAACTTAACTAATTCAAACAAACTACTTTTTATATTTAGTTGAACTATGATTTATCTGGGGTTTTCACAATCCATAATTGAACAATTTTGCAATTAAACACTCAGAAATATCATAAATTGTTTAATTTTCCTCATATTTTGTAATTTAAAGTTAAAATTGTATTAAATTTATTTAACTCCCTATATTTTTTTCCATGTCCACTGACAGATGACAGGAAATAAATAATTGATGAGAGTGGAGATAAATGGAGAGTTTTACCAAATATAATAAATAGTAGCAAGTCTCCAAATACTTTTTTTCAACTTAGTTTATAGTGGCTCATCGTTAGTTTTTGCTACAGATTAACGCTGATTTTAGTCAAGTAGCAGCGATAAATAACACTCACTGTCGCCGCACTCTCTGCTTGCAGCGCGCGACAACCCAGTTCGGTGGTGGCAACCCTACTCAATGGCAATCTAGTAAATTATCGCTTTGTGGTAACGCTGTCACAAACATGGCGCACTAAAAATACTAGTTGATAGCCAGCAGAACAGATGGCAAATTCCAAACGATGTCGCCTGCTCGTCCCCCACCCTCCCCCCACTCACCCAACGCCTAACGGCGCCTACTCCATGCTGAGGTTAAAGATACAGTTCCATTAGCAGACAGTAAAATACATACATACGTGTGTGTGTGTGTGTGTGTATATGTAAATGGCTGGCAAATAAATCGCAGTCGACATTTGACAAGCAGAGCCGAGAAGAGCGCGACATTCGCTTAATGCGAAAAGGTAACTGTGAAATCCATCAGTTTGGACCACGCACCACATCAGAGACAGAAAGATAGAGAGAGAGAGAGGGAGCAGCACACATCCCCTTTCCCTGCACGTCCCCTTCTCCATCACACAGGTGCAGACGAATGATGAGTTGCGATTACACACATAAATACGCAATTCGCTTAAGTACACAGCTTGTCTCTCTCCCACTCCCACTCCCCTTTCCCCCCTGCCCTATCTCTCTCGCACTTTCTGTCTGCTCCGTTTCGAATTTCGCGGTCGCCATTGTTGTTATCGTTGTTGTCGTTAGTGTTTCGCCAGAGGCACCGCGCAAAAAAAATAAGTAAATAAATAAATAAATAAACAAAATAAAAAGCCACCCATATGCGGCACACACATTTGCAATTCAATGTGGGTGCTCCAGCCCCACCTACCCCTAACACTCCCACCCCTTGCCCAATAACAGTCAACAACAATGGCAACAATAATGCGAATTGATGAAGCGTGAAGGATTTGAGGCAATTGCCGGTTGAGAATTGTGCTGCAGACTTCATATCGCACACACACGCACACGCACACACAACGCACTCCCACGCACACAATAACATACACACACACAGAGTGTGAGATATGTGTACATATGCATAATCATTATCTGAATATATTTGACTAAATATCGTTGTTTGCGTAAATGCAGGTCAAATGGGAGTTACGGATTTTCATTTTAAATTGCAATTAAACTTTTACGTTGGCATTGATGGGCATACTAATAATCTGTTGATGATTATGCATGCCAACTCAAGCATATGATCGACCATGACATATTCTGTAAATCCCTTTTCCCCTTGAGAACGGATGCAAGGCCGTGGAGTTGTGAATCTCAATAATTGGTTCGTTAAATTTGTATATTTTAGTGGCAGTTGCTTTGTAACTGTTTAATTTTCAGGCTGCTGTTACTAACTTATAATATTTAATAAATATAAATAAAAATAATGCAATTTTATATAATTTTTAATCATTTTAGATAGTTTATAAATATATATTACTGAAAATTGAAGTAAATAATAAAAGAATGTGATTCCTATTATCTGAATTCTTGAAAAGATTTTCTAGAAATAGTTTTTATAAAGAAATCTGAAATTTTTAGATTCATTTAATTTGAATTGTATTCCTATATGTAGATAGTATTTCTAAAAAATAAAAGCATCTCTCTAGTATTTCTAAAGTTTTCTGCAGCAATTAAAATTAATTGGTTCGTAAATGTTTTAAATTTAAGTACAAGTTGTTAATTATAATTAGAGAAAAACCATAAGCTTATATTTAATTAGTTTGTGTTTAGTAATCTCGACTATGATGACACTTTCATAATTAAAACAAAACAAAACAAATTTGATTTGGTTTTCAATCAAATGTCCGTGGCTAAAAAAATATTTCTGATTTTTGCTGGCTTTGTCAAATGGGGCAGAGAGGCGAGAGGGTGGTAGGTAAGCCCACTTTCAGCGTGTGGCAGCAAGATACAATTACAATATCGATAGAAGTGGGGCACGAAAAAAAAGAGGCGAGAACACAGACAGAAAACTAAAATTGCAGTGTCAGCAAAAATGAATTCCCAAAGCACTAAAATATTTCACCCGCAACGTATGCATATAGTGGGCAGTGGGCGGTGGGTGGTGGGTGGTGCACGGTGGGCGTGACAGAAATCTAACTCTTTTGGACGATGTTTAATCCACTGAACACTAAACTGTGATTCGATGTCCATGAAAAATAAAATGAACATAAAGAAACGCGGAAAATGGGGCAAACAGATGATGTGGAAATTTACATATTTTAAAGAGACGCTGCTGCAGAGGGGAAATGCGAGGTTTGTGGATGAGTGTGTGTGTGTAAGTGTGTGTGTTTGTTGCAAATAAACATGCTTTGGTGGCCTGTTTAAGCAGTTGGCAGGCATAAATATTTGCAAAGCGCATTTAAGTCCGCGCCACACAATAAAGATAAATACAAAAAAAAATATATAAATAAAGGCAGAAGAACCAGCAAACTGGGCCAACAACCATACAAAAGACGAACTTTAGCAAATGGTGTGTGAGAGCAAAAAAACAGAGAAAGAGAGAGAGAGAGAGAGAGGGGTGTGTGTTGGGGGTGGTTGATGTGGTGGCACCGACATAATAATAATAAATATTCAGTTCAGTTTGAGATTCAGTTTTTGGTCGCTTGCTTTTTGTGAGTGCCTGAATGAAACTGCGATATGAATGGAAATGAATATATGAAAACCTGGAAAACACCCACATTGCACTCTGTATAGGTGTGAGTGTGTGTGTGCGTGTGTGGGTGTGTGTACAGTGTGTGTACAGTGTGTCTGTAAGCCGCCCGCAAGTAGGTAAACCAAATCCGAATGAACAGGGATTTGCATTCATAAAATATATCGCAGTCAAAGCAGACGCTGCCCCGTTTTCCCACATACACATACACACACACACACACACACACACACACACACACACACACACACACACACACACACCCTACCCCTGCAGGTATTGCTAGCAAGAAGCGGAGGCCAAATGTGTGTCCCATAGCGTTGCCCCTCCCCTTCCGGCTCCCTTTCGATGCGAGTATATTTTTGAATTATGCAAATCGCAGGCATGAAAAACAAATATTAAACTTTTCATAAAAGATTCAAAAATTAAATAAAATTCCACAAAAGACATAAAAACCAAACGCTGTCGCCCATAGCACACACACACACTAGCTGAGTGTGTGTGTGTGTGTGTGTGTGGGTGGCCATGGCACAGCAATAAGAACAAGAAAGAGTAACTGAATTCGGCAAACCAAAATTTAAGTACCCTTTATTATTGTTATTATTATTTATTTATTTAATGTAGACTTTAAAAAGTGTACAAAATAAAAATAATAAATTTTGTAATAAATCTGGTTGGACTAAAAATTGTAAAGTTCTCCAACATAAATTTCAAGGATTGGGGAAACCCAGAAAAAAAATCCTAACCAAAAAAGTAATATAAATATTTACTTTACTTTAATTAAATTTAATTATCTGCGCATTGTTCTAGTGCTATTTATAGGCATGCACTTTAAGAATTCCGTTACTTATGACATTATAAAATCAAAGTGCCTTATAGCAGGGTATTCAAACGAGCATCCTGTCTGATTTTTTTTTTGTTTGTTTTTTTTTTGTTGGAGGCAGTGCGTCCTTCGCCAAGCGCATATTATATTTATACATATATGTATATATATTTATATGGGACTGGGCGTTCGCATTATGATTGTACTTACATATGTAAGTACATGTGGCCTCTCCGTAACTAACCAACAGTAGTCCCCAGCGCCATGCCCCCCGGCCTTGCCTCTGCAACCATAAGTGCCCCGCACATATGGCAAAAGTTTGCGGGGCCAGTAAACTAAGCAAAATCAACAAACCAAAAACTTTTTTTATTTATTTTTTTTTTATTTTGTTGTTTTTTTTGCATGCGGACAATTGAAATGCCCGGGAATGTGACCACTCAAAAAGAGGTGTGGAGAGGGAGAGGAGGTGCAATTGGGAGCGGCTGCATATGGCAAGAGTCACGCGCAACTAGTTGTGGCTGTTCTGTGTTCTGGGCCCAGTTTATACACATGTTCAAAACGTAAAGCATAAAACGCTTCGTTCAAACATGGCCAAAAAGCGAATTGGCAAACGGCGGCAGACTGACGTCACATACCGTAGGCCCCACAACAAAAGGGACGGGGGAGTCTCTCCCAGCCCATTTCCTACTTTCACTATATAAAAAAGAAAGAAAAACTAAATTAAAAACGGACTGTCAAAGTCTGTGGCTTATTTTTTGCCAGCAATTTTATTTTAAAACAAATTCGAATTGTGTGCGTAGTTTGCAAGTGCCACGCCCCATTTGAGGTTGACTTTAACTTTTAGTTTCAGTTTCAGTTCCAACGAACTTTGGGCCAGTCCTCATTAGAATTCACAGCATGGGACTTTATATTTTTACTTATTTCTTTTGTTGTCTATTTTGTGGTGCCTACTTTTTTGTTTATAAGCCAATTGAGACAGTTTGGGCCTAAATCGAACTTAAATACACTCCTAGAAGGAGGCTTATAGTTTTAAAGAAAACTTAGTTCGATTAGGTTCGAAATAAATGTCATAAAAATGCATGTTAAGAATATAATTAAAAAATAAAGTTAAAATTTCGTTTGTAACTGTTTTATGCTATTCACAGCGATAGTCACCATATCGTATTTATAGTATATACAAAATTCAACCCAGTTCCATATAGAAACGGTTACTTTAAAAAGGTACTTAACATTTCCTTCTTATTGTATTTGTTTAAATATATATTTCTTTTTTACTATTCGCAAGCGACGAAACAAAGCTGAAATTGAAATTTCACACGAATAAAGCAATTTGCATGAAGATCATCAGCGAAAAAGTAGAAAAAAAGCTGCTCAAAAGAATTTTAATGAGAGACAAGGAAAGACAAACACACACCGGATATTTGCAAGAGCAAATCGCACTCCCTGTCTCCCTCTCTCTCTCTTTTCGTCTCTTTCTCTTTCGCTCAATCATGAACTGCAGCCCAAAAACAAAAAGGAAAAAATGCCAAAATGGAAGTTCATTAAACCGCAGATCAAACGCTGTGACGTCATAAACGGCAAATGATTCTCACGGCAAACTCGAACTCAGCTCAAACGGAGCGTGATGAATGTTTCGGGGCAACAACGACAACAACAACAACAACAAAAAGTTACTGACCTCACATTACATGCAGCGAAAAAAGCAACTGAAAACGTGCAGGTTCAAGTTTTTTTTTTCCTCCTTTTTTTTTGGTAAAGAAATTGTGGGAGCGAAAAAAGTAAACGAAAAATTTGAGCTGCAGTTAGTCGTGGGTGTGTGTGGTTGTGAGAGAGGGAAGGGTGTACAAGTTACTAGCAGCAGCATAAAGCTTCTAATATTGCTTTGTGGCTGGCCAAAGTTCGTTTTTAACACTTCACTTTTCGCACTTTTCGTTTTCGTTTTACCGACGCCGACGTCGCTGCCCAAGCACTGGAATTTCATAAAATACACATAAAACATACAGCAACATTTGTTGTTGTTGTTGTTGGGCCTAGCATTCCTGTTGACGTCGACGTTGTAATTGGAATGTAGCGTTGACGTAGTCAACGTCGTCGGCGCAGTCGCAGTCGTCGCACGAAAAAAAAAAAAATCAAAACTGGCCCTGTAACTTTTTAAAGCTTTTGTTGTTGTTGTTCTTGTTGCTCAAAGCGTGGCTTGAAACATGTTTTTGAGCGCTGCTGCTGCTGCTGCGTCGTGATGCTGCGCGTGCGTGTTTGTGAGTTTATATGTGTGAGTGTGTGGGTTTTGGGGATGCTTTTGTGGATTGTGTGGAAGCCAAACCGGAATGTGGCTCATTCAGTGAAAACATTGACGACGAAAGCGTTGCTGTTGTTGTTGTGGTCGTAACTGGAAGCCACTGGCCGGCAATCTATGCAGCAGCAGAGGCGGAGGCAGAGGCGGAGGCAGAGGCAGAGGCAGAGGCAGCGACAGCAGCAGAGGCACCGGCAGAGAATTGTCGTCGCTTGTCGCTGTTGTTGTCGGTGTTGTTAATTGTTGTTGTTGTTGCTTGTTTTTCTGGTTTGTGGCATTCGCGTTGAATTGCGCCAGATTTGCGTTTTTTGCTGCTGCTGCTGCTGCCGCTGCGACTGCGCCACGCTTCATTTCTTGCGCTATTTGGGGCTTGGCTTCCAATGTTGGAAAGCGAAGCATATTTTCTGTCGTACAGTTTTGCAGTCGCCGCCAATTGGCGACATGAGCATTGGAATTTGCTGTTATTTCTGCTGCTGCTGCTGCTGCACTCAAGCAGAAGAAGATAAGGAGGAGGAGGAGGGGCGAACGAAGTAAAATGAGTTGGGGCAAAAAATAATTATGGTGAGATGGCGTGTGGAAAAAGAATCACGTTTATACCGTTTTGTAAACTGATTTTTTCTATGCTGCTGCTGTTGCTCCTTCTTCCTCTTCCTCTTTACTCTTTGCCTTGTTCTTTTTTCTTCAAGTGCAATTTTCATTGTTGCTGTTTCGTTCACACACAACACACACACTCACGGACACAGCAGGCGACGCTCATTAAATATTTTCGCTGTCGAATTTTTTGTATACGTATAGGCATGTGTGTGTGTGTTTGTGTGTGTTGTGTGTTTGCTGCGCTGCTTTCAAGTTCGACGCTCATTTTTTGCTCACCTTTTCTGCGCACCTTGCTCTGCTACTGCTGCTGCTGCTGCTGCTGTTGCTGTTTTTGTGTTTTTATTTTATTTATTTTTTATTTGTAACTTATTCACTTTTGCTTTATCACGCAGCTAGTTATTTATAGATGTATGTATATTTATTTATATTTTCATTCTTTTCACATTTCAATTGCTGCTTCTTTTTGCTTTTGTAATTAATTCAATACACTCACAAACACAAACACTTAAACACACACACACACACAGACACGGGAAACATTCGACAGTTCGTTCGCTGGGGGAAAACACGTCCGCAGACAGGTAAATTCGCTGAGCAACTGACGCTCGCTTGCCTCAATGGTGGCTTTTGAGTTCGAACCGTTCTCTGTCCCCCTCTCTTTCTCTCTCGCTAGCTGACACCAACTCCAGCTCTGGTTTCGGCTTGCGTTGGTGCTGACATGCTGTCATCTCTCTCTGTGCGATCGTTTGTCTCGCTCGCACGCGAACACTTGCGCACTCAACCTCGATCGGCAAAAGTTCGTTACGGCCAAGAATGCTTTTGAATTTTACCTGTGACGCGTCGCACTGCTTGCTCCTCTCTCTCGCTCTCGCGCTCTCTTGTTGTCATGTGCTTGGGTGTGTGTGTGTGTGTGCTTGTGTATGTGTGTTTACCTGCCGTTATCTGGTTTGAGTGCCTGGAAATTAGCTGAGCGCTCTCACACACAGCCAATTGCCTTGTGTGCGTGTGTGTGGGTTTATATCTCTGGCTCTGTCTCTGGCTCTATGTCTGTGGGTGTTATTATTTGCATACAACTCAGTTGTAGTCTTGCCAACAGAGGGGGTGGTATAGGGTTCTTATATTGACATTAAGTTGTTAAGCACTATATTTGCTCACTTAATGCAGTGCTTATGTGACTTAAAGTGCATTGATGCATATATTCACACATGCTTATTAACAATTATAAAAACTGGTATTTTATTTCAAATGGAAACGACTGCCTGCTATGCCGCCAGATGGCGCTGGACTATTTAGCAATGGCCACAACCATTTACAGTTTGGGTCTAGCTGAGCTCTTTTACAGCCACTGTGTACATGCTAAGGTGTGTATGCAGTTAAGGAAGCGCTGTGTTTGCAGCCTCTTTCAGCTATTAATAAGATTCGATTAATTTTGGTGTGTGGCCGTGTAATAAAATTCTAATTACACTTTATCCAAATTTAGCTTTTTATTTGCATACCTTTTTTATAGTACCGCCAAATGTCGTTAAATGGTCTTAAAACGAAATTACATGGCTAAGCCAGTGGCTCTTAAACTGCGGCAATGACTTGCTTTATGCCTGACAAAAAGGTGCATAAATCTGCCAAATTACAACAATATACAAACACACACTCACACACACACACATGGGAACAAATGTCTGGCAAAAATATTGTCAGCGAATTTCGTCATAAAAACGATTTAACAACCGAATAAACAAACCACAAAAATCTGAAAGGCAATTGCGGTTTCCCCTCGCAGCCCACCTTGAACTCTTCTCCAAACCAACCCACCCCACCCACCTCTCCTAATCGGGCAAAACGGAAATGAAGCCGACGCGTAAAACAAAAAGAAGATGAAAAGTACAAAAGCAACAACAAAAAATGAAACTCAACGAAAAGCTTTCTAACTCAACCTCCCCCCCCCCCCCCCTCTCCCAACCAGCTTCAAGCGTTTTTATGGTCCATCAGCAGTCGGCTAATGCCGGCAATTAAAATAAACGGCAGGAAAGATGCCGCCACAGACAGCTAACGGGACTAGCAACTCTCTCGCTCACTCTCTCTCTGAGGACCCTTCGTCAGTTGCAGGCCTGAGGCTCTCCAGGGCCTCACCCCCCACTCCCCCGGCTCCAATCGGCAGTCTCGAGTGGTTGAGCTGCTTCAGCGGCCATAATAAATGTGCGTTTAATGAAATTTTTATTCAATCAGCGCAGCGGCTTTTAACGGCATAGACAGATAGAGTGTGAGTGAGCGAGAGAGAGAGGGAGAGATTGCGAGAAGGAGTGATTGAGAGAGGGAGAGCGACGTGCTAACCTGTTGATGTGTGATTTATGTATGTATGTGTGTTTAATGCTGTTGCTTTGAATAGCTCTATCTCTCTCTCTCCCTCTCGGGCTTCCTTTATGAAAAGCTTAAAGCAAATACAACGGGTTCAAGTGAGCGGAAACTGAGCTTAGAGCTTGGAAATGGCTTAAATGGAATTTACATGAGACGCTTAAGCAGCAAAGAAGCCGCCAAACTAAATTAATATTAAAAAATACAACTATAAATATTAATAAATGTGAATATAATATAACTTTTTTGCTGACATCCTTTGAATTTTTTCTTTTTAAGTATTTCAATATATTTTCAATCCTGTCGAGATTACGGCCAACAAAAAACAGTTTTAAATTATAAAAAGCAGATACTAATGTTTGTAAGTAATTTTGTTAGTTGCTGAGCTTACGTTTTATTTAAGCTGGCATGAAGCTTTCAGGAGACTTCCGAGATTTATCATAAAAAATAAATTAAATAACATTTTATGTTTTTTGTGTTTCCTGCGCTTTCATTAAAATTATTTATATTTTATTAACACAAGAATCTGAAGTTTTTCAGGCAGTTAATCGTATTAATTTTAACCGTTTAAATAGATTAGTTCTCTTGCTTTTACTGTATAATACTATATTATATATATTTTAAGTTTTCCTTTCATTACATTTAATATTATTTTAAGCTCCAAGTTAGGCTTAATGTGCTTTAAAGCATTCTCAGAGATTTATTGAGCTTGAATATATTTAAATGCAGCTTTACTGTACTATATTATCCTGGCAATTCATTGAGATGATTCAATATTGATATGCCTAAGCTCAATTCCGATTGCGATCATGTATATTATAGCATTTAGCATATGCGATAACCGATTCCGATTAACTTTCCCACGCGTGGCAACAAATGCTTTGCCTCATGCCTCTGAGATATGTGCGCCGCCATTTGCATTTAGATAGGTTTTGTGGTAAGCCTTAACCACCATCAAGATTTCCACATTCGTCATGAATATCCGGCCCAGAAACCAACTGTGGAGCTATTGTCATTTATTCATGATGTCACGTTGCGCCTGCCTTAATATATATGTTTACTTGTATATATTTCCCGGTGTAATGCAGAATTTTCCTGATTTTCGCTTAATTTTCGTCATTATATTTTCGAGTGCCTTGCGGCTGCAATTAGACGCTGTGGTCGACCGCAACACGAAAAACTTACGCATTTGTACAACTTCTTCCCCCACAGATCCCTCTTCCCGCATTTTCCCAAGTCATCCCTAGCAAATGAAATCAGGGAAAAAGTGGCAAGAACAAGTACAAATGCTTTAGTGGAGAGAGCTCGACTGATGGATACCCTAAACACAGTTCTTTATCCATTATATATATATATATAGTTATCGATATAGTTTATTTAAAGTTATCGATAGATGATAGAAGTTATATATCAAACTTGAAGTATCTGACAAATTAACAGACAAACAGGTATTTTGATACTAAACATACATGTTAAGGGATCCAAATTATCACCCTCCACACGTTACGCCCTCTTTGTGCAACTTCAATGTGTTGGGGGTATAAACCAAAGTCGCGTTGGCTTGCCACATTTTCAGCTGCAGAGACATTCGCATCTCATTCATTTCTCATTTGTTTCTCATTCATGTCTTATGCGATTCTCCCTCGCTTCTCATTAAAGTTGGTGCTGAGCCGTCGTCTCCGACTTGGCATTCAATTAATTTTGCTTAGGGTTGTGTGGAGGGTGTTGCGGTTGAGGGTGGCAGGTGTCAGGTGGCAGGGGAAGTGTGGAGCCCGCTTCTGTTTGCCAACAGGTGCGTATTATATTTGCATAGATTAAAAGATAGCTGCGGATTTTGGGCAACCTGTTCAGCTCAGAGCGGCAACTTGCCACCGCTTAATTAAAAAGTTTATGCAACATTAACATAAATTTAATTTTGCGCTCAAGTTGAAAGCCATCAAGTGGCCATCGGCCACAATTGAACAGACGGCGAAAGAAGGTCAAGAAGACAGCACCAAAAATATGCCTCTTAACCTGCCCCAAAAATCATGCTAATGTTTGGCTTATAACTGCCAAATATTGATCGCAGTTGGCAACGTCCCAAAACGGAAATAGCCAAAAAAAAAGTGAAGGAAAAGCGGCTGAGAGCCGTAAGCGGATATCTGAGACGTCTGCGATGTGGGTCAAGTAAAACAATTGACAGCTTTTCCAACTTGTCAGGACACAAGAACAACAATGACAGCAAAACAAATACGTAGCAGTCTGATCGACCAGGCAAATACCCTGCAATCATATCAGATTTGAGTATTTATTAGGAACCCTTTCCCTGAGTTTCCTGCTGCTTTTTAATGTAGAAATCCCATTTAGAGTTGAAATTGTTTTGCGAAAAATCAAAATAGGTTGGTTTCAAGTTTTCCACTTCGTCAAAGCTGAACCGGAACTTAGGAAAATTTATTATTTCTTTTAAGTAGAAAGTTGATTATTTATCTTACACTAGTTTAAGCGTCATTGTGATTTATAATTTTTATATTTATATTTTATATATATCTATGTATAAATAAATAAATAAATAATTAAATATATAATTTAATTTTTTAATATATGCTCAAGTCTTACTGTCTTTCAGGCCACCCCAATTATTCGCTTTTATTTGCTTGTATTACGGGTACATCAGTGTCCACTAAGGGTCTTCTGTGGCAATGGCCAGCACCTGGTTTGGCCTATAAATAAATCATGGCCTATGATAAAACACACACATACACAACTAAAACTGCTCGGAATATCAAACATTTTGATTAGATATGCGTCAGGCATTTCCACACGTGCGTTTTCATCCCTTCCATCACTTTCCCAAAACCCTCCAAACCCCCCAAACCCCCGCAAATCGCTGCTCGAGAGACCTTCTGACAGCGTTTGACTTATTGTCAAGTTTTGGTTTGTTTACAGGCCACACAATCTGCCACATCGCATGCTCAATCATAATACAAGTTGGCATTTTGGATGCATGCACCACGTGGCGTATGCGCAACTCAAACATTTTGCGGCGATTAATCACATTTGCCAACGTCTGCTTGTGTTGCATTTGGCAAATGAGTTTTTGGCCATTTAAATTGCAATTTATTGTGGCTACAAAGACCACAGATTTTGCCTCAAGATATATTATTTAGATATTATTTATTATTTATTTTAATGTTTACAACTCAAATATACAAAAGAAATTACACACGAATACTTTTCCAAAAGTAAATAAAGAATAATTTAGTCATCAGTTTTATTCAATATGCGACAAACAGACTTAATTTTATTTTGATTCCAATTAGAAAATTATTATTTTTATATTGAATTAATTTTTAAATTAGATTAGAATCAGAAAAAAAAAAATTAGAATACCAGAAATTTTGCATATTTGGGTAACTTTCTTTATGTTCAGAAAGTATATTTCTCAAAAGGAAATTTTTAAAAAAATTTAGATAAAATATGTGTAATTTCCTAATTAGGTTTTTTTTTTAAATTTGATTTAAACTTATTTGTTACAAATATTATTATTCATTATTAGTATTTTAAGATTTCATATATGCAATAATTTAAAATTCTTTATTAATTAATTATTTAAGACAATAGCTAAACCCTAACATTTCTAAAATTTAACTTTCTAATTTAAAGGATATTCTCATTTTGTAGAAAATATTTCAAGAAACAAAAGACTTCAGTTGGGTTATTTTTCCAAGTGTAGTTATTTTAATTGTTTGATTTGAAAAGTGCTTAACAGCTGGCATTTGCTGCATTACACAAATGACCGTTAGCGAATTCGTGCTTGGCCACAATTAAAAGGCTTAGGTAACAAATGCAAATGCAGATTATTAGATTTTGGTCAGTGATTACCGGGCGTATGAGTAATGCTCTATAAACAATGTATGAATAAATAGATGATAATGTTTACATTAAAATTTACAACGTGTTGCGAAATTTATAAAAAACACACACACAAATATTTAGCCATCAAAAGAATCAAAATGAATGAGCAATGGTTAATTCCAATGTGGCAAAGAGCAGCAACTAATAAATGTGAAAAGAATGTGAACAAATGTACATACACACATACATACATACATATGTATATGTATATATTTATGTATGTATGCAGATGAATAATAAATGGC
Organism: Drosophila kambysellisi; assembly: GCA_035042185.1. NCBI lineage: Eukaryota > Metazoa > Arthropoda > Insecta > Diptera > Drosophilidae > Drosophila > Drosophila kambysellisi. Next base: position 7,639,148 of record JAWNLS010001251.1, on the reverse strand, counting down.
TGTCAGCGTTTTTGGCTCATAAACAGGCCAACAGCAAAAAAGAAAAATGAAAACGAAATAAAAATCAAATGCTGCTCGACGAACAAATATACAAATGGCCCAAGCAGCTGTAACAGTTGCAATCGTTGTTGTTGTTTTTGTCAACAAAACACACAAAAGACTAACAACAACAGCAATAACTACAACAACAAACAGAGCAGCAATTGAAATAACTGCAGTCTTAGCAGCAGCAGCAGCAGCAGCAGCAGCAGCAATAATCCAAACAGATAGACTAACGAAGGAGAGGAAGAAAAAAAATAAAAACAAAGGGCAAAGCGCAAAGACAAATAAGACGAAAAAGCAAACGAGTGCAAAAGCTTTAGGTTTTAACGATGACGTGCTGGCAGAGAAAGCTTTTCGTTGTCGTCATCAAGCAGCGAACATGTTGCAATGCGACTGAGAGTCGCACGCTGTCGGCAGACGGAGTCAAACACTCGACGGCGCTTGCACGAAACGGACGCGAACGCGGAAATCGGAACGTTCAGCAAAAAAAACGGACATTGGCCTTTCGCGCCAAACGCGACGGCCGCATAAATTTTTAAAATATATAAATGAAAATTGCATTGCTAATAAAAAATAAAATGCTCATCATTTAATAAACACACACAAACAATTTTATTGTGTTTTAAGTTTGTTAATTTGTGTCAAAAAAAAAAAAAAAAATAAATAAAAGAAATCAAGCTAAATATAAATCAAATACAACAAGTGCATAAATATAAAAGTTCTTCAGTGTATGTGTGTGTGTGTGTTGGTGTGTGTTAATACAAATTATCGACCAAATACAAAAGGCAATTTCCCGGTCCCACGGGCACATTAACTTCTTCCTATTTATTTTTTTTTATTTTTGTTGTAATTGGTGTTCTTTTGTTTCCTATGGAAATTGACCAAATAGCGGCTACGTTTATTAACTGAGGCAGCTGCTCGAAACCCGCCAAAGACAACAGTCTAAACACAGGTTGGTTTTCTTTACTCAATAAGTTTCAATACGTTTGGGAAATGTCATCAAAAAGAAAAACATAATAAATAAAGAATTGGTTTAAGTATTGTGATTTATTTTTTTTTTTTTTGTGCGTATTTACTTTGTAAATGCGATTGTTTTTCTTCGTTTTTTTTTTTGACTGTAGCCCTTTGATTTGTTTGCTTTTTCTTAACACGCTTTTCCCTGTGGCACGCTTGCACGCCTCCCAATTTTTCCGCCTAAATTCATTTGCTGATTTGGGATAATCAGACCCTCAAGTCTGAATACGAATACGGATACTTATCGTAAAGCGTAACACTACCAAAAAAAAGAAACCAAAGAGCTGACAAAATCGCTCATACGCAACATTTGCCTCCTTCCTCCTTTTCCCTGTTTCGCTTTTTCATTCGAAATTTTTTTTTTTTCCCCCGTTGGGGCCTCACGGGACGGGAGCATTAAATATTCCGGGACATTGGCAGCCGAGTTTATTGCAATGTTTGAAAGCAACTGAGTCGCTGTCGTTTGTTTTACGCCCGACCAAATGCCAAGTAAATAAATACATTCTGCAATGATTATTTCTGTTGTAAAGCGTTTCACATTCCTTCGGGTGCCATAAACCACTTGACAGCTCCAACACCAACTTGGAGCGAGAATCCAGGAAAAAAGACGAAAAAAAACGGCCTCAATTGCAATCAATTTTAATACATTCTTAAAGCTCAAGAAGTAAAAAGGTTTGGATGTTCGATGATCCTATCAAAGTCATTGTGCCCAGAAATTTGGGTCCAATAAATTTAAGTGGATTTTCATGTTTATTGAATAAGGGTATTAACGAGAACCTAACTGCACTATTTGCATTATTTATATTTCTATTTTATTGAACACAATTTTATATTATGTTAACAGCAGTCGGAATATTTCTCTCTCTCTCTCTCTTTAATCACGATCACGATATTGCATTCAGATAAATATAACTGTTAATTTGACTATTTTTGCATTGGAATACAATTCTGTAAGATGTTACTTAACAGCGTTCTTAATGTAAGCTTAGCTCCTTCTCCCTTCCTCTCTCTCTCTCTCAAATGATCAATTATATTATGATATCTACCGTAATTGTAGCTATTTGTCAAGCTTTGACAGAACTCAATAAATTATGTTTTGATTTCTACTATAATTGCTGCTGGCTTCCATTTTATGGAATACATTTGTGCATTATGTCACTTAACAGCAGTTTGTAAGCTTTACATTACAGTAACAGCAAATTCTGTCATGCCATGTTAACATAAAATAAAAATTATAATTTAAGGTCAATAAATTCAATTGGCACTTTTTCATTATTGACCTTTCCATTTTATGGAATACATTTGTGCATTATGTCGCTTAACAGCAGTCTGCATGTAAGCTTAACATATGTGTCATTTCATATAACGACAAAGTAACAGCAAATTCTGTCACGCCATGTTAACATTAACAGAATTATAATTTAAGGTCAATAAATTATGATCTTTGGATATGTACTTTAATTCCCGCCATTTAAATTTTACAAACGGCTTATATGCCACATTACTGACTTTTTCATTTATGAAATACAACAGTGTAACTGTCAATTAACAGTAATTAGTATTATTATGTCAATCAACTCGTTTATGGTATCTGCTATTTTGTTTTGTCAAGTTTTACTTTAAACTATGATTTTTCACGCCTTGTTATGCGACGAATCCTGTAATCGTGTTTGCAGCAATCAAATCGCAAGATTTTTTTTTTTTATACTTTGCTTCAAACGATGTCAATATTTAAACAGCAACGTCATCTCTGGCTATAAAGTGGTATGCATTCCAATCTTGCACCATTTTTTGAGAATTACGCTGTTTTGTTGAGTTCACTTCGCTTCTCTCTTTATCCTTTATCACTGTCTCATTATGTACAATTTGAAATTAGCATTTTCGCTTAGATGTACAAGCTACCAAATGAGATTCTAAGCTCTCATTGTATTATCTATGCACACTGCTAATGTTAAAGCGAAAATTAATTTTTATTATGCAGAGAGCTAAATAACCCATGAGAAGTACTTTCAAAAACCAAGTTGGTTTTGATTTATTTTGTCTTTCATAATTCTCCTATTTTCTCCTAAACTGAGTTACAACATTAACAGCAGCTAAGCTCTAACTACTTTCTGGCTTAAACCTTTTTGAAATCTTTCTCTTTCGAAGACATATATTTCTGATAAAAATATATTGCAGCTATTTAAGCTGATTGAATCGATATCAGAAAGTGAATGAAGAAACCTTGAAGCGAGTGGTAAAACAAATTCTCTTGTGTTAAGTTTAATCAAAGGCAGTCCATCCATCAACCACTTAGATTTCCGCATGTCGAACCCACAATTACAAATCCCAAAAACAACTACGGACCACTGGAAAATCTGCTGCACTGCGTCATTTGAGGCGCATTTGGTAAACTTACCGCTTGGGACGGACTCTTTGGCAATTAAACTAAAATGGCAATTGGCACGCGACTCGGACATGGCCAAAACAACCGCAACCATGCCCACACGCCAACACGCCCACACGTCCACACACTAATCGAAGCGTGCTGCACCACTGACTGACTTTACGGTGGTCGATTTTGTGGCAAGTAGAGTTACAGGGTTTCCAAAATCAAATTTGCTAGCTAATTCCGTTTGGGCTACTGGCCACCAATTGAGCCAAAAATAATTATCAGCCATAATGAAATTTGTATGCATTTGCTTTGAGGCTCGCATCAGCGCCTGCCCCAAAATTCCAAATTCAATTAAAACCTGCATTGGCCACAAAACGGGGTACACAAAACAGGTACATAACGCAACTGCCTGGGGACACTAAAAGCCTTGCCACTGACAGTCATCCTGGCAGATGGAATGAGAGAGGCACAAAAAGAGAGAGAAAAGTGGGTTGTGTTACGGGAGCAGTCGGAACTCCTATCCGGTAGTCGTGTCGCGTTACTATGTTGCCGAAATGCAGATACAGCCCCAATGGTTGACTCCATACCCTATGCACATTCCAAAAATAAAATGGGTATTTCAAAGTTACGTGGCAGTATCAGATTTATACGATTATTTAATTTTATAAAACCGAAACAGGAAGAATAATTTTTGAACGGTTACTTTTTTAATTAACTGTACAATTTAAGTACCAAAATCATAAATATATAATTAAATATAATTATTATTCTTTGGCTTCATGCACTGTGAACTAGTTAGATCTATTGTGCTCCCTTCTGAACCTATAGCTCCTACATCAAGCTGGATTCCTCCTTACCGTCAGATTATCGAGTTAAGATAAGTGACTTCTTAGAGTACATTATTCTGCTTATTCTAAGTCAGATCCTAGATTAAAGAGATTTTGCCTGTCTCAGATGTGGTGCCTCAGCTCAGTTCGATTGTCGCAAGTGTCTTTATTCGTTTCTAAGTTGTTGCCGCATTGTGTGTTTTCCTATGCCACAACACGGTTCTGGTTGTATTGAGGTCTCCCTGCCCCCCCTCTATCTGCTCGCTCGCCCGTCTTAAGGAAAGCAAGTATCTTTCGTATATGTTTGAGTGAAATAAGCACATATTTATTTTTAATTTTTATATTTATATATTTAAATTGAATTGTTGTTTTTATAGTGTGTGCATTTGCACTCAAAGTGAAGAGACTGCCGCAAGCGATACAGATTCTCGTTTGCCAGATGCGCAGTACAATTTAATATAGATAGATAACGGTAACTCTTTTAACTCTTTAATGCGCTAACGCTTAAAAAATCAATAAAGAATAAAGAATTCTAGAGCTATTTTTTAGTGATTGCCTGTTTGATATAAGAGGAATAAAGGGTAAATATAGGGTATTTATGGTCGTTCATTTACAACTGCATCAGCATTATGCATGTTGTGTTGTAGCATTTGTGGTTGACACTGCCTTCCCGTCGTCCATGATCCCCCCTCCACCACTCTGCCACCCTCCCCCCTGTTGTTTGTCCATCTCGAGAGCTTTGGTAGACGGGGCGTGCATTACATTTTGTGTATGACAAGTTCCCTAGCTTCACTTTGAACTATGTTTGCGGACGATGTATGTGTTTTTCTATGTGTTTGTGTGTGTGTGTGTGTGTGCTTGTGTGTGTGCTTCAAGTATCAACGTGGTACGTGACTGTGGCAAAGACTTACTACAATTTCAACTGCATAGCACCAAAAAAAAAAAAAAAAAAACAAAAACAAATGTTTGGGTAAACGTAGGTGGTGCAGAACAGCGGGAGACCAGGATACGAGACAGGATATTCTATTCGCATCATTGTAAAAGTTCGCACAGCAAAAATGCAAAAATCGTTGACAAACACACACTCGCACACACACACACACACACAACATCCTACAGATTCCTGCAGTCTCCCGCAAAAGCAATTTCGAATAAATTTGCACACATATCGCAAAAAGCAAAAAGCAAAAAGCGAAAAGCAAAAAAACAAAAGTTGAGATATACCATAGACATATGTCCAACTATAAACTACACTTTCTGGCCGATTGCCATTATATGTTTTATTTTGTTTTGCATTTGCGTTTGCTTAAAGTCTTATTTCTGAGGCGCCCCATAGACGCATCTATTTTTCGCTCGTTTTCCATTAGTTTTGCAACTTGGCTGCAAATGCATAATGGGAATCCGTTGCCAGTTCCCGCGTGGCTTTAGCAGTTAACCATAAAAAAAACATCAGAGCAAATAAATACTATGCAAAACAAAATATTTTTTGTGCAAACACAAAGTGACAACGGCAAATCCATTCAATCGATAAACCACTTTAACTTCCAGCTTTCCGCGCTGAGGGAGTAACAAATGCAATTTTGAAAACGAATCTTTGCTCCTCTTTTTGGGCACCAAACTCGGACAGTTGTCTGCAATATTTGTCAGAACCAAAATCACGTTTTCAACTTTGAATGTACGATTGATCTAGAGGCCAAACCATGATTAAAACGCCCTTCCTTTTGAAAATGCGTTGAGTTTTGACGAAGTTATGGCATTTTGAGGGTTTGACCTATGCCCATATCCGATATGCCGATTTTCGGACTATAATTTTGACTTATGTTCCGACCCAAAATAACGTTTTCAACTTTAAATGTAGGATTGATCTACAGGCCAAACCATGATTAAAACGCCCTTCCTTTTGAAAATGCGTTGAGTTTTGACGAAGTTATGGCATTTTGAACGTTCGACCTATGCCGATATGCCGATTGCCGATTGCCGATTGCCGATTTTTGGACTATAATTTTGACTTATGTTCCGACCCAAAATCACGTTTTCAACTTTAAATGTAGGATTGATCTAGAGGCCAAATTATGATTAAAACGCCCTTCTTTTTGAAAATGCGTTGAGTTTTGACGAAGTTATGGCATTTTGAAGGTTTGACCTATGCCCATATCCGATATGCCGATTTTCGGACTATAATTTTGACTTATGTTCCGACCCAAAATCACGTTTTCAAGTTTAAATGTAGGATTGATCTAGAGGCCAAACCATGATTAAAACGCCCTTCCTTTTGAAAATGCGTTAAGTTTTGACGAAGTTATGGCATTTTGAGGGTTTGACCTATGCCCATATCCGATATGCCGATTTTCGGACTATAATTTTGACTTATGTTCCGACCCAAAATAACGTTTTCAACTTTAAATGTAGGATTGATCTAGAGGCCAAACCATGATTAAAACGCCCTTCCTTTTGAAAATGCGTTGAGTTTTGACGAAGTTATGGCATATTGAAAGTTCGACCTATGCCGATATGCCGATTGCCGATTTTTGGACTATAATTTTTACTTATGTTCCGACCCAAAATAACGTTTTCAATTTTAAATGTAGGATTGATCTAGAGGCCAATCCATGATTAAAACGCCCTTCCTTTTGAAAATGCGTTGAGTTTTGACGAAGTAATGGCATTTTGAAGGTTCGACCTATGCCCAAATGCCGACTTCGGCCTTAGGAAACTTAAATGCGCATATATTCAAAAATTTGCCCACATCTCCCGCAATTTAATAGCTACAGTTGCCAAACTTCAAAGAATGGTTACTATCTTATATCTACCTCAATCTGAAAGGCAAACTTGGACAGTATTTCTTGGCTGCACACAAATTATGGTATCATAGTATTTCGCTGCCGGTTACGTCCGACTGCAACGAATCTTGTTTAAAAATATCTACACAAGTTATTCTACTTATTAATATTATTAAAAAAAAATTGCATATATTACATGAACATCTTAAAAATAGACATGGACTAATGCAATATCACAAAATTATATAAATTCCAAGAAAAACTTGATTTAATAAAATGCGCATGAAAATGTTGTTCTATTTATATAAAACAGTTCAGCTTCTGTAAGCGCTGGCTTTAGCTAATATAATTGTAACAGAAATTCCAATATAAAAAGTAAATTGAACTCGGTTCAAGTAAATTGAAAGAATTTGATCAATTCTGAATGGGAAAAAGTAACTGTAGGTTTTGTTGAGGAGCGTATAAAGCAAAACAAACAAACAAACAAACGAAGAAAAGCAGAGTTTTCTTTACACAAAAATGTGACGAGAAGTGTGTGAAATCAAACGCAGCAAAGGACTCTCAACATATGCTCCACGGCGCTAAGGAATGCTCCAACATAAGGAAGACAGATGAACACACACTCGTATAAACAGCCTGTCAAGTACAGACTCACACACACCCAAACACACACACACACACACACAATTGGAGTGTACCGCGAGAAAAATGGCAAAAATTTTCCAATTTATTTTGTTCTCAAGTTAATTATGACATACGAACATTAACACAGATTTCACAAAGGATACTTGCGATGAGAGACGGATCAGGGAGGTGAAGTGGTCGGGGGAGGGAGACGAAGTGCGAGGGGAAACTGTCGGAAAACTAAATGAAGTGAATTTTTGTGTAAACATCTGGGCCCGCCAGCATTGAGTTGGCCAAATTGAAAATAAAAAAAAAAAACACAAGAGCCGTTGACGGTTTGTGTGCGCCTTAAAGTATGCTGCTTAGAATATGCACAGCAAGTAAACAGGACACAGAAAGAGAGAGAGAGAGAGAGAGAGAGAGGTAGATAGAGACAGAGAGAGAGACAGACACCCACCTACATGAGTCATAATCAACATAAAAGACGTTAAGTTTAAACTAAACAGACGCCAAACTGAGCAGCGATGTTTTTGTTGTTTTTGTTGTTTTTGTTGTTTTTGTTGTTTTTGTTGATTTTGTTGTTTTTGTTGATTTTGTTGTTGTCATGTCGATTTGTGCATCGTTTTGGAAAATCTTTGACAAAAATAACATTTAGCCAGGCATTCGCCTCCTCATCGATTTATTTAGCATTTACGACCGGGCTGCAACTTGAGATAGGTTTTTGTGTGTTTTTCCGAGGGGGATATTGGTTTAATAAAGGCAAATGCGATTCCTTTCGACAAACAACTTTGTTAATTGACAGGTGAAAATGTTTAATGAAGCATAAGTATAAATAAAACAAATCGAGGCTTATTTTTCCAATTTTAGCTTATTTATAATATATTTACGCAGAAAATGGCGTCAGAATAATTATATTCCCTTTAAATTATTTTCACTCAAAGTTCACAGTTCATTGGGTTTTTGGAACAGAAGAAAAAGAAGCCTTATTATTTGCAAGCACAATAAATTACGTAAAATGCAGGTTTCTTTTCAGTTTATTTGGCCTAAACACAGTCCACAATTTTTGAAAATGTTCAGCAAATCTCAGAAAATTTAGCGAAAGATATTTTTACCTCAGTTAAGCAAACTCAGACATCTTTGTTTATTTTAATTTGATTAAAAGTAGAGACAGTTCCACTGAGAATATGTGACACGAACAGGATTGTGCGAAGCTCCATCAGTTTAGGCCAGTTTAAAGGGGTTGTTGGCAACGGAGGAGATAAAGTTTCTAGCAAGTCTACTAGGAAAAGAAAATAAATAGAAAAGTGGAATTTACTATGTAGGAAAATCACACTTTGTATAACATAAATTCTACAAATCTAAAAAAAAAACACCCATTAGATTATGTCACAGAAGCGATCAACAAATCTTGAATATATATACATATATATATTTTATATGTGGCAGATACATTTGGGGAAATGCCGCGTGCCGTTGGCTTCAGTTTGCAAAGTGTGTTTTCCATTTGACTGTGAATATTTTTGAGTATGTGTATTTCTAAATATTTTCTTTTGCAATTAAAATTTCCATACACCGCGCGGATTGTCAAAACTAAATGCATGAAAATTTATGCGAGCATCAAAATTTGTTTTCGCGTCCTAAAAAAAAAATATGATAATAATATTACTGATGACAAACATCAAGAAAATAAAATGGGGGGGTGGGCAGTAAAAACAACAGAAAACAAAAAAAAAAATATATACATATATATATAAAAAGCAGATAAAGAAGAAGAAGAGGAGCCAGAGCAAATAGCCCCACAAATAACTTATGTCTGTCTACGCTGCGTATGTGTAATAAAAAATTGTGGTGCTGCCACAGATGCTCTTACCAAACCGCTAACGAACAGCCGCAATGATAATGATAATGTTAATGATGATAAGCATGTTAAAGGAAAAATGCCACAGAAAAAGAAAGAAAAACGTGGCTAGAACAAAAGCACAACAATAGACACAATCCCCAAGGGACGGAGAGTGTGATGGGTGGGGTGGGTGGGGCTGGCAAAAGAGTGGCGGAAAAGGCAACAAAGTAGCGTCCTGACCTTTGTGAGAATGCCTGTGGGCGTGGCTCAGTTGACCCCCTTTCGCTGGCCATTGGATTTAATTTTATCGTCAGCATGCAACAGGTGTATGAGTTCAGGTGTGAGTAAGAAAATGTGTGTACGTGTGTGTGTTTGTGTGTGTGTTTATGTTTGTGTGTGTGTGTGTGTGTGGCCATGAAAACAAACGACAAACGCCCTTCAACAGCAACAGCAGCAGCAGCAACAACAATAGACAACAACAGAGACATGTGCGAAGCACACGCATCTCAACCACAACAAAAACAACAAGTAAGATGCTGTAGTCGAGTTGGCTCGACTACGATATACCCAGTTGTTAAATATATTCTAGTTTTCTTGGCAAATATCCCTTTAAGATGATTTGCACTCAAATGCCCGAACTGAATGGCTACAAACCCGTGCATATGCATACATAAATACACACATACACACGTACACGAAAGAGTAGTTATCGGGGCTCTGCAGAATACACACAAATATATTGACGCTTGCGTCGATTATCATGTCATCTCTTTCTCACACATGCGCTCGCCTATTTATATGTATACAGAAAATGCTTGGGGCTGCTGATAAAAATGAGATCAATATGAGAATATAATTTCGACTATAACTTTGGTGTTTATTGTCCGATCTTAATGAAATGTATTATGTAATTATGTATAAATTAGAAGCCTCTGCCTCTTAAATTGTGGATTTTATTGCTATCGAAAATCGAAATGTATCGATAATTCAGAAACTGAGGCAGTTATTGATAAAATAAAGCAAACTTGATCTGCGCCTGGTACACGAGAACTTTTATTCCAAAATTGAAGTCGCTAGCTCTTATAGTCTCTGAGATCCGCGTGTTCATACAGACGGACGGACGGACGGACAGAAGGGCAGTGCTATATCGACTCGGCTGTTGATCCTGATCAACAATATATATACTTTATGGGGTCGGAGATGATTCCTTCCGCCTGTTACATAAATTTGCACAAAATCAATATACGCTTTTTACCAATTTTTAATGGGTTAAGGGTATAACAAAAGCGAACTGAGAAACAAAAACAAAAGCAACACACAAAACTGTCTCTTTGGCTAAAGCAGTTGGGAAAATGTTATATATTGTTAACATGATAATGCAACAATATTGAGAAAATAACATTCACTTTAAGTGGATGGGACTCGCCACAAAATAGTGTCTGTTCAACTTACTTCTCTGAACTTAAAGCCTAAACTTAATCAAACTGTTCGATGTGAATTGGTTTAATTGGTATTTTGTATTGTTTTATATTAAATTAATAATAAATAAATGACTGTCAACTCTATCTAAGCTTGACTAAAACTCCTTTTAATAACTTGTTCTGCTACTTCTTTTAATAGTTATTTAATTCCCATGGAAAATTATCTGCTGAAAATGGTGAAGTTGTAACTATATTTTTTATTGCAAATTTTCAAAAAACTGAAAAACTTGATATATTTCATGTAAATTTCAAAAAAAGCACACTTAAAAAAATATATATAGTCTGATTTTTAGCAAATCCACTTTTGGTTATGGCTTGTCATCAAGATTAATATTAACATATATTTCAAAAATAGGTTAACACAAATTTCGAAAATTTCAATTATTTTTTAGTTTAAAAACAAAGCGCTTCTTCACAGACCAAGATTCGCTTCTAAAATTAAATGAATCTCGGTCTGCTGCTGACTGCGGTTTAAGGTCATAGTTTTGACATTCGTTTAAAATCAGGACAACAGGTGTACAGGTGTCACAAGCTCTGCTCACCGAGCTCGGCAATGCTCTCTGTTGGCCAAGTTAGTTGGCAGGGGGAAGACCACATGATATCGGGCACCACTTATCGGCTTTTGTCAGCTTTATCTGGGCCAGTAACAATGATAAAAAAGTGGCCTCCTACGCAGTTTGTAAGTGTGTATTTCTGTGTGTATGTGAATATATATGTATGTGTGTGTGTGTGTGTGTGTGTGTGTATTGCTGATAACTTAAGTTGCCTGGAATCGCGCACAGCTGTCAACAATGTGCAACGATGTGTGTGTGGCTGTTGTGGCAGCTGCCGCTTCAATGAGCTGCTGCTGCTGCTGCTTCTTCCACTCGATAGGTGGGCTGATTAACCAATATTGGAGTTGGAGTTGGCATTAAATTTATGTTAATAGAGCGTTGTCGATTTCTGTCTGTGATAAATGTGTCCCGAAAGTTTCATAATAATCGCAAACCACAAAAAAATACGAGCACAATGCACCATGTGGCGCCATAAAGCGACCGAAATATGTCCACATGCGACTGTATTGAAAGACAAGCCAAAAATCTCCATCGAGGCCAACACACATGTGCCCTCCACTCCCACCTCACCCCCGTCTCCCGGGGCCAATCAAGTCGAGTCAATGCCTTGCAACAGCCATTGTCGGTCAATTAGAGGCATCGTCAGCTCAGCTGCTGACCGTTTTGATACCCTTACGGAGGGTATTACTAATAAAAACTAATCTACAGATTTTAAAAATGTAAGAAAAATTAGAATTAAAATTTAAGTTAAAGTTAACAATTAAACTCAATTTTAAAATGAAAGAATAATAATAAAATAAAGTATTTAATAAATCGGGGGGTATTAAAATGCAAAATAGTTCAATATTTATTTAAAGGAATGGAAAAACCTATAAAAATGTAAAAAAATTAAAGAAATGAAAACATTATGCAAAGAGTGAGTGAGATAGAAAGACAAACAGTGAGAGAGAAGGCATTGAAACTCTGAGGTAAGATAAGTTTAACATAGTTAAGCAAGCTCAGATATTTCTGCAGGATCGTAAATTAATTTAAAAAATCGTATCGTAAATTTAATTTTTAAAAATATTATTTATTTTTATATCCTGCCTAAACTCAATAAAAATCATTTCAGTATTTTTTCTTCTTCTGATAATTAAGCTTCTTCTTCAATCTGCAAGGATATTTAATATTCGGTATGCCACAAATGGCACTTTTTTCTTTCCGTTATTTTTATTGTTGTTAGGCCTGTGGCATGATTTGAATGCAAACAAGCCATCTGCCGCTGGCGACTTCATCTGCAACAGTTTCATGCACGACTGACTGGGTCAGAATCGGAGGCCCATTATATCCCTTGTTGTACTCTAACTTTGTAATGAAATGTGTAAGGCAGAGAAACAATACTGAAAACTGCCTTCATAAGATAAATATAGCTTTGATCCTTAGCAGTAGTCAGGTCCATGTAGAAAAGTTTGATTGTCTATTATTAGTAACTAATTGTTAAGGGTTTTCCTTAACTTTGTCATGTGGCTGTCCAAACTCAGAAATATCATCCTAAAATTTAGAAAATAATGTTCTTTTTATTTGTATAAATAATTTCCAAATATACGAAGGAAAAAATGTTTAAATTATGATGGCATAACTAAAAGTAAAAAGTATAAATGCAAATCCTTATTTCTAGCAGAAATGTACCAAGCAATTAAGAAAAGAAAACTGTAGAAATATACTCTATTCAGAGAGTGGAAAAAGATGGAAAAGTGTGGCTAATTTAAGCAGATAGCTTCTTGTATGATACATTTCTTATGTTTAATAATGTATTTCATACAGAATATTTCTTTAATTTTCTTTGTTAATTTTATTAATTTGGATGTCAGCGAAAGAGTAATCGGACTTCGGCTACTTCCGGTTTGTTCCTTTCTGGCTGCTGTTGCTTGCAATGCATCGCTGAATTTTCGCAACATGGCAAATCAAGCGGAAAGTCACAAGATGACAATGCCTGAGGCGAATAAGACCCTTTTTGTCTGCTTATCGTCGGACCCAAGTTTTTCGGGGGCAAGCTTAAAGGGTTTTCCCTTTGTATTTTATAAAGCATACGCAGCGTGTGCCGCGCATAAACTTTCTGCATTATTTACCCACTTGTCCTCAGCATATATAGGTGTATGTGTGTGTGTGTGTGTGTGTGAGTGTGTGTGTCTCGTAAGCTGCTGCTAACGTAAAGCAGCTTTAAAGGGGCCCCCAACAACTGCTGCCAGTTGTAAGAAAGTCAACGCAAATAACGCATTTTCTTAATTATTTGCGTTTTAATCATTGAAAGAAAAGTTAATTGCACAGGAAACAGAAAAGAAAGAAATTACAGGAAAAGTTAAACAACAAGTTGCCTGACTTTGAACTCCTTGAGATGCGGATCAGCTCCTAAAGGTGACCTGTGCACAAGTTGTAAGAATTTATAATATTAAGTATTCTTTTTCTGCTTGCCCCACTTGGGTCAGCTTCACAAAATGTTGGGCTTAGAGCTTAACTAAATATATGCAGGTATTATTTTCAGGTGGGATTAGGAACAAAATATCGATGCAGAAGTTCACAGACACACATTCTTTTAAATATAGCCAAAATTTTCTTTATGACCTCAAGTATTGCAACTTATGTTGCAAGTATATGCAGACTTAAATTCTTAAAGCGTATACCTTCCTTTTTCTACCAAAGGCAAGATTAAGATGTTGCTGCTGTAGAGATTAACTGTACCTTAAGTATCTGCATGCCTTCGAAGAGGAGCTGGTCATAACTTAGCCAGGCGACAGCTTGTTAAAGTGCTTGCCAGCGACAGATTCCGTGGACAGCATCTTGCAGCTGTTGGGGCACGCCCCGAATTGCATTTAGGTAGACGGAACAACGGACTGCCACCAACTGACAGACACCGCGGTTCTCGTGGCATTTTGAGTCTGAGTCTGGTCTAAACGACTTTGAAGCGTAATTCGATTAGGCAGGACTAAAAAGCAGGTCAGCGGAAAAGAGGGGAATGAGGAGCAGGAAGCGAGCACAGGCAGAGGGGGGTGTGATGCTGTGCTGCCTGAACATGGACGTGGATACGTTGCCGGCAGCTGATGATGCATGTCTAAGTAGTGTAGCAGGATCCTAAATAGATTACAAATATGTTTTGATTCTCATAGTGCTCAGGACTCGATGGCCATCATCATTATGATCCTAGCTCTAGTTAGTGTGTCTCGGCTCGTAAATTCAATTTTCTTCAAGATTCTAAGCAATTAAAGATGACTTAGAAATTTCGACCTAGTTTCGTTTAGTTTGAGCATTTCAATTAGTGTCAATTAAGCTGCAGGACTCTCTCTCTGAGGACCAGGATGAGTTTGCACCAAAGAAGTGCAAAGAACTCTGCCCACTTCATGTTCCATCTTTCGCTGTCGTCATCCATTTTTCATTGTTTCAGTTGCAACACTGGCTGCCACTTGAGGCATTCCGGATTAACGCGTGCAATCTCTGCGTCTCGCTTATTTACAACATTAATTTTGAAATGTTTAGAGAAACGAGAAAGTTCCGTTTGTCGGACACGCTTGCCGCATGATGCAAGAATAAAACAGAAAGAAAGCAAAACATATCCAAAGAAAAATGTATTTTTAGAGAGAGAGAAAAAAAAGAGCAAAAAATATACGTGATTAAAAAAAGACGGACACACTTAAGCACTCACAACGAACCACATAATGTATATAAACACACACACACACACACACACACACACATACACTCGCACACTCGCACACACATCACACAATGTGTGTGTTGAGTTCTCAAATGTACGCAAATTCGATTCGGGAAGCGACGCAATTTAAGATACGTTGCACAAAGTTAAAGTCCATGATTAATTGGAGTTGCGATATTGTTACGATAATTTCCAAAAAAAAAAAAAATACAGGAAATGTTTTACAAAACATCCACAATTTTATTTTTGGTAAAGAAACTCATAAACTCATAACAGAACAAAGAATTTCATTCACAAGAAATTCTTTCGGGAAAATTCCAACTTCAAAAGTTTTAATTGTGTAATAAAATAATGCTTAAATTCCGTACTTGATGGGATACAATAGGAAGTTGTTCCTAGAAGAGATATAATCAAGTATATCTAAATAATTATGCTGATAGACAATAAATTAGCAAAAACAGTCAGAATCTGGAACAATAAATTTAAATAACTAACTAATTTTATAATATTCAGAAAATATGATTACTCATGTGATTTTTAATTATTCTATAATTGTATTTAAATAAATTTGCTGATAGACAATAAATTAGCAAAAACAGTCAAAATCTAACTCAATAAATTTAAATAACTAACTAGCTTTATAATATTCAGAAAATATGATTACTCATGTGATTTATAATTATTCTATAAATATATCTAAATAATGATGCTGATAGACAATAAAGTAGCAAAAACAATCAAAATCAGACACAGAAATTTTAATAACAAATAGTTTTGTGATTTATAATAATTATATCATTTACGTAAGCTAATAGAGATAAATACTTAATATTTTATTTTATTAGCAGCATTGCAGAGTTTTTGCAACATTAAATTAACAAATTTGGTAATTATGTTGAACATAATTTATTGATTTGCCAGCAAAAATGGCATATTAAATAGTATTGCTGCCACCACCACTTTTACTGCCCGTGGCGCCCCCACCACACCACACCTCAACCCAGTCCCCTGCTGCCTGCCCCCTTCTGGATGCGTGATTTTACACGGCATTTTTGTTGGCCACTTTTCGACGCCGTGTGTTGCTCGGACTTTGACCCAGTTTTGGGGGACTTGTGAAAAGCTAAACAGGTTAAAAATAAAATCCGAGTGGCCTAAGGGAAAAGCGGAAAAGGGGTTGGTAAAAACATAAGAGACGCAAGTGTTTTCTATGTTTAATGCCGAAAAGTGAAATGAAAAATCACACAGAAAATTATGTTGCATGTTGTTATTCATTTGAGATTTTCTTTTTTTTCTTTTGAATTTTCGCATTATTCGCAGCATTTGCTTTCAGTTGCGTTGTTTATTTTTAAAACATGGCCGAGAAAACATATTCGAAATTTTTGCAAATATTTCAGAAATTTCGTATTTTTTATTTGAATTTTTGGCAATTTTAAGTGTTTTTCATTTGCTTTCTCTGTCGCTTTTCTTGTATTTATTTGCAGCGCACCGCAAACTCAGTTATGCACTCAAAAGTGCAACCACAGCAGCAGCATCAGCATCAGCACCACCACCACCACAAAAAAACCACCAACAGCACAACACAAAATAGCATTTTGCAGTTATTTACTTAGAAATCGAAGCACGAGTTAAAAAAAAAAAAAACAGCCAACAAATCTAAGTCAAGCGGAAAACCAAAGCGAGGAAAAACTCTGTAAACAAAATGGTGGACGACATTTCGCCAATGCATCATCGGATGCAGAAGAAGACGCGCAGCGCCTCGATTTGCGCCACTGGGGCAAGCATCGAGACGGTCATCCACAACATGCCCTCGGGCAGTGCCACGCCCGAGGGCGGCACACCCGGCTACAGGCGTCGCCGCCCTGCCACACGCTCCCAAAGTGCACGCATCACCTCGGGCGCCAGATCGGTGAGTAGTGGCAACATAACATTTGGGACACACTGTTACAATTATTAATTAGCTGGCTGCTTATCGAATGAAATGCTTCAGTTTTTGCGCACATTTTGTAGCTAGAATTTAGCATTGTTCTCGTCAGTTCATAAGTCGTTAGCGATCCTTAATTTACTTAATAAAACTCATATTTAAATATAATTTCGAAATTACATCGCTAAAGAAACAGATGAGCGGATTACGTAAGTATCTTAAGGCTGCAAAAAAAAACATAAATATCTCTATTTATTTTAAGCATACTGAATAATCCAGAAACATAAAGAGCTCAAAGATAGTGGGAAAGTTCTGAGAGTTGGAAATAGGGTGAAAACCTTTTGTAAGTACTTTCAGAAAGAAAATGGTTCAGATTCAAGTTGATAAAAGCTAGGTTTCCTATTTTCTTACATTACCCGAAAGTTTGTGAAAAATATGTAAAGTTTTCTTTAGAAATTTTGTTGTTTGTTTATAATTAAATACTAGTATTTTAAGAATTCAAATGTACAGCAAATTTTGTGACCCCATTTTGAAAATCAGAAAGTATTTTTTATTCTAAAAATAAAGGTTTGCATTTTTACTTTTTAGAAATTTTATTAAACATTATTTATTATTATAGTTAAGTCTTAAAGAAAATCTCTTTTCCGAGCAATGCACCACCACATCAGATAATATTTTGAATAAATAATTAATGAAATTTGTAGTTTAAGTTTAGGTCATTAAATATTCATTTGGTTTATTTCTAAGGATTTGCCACATATATTCCAAAGATGTCTAAGAAAGCCATTTGCCACACACAGAAACAAGTGCCGAAATAATATTAATATACTGCCTAAAATATCTCAATTGTCGTCTACATCTATATATAAATAAATATATATATATATTTATTTATTATTATATATATTTTAGTTACT
The DNA here is from genome assembly GCA_035042185.1 of Drosophila kambysellisi. NCBI lineage: Eukaryota > Metazoa > Arthropoda > Insecta > Diptera > Drosophilidae > Drosophila > Drosophila kambysellisi. Next base: position 7,621,086 of record JAWNLS010001251.1, on the reverse strand, counting down.
TTATCATGCGATTATTTTCAGTTTCAGTTCTGACTGTGTTGCCAAGTTGTTGCTTTGCAATTTGCCGTAATTGCTTTAGAAATAACTGCATAGCAGGAGTGGGGCAGATTGAAATTTGAGAAACTCCAGAGCACAGAAATGTTGTGGTTGTTGTTGTTGTTGCAACAACAAAAACTACTCCACACAGAACTTTTTAGCCGTTGGCTTTATTGCTGTGGCAGCTGGCAGTTCATTGGAACCATTCGTGTTGCTTGGTTGCTCATCGGATTTGTGCTTGGAATACGCCTGTGGCAATTTGAATGTTGCACCCGTTCAGAGGTGAACTGTTAACCACCAAAAAAAAAAAAAATGCCTCTTGCGTGCCACAATAGGTGGCAAGCTCGTCGTTTTCATTTAAATGCAAATTTCTACTAGTGAGTGCAAACACATGTGCGATAATTTGTAGTTTGTTATTTATGAATTGCTCGAAACACAGAATTAAGTGATTGTCAGCGGAAACTTATTGGTTGCAAGGCGCTACACTTGAAACAATAACAGAGATACTTTATCTATATACATGGCTGGAGTATCAATAATTGGGCGCAATTAGTGAGGGATTTATTGCATTGATCATTTGATGGACGAGAGTTTGCTGACGGATCGTCTGTCTGATGGAGGCGCTATCGCGGAGCAGGTAAAGTCGCGAATCCGGCTGATTCATGTGATACTCATTCTTCAATTCTGGAGGATCGGCATATATCGATTGTCTGGGCTCCATCTCACTTTGCGAATCCTTCTTTAACATCGACATCTTTTGGACACGCCGATAACATCGATTCTGCTGTGCCCGTCTTTTCTTCTCCGTATTCTCCTTATTTTCCCCTGGCATGGACGTAACCTTTTGCCTCTCGGGACAAGGCTGCGGGGGGCGAAGGCAATGGCAATAGCCAAGATTGTGCAACAGATACTCAGTGAACTCCTCAGAGGGGGTCAACATCTTCTGATAGCTCTCGAGCGCATTGATATCCGCCGGATCCAGCATATGTGCACCGCAGTCCAGTTTCAGAAAGTGACTATAGAAATAGTTGAACAACTCCTTGACCAGATCAATGAAGAACTCGATTGGCTTGTGGAATGCATCGCCCAATATGAAGGGAGTTTCAGCATTCAAATCCAATTTGGAGAACGCACGCCGAAAGGCGATGAGATTTGAGCGTATATTTTTAATGCCTCGACTCAAGGATAGATTGGAGCTGAGTATGATCTGATAGTGCAACTGATATCTTTTGATGATAGAATCATCGTCTCCGACATTTGTTGCTGTTGGCCTCCGGCAGTGTGAGTCTGGTCGTGAGAGAAGCTCTTGATTCAGTGGATAGAGCGTCTCGGCAGCGATGCGCTGCAGTCCAAGCTCCTTGACCCACTCCCTGTGGTAGGCCCTGTACGCCTCGTCCAGATGCAGCAGCTCCTTCAGCACAGTTACCTCGAGACCTTCCTTTCCTTGTAACACGTTCAGCACCGGAGCCACTGCATCCTTCTCAGGCATTGAATAGATGCTGGCATTCATCAAATAAGTTGTCAGACGTGGTTCAATCATGTTACAGTCTTGAATTTTCATTTCAAAATACAAAATAGAAGAGTCAATAAATATTAAATTTCTTTATATAGTATTTTTTTTTTTTATTTTGTTTGTTGCAGAGCACATCTGACTAAAAGTTTTAAACTTGATAAATGTTTATTTAAGTTTAACAAAAACTACTTGAGAACTTTATGTTTGAGATGCTGCAAATTAAATATTCATTAATCCCTTGCCATGACTGGAACTTAGGTTTAAAATTTAGTGGTAGACAACAGTATTCGGGGCATATTCCTATCGCAATCCTAAGTCGTCCCGAATTTAAGATACTCTTGGCCACAAGTGTTACTCATCGTCTTATTGAGAAACTACACTGATAATCATTAAAATAGGAGTCTGTAGAATTTCATTACAAATATCGAATTTTCAGCAAGGATTTTTCATAACACATTTTTCGCATTTCCCCTTTGTACTATTATTTTCTGTCATTATTAGGCAATTAGGCCGATTTTTTCCAGGATGATTATTTTCTTGGGTTTATGTTTTCATATAACTAAATCCTATAAAACTGATGTTAATTAATTAATTTCTTTATTAGTTTGCTGATCAGAAAACCTGGTTATATATATAATAAAAAATTTCCCTCTCGAAGGATATGCACAAATATAGAAAATGTAGTTTAAACCCTAAATTGTTGTCTGCAGACTTTCGTTGAAATAATTTTAATCGATTTTGTTGCAAATCCCCGCGGCAAGTTTTTTTTTGTTGCCGCTTGATAATGAAATCGGAAAAGCGCCCGAGGGATGTGTGCCGTGTGTGTGTTGAGAGGTGTGTGTGTGCTAGTGTGTGTAAATGGCCAATTGGCAGGACAACAGTTTGACAGCTTGCCGCAGGCGGTGGATATCGGACAGGAGACAGCAGGCATTGAGTTTCACATCATAACTAAAAACGATACGGAATCAAATCGTGCCACAGCCAAAGGCGACACTGCTGACAATCTAGTGAAGCATGCCACGTGCCATTTAAGATCTTTGCATGTCCCCAAATGGAGACGCTTTTATGCCATTTAAGCTGCGTCTCTGCGACCCCACAATGACTCCGTTATCAGCTCCATCTGCATTTTGATTGAGCTCCTGTGTGTGCTTGCCTGTGTGTGTGTGTGTGCGAGTGTGTGTGTGTATGAATTGAATTATGCGTTGGGGTAAATTCAATTTTTGATGCGATGCCGCACAAGGGCAACATCACGTGTCAACGAACGCGCCCCACATGGCGTATGCGAGTTGCCTCACTAAGAATTAAACTCCTTGAGAAAACACCAGAAAATAATTTAAAGTTTTTGGAGATAAACCAATATTTGAAATGATTAGAAACTATACTCTTAAATTCAGAAACATATCCCGAAACTGCAAAAGCAATTTGTAAATTCGAGTGGATATTTTTTTCTGAGTGCAGCGAGTTCAGAGACGACTCCAGAGCAATGTGCAGCAAAGTTACAGCTAAAAATGTCAACGATGCGCTGCAAATGGCGAAATTTACGACTAAGTGGCAAACAAAGTTTTCGCTTTACACACATGCCACACTTGGGCGGCACTGGCTGGTGGGCGTGGCACTTATCACCATAGAAAAGAGTATCAGCTTGCAAATGGAATGTAATGAGTTTTTGTTTCTTGCTGGCGTCTTACTTTCAGCTCACAAAATGTTGTAATAAGTTGACAGCAAAAGTTAAATGGGAATGTGCGGGTGGAATGGGCCCTCAGACGAACACAAGAGGCGAAGGTGCAGAAGGGGCAGACGGGGCAGACAGGGTGCTGGCAAGTTAAAAGACGACGCATAGTCAGATTTGCCATAGCAAATAATAATAAGATGCAAACTGAAACAATGTCATCAAAGAAATCACATTTCAGTAGGAATGTCAACCACAAATGTCATTTGAATATCTTGAATTAACAAGTAAGATGCTGTAGTCGAGTTGGCTCGAATACGATATACCCTTAACCCAGTTGTTAAATATATTTAAGTTTTATTGGCAAATTTCCTTTTAAAATGATTTGCACTCAAATGTTTAGTTCTGCAAGTGCGTTTCTTACAGACTATTTTTGCTCACAAGCATATACATACATACATACAGACATATGTACATACGTACACGAAACAGTACTTATCGGGGCTCTGCAGAATACACACAAATATATTGACGCTAGCGTCGATTATCATGCCATCTCTTTCTCATACATGCGCTCGCCTATTTATATGTATACAGAAAATGCTTGGGGCTGCTGATAGAAATGAGATCAATATGAGAAATTAATTTCGACTATAACTTTGGTGTTTCTTGTCCGATCTTACTGAAATTTCGGCAATTGATCAATAATATGTTATGCATAAATTAGAAGCCTCTGCCTCTTAAATTGTGGAATTTATTGCTATCGGAAATCGAAATGTATCGATAATTCAGAAACTGAGGCAGTTATCGATAAAATAAATCAAACTTGATCTGCGCCTGGTACACGAGAACTTACATTCCAAATTTGAAGTCGCTAGCTCTTATAGTCTCTGAGATCCGCGTGTTCATACAGACGGACGGACGGACGGACGGACAGACGGACGGACGGAAAGACAGACGGACAAGCCTATATCGACTCGGCTGTTGATCCTGATCAAGAATATATATACTTTATGGGGTCGGAGATGCTTCCTTCTGCCTGTTACATACATTTGCACAAAACCATTATACCCTTTTTACCCATTTTTAATGGGTTAAGGGTATAAAAAGGGCAAACAAAACTCAGATTTACAAAATATTAAACAATTTCTATTATTATATTATATATTATTATATGAATTCTAATTACTAACAAGATTTATATAGATAAATAACAAAAACCTGTATTGTGGTTAAATATTAATTAATTTCGTTTGGAGTTGAATTGGTCAGCTTAGCAGAGATTTGTGCCTATAAATCTACTTTTTAGTGTCTCAATATTTATTCGCTCATGTGAACAGATGAACCACAAATGAAATAAATTAACAGCTAGATACGCTATTTGTGTATGTGTGTGTGTGTGTGCGTGTGTGGGACGAATGCCCCAAGGACTAATTGGGAATTAAGCAGATATAAATTGAAGACAAGCAAAAAGGACACGGCCTGGCTAAGATGACGATGAGGCAACGACGACAGTTGGCCCGGATCAAACGGACAAAACCCGGATGTAATTAATTTTGTGCCAGAAAGTTCAACTAAGTGAAGACATGCTGCATCCGGTGATGACACCAAAGAAAAAACTAATCCATATATACTATATGCATGTATAAAGATATATATATACATATGTGTGCAACAATATTTGATTAAGCCCAAAAAGAAAGCCACGCAAATGTGGCACAAGAACAGCAATTACGGGTCACGCGAGCTGCTGCTGCCGCTGAGCTGCTGAGCTGCCTGCTGAGGGCTCATAAAAAAAGGTGCTAGGCTCCAAGCTGTGGGCAACTAAATCAACAGACAGAACTTGGCTAATGGCCGCCGATGCCGACGCCGACGTTGACGCGACCGTCATCAACGTCCACTCACTCCCCCACTCACTCAGCCACCCATCCATCCACTTGGACGACTCTCAGCGTGGCCCAATTCCGTCAGACACTTGACGACTGATGGCAGCACGTAAGCAATGCTTCCGGCCAGCTCAGTTCGTGTGAAAGCCACAAAGTGAGCCCGTCTACGAGTGCCAGGAAGCTGCTAACAAAATTCTCAGCACGGCATTCACACATCGCTTGAGGTGGATGCAACGGAACAGGTGCGAAGAGGGAAGAGACAGATACGATTTCATAGCGTTGTCAACACTGGCTGCTGGAAAGGATTTACTTGAATCGAGACGTGCATTTAAAACAATCGCAACACTGATTGCCAATTGTGGCGCATACAAAAAAACAGAAACAGAAAAACAAAACACATTTGCTGATTTTAGAGTGCGTTTTCATTTTAGCCCGTTTACATGTTCAAGTGTATTTTCCGAGCAGATGGAGACATTTTCAAAGCCAAATATTTACAAACAAATATCACTTGCAGAACGAGCTTACATCATTTGGGAATATCTTATTCGAATGAAAAATGTATCAATAAATATTTACATTTCCAACTGCTTGCTACACTCAGAAAAATAATGGACCTACAATAGATATACTTTCAAATCACATTATTATTCAGAAAGTATATTTATAAAAGGGAGCTTCTTTTTGAAAACTAGAGTAAGTAATTTCTATATACAGGATACAATTTTCTAAAATTAAGTAAAAATATATATGTTTTTTTTTTGTGTACACAGAAGTCAAAAAACATAAGTGGTATTGTTGCTTATATTATAAGTGTATATGTGGGGGTTTTATTACATCAACGTAACATTAAAATCAGCTTCTTTCCACTCGTTCACTCGTTCAACTCGACTTAAGGCTCAGCTCTCACAACCTATTCCGTCAAAGGTCGAACTGCAACTCCTTCGTCGCCGTCACGTCTTCGTCTTCTTATTCGCCGCTTCTCTTCTTCGATCGGATTCGCCGTCTTGCGAATTCGCTCTCGTTACTATTCGTCGTCTCGGTATCGTTGTTGTCTATTGATCGTCGTTATTACTGTTCTTCATGTTCGTCGTTGTTGTTGGCATTGGTCTCAGAAACCACAAACCAACCCACATATATTAGTGTTTAAATATGTAATATAATTGCATATTTATATAATTTCAGTTGATTCAGTGAATTCCTCGTGGAATGTATATTTACGAATACCATATGCAGAATAAACTTAAATAATTTTTGAATAATTAACTCGGATCATAAAAAATAGCAATACATATAATACATATTTCCAGCTCCATTTCCTAAACATGTTCTATTGATGATAAGAGCTGGGGGCACCAACTTGAGTGTATCCCATAATTCAACCTTGTGTGTTTGAGTGCTACTTATAGGGTATCTCATTGTGCACCCTTGATTCGAGTACACTCTGTAGTTAGCCTTGACATTTTGCACCCAACGTGCGGCTGTTTTCGTGCTAATCAGCCTGAAACGTCGCCTCAATTCTGTGCCAAGTCCCTCGATGCTGAGGGATACAAATACCGTTTGATTTGTGTGTTTGACATTTTGCAATTTGAGTTCTTTGCTGCATCAGCGCATAAATCAAAGACTGATAAACATACCCTGCTCTGTGTAACTGTGTCCCTCGGCTTGCGGCTGATTGATGATGCCACCGGTGTTGTTGGCTTAAGGCCCACATTAAGCATACACCACTTGGCCTTAAGCTGAGCAATTACTACTTGTCCTCCAGCGTCCATTTGACTGTTCTATCTTTTTACAGGTACGACGACGCACCCAGGCGCAGCAGCAGCAGCAACAGCCGCTGCAGGACACACGCTCCTATTGCACCAGCGAGCCGCGTCTCAGTGAAACGGAGACGCCACCGCAGCGACGCAAGCTCTCCCAACGCCGGCCGCAGCCACACGGTAAGTATACGAGTCTGTGTAAGCTCTTTTTAATGAGGCACGCGACAATCAAATACTGTGGCATCAACAAATTAGCCAAACTTAATGACAGCTTAAGATATTTGTTCAATTGAGCAGCAGGCAGCCCAATTAAAACTTGACCATAAATATTACAACAGTCAAATGTCTTAGTGATGACAGACTATTAATAAAGATTAATCACTTAAAGCATTGAAGTAACTTTAAATGGCTCCCGGTTCCATTATTGTCTATGGATACATCGATAGCAGCGATAATAGAATTTCGTATAAAGTTGATTTAATTAGGGCTTTCAGTCGGGTAAAACCGGGGTTGAACCCAACCATTGACCCACTTCCGTCGCACACACAAATCCAAATAAAGCACAAAATTAACTTATAGTATGTACATCCCCCTTACCCGTAGCCGCGCCCACATTTTGTGTAAATCTGTGCCAGGCAGCAACAACAATAATAACAAAAAACCGCCTACAAAGGGGTTAAAAAAAGTAGAAAAAACTTGACAATTACGGGCAGTGAATAACCCCAGAAAGAGCTGTTAACATTATTGAATTCCCGATTAATAAATACCCTAGCAGATAAAATAATAATTAGTAATAATAAGCCAATTGTCACATATAGAATATTGAATCTAACAAGACAATCAACCCTCTAAATTAACTAATTAAAGGTTTAGAAGGGATCAATTGTATTTGTATCAATTTTAGTTATTCAAGATATGAATACATTTATTCTACATTTTTGAAAAGTAGTAGTAATCATATTTGTGTAAAATAACACAATTTGCATAAAAAACTTTAATCAGTATTGAATTTCACTCAACTTTGGCATTATAATTAAAAAAAATGCTGATTCAGCTTTTAATTTTCAACATCGTTTTTTAAACATTTTTTCTCCGGGTTTTTTGTAATGACATAAAAAATAAAACTGCTTTGCAATTGAATTGAGAGACATTAATTTAATTTCACGATTTTGCAGGGCATAGAAAATCGAACGCCTTCCTGGACGTGCCCACAATGAACATGCATCACTTGAGAGTGAACGATGACGACGAGGATGTGGATCGCTTGCGCACATTTAGTGCATCCAAAGGAGGTGAGTGACAAAGCCAGAAAAACACACACACACATACACACACACACACACATAAAGCGAGTGACAGAGAATGGAAAGGAGACCCCGCCGTATGGCATAAATAACAAGGACAAAAGGCTTCTTAGTTGTATTTATTAATTTTTTTTTTTTTTTTTAAATTGAAAACTAACCGAAGAGTCGACAGGACAAGATGTCGGGGATTAGCTTTTACAATGTGTGCGTGTCGTCACCGAAGAAGTCGGGGCAGCTGTGTCGGGATTATTTGGTATGATATTATTATTTTGCCACGGTTTGGCGAACTTATTGAAACCTTAAAAGGTTGCTGCTCCTTGCTTAAAAGGATATCAGTATCCCATTGAGTGCCACTTAGGATGGGCAGAACTAAATGCCATTTATATATTTGTGTCACGTTATTGTTGCACATACGCAACGTGGCACAAACGAAACGAAACCTAAACCCAAAAGAAAACTTGAGCATGCCATTGTTTGAGTCTGTCTAAGTGTGTGTGTGTGTGAGTGAGTATTTGTGTGTGTGTGTGTGTGTGGTTGTGTGTGTATCTTTACATGCATAAATGCATGTAGACTTTAAGTACGTGTTTAAGCTCAACCGGCAACACACTTGCACACACACACACACAACACACAAACACACACACACACAAATTCACACACTGGAGCATTGCTAGACTTGACACCAAGTTATTTGTTTGCCCTAACAACGAGCATTATTAATTCACCAAGCAGCAGTCAGCTTAGGAGTATCAATTTAAGATTACTCCGTGATTTCATATTTAAATTATAGCTTATGTGGTAGATAACTGTAAATACTTCCCATATCATCTCTACTTCATTTCCATGTTGATACACTTAATTAGAGACGGATATGAATTTAAGGCACAAAAGATTGCTTGCCAAAAACAGGAAATCTTTAGAAAAATACTTTTTAAAAGATTTAAAAAAATTGAAAACCATTTTTGGTTTTTGAAAATAATTTCTTGAAAATTTCCATGAAATAATTATTTAAAGTTAAGAATCACTATACCAAATTGCAAAAATTTGTAATTTATTATTTCTTTCATTTATTTAAAGAAAACTTAACTTCAAGTATATATTTTTTGAGATGGCTGCTTTTCCAGTTGAGTTCCTGCATTGTCCTTAGTGCAAAGTGTGTCATTTCAAAATTATAGTTACGACTGCAAATTTAATACAGCCGATCCTTAAGATCATTTTTACTATATTGAAGCAAACACATTTTATTCTTAAAGCAAATTGCTTGAAAAGGTATTCAATTTACGATAGCAGACTTAACTTGAGACTTTGTACCTGACTGTATCTGTCTGTCTGTCGTCTGCTTTTTACTTGCTCACACAATTTGAGTTGAGTACGTTAAATTGTCAACCAACCCCGCAAGGGGGGGATCTGATGCAAATGGTATATGAAACGAGTTGCATATTAAAATTCAATGGAGTTCTGGCGTTTACACAACTAAATTGCTTTCAAATACAAGTAAATGTGGTTGTGGTTATATATCCATTTAGATGTGGACTTGTGTGTGTGTATGTGTGTGTTTATGTGTGTGTGTGTGTGTGTGTGTGTGTGTCTTCGTGTGAAATCCTTTTGGTTATATGGGATGCGTCATGTGTACAAATTTAATTAAACTTAATACGCAGTCGATTCAGGCACGAGTCGTCAAAAGCGAATCTCATCAATTATGTTTACAGTCCGAATTTAAACAAAAATTTATAAATTGATGGGAAAAAAAAAAAAACAAAAAACAAGAGAAAAGAGTTAAGAATATTTCAATCAAGTGTTAAAGTGTGCGAAAAGGGGGCAGAAAATTTGACAGGCAAAGTGATTAATTGAAATGCCGGCGTTTGTTGGTCATCAGCGTCAGTCAGACCATGAAAAGTGAAATGAAAAGCTGGCCAAAAGCCGTCACAATGTGTGTGTTGGTGTGTGTGTGTTTGTGTGATTGAAATGGAATACAAAGTGGATGCAACAGTGTGCCTGACTGTGATGACGCCTGTGTAAATTGAATTATAACTGAATGATGTCCACGCACAATCCGTTCCCCATTGAGTATGGACGATAAAGAGGGTGTGTCTGTGTGTTTGGATGGGTGTGTGTGTGGTCTGAGTGTGTGGGTCCCTGCTTTGGGGGTGTGTGTGTGGTTAAATGTATACACAAATGGGCAGATGTGAGTTAGATCAGCCTTGCAGCTGCCACAACTCAATTGTCTTCATCTCAGCAAATTCTATTTATAAAAAACAATACTGAAAATAGACAGATTTTACTTTTGCACATTTTCAGCTGCAGACAGCAGAAAAGTTTTTCTTTTCTAAGCCAATTAATAAAAATGTTATTAAAAAATGGTATTTAAAAAAAAAACACGTTCTTAATATATCTTCATATAATATATAGTATATACATATATTAAAAATATTAAATATGTTGTGCAAATGCTGTACAAAATATGAACTTTTCGATACATATTGGAAATATCCAAAATGTCCAAATCCAAAAATTTCAGAACAAAGAAACATGTGCAACATCTCGGGTAACACTCGCCAAACTCTAAATCAATCGGCAAATAAAAACAGATAATTATTTTCTTAAGCAGTTATTCATTATTAAAAAATTCGTTAAACAAATGTGAAATTGGTGAGAAAAATGGCGAACAAATTTAGAAATCGAAATTCAATGAGACATCAAAAAGCAAGAAATGTGTTGGGTTCAAGGAAATGAGTTAAAAGAAAAGCCAATAAAATTAAAAAAAAGCAATGAATTCTAGAAAAGCTTTTTGTTTAGACTGCTTCGTTATTAGTTTAAACAAAATGCAACTATTTTTAACTACATCTTAAAGTTCATCCAGCCAAAAATGCGAAACATAAATTTGGCCATAAACTTGGATCATATCAGGCAGAACAAAAACACTTGATGATTGCCTCTGCTAAAATTAAACATTTGGCATTTGTGAAAATATTTATTGTAATGAAGCAAAACAAAACAAAACAATACAATAAACAAAGAAAAACATTGTTTTTTTTTGCTGGCTGTTTTCACCTTTTGTTTCCATGCAGAAAAAACAATTGAAGAAAATCCAAATATTGCAGCTCGAAATTGTAAAAATTTTTATTAAATGCCTCCCAACCAGGCATTTTTATTGCTTTCCAATGACGATGACGATAACGATGACTATGACCATACACTCAACACCCCCCTTTCCCAGCTGGCCCTTCCTCCTTCCTCACTTGGAGATGTTTATAGCAATTTTTGGCAATTAATTCAATTTACACACATTTATACTGACCGCAGAAAATTCAAAAATAACGCCACAAATGCAATAAACCAGGCTATTAATTTATTTATGACTATTAAATGTACACAAAATAAAAATCATGTAAACAGTCAAAATAAGCATTAGCCAAATTTTCTTGTTTTTCTTTTCTTTGACTTAATTTCAATTCAATAAATGCATTTTTCGACAATTAAATTAAAGCTATTTGTTATTTGTTTTTTATATGTATATTAAATTAATTGTATTAAATTATTTGTAGTCTTAAAATAATTGTGTTAAATATGTGTTATGTCTGCTCTTCACATCCAATATATTTATAGATAATTTCTTACATATTATTTGACATTTAGTTTGCCTTGCGGCCAAAAGCAGATATAGAAAAATTTAAATTTCAAATGCCTACCCCAATGTGTTTTGGGGCCGAAATGCACAGATAAGGTTTAAAATAAATTTCAGCTAATGAATTTTTAAATTTAAAGCGCCTAACCAATCTTCCTGTCTGCCATTGTTGGCAGCTGCACAAAAACCATTTCGACTAGACCACAAAAAGAAGCAAAACGAAGGGGTTGCAAAAGGGGCAGCATGTTTGCCTCTATTATAGCCACAACCACAGGCAGGACGATAAGAGGTGCAGAGGATGAAGTTAACACAAAAGATAGATTAAGCATTGTTTTGTAGCTTTTGTTTTTGTGTGGCTGCATTTTGCTGCCTACGGCAACCAGCAGCAATTTTCGCCAGTCGCCATGCAACATGGCGGATGAGCAACACATGGTGCATGGTTGCGTTAACCCATCACTACCTTAAACACATAGTACGCGTTACATTTTAAATTTGTATACACTGAGCCGGAAAGAGACTATATATACATACGAGTATATATATATATTTATACAATGAAGCTGTAGCTGCTATATTCTGGTATATCCGTGCCAGACAATGTGTTAATAGATTTTTTTAACTTATTCGACATAACTTAGGGCTCTTATGTTAAATGTATATACAACTTTTATATTCTTCATATTTATGATGTATATAAATTTTCATGTTTGTTTACCTGTTTAAGATAAAAGTTTCCTGAAATTTAGAAGCGGAAAATCGTGTCAAAGTTGTTGTTTTCCGTTTTCTAAAAACCAGAAAATGTTTCCAGTTTTGTTACTTAATGTCAAATTGTATTTGACTGTGAATAGATAATTATGCAGTCGATTAGGTTTCACACTTGCTTCATTGTTGCAATGCTTGATTTTGGAACATGCAACTGATGATGCACCCCCCCACTCTTTTGCAGGCATCATCAATCGCGGCGACTCGTTTCGGAGGCGTCGCTCGCGCAGCAACAGCCTTGCACCGGTCAGTCCAATGCATCCGCGGAATGCGATGGCCGCATTGAATGGCGGCGGCGGCGGGGGCAGCAGCTTGGGCCTGGGCAGCAACTACAATGGTGGCGGCAGCACCAACGGCTTTGCCGACAGCTCCGCCCAGGATAATCATCAACCGGTGGAATTCTATCGCGTGGAGATGCTCGGCTCCCAGGGTGTGGGCAAGCAGGCGCTAGTCTCACAGTTTCGCACCTCGGACTGCATCAATGCGTATGACGGGCCAGGTAAGTGCTGCCCGCTCCAATATATATATACTTAAATAGACTAATCACCTGACTTTTCATCCCGGCACAGAGTGCGACGAGGCTGAGCAGAATGTTTCAATTATTTTGAATGGCACCGAGTCGGAGCTAAAGTTTCTCACCGGCAATCCGGACAGCAAGGTAAATAGAACAAATGGCCCATTAGTCAACGTGTGCAGCACAAGCGCACAGAATGATAATGTATATACACTGAGAGAACATTTTATATTTTTATGATGTATAAACACTTAGAAAATACTATATTTAAAACTTGCAAAAACATTTTACCTTTTAGCAATGTGTAAAATCAAGATTAAGCCAAAGAGATTCCAATGACTCCCCTGTTTTCTCTCAGTGTATGCACAGCATTAGTACTTGTTGTCTGTGTGGCAACAAGTAAGTTGCGTACTTATTTATTTGTTTGCCTGTGCGTAATTGTTGTTGAATATTTCAATATCAATTTGGAGGCTGTCCACACAAATGCCTGCCACTAACAAGACAAATGATGAGATTTGCCACAGGGCCACAAGAGCTTTAACTTGACCAAAAGCCATTTGCCAGTGTGTGTGGGGCAAATTGCAAATGATAACTGAGTGCAACTTTGAGTGCACAAAGTGGGAAGTTGGGAATGAATAAGTGTGACGACAGTCATTCAAAGTTTTCGGCCACTAATTAGACCACCAAATTTTGGCATCTCAAGAGAGCATTTCTGAATTGGTCAAAATTTTAAGAGCCGCTGCCAACAATGGCTAAGAACATTGCCAAACACTGCACACCAAAGTGGCACAAAGAGCGGGAATACCGTTAAGGTTGCCGCTAAAAGTTTGGATGCTGTGGCATTCAACCCGCTGCTACGTTGCTTGCATACTTAAGTGCCGTTAATTACGAGATGGACTTCCTCACTGTCCTGGCTTCTGTCAGCTGGCTGCTGACTGCTCCGTTATGCTGGGTAAACTTGTCAGCTGCATGCCACAGCCAGGTAGACACAACATAAAATAATAAGTTTCTACAGTGACTCACTACAGTATACCTGCACCTGGAATATGAACCAGGTGCGAGGCAAGTAGAAAAATTAAAATAAATTAATTTGCGAGAGACTTTGCATTGAAAGGTGCAAAAGGGAAAGCAAAACTTACAAAACATAATGGGAACCTGTATAAGTAGGGGTATTCATTAGAGAGATAGTTAAACAGTTTTTTTTTTATTAAAAAGTAAAGAAGAGATAGGAACTGACTAAAAAGAATATTGAAGAAATCAGGATAGGCATACAATGAAAAAGTTATTCGTTACCTGTTAAAGTTTTTAATAGAGTATTTTAATTTTGTTTTCAAGTTGACACATCAAAGATTGAATGCTCTTTTAGATCATAGCTAATCTGCTGACCTTTAATTTTTTGGATCAGAGTTCGAAATATCATGTTCTTATACCAGATATATTAATATTTGAAGAATATATTAAAATATATCAGCAGATTCATTACGGCTTATAAGGGTATTTAATCTTCGGCGTGCCTAGAATAATCAATCTTTCTTGTGTTTTTTTTTTATTTTAATATTTTTTAAAAATAACAAAAAAGTTTGAAATGCAGTTGAAGCAACTGCTGAGAATAAGATGCTTTCTTCATCTTAGATAATATCCTGTAGTTGGATGACTTTTACTGAATGAACCAATAAAATTGCAACTTGTTTATGGCAACAAAAGATACAAGCAGAGTGCGATAAAACTTTAATAATTGGATATAGAAATTGTATTTATGAGATTATTTTGTTAGTTTTTCTTTTCCTGATAGAAAGAAAATATTTCAAAAATGTTGCAACCGCAAAGAAGACAATTCTGATCACTCAAAGTTCTTATGTTAGCAATATGCAATTATGAAATACATAGAAGAGCTTCTTCAGGCGGGTCTTTTGGTTATTAAAAAAAAAAACAAAACAAGAGAAAAATGGGAAAACTAACAGACGCTAAGCAATTTTTGCAATAACCACAATAAAAACAAGCATAGCGGCGATAAACATGCAATCGAAATGCCAAATTGCTGGCCAACTGCCAAATGGCCAGCAAGCAGTCCAAAAGGGGACCGGGCAAGCTATGACACTGTACGTATTTGCAGTAGGTAGGATGGAAGGGGGAGGGGTCTCTGAAGGGCGACAGTGAAAATTTATCCTGAGGCAGCTGGGGATTGGGGCGAAGGGGGCGCGAGCGGATTTGTATGACGTCGAGAGATGTTGGCGCAAACAATAATGGCGACGATTAAGGCGGCAACGACTGACTGGGGATGGAAGTGTGAGTGGTGGGTGGTGGGTGGTTCGGCAGCTTGCAGCCTTGACAAACAAACGGAAATGGCAGCAAATTTATACATTCGGGACACAAAGAAAGCGCAGCAAACGCAAAGGGTACAAAAGTGTCGCCTTCAACCACAAGTTGAAAGTTGAAGGAACAAATAATAAGCAGTGAATATTGTTGGCTAAACTTTTAAGGTGAATGCACACGCGCGTGACCGTCAATCATAAACACCTTCGATACACACAATCACACACAATCACACACAAGCACTCACACACACTGCCAGATACACTCGCTGGAGTAATATTCTCTGGCAATCGTAAATTCCTGCCAAAATGCCGGATGTGCCTGGCGTTGCTTTATGGTAGCTTTCAGCCAACAGAATAATAACGTGGCCAACGCTGAAAAATGCATAGTCACTTCCGACACACCCACATGCAACGCCTGTCTGGTCGCCACAAGCATATACAAGTTGTTGGACTGGCTTTAATCTGGCATTAAATCAGAGTCTGTCACGAAAATATATGTGAACTGAAGCAACATTGGACATGATAGTTGGAGTATTTGTAGTTATCGATAAGTTATGGGAATATGCCATGGCAATATATGTGAACTGCAGCTACATTGGACGTGTTAGTTGGGATATGTGTAGTTATCGATAAGTTATCGAATAAACTGCAGCATTTTTTATTGTCTTGTCATATTTAAGCTATTGTTCAAGTTTCCTATTGGGGAGTTAAAGCTAGTGCAGTAATCGATAAATTATCGGATAAGCTATGGCATTCGTATTTATATTGTAAAACACCAACTAACGTTATTATATATTAACCTATCGCATTTGTACTAATATATATTTAAACATATGTCATTCGCTAGGTGTAAGTACTTAAATCTTTAATGATGCGATACTTGGTTTTCCCAACTTAACTTTCGATTGCACTGAAGAGCCACAAGAAGCTGTCAAATGTGCTTAGAAGCAGTTAATTTGAACACCATAAAAATTGAAAATTAGCTGCAGTTCGAGTAACAGTAAAAGTTGCAGCAAACCAACTTGTTCGGTACAGAATCAGAGTAAGGGTCACATGGATGCAACTTTGTTGCATCGTTTTGTGGCCAATGTGGCAATGATTCTCATTTTTACGACCGTTAAGAAATGGGAAGCAATAAGCACAAGAGGCATTGTGGCAGGTGGCACTTATTGGCATTGCATGCAATTGGACAACTTTTAATTAATAGCATTTAAGCCATTTAAGAGTTTGCAAACTTTTTGAATCGATGTGAAACTTGAGTTCAATGTATATTTATTGACAGGAGGAACTGGAGCAGGCGGATGCATTTCTGGTCGTCTATTCCTGCATAGACAAGGAGTCATTTACACGAGCCAAGCAAATCTTATCGCGCTTACAGGACATGGACCTGCTGCGCCATCGACCCACCATTCTAGTGGCCAACAAAATTGATTTGGCCAGATCACGCTCTGTCTCAGCGCAGGGTAAATACACAAAAAAAATTAAAAAAAAAAACACCAAAAAAACTGCAGTGCGTGACTTTTGACCATAATGTTGAAATCCAATTGCAGATGGCAAATGCGTCGCGTGCACCTTTGGGGCCAAGTTCATTGAGGTATCCGTGGGCATTAATCATAACTGTGATGAACTGCTCGCTGGCACTTTGACCCAGATACGCCTGAAGAAGGATCACAATCTATTGCAGGTGGGTTGGCTGCTTTAACTGAGTGTGTGTTTCTTTTAGACTTGATGGTAGACCACAAAACATCCATAGATGTAACGAGCGTCCAGTACCAGTTAGTTGATGTTGATTGTTTGATGGGATTAACTTTCTTCATTCTTCTGTGACATCATCCACTCGTTTGAAATCTCTGTCTCTCACTTTCTATCTCGCTCTCGCTCTATCTCTGTCTGTCTTTCAACGCTTTTCAAAACTGTTTTTCATTTTTATATGTACCATTTTTTGTATGTAATCGCTTTCGCAGCTGAATCCGAAAAAGTCGAAAGACAAATCTAAATTTAAAGATAGCAAAGACAAGCACTTAGAGACTGTAGAAACTGATAAATGTCTGAAATTGACTGATCTTAAGGCCGACGATGCGGTAGCGGTAAGTAACACAGTCTCAAAGCTAAAAAAAAAAAAGTTATACTACTAAGTATACCCTGTTTCTACCCTCTGGTTATATTCGATGTACCCCTACTTGCATGCTGATTTAAAACTATCCATTTAATTAACCACAGCTTGCCGTGTTCTGGTAAGATAATTTTCAATTGTTCCTGTTACGATGGTTGCTTAAAAGTTATTCAAATTGTCTAGAAAAAAAACAGTATTTTTTTTAACTCATAGCCTGGTCTGATTTTATGTTTGATATCCTTTTCTAAATATTTCAGGTTTCTATTTTTAGAAACCAGATTTCAATTTTCAACTACAATTTATTTTTAACGCCTTAACAACCCAAGTTAAATAAAACTTCTTATGTTTATTTTGAAATTAAAATTAGCTGTGAAATAAATAATTCTTGAATTTCTAAGCAACCAATTTTATGCCCACTTGCTTACCAAGTCATAAAACTTCTTTGATCTCTTGCCAAGGCACGCAGAAATGCATCTTCCACATAGTGTACCCATTTTATAGGACTGCCAAAAGCTGAAAATGTGTCAAGAGTACAAAAATGTATTCATATTTTTGCTTATCCGCGTGTTTGTTGCTATTTGCTATTATTTGTTATTCCCTGTCCATATTGTTGCTATTTTTACATGGTGTATACTAACCCAACGAACCCAATCCCCCACCACCGACATTGGGGAAAACTCAAGTCGTTTAACGACCCACAATGTCTGTATATTATTTATGTATATAAAGAGCCACATCCTTGCTGCACATCGAGAAGATATCTATTATAATATGCAATAAATTTCAGGGTCCCAGGGACGGCAGCTCGCCGGCGCATTGGTACAAGAGTAGGAGCGTAATGCTGGCCAGCATGAAGGCGCGACAGATGCTCACCTGGATACTGGGAAAGGAGGACTCTAAGTTCAAGCACTGTGAGAATCTGCAGGTGCTCTAAACAATAACTGCATAAGCAAGCTCAAAAGCTCAACGGCAAATAAGTAAAACACCAAAATTCAAATAAATCCTAACAAAAAAAAAATGTTTAAAGTTATACGAGTGTATGTAAGTAATTTATGCATAAAAATAATAATAAATGTAATTGTAGTTGTATTTGTAACTCGATGATCAAAACAGTATGTGAATATTTTCTAGAACCGCAAAACAGAACCAAAAAATTTAAATATAACCTTAAATAGTAAACAGGTTTCGATGTTTCGATAACCGATAATAAGTCGATCGCGAATCGTCTGTTTATGTAAGCAGCAATGTCCAACAATTTGCATTATAAAAGCCTGATAATCAAAAATTAAATCAAATTTAATGAAAAACATATAACAAATTTAAGGGATCCAAGCAAATGCAACAAAACTATATTAAAATAATAAAAACAAAAAACAAAAATACCTACTTACAAACTTTTGAAAGCCATGAGCCCAAATGAACTTTAATTGATTTCCCATAAACTGTCTAGCAGAGATTTAACTATTTAGAAAATACGCAAGTAGCTCTTTATATGTATGTATGGAAAGGAAAATAAAAGAGATTTTTATAATATTTATATGTATAGCTTAAAAAGTTGAAAACTCTGAACAGCAAAATGCGTGAGAGATTTCACACGGGACTTGCGACTTAAGATATAATAAATCAAGTTAGTTAGAAACTGAACTTTGTTTATGAATTTTCAGAAACATAGCTTACATCGTATTCTTTAAAAATAGTTTCCTTGCAGTTCGATTGAGACTTATGTGTGTTTAAATTCTTTGTGTCTTCCGTTATTTGTATATACTATATAATTCAATATTGAAATCCATTGCAATGTAAGGAATTTGAGTGCCATCCACAGCGAAAAGCACAATGTGGACAAGAGCACAAACAATAATATAGATGTATATTAAGAACTACCCATTTAGAATTGAATCTATGTATGTATGTGTGTGTATATAAGATTAATCACATGTGGATATTTTCAAAATAAAAAAAAAATATATATATATAAATTAAAATAAAAAACTGTTCTACCATGAAATATGTATAAAAAACATTAATAAACTATGTATTTAAATGTTAAATAATCAACTCAAATTGCGTTTACATTTTTTTTAATATAAACTATTTAAATTGAAAACCTTATTGGCTAAGTTTTTGGTTTGAAATGTGTAGTGAAGTGGAAACTGATGAAGCTGATGAGTTGAGTAAACTAAACTAAAGTAAACTAAAACTGCTGCTGCTGTCGAAGATTCACCTGTCTGGAAACTTCAGCGCGATAGCGAAAGAGTGGCCGAAAAACATTTACCTCCGCCAACTCCAAATCATCAGTTAAATCCTCATACTTTAACTGCTCCACAGCACGTCGCAATCTGCCCAATGCGCGCTCAATTCTGTTCAGATTCTCAAACTGCTGCTGTTCCGACAATGGATACTCAAAACTTGGGTGGGGATAGGCACAAATCATTTTCAAAGCAAGAATGCACGCCAGTAATAACCAAATTTGCTATAAAAATAAGTAAAAAGATATTAGATTTTAATAATAATTAATATTTGATTGACTTACCTTATTGAACTGCATTATGTTTTTGTATTCTTTATTTGAAAATATGTTTTCTTTGTAATATTTTTGAACTGCTTAACGTCAAAATGATAAGTGTGACTGCAGCGATCGGCTGCATTGTTTTTATACAATGGGGAAATTGTTTTGCAGAGGTGCAGCTCGCTTCAATTAACACATTTTTTGCTCTAATTGCTCGCATTGTTTTTCACACTGAAAATCTATTGTAATTTTTCTTTAGAATTAACATGTAGTTAGTATTTTCGTACAGTTGAAAAATCAGAGCGTTTTCAATGGTTGTTTAGGCAACGGAAGCCGAGTCATGTGAACTACAATCGTATATTACCAATTTCAATTATTGTCACTGCAAACACTAATTGGGTGAGGCTGGGATCACCAGTAATAACTATTATCATTGAAGTGTCAAAGAAAACAAATTTTTTGTCACGCCTGGTGCTTTTAATGCAATAAATCAACACATTTGCTTAATTAAATATTTTGTTACGAAATCCGTTTGAATTTGTAATTTGAGCGCGAGCAGGAAATGTGACTAATATATCTGACTCCCTGGTAAATTACAGTGATTTTCGATTTTTAAATTATCTTTTATCGGTCTGTTACTCATTTTTTTAGCTGATTTAAATTTATGTTATTTCTGGCACGGCTAAATGTTTGTATGAGTGTAACAAAAAAGTCCTGCCAAATGAGTATAATAATATAACTATAAGTATAGAATTTACTCCTCCCCGATAACCATGTCGAGAGAGCACAGTGGCCTATCGTTATCGATGCTAACAGCTGAGCGGAACTGGCATGAACCTGCCATTTTGAGTTTAACAGCATACTCAAGTGGATACCCCACTGTTCGTTCACTCAGCGTTGTTAGTCGTTCGGCTGAATAAATTACGAACGATTCGTTTCAGCAATAAATGTATTGCGCTCTTTTGTTTATTTACTTAGTTCTCGTTTAACAGTACGGTAAATAATAAAGTAGTAATTGATTCAAAAAGTTTGCTGGCGTTGCGCTAGAGACGCTGGCATTGCCCACATAATATCCAAAAAGATTAGCCGCAGCAGGCCTATGAAACGCTAACACTAAACAAAGTCTTTACAATAACAAAAACAAACAGCAACGTTGCAATTTGTGATTTCTCAGAAACAGTTGAAGTTAACCATTTCAGATATCAAATATCGCCGCCGGTGCTGATTCAGTTATTTTGGGCATTTTGACTTGCTATGAAACTCGAGTGACAACAGATGTTTGTTTGTGTATAGTGTATATAATATATATATGTATGTATTTGTTTATGTATATGTGCGATTGTATATGTTTGAGCAAAAAACTTGCATATGTGTGCGCTAAAGTGAGATAAAGGCGAACTAGCAGATAGCCAAACTTCGCAGCGAGTATCTTTCGCCTTTGCCGCATCAGCAATACAGTCATCGCTACCTGTTGATGTACACGCATCACTCGTTATCTGTCCTCGGTTCGTTTCGTGATCTTTATTCTAGCGCAAAATCGAAATTGAGTGTTAAATAGGTAGCTATACGAGCGAAACGTGTTCAGCAGCTGCTTTAAAGTTATTAACGTGCCTGTGCCAGTAGATGAGACCGCCAGCGTCGAGAACGCGCAAAATGAGTAACAATTATAACGATATACCCATCGGCATACGTGTCCTGCAGAGCCTCTCGCGACAATGTCCCCGTTTCCATGCACGCAAGGAGCTGTGGTAAGAACCTTATATCTACAAAATTATTTAGTCGTGTTCTAGTTTAAGCAAAACTACTCTGTTTCCATTTATAACAACTATATTCCGTTTCCGTTGTTGCTCTCAGCTTCACACTCCTGATAATAATAATAATTGTTTAATTTTTGAGGGGCAAAATAGAACACGTTAAAAGATAAATTTCTATATTTCAATCAAATTTAGAAAATTTTTTTTTAATTTTTTTAAATTTGAAATTATTTTTTATTTTCAATATAATTTAATCTATTTCTTACCTTTCGAATTTTCTTTTGTGGGTCGACTGACTTGAGTTGAATAAATAAATAATGGGATTACCTTTATTTGCAGCTTCAAAATGTCGATATTTCTGCTGACATTCCTCGCCTACGCCTGCTATCATATGTCGCGCAAGCCAATCTCTGTGGTCAAATCCGTGCTGCATGGCAATTGCTCAAATACGCTGGGAATACAGCACAAAGCCGACGATTGTGGTTATCCGCCGTTTGGTAAGTTGATTTCGTTGGTTTAGATAAATGGAGTATGCAGTGTGTGTGCTTAACTTACAATATATATTTTATTACAGATGGCCCCGATTCAAAGACCCTGTTCGGCATGCTGGACTCGGCGTTTCTTTTCTCCTACGCGATAGCCATGTTTGTGTCCGGATTTATAGCAGAGCGCGTTTCGCTGCGTTATTTCCTCTCGATTGGCATGATAATGACGGGCGTGTTTACCTATCTATTTGGCCTGGCTCGCACCTCCAATATACACAGCCTCTGGTATTTTATATTGGTGCAAGTGTTTGCCGGTATATTCCAGACCACTGGCTGGCCGGGCGTCGTTACGTTGGTGGGTCGCTGGTTTGGCAAGGAGAAGCGGGGTCTAATCTTTGGCATCTGGAATAGTCACACGTCAATTGGCAATATTCTGGGCACTCTAATAGCGGCGCACTATGTGGAAAGCGATTGGGCTCTTTCCTTTGTGGTGCCTGGCATTATAATTGGCGCTGTGGGATTTTTGCTCTTTCTGTTTCTCGTCGATCAGCCAGAGATTGTGGGCTGTTATCCACAGCATGCCGTACAGGAGCGTCGCGTGGCCAATGAATCCGATGCCGAAAACGATGATGATGATGAGGAACAGGGGCGCCACAACGAAGCCGTGAGTAATTCTTCTCATTTATCCAATACAGTTTCCTATTTTTTATTTCTTTAACTAAATTACACACACAATACTTATTCAAACTAAAATTTGGCCTATGCTCGAGCAGTTTTTTAGCCATTCCTGTTATGCTGATTACCAAACCGTAAGTGCATGCATCCAACGATTGCCTTTTCCCGTGTGTTGTACATTTTCCTCTCTATCAGTAGTGCTCTACCCTAGCTTTTTATCTTTTTCTACAAATATTAATACATATGTATATACATATCAACACAATATTGACCTACTTATATTATTTACATATTTCTAACTGCAGGATCAAGTCAGCTATAGACCTTTGCCAACAGAACGCACCCCCATCTTGGCACGTCGACCGTCCAGGGAACGTCATGAGGCTGGGCGACCCATCAGCCTAGTCGATGCCCTCCATATACCCGGTGTTGTGGAGTTCTCGCTCTGCCTCTTCTTCACCAAACTGGTCAGCTATACGTTTATGTACTGGCTGCCGCTTTACATACAGTCTTCAAGTGAGTGAAACCCTCGTTATATAAGCTCATAAATTAGAGTCGCAATTGTGAATGCATTTATGTAATCAGCCTGTCCCGCTTGCTATACGCCCCCATTGTCTACTTGCGGTCGATGGACTTCAGCTGATAAATATTAAAGAGTATATTGCTTAAAGATAAACCAAACGTTTCTTAAACACAGATTTCGTTTTAACTGAAAAACTTTCTAAGTTTTGAGCAATGACTATTTTTGAGAACTCTATTTTATCTTTTCTAAATGTAATTCATAATTTTGTAGGCACATTGGGACCAACTCTGTCCGCTGATCTCTCCATACTATTTGATGTGGGTGGCATTTTGGGCGCTATTGCCGCTGGCTATATATCGGATCTAACTGGCATGTCGGCCACTGTCTGTACAGTTATGTTGTTCTTCGCTTCGCCAATTGTAAGTGTTTAATGTGTATATCTCCATTTATTACTTACTTTATTTGTAATAATACCCATTTACAGCTGTTAATGTATCAACAATATGGAGCATTGTCGGTGACAATTAGCATACTGCTGCTCATCATTGTGGGCATCTTTGTGAATGGACCGTATGCGCTAATAACGACCTCAGTGAGCGCGGAATTGGGTCAGCACAGCTCGTTGGAGGGCAATTCAAATGCACTGGCCACTGTTACAGCCATCATCGATGGCACCGGTTCAATTGGTGCTGCTGTGGGTCCGCTGCTGGCCGGTTTCATCTCAAGCCACAGTTGGCAGGATGTCTTCTATATGCTCATCGTGGCCGACATTATTGCGATGGTGCTGCTCATGCGTCTGGTGATTAAGGAATGCGCCACATTGCGTCGCTCAACGACCCGCATTCGAATCGAATAGCAGCAAGCTGTTTGATTTGTTTTTATCTGAATATAATATTATTATATGTACATAGCGCATTATAATACACACTCACACACACACACATCCGTATGAGTGTGTATTTCGCATTAACTATTTGAATGTTATCGTACTTCTATGTGTGTGAGACCATATCACTTGTTTTAAACTAAACAATTAGTTTTATGTGGGTTTTTATATGTGACCAAATCGATACCATAAATCTATTTTATATGCATTGTTGTGTGTGTACATTAGAGTCTCCTCGTTTTAAGTGCCGAAACCCAATATAGTCTAGAATTATTATAGCACACATTTACACTGCTATGTAAATACAATTTTCGTACACTTTTCGTACCAATAAATTAAAACAATGCCGCATTTAAAGTGGGTTGCTTAAACAAAAAACAAAATAAAAAAGACAGATAAGTAAATTTCTAAAAATTCTATTTATTAATATGTTTAATTTCGATTCGAAGGAATATTACACTTGCTTAACTTGCTTAACATAAGCCTCATGAGTGCGCTTAATGAGATACTAATTCTAGAACTATTTTTTATAACTAGATTCCACCTTTTTGAAAAGACGCTGAAATGGCCAAAATAATGAAAAACTTACAGTTTTCCACAAAACATGGAAATTAAATGTAAATCAGACAACCACAATAATAGTATCATAGGTTCTACAGACGCTGCACACAGCGACGCACAATCCTCGCCTTGTGCTGGCAGAGCAGCCGGAGCAAGAAGATGACCAGCAGCAGACTGACACCGTAGCCCACATAGAGCACGGCACGTTTGCGACGCCGCCAACTCTGATAGTCGCTCCAGGACACATAACGATTGCGAAACTGTGGCGGCAGCTCGAATTTGCTGCGACGCGGAAAGAACGACAAGTAAAAATCCTCGAGCAGATGACGCACCAGCTCATTATCCTCGCCCCGCTTCGGATCGAGATTATCATTGATGCAATTAAATTTTCGCGGATTGCGACGCATGCGATCCAACGCTTCCACCACCTCTGTCAGATTCGAGGTGAGCATCATGAAATTGCTGTGCAATGCCCGCTTCGGACTCACATGATAGCGATACTTGGGCCGCCCACCAAAATTGGCATTCAAAGCCTCGGCGAGCAGAGGACAGCGATAGACGAGCTCCCGCGTGATTGTTGGCTGTAAAGAGAATTTCACAAATGAAAAGTGCTTAATGGATGGACACGTGGATTACCTACCAAATTGGAGTCTTCGTAGCGTTCGTAGACAAGCGTGGAGTGCACAATTTTATTGACGCTCTCGTCGTGGACGAGGTCACGTGTACAATTCTGAATGACCTCCTCAAAGTAACGCATCGCCGACCAGTCGAGCGGCGGTGGATAGATGCGTGTGAGGCAGGTGCGCACTTCGCGATCCGACCAGGTGCCGGAGCCATCCGTATCGAATTCATCAAAGATCTGCTCCACTCCCAATTGCTGAGTTTCGCTCATCAGAAAGGAATAGTAGGCAAAGGCAAATTGCAGATCGGTGGATGAGCGGAAACGTTGGTTGGCCGTCTGCAGCACCTGTTGCTTGAAGCGCTCCTGCATGGCGGCCACAATGTCGCGCTGGATGAGGAAGCCCACATGGGCCAGCACATGGCGCGCCTTGAAGCCATAGATGCGATTAAGCAGCATATTGGTGGCAATTAGCGAATGCGAGTAAATGTCTGTGGAGGATTTAAAGTCCTCCTTGTGCAGCAGTTGCTGGCTGGATCTGGTGCTGCTAATCAATGCGCTGCTGACATCCAGTTCGGGATTAAGCGATTTCAATTTGTCCTTGTTGAAACGCTCCACAATGCGTCGCAGCTCAAGCAGAGTGGAGACATTTTTGTGCCGCATCAGATCCTTGAAATTGTTGGAGCTACTCTTGAACAACTTGCGCAATCCCATATTGGGAAACTTATGAATGCCCCCGCGACCTCCCACCGGAAAAGGAGGAGGCGGCGCTGGCTGTTCGGCTATCTCATGCAGCTCGTCGTGGAGATCAGCTGTGCCAGCTTCGCTGCAGTCGCCGCCATCGAACTGACAGGCATCGATGTTGCAGTGACGATCACAGGCACCATCGCCTATATATGTCCAGGGGCAGTCGAGGGCGCAGTCGGGCACCATCCACGCCTGATAGACGCGGACACCCTCCGCCTCCGTATATAGATCCTCCGGATAGAGCGGTGCGCCCAAAAATATATCATCATTCAGATAGAGGAATCGCTTGGATAGCTTTGGTATGCGATGCAGAAATGTCTCAATCGCTGCACTCGAAAACGTCGGCAGCTGTTGGGGATCGGGTGCAAGAAGCTCGTGCGGCACAACCGTCACCCGTTCGTAGTTGAGATCCAGCCAGCTAGGCAACTGTCCATTTGTCACGATATACACGTGTCGTATCCAGTTGGCGTGCTTCTCCAGTGAGCGCAGCGAGTACTTCAGCTCATTCTTGTCGTCGAAGCGCGATGGATCATAGCTGGGATCGTAGCGTCGAATGGACTCGATGAAATCCGGATCGGAACCATTGACCCACGTGTAGACCGCATCGATAGGTGCACAGCGAGTGTCTCCATGGAAGTCCTGGTCATCTGCCGTCGCAGCCAGCAGTTGCTGCCCGCCCAGCCAGATAATCACACATAGCGCTCCAAAGACCGCAAAAACGGCCAATTTGCGGCGCGACTGCATCTTGAGCCGATAGATTTTCTCAATTGTCCGCCGCATCCGCCGATGCCAGCGGCGTCGCAGACGCATTTCGTATTTTTTTATAGTTCTACATTTCCACACTTTTCGTACATTGTAATTACTGTACACACTATCAACTTAAACTTACTAATAACAAAAGGAGATTGATTTTAAGTTGACCAATAATTAGTGATGGAATGATCCACATGTGATAAGATGTTGCCTTGATATCGATATGCATCTTTCGATTGAAATCTTTGAGCGCAGATTAAGCCGCAGTAAGAAATTGTTCAAAACGTGTATTTTGTACTGACAAACATATTACTTTACTTATCGATTCACACTTTAATTTAAATGTATCCAATTAGCGCCGAAACTGATTTCGCTATTATTAATTTTATATCGATGGTATAACCCGTTACATAGTGTGACCGTTTACGTAACTTAAAATTCGCTGTGACTGGCTTGCTTGATATCGAGTGGTTGCATTCGCTATCGGTCAGCTGGTCGGCCATCACATGACATGTCATATGAAAACTTTTTCACTCTGACAGCGTAAATCGACGTCGGGCCGTGCAAATCGAAAACTTTTTACACATTTTTCGTTTGTAGTTTTTGTTAATTTTTGGTTGGTTCAACTTATTACTTGTGTTCAATTATGTTCAATTGTTGATTTTACTTTCATTTCGTTTTTGTTTGATCAACGCAGTGCGTCCACGAAGCGATCCGAGCAACAAAATGTTGTGGAAATCGCTGATTGCGTTGTGCGTCATTGGAGTCGCCTTGGCCGAGCAGACGCCCGTTTTTCTATGGGGTGCCAACAGGTGGGTCTCTTTTTCCCCTTACATACAACAAGTTGCAACCTAATAACGAGTGTACCACCCCCATTAGCCCCCAGAAGCCGTCGCTGCTCACAGTAAAGCAAGCTGAGTTTCAACAGCAGCTGACGACTTTGCTCAAAGATCACATGGTTGTGGCCTTCGAAGAAAATGGCGTAAGTACGATAAACCAATAGTAGCCAACACAGAGTGAGCACTGTATAGATTTGAGTCCTCTTATGGGCAAATAATTTAAATGCTGCAAAAAATTTCAAATTGCTAATCAATTGCTATTCTTTCTCTAGTTAAGCAACAAGGATTTCTTGTGCTCAAATAATGAGGAGCAGTCGTGTTACGCTCAGTTGCAGTCCGTCAGCCCCAAAACCTACTACACCAGCGTTGAGAATCCCACCGAGGCGCTGCGTGCGGCGGCCCAGAAGCGTGAGCATAACAGCGTCGATGCAACTGGCCACTTGGTGAATCCCGTCAAGTGTGAAGCGGGCAAGGCACTCTTTGTCTCTTTCGAAGATGCAGGGGCCGAGACACGTGCTGACACTCTGAAGTCACATGGTGAGCAATGAGTAACCATTACTTATGTACTTAAAATGCTTTGTGAAACTTTGACAAGAGATATATCACTCATCCGTTTGTCTGTCTACCATGTAGACTCTCTGCCAGAATACCTGGGAATTTGATATGTGGGCAGCAAGTTGGGGAAGTTCAATAACTGCTTTAGTTTCTATAAATCTAAACTCATTGATACTTTTTGTGGATAAATCGGAAAAATGCTTTAAATGCTTATCTTTAACTTCACCGGTTGCTTATAAATATGTAAACACAGATAGGTCAATGTTTTCTTCATGAGAATAAGTGATACGGATGCCTATATACACAAATGCTTAGGTATCTGCTAGTCGGATATTATCGACTCAATCACTCTTGACTTGTAATTTAATAATTGATTAATATTTATCTTATACAATAGATTCGGCTATTGCTGCTGTTACCAAGCAATTGGACTGCAAGGTGGCTTATCTGTATATGGCTGCGGCAACCACTGCGCCCACTGTGCAGCGTCGCGTGCGTCGTTGGACTGCAGCGGAGATGACTAGCTACAGATTCGTCTCTGGCAATCAATTTGCGATTGCTTTCACGAAGGTTATGTACAATGGTGGGGAGGTTGAGGTCACTGGTATCCACATTACTAATAGCTCCAACACCAAGTTCAGCGTCAGCATGGCCACTAAGCAGACTAAAGACATCACCTTCGATATCAGCTTGGGCAGCTACGATGGTTACTATACGCTAAGCAATGCTGCATATGGCGGTGAGGCTCTCCGCACACCTGGCGTAAATGCACCGACTACATTCTCCTATGCGTGCGGCAATGCGACATGGTCTTCGAAACCGATCGCCACCAATCAGTACAACAAGCTGTCGTTTAACTCGCTGCAGCTGCAGGCACCATTCAATGCGAAAACAGAGGAAAACTTTAAATTTGGTGATTCGTGGGATTGTGTTGGCTTTGTTACGCCTGGCATTCTGATGGGATTGTTTGTCGTTGTCATTCTGCTGGTTATCGTCTTCCTGGGACTGTGCTGGATGATGGATATTAAGACAATGGACCGCTTCGACGATCCCAAGGGCAAGACAATTACGATCAACGCCAGCGTTGAATAAGCAGTCACATTAGGCATTGCATTCAATCACTGTTTTCTGTTTAATTTTCAGCATCGGCTAATGCACATTATTTCAATATTCATTCCTACCTTCAGCCTATACATATTATTGTAATCAATACAAAAATACTTACGAAAATAATGTTAATTACTAAAAGAAAAAAAGAAAACACAAAAAAAATGAAGGAAATTAGCGCTTACAATTTATAAGACATACTATGTACAATTTAAGCCCACAAAGGTGCAGTGCAGCGCGGGGCGGTGTTTACGTTCAGCATCAAATTTTTAACACCACTCCACACACGTGAGTCCGCCCCTCTTGCCCACCTTTGTAGCCGTTAAATTGGTAAATAATTTTATATTTCTGTTTTCCTATGATTTTTTTTTTGCTTGCAACGACTTTTTGAGCTGTGCTGCCACTGCATTTTCAAATCTTGTATGCAGTATTTTGTTTAAGTTAAAGTTGTAAATTGAAGGTATGCACAAATTAACTACATATTAAAGACAGTGAAAATTGTTGAGCATTGTGTGTGTGTATGTATGTGTGATTGTGTGTATTTATATGCAATTGTTTAATTCTAAGTGTTTTTTATTTGCCAGTATGCGAAAATATAATTTATGCCCTTGTATGATAATATATCATTTATGTACAACAACCCACTGTATTCGATATGTATGTTCGAAACTCAAACTCCCCAATAAAGTTTTTCAATTGTTTTACAAACATACCAACAACAATAACAACAAACAACAATAACAACACCATCGTGACGACTTAATTGAATTTTCACTCTTGCCAACATGCCCAAAAACTCATAAATACAAATCAAAAGTTTTATGAAAATTTATTGAGTTGCCACTTGCCGCATACCACATACAGGGGTGCCACGGCTGCCTCTGCATCACATAGGGATTAAATATATAAATGGCATTTACTATATAGCAATATATATTCATCTATATATATATATATATAAATATATGTTTTTGTGTATGCTTTGATTGTTTGCTAAAACTTTCTACTCTAAAATAGTTTTACGAAACACTTTCCGCTTGACTTCTTCTCCGTGGAGCGTTCCGTTTATTGTGGACCTGCTGCCTTTCATTAAGTTATTTAGCAGGATGCTCCAAAAGCATTGCTTATGACATTTTAATCTCTTGTTTATCCGCTTGACTTTACGCCCAGTGTCAGCAAAGTGCCCACCCACTCTCCGGTCAAGGCTTTGGCTTGCCTTGAATTGCCGTTAGGCAATGACTGACTTCCGGATGCCCTAGTATCCCTAGAAAAGGAATACTATTAAGTTGTTGGGAAATTATCCTATAAATGTATGTGAGCTTAAGAAATTTTTGTTATATTAGTATTAGTTAGACAACAACCAGATGGCTAAAACCTATGACTAATTTTATAAAATGTAGATCAGGCTAAGATAATGAGGTTTGGTATCTGAGCTGTTGTTAAGGACTTTTTCATTCATCAAATTTCATCATAATGCGCTAGACTGGTAAGTATTTCATCTTCAGTCCCCATTAAAGTAACGTATTATGTCAAGTACGGTTGTAGTATGGCCATATCGCTTAATAACTCGTCTGTTTGCCCCGTATATAAATTTGCATAGTGTTTGCATACCCTACATCTGCTGGGTATTTGAAGCTCAGCGTCTGTGCAACGGAAGCTTAAAAGTATGCTGCAACTGCATCAGCTCACATCGTGCCTGTCCTGAGTGCACCGAGGCGACTGCCGCTTAGTCATAGTTTTTTTTCTTCTTCTTTTTGTTGCAGTTGAAACAGGTCAGTGCGTCATGCACACCAAATGAGCATATGAAACCCGCACGCGTCACTCCCTCATGTTGGGGCATGGTATGGTGTGGGGTTGGTTAGTTGGCTGGATTGTAAAAAGAACTTGTGCGAGGAACTTGCGACACCCAACAAAAGTTGAGTTGGCCCACTCCTTCAGTTTCAGCTGCCGGCTGCTTGGGCTATGAAAAACAGTAATTATGCATAAGTCAACACGCGGCGCAGCGTGGCGGCATTCGTAATGAACTCCTCCCAAAGCCAAACGAGCACTCTGCTCCCTGCCCTGCCCCCAGCTGCCCCTAAATCCAGTTGCTTCATTACGCGCCAAGTTCAAAAGTTTTTGGCTGCCGAAAACGTCACCAACTGCAGAATCGCCAGAACATTATACATACATACATATATATATATATAGGAAAACTTACTACGAAGTTTTGCGACTACCCAAAAAGAAGCCAACTGGCAACTACAGTGAGCAAAGTCTTATTTCGCACAGTGCCTAGCAAAAATTTTAAAGTGCTATAAAGTTTAAACAAGGAAAAAAATTCAAAATGTCTAAATGCCAATTTGTTTAATGTTATATCACATTTGAAAAAGAAACTTTAGTTTTTATTAAAATATTAATTAATTAATTAAAATTAGTCAAAAACTAAAAATATATTAAAAATTCATGCAACGTCTTATTTCGCACAGTCTTAAAAAAAGTTACATATTTGGCGTATAAAAACTTAAATAAGGATGTTAATACTTAGTATGATATCCTTTAGCCTTTACAATTTCTCTCAACCTATTATTCATGGAAGATACCAGCTTCCGGGTAGTTTCTGGACTGATCCTGCTCCACTCCTCCAGCAGAGCATTTTGGAATCCTGTTTGCAGGATATGTTGTGTTTCCGGATGTTATTTTCCAGCAGAGCCCACAAATTTTCATGAACATTTAAGTCTGGAGACTGGGCCGGTGGAATTATCATGTGGGGGCAGTTCGATCTAAGCCAGGACTGTACTATTCCGGCCTTATGCTTGGGGTTTTTGTCCTGGTATATCCGGAAAGTACGTGGGATTCCCGGTTTCTCGGCACTTTGGAGTAAATTTTCCTTTAGTATATCAAAGTACACATTCGTGTCCATTGCTGTTTCAGTGAACACAAAATTTCCATCACGGGCTGTCGAGATAGGTGCCCATACCATGACACTTCCTTCACAATGTTTGACTTTTGCCTTTATGTTTTTGGGACTCAGCTCAGTATTGGAGTGTCGCCACACATAATTCCGTCCGTCCGAGTCAAAAATGTTTAATTTGTACTCAAATTCAAATATGACTGTGTTCCAGAACTCCAAATCCTTGTCCAAGTGGATTTTGGCGAACGTCATCCTATACCCTGTACTTTTTGCGCTTGGAAATTTCGTTTTCCGTTGTACTCGGGCCTCCAAGTCATAGTTGCCCAAACCTGGAGCACAGTTCCCATTCTGAACTTTTTCCTTATTTCATCCTGCACCTATTGAGTCAGTTTTTGAGCCGATAGCTTAAGATTTCCCCTAGTTATCCTGATGATCCTCGGCTCGTCCTGCTCGGTGAAAATCGGGTTTGGTGCCATTCCGCCTCTGTCCTCTGTCCGATTTTCGTCAACGAAACTCCAAATGATATAGAATACAGTTGAGGTGTTTAGATTGACCATTTTAGCTATTTTTCGAAGTGAATATCAAATTTTGAAGTGTTCCAGGATGAGTTTCCGTTGATCAATGGTAGTCCGTTTGCCCATGGTCCTCGTTGGCTTATTGCATCCGAAATGCAGGAAAAAACTTAACTGACTACAAAGGATTGGTCTATTTATACCGAAAAAATTCAACTTTAGGGAAGAAAATCCGGATTTTATGGCACCCAGGTGTCCATAATGTAACTGTGCGAAATAACCCTTTGCCAAAAATAGAGGTACTATTTTACATAACCCTACCTAGCAGGTGGAAAAACCACAGTTTATTAGGGTCATATATTCATTTTGGTGGTTAATAAATGTACCTGCCATGGGTCTTTGGAATTTTTGAAAAATAATACATAATTACTTTATGGCAGGCAATTAAAATTGTTGCTAGGCACTGTGCGAAATAAGACTTTGCTCACTGTATGTAAGTATATATCTATATATACAGTGCTCGCTCCGAATTGAAAACTTTTCGAAATTAGAATCGTTATTGTCTATGCATTAGTTTTATATTTACATAATTTAATTTAAAATTCTGATCATATATTCATATTATGCAGGTATAGTTTATAATATCCGAGTCTGAATAAATTCAAAATTGTATTTTTAAAGCATGTGACGGTTAAATTCAGTTAACATATTTACAAATGTTTTATTTTATAAAAACAAAATATTTTCTGTAGTTTTAAAGGTGGTCTGCTGAACAATAGAAATGATGTCGAGAACAGCCAAGTTTTAATTAGCGAGTGTGCACTGTTGGCTGTTTGAATGCGTCGCATAAGTAACCAGTACAACATTTGAAGCTGCTTGCCACAAATGCCCTGCTGTGCCGCAGCCACAGGCTGGTAATAAACACAGCGTGCCAACAAATTGCAGCATTAGAAATGCGAACTTCGAGCAGAGGTGAGGAGTCCGGGGTCCGGAGTCCGGGAGGACAGCGAACTAAAAGTCAACAGTTCGGAACATGTGTTTTATGCGACTGGCGCTTAATGCACCTAAATGCAGTTTCCCAAAATAAAAAAAAAACTTTCTGCGAGCTGCAAATTGTCATTAAGTTGACCACAACCCCGACTTGATGACAAGGGGTTTGAATTGGACGGGGATTCCAGGGGCAAATCATTAGCGCTGCCAAAGCTAAAGTTAAACAGTGAAATCGCTGGGAGGCAGCTTCAGTTAATGATGGCATTTGTGTGCAGCAGGCGCCACACAACTCTCTCTCCCTCTCTGTCTCTCTTTTCCGCTCTCTGTTATTCTATATCTGTTAAAGCGTAATCCTGGTTGTGGGCCCACAGCACAGCAGACCTCCGAGCTGAGAGCTGCGCTGCTTATCTGCGCTAAGTGGTTGTGGCCGACTTTGGATGCTCGCCATATTTAACTAATATACACAGATACAGATAGAGTTCGAGTGCAAGTGGGCGTGGTTGTGGGCGTGGTAGTGGCCTAATGAAGTCATTTGTGCCTAGACTATGCCTAAGTCCGCTTCCTGTGTGCATTGAAATGTTTGCACCGTGGGAAAAAAATGATACTTAATATAGGAAAAATATATTGAGAAAAATAGTGGGAAGAAGATAACCTTCCTCCCCCAGACATGTGCTATATATTTTTGTTCATTATTTGATATGTTATAATATTTTTGTACGTTTTAACCACGTCCTGATGAGAATTGATACGAATGAAAATTAAGATATCGACTGATTGTTGCCATTATGGATTTATATCCAGTTTCATTATGGTTGCCTTTAAACTGAATTCGGCTTCAAGATTATATTTATATTATGGGTTTATATGTATTTTTATTACAAGGGTAAAAATATCTTACTATTTGATTGAGTTCTTAATTTGAATAATTTAATTTAATTAAAAGCCAAAGTTTAATTTAAATTTTTTTAAGTCAGTATTCATATTACATTATATAAGTACTTGTGAATAGCAAAATCTGAATGGTTTTATCTATACCTATATGCCATGTATTTCCATAGTCTTTGCCAATAGCCCAAGCATTTATTTTGCTGAGTAAGGAAATGGCTTCACCAAAACCTGTCAATTTCAAGAATTTAAAATTCGATATTTGTCAGTCATGTATTCTTTAAATAGAATAAAAGTCGGGCAGTATTATTATTTCAGATATTAAATTGCTTGCCATTTCAAGTACTCTTTAAAATTGATTTTCCCAGCAAACATGTCCGCTTTTCTAATAGTGCAGCGTGGGAGAAAAGGGAAATGGGCTCTGCTGGTTGACTGCTACTGTTTGCCTATGTTATTTTATTTGCAGACTTAGGCTTTATCAGATTTTCAAAATGTACTACACACTAGGGCCAAAATGTGGCCAAACCCTGCTCAAAATGCGGCACAAACCACTAAGCCAAAGGGCAGGTCCGAGTCGTTTACTCTCTCTCTCTCTCTATCTCTCTGCATGCACATTGGTCAGCCCAGTCGGACATAAATTAATTAGTTGTCATTTTTAACAATTGAGCGTGACAAGGCACACAAGGCACTAGATATCGTGTCCTGGCAACAGAGCGAGAGAGAGGGAGAGAGATGTGCAACAGAAGCAGCAGCAGACTCTGACAAATGATGTTGGCGCTGTGTGACGTGTGACAGATAAGTGCCGAAAAAGGTTTACAACTTTTGCCGAATGCCATTTATTATTAATGTTGTCCTTCTCCTTTTTCAACCTCCTCTTCCTCCTCCACCTCCTTTTTTACTTGGCCTCCAGCTAAATGTGTACAAATTAATGTTGTGTCAAAGTTTCCACCTACCCGACAATTAGTCGGATACGATACAGCGACCCAACTGAAATTAGTCCACCATCCACGCACCTCATCTTTCTCTCTCACCGTAATCACATGCCGCAAGATTACGTAGCAGCCACAAGTCAACTTGCATCTCCATTTCAGTCGTCATGCAACTTAAAACTCACAAAGCTCTGGATCGGATTCTGTTCCAAATACTTAAATTACGAGCTCAAATCCTACTACAAAATCACCTGTAGAATACATGAAAGTTTCCCACAGATATATCCATAGCAAAGCTTTTCCGATTTTCAACAGCAATTCGCATTTTTAAAGTCGATGTCAACCTTTGATGTACTTTAAGATTTACAGAAATGCAGTTACTCATTTCTCCATTGCACCCAGCTCTGAATAGGAGTAACTCTGGACGAGGATTTGCCGCAATTATTTGCATTTGCATAGGTTGCCACGCAACAGCTAAGCAAATTGAATGCTCTTGGCAATGGGAAAACAAAGCCCAGGATTAGTGGGTGAACTAAGGACCAGGCGTTGAATGGCCAGCAGCAATGAGAGTCAATTAGCCAAAAGAGGCTTGAAAGTGCCTTAACAACAGCATAATAAACTCAAAGTGCAGTTGCATATGAAAGGCTGTCAACGCCAGAGCTTTTGGGCCAACTGAGTGTAAAGGCCAAGAATTGCTTTCATGCGTAGCTAATTGAAAGTCTGTGTGTGCGAGAGACAGAGAGAGAGAGAGAGTGGGAGGGACAGAGTGATAAGAGTAGAAAAGCAGGTTAAGCTGGCAAGTATTTGATGTGGCATATTTGCCATTGAGTGCATTAAGCTAAAACCCCAAATTTATGGCAAGTTTGAGTAGGCGAAAAACCAAACCAAACCGAAAAAGCGAAAATAGCAAGCCAAATTCAAAGCCAAAAGCCGATTAGCCGCTAAGCATGTAAGACAAGACAAGTGTGAAGTGAAAGAAATAGCGAGAGAGAGAGAGAGATGTGCAAATAAATCGCCTTGCTCTGGCTAAATAGAGACATGTGTATGTGTGTGTGTGTGTGTGTGTGGCAAAGTAAATACATATATTTATATTGACATACATGCGGGCACAGAGGCAGATCGAGTGCATTTTTATGTAAATATAACAAGTATCTCTCCATTTACATACACACACACACACACACACACACACACACACACACACATATGTATGAGCAAAGTGAAAATGCGTAAAAAGCCGACACCAAGCATATTTGCATAGCCTGGTTTTTGGGGTGCCCAACTGTGTCCTGGCACTGAATGCTATTTAAGGACTTTTGCCTTTCGATTCCGCGTTGCCTGTTTTCGCTTTTCATTTTCCATTTACGGCTTGACAGACCCGCACAGATGGAGACATCCACGTCACGTCGCTTATCAAGCCTAAAACCAGAAAACATGCTTGTAACTGTGGCTTGACTGCCTCCACCGAACATATCCCCCCTCCCCCCCATCCCCCACCCCTCCCTTCCAGCCCGGCCAGCCATGTGTTATTGATTGAGATTGAACCAAAAACACAGCAACTGAAGCAGAAGGCACATGTGTTTGCAAATCATATTCAATATTTTGTCTGTAACAGACGCACACGGCCTGTTCTACACTGAGAAAATTACATTTATATTTTAATTATATTTACTTATCAGTTGACACATAAAAATACGGAAAGCAAAATAAACGTTGTTTAAAATGGATAGAAATAGAGGACTCTGAATTGATTAAATTGATAAGCACCCTAGGTAAGAATTTGTTTGCACTGATTTGCAAATCTGCTCCTTTGAATCGGATATTGGGGAAACCACACTCAAGAAATATCCGTATTCCAGAATTGGATACACAGGGTGATTCGTATTTGTTAACTGTAATTCGTTTTCATTGAAAATCGCATGAGTTGTAGATTTTACTTTAAAAACATGTCAGCTTTTGATGTAGTACTAGACTTAAATGTATTTTTGCAGTGTACAAAACCCTAGTGCGGCTCTTTTCACCCCCCTTTTGAACCGTGTTGCAGTTGTTGTACTTACATTTGATTGCATTTGCCCCACCAAACTTTAACTTTGCTTGTTTTTGGAGTTGTGCTCGCGTTGTTTGCCAAAAATTTGCCCCAACTTTTGCAACTTAATCATCGTAAGATGAGGAGAGAGAGGTGGGTTGGTGCAACTGGTCCAGCCAGGCCGCCACGTGCGAGAGCCATCTGTTGTTGGGAACTGGCAACAGACGGCACCTTCCTGTTTCTGCACACAATATTGTTTTGGGGGTAAAGTTTTCACATTAAAAGCGTTTCATGCCAGCAAATTGGGAAATGGGTTTTAGGCACACGCAATTTTTGTACAATCTTCAATGTTCCTTCGTTTTTTTACTTATTTTGCTGGTGAAAGGTGAAAGAGTCCAGAGGCGAAAGTTGCATGGTGCATGGCCTTTTAACAAGTTTTTCCCTTTTATTATAATATAAATAAGCCAAATTTTAAATAGATGCCTGTCAGAGCACTGCTCCTCGCCCAAAAATAACCGCATTTTGCACTAAGGTTCATTTTAACCATGGCTCCATTTGTTTGAATTTCAGCTGGCTAACAATTTTCACGGGAAAACAGTTGTACAGTTATATGGGTTACGTGTTGAAAAGACGAATACAAAGCAGAACAACTTCTGGCCAAATTGTGCATAAATCTGACAAAAGAGCCTTATGAAAATGCATTGAAAAACTCTCTCTTTTGTACACCCTACAAGAAAGTATTCAAATTTTTGAATAAAGTTAGTGAGGCTGTGAAATATTATTGAATCTTTAAAGTTGTTAAGAGCAATTCTAGTAGATTCATACAAAATGGAAGTCGATTTTGACGTCTGGCTTTGAGCTTTCTTAAATTATGCTGATATGCTTTGTGGAAAATTCATTAAACTCGAAAAGTGGGACTATAAGGATTAATGATAATAATAGCCAATTAATTAATTAAGTATTTTTATTATTGTTATTATGTCGTTGTTCTTATCTGAAGAGCTTAGATTTTAAAGCTAATGTTATTGCAGCTTCAGCTACAGCTATTTTGTATATTTAACTTTGAGAAAACTTTGAAGACTTTTTCGTACTAGTATCTGAGCAGTTTGTGCTAGTATTTTGCTATCGAGTCACATATTGCAGATATTTCTATAAATAAGAAAATAGCAGCAAGAACAAAAGAAGTATAAGCGACTAGAGAAATCGCAGCTCAGCTGCAGTGGCAGCTTTGTCTAAAGATGTTGTTATACCCTGAACCCATAGAAATGGGTAAAAAGGGTATATTAAAGTTTTTCAAAAGTCTGTAACAGTCAGTATGAAGTTAAAGTATATAAATATTTAGAATAACAATTTAAATTTTAAAATCATAAAATAATAATATAATAATAATAATAAATATGAATGAGCTTATTGCAAGCCGATGATTTCAGTTCCAGCTTGATAGTGAAAGGAAGTTTCCTTCAGGTCAATTTGGCAATATAAATTGCAATTTGGCAATATAAATAGAATAATATATGTAGTTGACAACTGGGTTCAAGATATATCGTAATCGAGCACACTCGACTATTTCCTTCTTACTTGTTAATATTGCTGTTGTCTTTGTTGCACTCAACTATTATATGGCTCTGGTTGGCACAGCTCATGCCATGTGCATTTTGTAGTCGCACTCGCCTCGCTTATTGCACCGTGTCTGCCTCACTTTTGTCGCATTTTCCACTTGCTTGCAAACAACACATAGATACACTCACACATGCAACAGCGAGGTAAAATGGCCAACGCCATTGTCAATTTTTATATGAAAATGACCAAGCATCATATTCGTGAGCGAGTGTGTGTGTGTTTGTGTGTATGTGTATATGTGTGTGTGTGTGTGTGTGTACAGCAGAGCTGAGCAGTAGCGGTTTATCTCTGATTAACAAATATCTTCGGCTAATTATCAATATTTATTGATAAAAACATTATTATTTATTTTAAATAAATTACTTTTTAATTGCCCTTTTCTAATAAAAAAAGATTAAATAAAATATTTATAAGTCTTTATTCTGTTGAATATAAGATAGCTTTATATGAAATTAAATAAATCAAATATAATTAAATCAAGGTTGCTATCTGCATTTTTTTTATCGTGACCCACAAGAATCGGTTAGTGGATTAAAAAGTCGATTTTTTACTATTGTTGCTTTTTTTTTTAAATATGGTTACTGATATATGTGACTGTGACTGCGAAGTAACAATATTGCTCAGCTCTAGGATTGAGTATTGTTGCTGCAGCATCAGTTGATGGTGCTGCTTGTGCTTGTTCATGCTGCTCAATTCCAGTTAAGAGATAAAATTTTTATGACATCACTTTTCTTTTTCATTATTTATTTGACCGAAGAACGTTGCTGCTGTTGCTGCTGCTGCTGCTGCTGCTGCTGTTGCTGCTGCTGCTGTTGCTGCTGTTGCTGCTGTTGCTGCTGTCGCTGCTGTTACCCCTGACAATCCGCTGCAAATGATGAGCAACGACGCCTTGGGAGTTTATGAACTTTATGTTTATTGAAGCCATAAATTGGTAGTGCATATGGCTGTTGTGTGCTCTGGCCACGTTAGCGTATACGTTATGTTGCATGTACGTTGTCTAAAGAGTGTGTGCATGACTTGCATGATTTAATGACGTTTCTCTCGATGGCCAACGGCACCCAGCCATTACATTATTAATAACTCTATAGATAAGCTAATAACATTTAGGCTGTAACAAATTGCAATTAATTAGCCCGATTGCACAAATTAAGCTTTTAAATTCTGCGATCAGATACATAAAACTCTATAATTAATTGGAATATAAATAGGCCAGCCTAAAATATTCAATTGACCACATTTCAACATGAAGCTGTCAGCTGCATTTATTCTGCAGTTGCTGCCGCTGCTTGCCATTAATCAAACAAGGAGTTGGGTAACTTTGAAAATAAACCACTCAATAAATGGAGAAACTCATTTATTCAACTTTTCCAGCGATTCTATACATATTCTGTACAAATTCTGCAAATGGAAATTTTGGAACCGGAGGTGGATTTACTTATTGATTTTCGTGACCTTCGCATTATTGGAAGGGAACGTTCACTTAACGGCACTGTGTCTCTGCTTGAGGATTTGGATGCGAAAATACATCAAATGTCCGTCGATTTTCTCAATGATCCCAACAACAATGGTAGGTGGAAGGCGATGCTGCTCTCCGTGCCCGTCATGGACATCTGTCATGCAACGCAATTATTTATTGGAAAATACGGCAAATCGACAATTCAGCTGGGCATCAATACAAATCTGCCACTGGATGGTGAGACTTGTCCGCTGCCGAGGGGCTCGTACTTTGTTAAGAATCTGTTAGTGAACACCGATTCGTGGCCCGACGTAATACCCTATGGAGCACTAAAGGCTAATTTTCGATTTTACAAGCATCGCAAGTTTGCTGGGGGCATAAGTTTTGTTGTCGACATTGAGAAGAACCATTAATACATATGTGATTTATATAAACCACTATTAAATTACACAATAATCCAGTTTCAGTTAACAAATATATCAAATTATAAATATTATTATTTTATTGCCTGAATATATTATGAATTTATTGCCTGAAAAATACAGTCCAAAATTGCTTCTGGCATAAGCTGAAATGAATAATAGCAAAGTAATCGATATGTAGTAAATTATTTATTTGTCATGGGGTAAATTTAATTACCACCATAAAACTGAATTAACATTAAATTCAGTCACTAATGATATATTAAATATATACATTCCAATCGCATTAGAACAATGAAACTACTCTTAATTCCAGTTGACATGACTAAAATAATAGCAAAATAGCGCAGTTTTCGATTCTGTCAGTTGCCAAAAGTTGTTGTAGAAAGAACAATTTAATTACTCCGGCCTCAGATTTGCAAAGTTTGATAAACTGGCACCATTTAGGATCAGTAATTAGTAGAAAATTGCAATGAGTTTGCGTGTGAATACAAAATTGCACAAATTAAGCTCTTAATTTATCCAATCAGATAGGAAAAACATGAACACTCTTTAATTGAGAGCTATTTAAAAGCAGACTTAACCATTTAATTAACAAATTGCAACATCAAGTTTTTATCCTGCCTAAAGCCAACTTAGCGAGGAGTGTTGTAAGTATTTAATAACACTTAATATCAGCTATTACTTATTTCCGATTCATTGTAAAAGATTAATTATAACTTCACTGCAAGCGTTATGAGATTTGAGCCTTTGGATACTGTTGAGAAGCTCTAAATTGATTTTCGTGACAGTCAAGTTTTGGGAAGGAAATTCTTGGGGTCATGGATGACAAAAATTTGTAAATGTCTGTTTATTTTCAATACGATTCCAAGAGAAATAATCAATGGATAAATATGTTGAACTCAATACTCATGATGGACGTCTGGTAATCCAACATTGCGACAGGATGAAAATACGAATCTACCATTTGCGGTTCAACAGTGTCCATTGGCACAGGGCACTTACTGTGTAAAGAACATGTTGATAAACACCGATACCTGGCTGGATATAATGCCTGCTAGGTGGACTCCAGGTCACCATGAGTTTTTATAGGCAATCACAAACTGGTGGGCGGCTTTCGATTATCCTTCAATGCAGCAACGCAAACCCTTGTAAATCTCAACAACCCAAAAGCCAAGCCCCATTGAATTATTTAACTGGAATTTGCTATGAAATTTGTCGAATTTCAAAACATTACGAATATACATACAATGTATCAAAGCTTTAAAATACATTTGTTGTAAATGATTTATTTTTGTTGGCAAATACTTGAAAATCTGCAAATTTTCGCAAATGGATCACATTAAAATCCACTAAAAACCCATTAAACTCGTATAAAATCCCATTTTTGTGCATTTAATGTCATAAATCACAAAATTTCACAGTACATGCATTAGAGAGCCACACACACATACATTACACACACACACACACACACACACACACACACACACACACACATGAGGCTGGGGCTTAGTTGCTGCTGACAAAAGCCAAACAATGAGAATTGTGCGTTGTTTGTCGGCAGCTTTTGGGCCTGTATCCAACAGGAGCAGCAGCAGCATTGTGAACAAAATGTATCCTGCTTAGGTCCTGCTCTGGTCCTGGCTCCCATTTCTGACCCAAACTGACTCCAATACCGTTACTCGACGGCCAGCAGAGTGTTTTAAGCTGACGTCGCTGGCTTTAAATGTTTGGATTAAAAGTTGAATATGAAAAATTAAATTTAGCAACAAAGTCTGATGTAGTTTTCTTATTTTATATATAAACGTAAGCACTCAAATTAGTTAACAAAATGAAAAAGTTGTGTTTTGAAACTACTGTTAATCGGATGAGAAAATGTTGCAAATATGCCAAAATATCTTTATTAAAAGGTTAACATTAATATACATAAGCAAATAGCTGAATTGCTATTAAGGCAGCGATTGATGGTAGATTGAGTTTAGTTTTTAAACAATATCAAATCAGTCTCAAAAATAAATAATTTTGCTATATATTTATACGGATTTATACGGATATTTGCAATGCAGCTATTTTAAATAATTGTAGCAAACTAGTTAAGAAACATTTTCAATTTTTTAAAATATTTGTGGACTCACCGAAGTTGAATTGAACCTGTCATAATTATTGTAATTGCAAAATTAGTTGACTGCTTGTTTAGATTATAAACAATATAATAATAAATCGTGCTTAAAAATTGGGAAAAATTAGTCAAAAATAAAAAAGGTGTTGGTATATTTGAGTCGTGGAAAATGTTGTGCTCGGAAAATGTTGTTTTGTAATGTGTTCTGTGATTTTTCATGCAAATCCAGATTGTCCCTTTTTTTGGCTTTGGGTTTGTTTTGCGGTCGCAAGGCATTTAAATGCAATCCAGGCTGGATTTATAAAAGTCTGCTCCGATTGCTTTCATTGATGGCGGTCACTGTATTCATTGAGCAATAAAATCGACAAAATACCAAACAAGATGCACACACAGTCAAACAACACACAACAAATAGAGATACATATTTGTTTTTTTGTGTGTTTTTGACAATAAACAAATTTCAGAACAGACGATCCAAATTTGCCTGTCGCACATTTCATTGGCATTTATTTTTGGTTATCCAAATTGTGTGGTCAGCCAATTGTTGATGAGCCCGAATTGTAATGCAATTGCCAATAATTAATTGAATTCACAGCAAGCAAAAATAGAATCCAGCAAAAACAAAAAGATACAATTTGAATTATGTGGACAGAAAACACATGTTGTAACCTGGCGCTTAAAACAAAACAAGCTGTCATAAAAAAAGAAGCTTACAACAAAAGGCAAAGTCTCTGGAAACTGGGAGAACTCAGTTAACCAAAGCACATAAATGTAAGGAGCTGCTGCTGTTGCTGCTGCTGCAGCTGCAACTCATGTTTGCCACCAGC
Organism: Drosophila kambysellisi; assembly: GCA_035042185.1. Taxonomy (NCBI): domain Eukaryota; kingdom Metazoa; phylum Arthropoda; class Insecta; order Diptera; family Drosophilidae; genus Drosophila; species Drosophila kambysellisi. Next base: position 7,576,900 of record JAWNLS010001251.1, on the reverse strand, counting down.
CAAAGAGCCCAGACAGATATACAGTTAGGCTACAACAAGTACAAAACACTTTGCCAACAATCAGGTGGCAGCAACAGTGATGCACAGTGGGCTCAACTGACGTATATCGCTGCAAATTTGGCCAATTAAGGTGTCAAAAATATTATGAATTTAAAAGTTAGTCAGAAAGATTGCAAGATTGTAACTGTACTTTTTAAAAGTCAAATAAACATTGCAGAACTATGCTAAAAATTATATTTATGTATTGTATTTAAATTATATTTATACTTAATACAAATATTGGAAAACAAGATCCTAAATACGTATACATAGTTCAAAATTAGAGTGGAAAATCTCTTTAAATAACAAATTAAAATTATAGTTACAAATGAAATTAAAAGGGGAAAAAATTAAATATTTATCATGATAAAAATAAAGGATAGAACAAATCGAAGGTAATTCTAATATCTCTTAGCTTGTGATAACTGTACCACAGTAAACGAGATATATAGAGATATTGAAATTAATATTGATATTAATAGTTCCTCATAGATGTACCAGAAATAAAGAACTTATGATAATTTGATATGCTGTATCTTTTAGTCATTTAAACCAATTAATGTTTGGTATTTGCAACGTTTTTACGGGCAGCAGCGCCACCGTGCAACGTCAGCAGGAGGAACAATAAAAGTGAAAAGCGCACTCCAGGTGTAGCAATCGCAAATGCTATAAACGTGTAGCTCCCTTCTGTCTGTCTGTCTGTCTGTGTGTCTGTCTGCCTTTCTGTATGTGTTTCTCTCTCTCTCTCTGCCATGTTGATTCCGCTCATACCCCAAAACCAACACTTACCACTGCCATGCATTATTCCTCACTGCTTTCTATCGCACCAAAGTTGGCCATATTTTTGATGCCATCCTCTCAAATAATATTTTCCACCTGGTTTGTATCGCAGGGACATGTGTTTTTTGGTTGCAAGACTCCGCTGCTTGCGGCGCTTTGCTTATTTGGCTGCCCTATGAATAATGGGCACTGGCATTGCCTGGTTGCCTCGTTGCCTGCCTCGTTGCATGCCGCCTTTCAGCTTATTGTGTGAATTATTAGCTCTGTGTGTATTAAAATGCAGCTCAAGCTAATGCATCTGAACAGAGGATGAGGAAGAGGAAGAGCAGACAGTCCACGCGGCATACATATGTATGTATGTATCTGCAATGTGATTTACAAGCCAAACTACTCGACGCCATATTTATGGCCATAAGAGCGTTTAACAGTTAACTGCAAAGCCATCGAGCAGCTGAGACAAGGCAATGCGTAAGCCAATAATAGCATTCCATAACAAATGCGTCTACGTTTCATATACATATATATATATACAAGTTTATGTCTATATATATATATATATATACATATGTGTTAAAAGACAATTTGTGGTTTGCATTGCGTATCATTTGATTACATTCTCTGGACGGGATTTAACTTTAAGGGCAGAAAAATAGCAAATGGCATTTAAAATTGTTCTGCAAATTTAATTGCAGAACTAAAATAAACTTTATAGATATTTTATATATAACAAATTTATTTATAATGAATTTTAAGCAAAAAAAATGTGGAGTAGAGGAAAAAATGTGTATAAGCAGTTGTCATGACAAATGAATTATTTTTACGACAAGCTAGTTAGGAAGTTACACTGAATTAAGGATTATTAAGTTCAAAATGAAAGCTGACATATGAAAATTCATAAATCAAGAGCCAAAAGATAAGTTTGGCTTGTTTTTATTGCATATCGTGCATCGGTGCACAATCGGAAGTTTGTTTTTTTTAGTCTTACAATATGAAATTGAGACCGTACACATTATCATATATACGGTATATATAAATATTAATTCTGAATTATTTAAACATGTCACGTATCAGATCAGATGAGGAGCAACTGTCCGCTTTCACATCAGTTCGATGGACATAAGCCAATGTGCACTCAAAGCTATATGTGGAAAATGTATTAATTTTCACATTTAATAAGCGTTATTAATTACAATGTTTAAAGCTGCATGAGAGTGGCATTTTTAATGAGATTTACAATAGTGGTTGTGTCTTGTTAACTGTTTACATATTCTTGTTGCATTATGGATGATAATTAAATTCCCAGGTATGTTAAACAGGACGAATACTGATCAGAAATCAACATCTTCTGCTTGCTACCATTGCGTATACGTAATATAATTGATGAGCTGCTATATTGGCTTGTTTGCTTGTGTGTGTGTGTGTGTGAGTGAGTGTGTGTGAGTGTGTGTGTGTGTGTGAGTGAGTGTGTGTGAGTGTGTGTGTGTGTGTGTGTTCAGTGACCTGCTTTGCTGTCAGTCTGTTGGAGTAGGCGTTGCCTGGTGGCGTTTTCAGCATGCAACACTAGCCGGAAACCGGATGCAAAACTGTGGCACAGGAAACGGCGTTGTCAGATGACGACTGCAACTGCAACTGCAACTGCAACTACAACTGTAACGAGCACGAAGCAACTGGCAACTGGCAACAATTAAAGCGATAAAAGAGCAAAAAATGTTCACATTTCAGCAGCGTTAATCAGCAGCAGGCGACAGCCACATGATTGCGGATATGGGCGCCGTGCCCAGGAGCAGCAGCAGCAGAAGCAGCAGAAGCACCCCATCCATCCACGCTGGATGGCAGTTTAAGGCCACTTGGAAAAAGTCTGAGCACATGGAATGAGCTCACTTGGGACGCCATCCAGGCAAAAGATACCACAACATACCTTGCCACAACATGACACACATTTAAGCTAAATGGGGAGGCTCTCTACATTTTTTGTTATGGTAAATTTAATTATTAAATTGACTGGCCAAAACGAGCAGTTGGAATTGGTTACATAATTAAGGTAATGGCTGAGCGATATACGGTTTTACAAGCACAGCTGAGTGTCCAGTCCACACAGGATGTGTCTGCATGCGTGGCTCTTCGTCTTGCCAGCTAGCCAGGCTAACCAGCCTCTTAATTACCTGCATTTGGCTTTGATGTGCACCGCATCGCAACCAACAACAGATACTTTGAAAGAGGCTAGTCTAGATGAGCTCCAACTGGTTGCGTCACCTGCTATAAATGTGTCTATGAGGCAAGTCTACAAATAAAGCACAAATTGCAAACAGTTTTACGTGAGTTTTTATAGTAAATAAATAGTTTAATATTAGATGGAAGAGAGAGGTCCACAAAGAGATAGAGAGAGAAACAGAGATAGCAAACAAAAGAGACAGAGAGAGAAAGAGAGATAGCAAACATCAGCGTATTATAGTAAAAAATGGATCTGAATATACTCAGATAAAAAATCGCTGTGAATTTTAGCAAATCGACATATCAAGTCTAAGTCAGCTTATTACTCATAAAGTATATTTCTAAAATACAGGTTTTTTCTTCTCCAAAATATAGGTTAACTAATTTTAAATTTTTAAATAATATGTGTATTTTCCAGGTTGTTTTCTTTATGTGTACACGTAAGTTGAAATTTGGAGACGAACACAAGATGTTTCTTGTGTGGAATGAGTTGCTCCCAATGATCTAATTGGGTTTTGTCTATTATTAAGAAATATATATCTGAGAATTATAAAAAAGAATTTCTAATTTTTCTATATATTTTCTCCTATGCTTAGAAACCATTTCTAAAAACAAGAAAAACATTTTAGTCAGTACGATTATTTTTCTGAGGAGTAAGTAAAATGAGGAAGGAGGAAATGTAAGCAATTCAATTTATTAACTCTTTAAATATTAATCCAATACAACAAACGTATACCTAAAACCACATTGAAAATCAATTAGAAAACATTGTGCTGTGCTCATTGCTGCACCACAATTCGTATTTGTCGAAATGTGTGCCACGCGTTGCGAGTGTGGCAGTCAATTTTCATGGCACAGACTGCGGCACTTAATGCAATTAAAAGCCATTTGAGGTGCATCAGCAGTGAAATGTCGAAATGCAAATTCAGCTAACCAGTGAGCCGCTGAGTCGCCGAGTCGCTTCGCTAATCCATTAGCTGCGTTTAGCCAGTTAAACAGCCTGTCGAGGTAGGCAGGAAGAGGAAGTGGAGGAGGAAGGGGAGGAGAGAGCCGCAACAACAAGAGCAAAATTTGGCTACAAAAACCAAACGAAATTCGGATTTGTTTAGAGTCTAGATATATTTTTGTTTTTCTCTATGGTTCTCGCGCTTGCCACACATTAGCGTTGGCTGGAAAAGCCAAGGAGTGCTATTTCTACCGCCACAATGGGGCAGGCTGACCGAGTGCTGTTTGACTTTTATGCTGTGTATGTAGGTCAAGCGGCAGCCACAAAACGAGGCAAGCAATAGCAACGGCAACCAAAGTCTAACCAACGATGCATGCATTTTAATTGCAAATTTTGCCGGGTAAAGAGTGAAAGGTTGGTTCATGGGTCTGCGAATAATTTATTTGAGGCGCTTACCACGAGATTAACGGTAAATGTAACCCAGCCAACGAACCGGAAATGGATTACATAGCAGCGGAAGTAGAAAGTCACACGTAATTTAATATCACGCTGGCAATTTACGAGCGCAATACCCAATAGCCAAGAGAGAAGGAGAGGGAGACAGGAAGAGGGAGAGAGAGAGAGAAAGAGAGAGGGAACGGCGACGTGATGGCTTGTGATTGGACAGAGATGGTGATGGTGTGGAGTCGGAGGTAATTGCATCTGTCGCAAGAGACTGCAATTGGCAATAGAATTTAAGTTGCCGCAACGATAGCTAAGCACTTTAAATTGTGGCCAAATTGACAGTATGTTGCTCGTGGCAGCCATCCAGGCGCTGAAAGCAGTGGGGTAAGCAGTAATAGCATATTTACACACGCCTCCCCCCACCAGACTCCACTGATGCGAATTGTCCTTTGGCAGCTGCCAAGCACCGTTGCTACAACCCCTGTGTCGCCCCTCAACCCATGTGCAGAAATAACGCGGGAGAAACCTTTTTTTTATCAACAGCGTTTCGGGGCAACCTTAATTGGCTTTGAGGCAAATGTGTTTCGAATCTGATTTCACAAACAAGCCGAAATTCAAACGTCAGACTCGTCACCCGTAAACACACTTTCCTTTCAGCATTTGAGACATTGGCAAGCAGCTTGTTAACAGCTTTTAAGCTGGTCTTTTTTTAATATTATTGCTTGTAAGCTGCTTGAATGATTAGGTTAATGTGTTTCACTCGACTTTTTGGGCCATTTATTGTTAGCCTTGTCAATAACAAGCGAACACCATGAACAGTTGCTAACAATTATGCACAGCACTGAACTGCTTCTGTTTTTCGACTCCCCCTTACTCAGACAGGCATCCTCACACACACACACATCCGCACACACATCTCACACACACACACACACACAAGTACATGGAATTACACAGCCACTTCCACTTCCGCTTGTCAGAACTTCGTGCTACGCTTTTCAGAAAATACTCTGTAGCCAGAAATTGGAAGGGTAGTATAAAGTCTCACAGTGTTTTTTGGTGGCAGCTGGTGATAATTTGCAAATTGTTCTTTTTTTAAACTTTTAGTATTCAAAAAGTTATTCAAGAATGTGTTAATAGTAAGCAAAAGCAGATAGAGAGACCAAAATAATTATATATGAATGTCAAGATTACAGAAAGCTTTGCCAAGAAGCTAATATAACCAATAAAGTATGCAATATAACAGACATATATTGTTTATTAACAAAATCCCGCTTACAATAAACCAGTAAAGTATATATTTTAAATAAGGAAAATACACTTAAATGGCTAACACAGATCATGTGAATAAGTGAATTCTTTTAGTCATTTAAGAATAGAATTTTGAGAAATAAAATTAAGAAACCCAAAATCCTCGATTCGTTTGCATCCATTTCATATTAGACATAGATTTAACTTTAAATCTAACATAATTAATTTGAAATGTAGCAAACAACAAATGCTTTCGGGGTTATTTGAGTCTCATTCATCTTATTCATCTTCGCTTTGAAGAAGAAGCAGCAACAGAACAACAACAAGCAGCAAACAACAGTGTGACCACACCATAAATCAGTGTCATAGCAGGTAGCTTTCAGTCGTTCACTCGCCGCAACTGCAGTCTTGCATGTTATTTATGTCAACAACAAAAATATTTGACTTTTTTATTTTTACACAATCGTATTTGTTATATATACATACATATTTATATATATATATATATATTTACATATATACATATATATGAACAAGTGCATAAACTTTTTTTGCTGGGCGTTTAACCAATTTGAAATCTCCACCAAAACATCCAAAAAATGGGCGATTTTTGCTGCTACTGCTGCAGTTTGAATGAATCCTGCTGGCTGGCATAATTGTTTTTTCAAGGGTCTGTCGGCTAGACTTTATTTATTGTTCGACATACACACACAGACACAACAGCCACAAACACACACACACATACACAAACATAAACAACTGACAGCCGCACAACAAATGGACTGCGATTTTAGAGGCGGCAGCTTTTGGCTGCTGTTGTTGACCACGATTTGAGCCACAGCTTTGTTTGTTTGTTTGTTTGTTTGTTTGTCGTTGGTGCTGTTGTTGCAGTTGCGTTTATTTTGACAATTTGATTGACTTTTTGGCTTTGAATTGATTCACTTATCGTATGCAACCTCTAAAGCACACACACACAACCACACAGCTTTAGGGGTGGAGAGAAAATGGTGCGTAATTAATGCATTTAAGTCAGCTGATTTGACATGCAAATTGGCAACGCATAACAAATTTGCATTTTAGCTTGCAACCTGGCAAATAGTACCCCACTTCAGCTCACCTGTCTCTCTCTCTCTCTCTCTCTCACTCTGCCTCGAGCCGACTAATAATCGTGGTAAATTGAAGTTGACAACTTTCTTTCAAATAGCGACCGAAATTGAGTGGCGTTTGTTGAACAGCTGGAAACTTATGAAACTTGTTTGCCAAACAACAATAAAATAAATTGCGCAAAGTGCCAACAAAAGTTATAGTCCTGGCTCGCACCCCCCACCCCCCGCTGTAACAGTACGCTGTTTGCCATCAGCCAAGCTGGCAAGTCGTGTCAATTGTCATTTGTGTTTGTACTTTTTTTTTTGGTTTTTCTTTTTTGCCTCCTTTATCTTTGCCTTTGTCTTTGGATCCCTGCAGTTGTTATGATGTTATTGCTTTTGTTGTTGTTTTTGTTGTTGTTTTTGTTGCTGTTGTTGCTGTTGCGCCTGCTGTTATGTTTATTATTTATATTACTCGGGCACAGCAGGAGCGACAGGCGTAGGTGTAAAGGAATTTGATTTGCCTGCTGCCACTTTATGAAGTGCGCACAGCGAGTTTTCCAATTTATTTGCTCTTCATTTTCTTTTTTTTTTTTTTGTTTTTTTTTTTTGTTTTATTGTAAAAACTCAGTGAGCTGTGAGCAAGAAACGGATGTGAAATTCACGGCAAACCTAGATGTGAGCACCTATCTCACATGTGTTTGCATGAAAATGCGTGCAACGCAAACATTTCACCAGCTGCAAGTTTTGCAAATTAAATTAACTTGCGATGCGAAAATAAATAAACATAAAACATACAACTTTAAGGTAAAACATCACTCAACACGCACAATTTGCATATCAATTCGTTGCTGGCTTATAAAATAGTGTTATTCATTCATGTGTTCTTCAAGATATATGTACATATAAAGGACAACATTTTTGTTGCTGTCGTTATAATTCGTATTCACTGTAATTATGTGTATGAAAATATACCCGCTCATTATTTCTGAAGTTAACTTTAATAGCAGTTGTTGGCTTGGCTCACAGGTGCTGAATCCAATTTATTCATATGCTTATCTTTACTTTACTTACTTTACTTTATTTTACGACGGGGTTTTTCCGTTCAGTGAAGCAGAATCTGACGATTTTAAGACAATGAAAAACCCACAATCCGACAAAAATTCTTGAATTCATACGATAAAAATATTTGATGGAGGAGCTATTGGGCAGAATGCATCAAACTAGATCGTAGTCCATGATCCCTATATATAATAATACTATAATATTCTCTGTCAATATATTAGACTAGTAATGTTGGCAGTCTGTTAACATCTTATGAAGATTCTTTTGAAAAAATAGTTATTGAAATTAAATTGATGTGTATTTATTTATAAGTAGCTTGCGAAATTGGATGATTATTCATAATTGCTTCACTGCATTCCGCAGACTCCTTACCTCTGCTGTTCAGGACAGTATCCAGTTCTTGCAATCTTATTCGTGCATACTGATATCAATAATAACATTGTGTTCCTTCAAGCAGATGCTGCTCCCCCCCTGCTTTTTATCCTTCATTTGAATTCTGAGCGTGCCAGAAAAGTGTCCGGTTGCCAGTTGGTGTCCTTCCTGCTCCTGCTTATAGTCGATTTTTTAGCTGTTGCTGCTGCTTCTGCTGCTGCTGCTATTGTTGGCTTTCATCTCTTATTACATTGTGCAAAAATGCAAAATACTTGGCAATGGCTGGGTTTTGGTTCAGGGCTAGGTTCTTGGTCTGTTTCTACTGGTCACAGTCAGATATAAGAAGTTAGATTGCTGCAGTTGAAACTGTTGCCAAAGTCACCAAGTCTTCGCTTTCAATAAATATTTATGAAAAATTATTTAATATACATACATACGTTTATACATACATACATATATTTTTCCTTTTATTCATTTTGCATTTTGGGTGCGAGTGTTGCGTTTTAATCTAAATGTTAATTCGCACAAAATGAATCAGTTAAAAAGCGCAGGCGGCAAACCCGACTTATGCGAAATGCCACAAATTGAATTCGTTTACTCTCGCTCTGTATATGTATATATATATATATGTATGTGTTTTTGTGTGTATATATGTGTGTGTGTGTGAATTAATTGTAGAGCTGCGTAACAAAATACTCCTTAGGGAGCGATTGCCAGCTAAAGTTCAAGTGCTTCTGTGGTGCGAGCTAGCTTGAACTTTGACAGCTTTAAGTACGCACTTAACAAAAGATACACTGAAAAATTTAGAAATAATTTTAAATTTAAAATCAATCTGAAAGGAGAAATCTTTATAATTTTAAAATAAATTAATCAGCATAATTTATAAACTTTTGCAGAGCTTTAATAATATGTTTTTCGCTGGCTCTTGTTAAAGTTTTATTTTTTTTAATTATTAATTATACTCTGATACCGAAGTTCCGTTAAGCTGTCCGTCCGTCTGAATGAATGCAACTCTTCTTGAGACCCATATATAAGAAAGGACAGAGTCGATTAGGCCTGACTGCAACGTTCTGTCTTATTTCTATTTAACTCTGACAAGACTTAAAATATTTCAAAATATATTCAAATTAAAAAACAAACTGGACTTGGAGCCAGCGAAAAATATATTTAAATTAAATTTTAGTTTTGTTGAGCTTAAACATTATTTATTTCGACTAGAGGCAACAAATAAAATGCGCAGCTGTTGCAAGTATTTTTAAATAAAAAATGTTTATCTTCTAGCCAATGACATTTTCAGGCATTAAACATACGCAGTGTTGGTTGGAAAATCAGCAACCAATCAGTCCAACAATTATCAGCTGACAGACAACATGGAATGGTGCTGGTTGTTGCTGGTCAAACCACTTAATTTATGGCTCATGATTCGTAATTAAGGCGATCATTCGCAATTCGTTTGCTCTTTGAGGCGCAACCTTTGATGCAGCAAATTGAAATAAATGGCCAAAAGCGCACATCGAATTTCACATGCAGCTGCGCTAACGAATAGCAAACAGAACAGAACTGAACAGAACAGAAAATAGGCAGTCAGGCAGTCAGGATATTCATTCTGATTTTCAGGATATTCTTCCACATAAGAATTAAGTATATAAAGTGCATGTGGCACAGTTTATTTGCCTGCTTTTGAGAGCCTGTGCGGCTGTGGCATGTTAAACAAGAATGATCAGGGGAACACGCAACCAGGCAGCATGTGGCACATTAATCAAATATGAAGTCGGCATCATTAATAATTGGTCCTCAACGTGTCATGTTTTATTTAACCCCGTGCTAAACTATTGATAGAAATTCAACAATTGGACTATTCGCCAAAAAGGTGACCAAATCTATGCCTCCGGTTTACAACTGTTGTTTATATGCATCAAGACTGATTGATGATCCGTATTGCCAATTCCAAAATATTCAGAAAAGTGTCAAATGGTCGACCATTTTCAGTGAGTTATTGTTTTTGGAGTTTTGCGTACACATAAAAAATTGTCACCCCATTTTAATCCCCTTAAAATTCTAGAATAGTTGGAAAAGGGTGTTTCAGCTAGTTACGGAGTCAGATTAGCCATTATCTCAAATAATTGACTTATGACTAACTTGGGTGGTTGAGACATAGCTATAGATTAAGAACAGAAATTGCTAAAGCATCTTTAATGTAGGTATGAATATTTTTTGAACATCAATTATGCATTTTTCTCTACTTTATGAATTTAAAGTATACAAAATATTCTTCGAATTGTTATTAATGAGTTTATAAGCGAAGATAATCCTCAGCAAAAATATGTAAATAAAATAGGATATGGATAAAACGACTCTATGCATAATTAAAATCATGCATTAAATTCATCTTTAGCCGACTTATATTTTGAATATTACCCATTTGTACTCTTGAAGAGTATCTTTTAAGTAGTATTTAACTATTCATTCAACACATTTGTCAAATCAAATTCTAAATAATAAAATCGCTCGTCACATCATTTCTCAATATTGTCCAAGGCCAGCAAATTTCAATTTAGTTGCAGTTAGTTATTTGCATTTGCAAAATTTTAAATGTGTGCACAGCAATATTATGGGAATGCTATATATATATATATACATATATATGTATATATGTGTATGTGATGCCCAATAAAGTCGTCTACGGAAATTTGTCAACTATGCGGCCGGAATAATGTGCACGACTTTAAAACGAGCGAATTGTCCGCATAAATGCCATAGATAACTTTATGGCCAACAGTGCACTTTGTCTAACCCATCAGCCGGGCATGACATACACACACACACACACACACACACACACACACACACACTGACAATGGAAAAATGGAGGTCGTTGCAAGGGGGCATGTGAAGTTAGCCTTTGGCTTTGGCATGCATTTAACATCAGCTGCATGGGTGCATGGGAGACTGAGGGGCGCAGGGGCGCAGGGGGGCACAGGCCAAACTCGTGATGCCATTGCAGCTTACCATTTTGTACCCTAATGTCAAAGGGGAAAACGAGTATGCTGAGCGGACCCATCTGTCCATCCGTCCATCTCAGCAGTCTTAAAGCCATCCTTTGATCTTCATTTTGTTTTTTTTTTTTGTTGACATAATAATTAATGGCGGCCATTTACAGTGTAAATATGTGGCATATGCTTTTGGGTTGATTGTAACTAAATAACGTAAGTTAATGTTACTTAAAGGAATGTTATTAAAAAGTGTCAAATTGATGTGCTTGCTTAACTGGTATCAAAATAATTTACCTTCAATTCACTCAGAAAAGAACGACTTTAAATTTAAAAGATCGGTATAACATGGAAATCGCTTTGAATACTAGAAATATTTTCTAGTTTTTGAAATAGTTTCTAGATTTACGAATAAATATAAATATTCTCTCTGAAATTAAGAAAATAGTGGGAAGCTACTCAACTCGCAATTGAAGGGTATCAGATGCGAATCGTCGTAAAACCGCAAGTTTTTCAAATTAAATCATATGAATTCATAAACTATCTGAATTGTTTGTTTAATGTGTAAAAACATAAAATAAAATGTATAAATTATTTATCTTTATATTATAATAAATAAAATATAAGTAATAAAATCACTTCCGACTGAGTTCTGTATTTTAATAAAACTCTTGAAAGTTAGGCATACATTTTTTTTAATACACATTTGAAAAATGTTCTCTGAAATTAAGAAAAGAAAAACAATGGTTTTTAGAAATATGATTTGTGATAACAGAGTATCGCTCAGTCGGTTGCATTTGAGTGCATTGTTCTTGATTTGCTTTGTTAAATGTATGTGACGAATGTGTGTGTTTAGCTTTTGTGTGTGTGGATGCTTTGAGCGGCATTCGCTGCTACGTGACTTGCATAGCTCATCGGTTCTGGCCCCCGAACGTTGGCCAGAAAATATTGCATTTGTGATATGTTTAACCTGCAAGGCTTAGGGGGTAGTGGAGTGGAGTGGGCGTGGCTAATTCCTGTGCAGACGCTTCGCATTTGACACAGTCGCAAGTGCAAAAGTTGTGAGGTGCTAATGAATATTGAGCAAGTTTTGGGCAAATCACGCGATGCAACTTCAACTTTATCCGCGCATATGCAAATGCCTCCCAATACTATATCTTTGGCTAAGTTTATATATGTGTGTGAGTGTGTGTGTGTGCCCCCTTTACGCCCCCATTTAGTTGAAATCGTAATTAGAGCTGGGCTAATTAGTTAGTCGTGTTGTGAGCATTTTGGCAGCACTTTAAGACAATTAAAGCGTGCGGCTGCCAAATGTGCTTTTTATGTTGCACAACTCTGCTTGTGAATTAATTTTTTTGGTTTAGGTTTTTTTTTTAACACACAAAACCAATTTGCAACAGCAGTAACACAGTAGTAGCTGTGCGAACAGCAGCTATGCTCTGGCAGTTAATTTTAATTACGCACATGGCAGTTAATGTTGCGACACGGCGTCTCAATTTAGACACCTTTTTGTGAGGCACACACACACACCAGCCCGCCCCTCTGCCACACCCGTGGCAAAACCCAATACACACCACTCACACTCTCACACACTTGTGCACAAAATTGCCATTAAATGTGGCAAAAAGGGCGTGCCAGTGCCAAAATGAATAAACGACAATGGCTTTTCTGGCCATGTGTGTGTGCAAGTGTACTAGTGTGTGTGTGTGTGTGTGTGCTTGGCATATATGTATGTATGAGCAGCTGGTAGCGTCAATCGTTTCATTTGAAACGCAGTGCTTCTGGCAGCCGAAAGGTAAAAGAACAAAACAAATTAATTTTGCGCAGGTGTGTGATCAGATCTATGTGTAAATGTGTGTGAGTTTGTGTGTGTGTGTGTATATTTATACAGGTGTCGTGTGCTTATGACTATGTACATAGCTAAAGCCTGAAGCACAATTGTTACGCACTCTGCACAACACAAACACACACACAATCTACACACACACTCAAACACACACTTGGCCAGAGTGCACAGATGCGTGTAAGCAAATGGTTCATTGTAGACCTCCAGGGCTTATTCCAGTTGTTTCATAAAGACTGCAAATGCATCTGGAGAAAGATTCGTGCTTACATCCATAATGAAGTCTGGCCATAGGCAATATACCACAAAATTTAACGGATTAGACAGATTTAAATTAGCAGAGAAGAAATTCATAGAAGAAAATCTACGGATAATTTGTATACAATTTATCTTTAAAGGAATTAATAAGCAGTTCCATTATTAGATATATTATTTTTTACATTTATTGCTATATTGTCAATGTATTTCATTCAATCATTAGCTGAAAACACCTATAATAATAATAATCGATGAACAAACGATGAATTAAAAGTATTTTAAATAAATTATAATTAACTCCATTAGATAATTTTCATTTAAATTTATTCCAAGCTCAAAAAAATTCTATGAATTGAAATACGACTTAATATATTATGATCAATATAAAAAAAAATGCCTTAGCATCCACAAAAATCAAAATAAATAATATGAGAAACATCAATTCGATTTCAAAAGAATAAATTCCTCCGCTGAGTCCCAAGTATGGATTCCACCTGATTTTTTACAGTCAGAAAAAAATAAAATAAATTCGAAATATACGGAAATTAGAAAAACTTTTTTATTTTTAAGGCACTACGTGGCTCAGTAACGATTTTGTAAACTATCTAAAAATCGTAAAAATATTAAACTATAGTATAACTAAATGTAATGTAAGCGTTCTGTTTATACAAATAAAACTCTAAAAGTTAGACATTTTTTCAAATTTATCAGAAAAATGTTCTCTCGAATTAAAGAAGATAAACCTTACTATTTCGAAATACACAAAATTCCGATTTACAAATAAAACTTCTGAATAATAAGACAAGTCACCCTGGACCACCACATATGTCAATTATTTAAAACCCAGAGCGACTTTTTTTTTAGTGTAGCGCTCTGCTTCCCATTGCACACTTATTTCCGGCAGCGAGTTGGCATCTCGCGCCGAATTAGACGCATGTTTGGCACCAGAATTGCTGTTGGCTTTGGGAAATGAAATATGTTTTTCCTTGGTACACTTTGGAGCGTTACCCAAAATTGCTTGCATTCGCAATTGAGACTGTGAACTGACTTTGCTCACGAATATTAAGGGCAAAGTTCAGTTGTTTAGCTGTAACTGTACCTGTACCTGATGAAAGAAAGGGGAGGCGAGAGTAAAACAATCAAACATTTAGTTGTACATATACATAATTTATATATCCTTTTATTTAAAAATTAGTTACCTCACTTTGCAGTTTGCTTACAGACTCGTACACATACTCGTTACATTATAGGTATTACTTGCTTAACTTGCATTTCATTAGAGGGATATGACTTTTCGTTTCCACACAGCAATTGCGGGCACCTAACTAACTAACCAATCAATCAATCAATCAATATTTCAATCAATCAATCAACTTTTATAACTGTGCCAACTTCTCTTATATACCATTATGTTTATAAGAAGTTTAACTATGCGTTCGGTTGGTAAGTTTTGAATACCTGTATTTTTTAACTGTTGATTATAGATTATTAGATTTTGACATTTTCTTTTTATAAAATGCAAGCATAAAGTTGGAATATTATTTATAAAGATTTTCTTTAGCAAATCAGCAAAAAATGTATAAGTTTTTCAAATTTGTTTTCATTAACATTTTAACGTTTATATTTTTGTATGTTACATATTCATTTCATAAAGTTGCTCAGGTTTGTCATGTTTTTCGGGTAATATCTTTCATTTAGCACTTAAGAACACCTCTCTCATGGAATACTTGAAATAGATTTAAGTGGGCCTTTAAGAGCGTTTGGATGCAATACACAAAAAAGAATTAACTGTAAAGTTTTCATTTAAGATAAGATAAGAGTAGATAGCGAGTGATTTAAAGTCAAGTTCAATTGGGGCCAATATTTAAACAATTATTTAATAATTATGGTAATTAATTTTGATACCTCTCACTAAGTTAATCTAAATATCACTCGGGTTGTTGTTCTTGTTCATATTCTTTTTTTTTAATATTATCTTGTTGAATTTGGAATTTTCGGTTCTACCACAAAATTGTATACAATAATACTTAATGTCGGCCTGCCAACTCGAGCAAAAGTGACGATCAACTGGACTGCCGCCCTCGAAATCCAATTCCAATTAGATTTAATACCGGCTGGCAAGCTACACCTCCTCGTAGCTGCGGCACTTGGGTAACGGTCCTGACCACTTGCCATCTGGCTGGCATTTTGGCCGCTCGGGCGGCCCCGTTGTATGATCCTCGTTCGTCTGGATCTGTATGAAGCCGGGCCTGCACTGGACGCTCAGATAGTCGCCCGCATCGTAGTTGAATTTGAGCGGGGCGATCAGACCGTTGGGCGGGTCGCCTGGATAGGGGCACTGCGATTTGCCTGAGATGCGAGATGGAGCATTGATGCATATGGATGGTTCATTTGGATGCATGCAAGGTTATCGCAGATGATGTGCAGATGATCGTACATGATGATGGTGAATCGTGATGATCGGGTATCGGTTTCGGTTTCGGTTTCGGTATCGGGTATCGGGTATCGTTTTTATCGTTTTCGATAATATCGTTATACAGCGGAAATACAACACAAGTTAGTACATTAATTCATTGGTATTGTGAGTGGGCCCACTTTGGAGAAGAGTACGCAAGGAATCGCAGCGTACATGTGCATTATATGTGCATTTATCAGTTGTCTACTTACAAAATGGTGGCGAGTGCGACCAGAACCCGTTCTCCGTGCAAATGATGCTCGACTCGCCGACCAGAGTGTGACCATCGTTGCAGCTAAATGTGACCAAAGCGCCAACTGTCAGACGCCTCTGGCTCAAACTGGTGCCCCCAACGCGTCCATTTAGTGGCGCCACTGGCATCACGCACTGAATGACTACACAGCAACATGCGAAGAGAAGATGAATAAACGGGATTTTATTTATTTATTTTATTTTTAGAAAATACGAATAAACGTGATTTTATTGAGTACATGTTGAACACACACACACAACTAGTTCAATAAGTAATGAGATGTACAAATAGGTAGCAGAAGTCACTTCAAGTGGAAGTTGTCAGTCTTGAATTTAATCTAAGTAAATGTATAGAATGATATAGGTAAAGAACGTGATACATATATTTATAAACTCACAGATGGAAATAAAATGTATGTATTTACATACGTTTAAGTAATTAACAATGAATATCTTGAAATTTTTTTAAATGATTTGGTTGAGTAGCAGAATAATTATTTAAAATATTAAAATAAGACAAGTCCAACTTAATGCTGGTGAATACCAAAAAGTCCACCCACAACAGTTTATTTAATAATAAAATGACTGGAAAAGATTAATTAGCAATTAGCCAACCTAATTGATGTTCACTCAAATGACTGCAATAAATCCCATATGTCATTAACAATTTTCATTTCAATATGGAAATTGTTAAAAAAAAAGAAAATAATAATAATAAATTAAAAGAAATTAATGACTAAATCATTTAATTTGACGAATAAAAATTGAGTAACGTTTAACTTATAAAAAAATTATTTTAAAATACTGCTTAAATTGATAAGCTTGTGAGTTGAATGAATGAAGTGTGTTGGGAGACGGCTCAATTGAGGAATTCAGGTGTAATTAGCCAATTAACGATGGTTATTGGCTAGAAGCACTTGTGTGGAGTGCTGAGGCACTCACCTTTGTGTGGCACTCACCTTTGCAGCGTGGCACTGGGCCACTCCAGACGCCCGTCGGCTCACAGTCGAGCAGCGCCGGTCCGGTCAGCTTGAAGCCCCATTGGCATTTGAACACCGCCCGCCCCCATGCCGATGTATTGAGCTCAATGAGACTGAGATGCGGATCGTCGAGAATGAGTCGTGGACACTGAATGGGATGGCATGTTGGCGACGGCGATGACCAATTGCCGGAGGCCAGGCAGGTGGCATTCCATGCGCCATCCAACCTAAAGCCCTCGGGGC
This sequence comes from Drosophila kambysellisi, assembly GCA_035042185.1. Classification (NCBI taxonomy): domain Eukaryota; kingdom Metazoa; phylum Arthropoda; class Insecta; order Diptera; family Drosophilidae; genus Drosophila; species Drosophila kambysellisi. The sequence goes on along the minus strand of JAWNLS010001251.1, from coordinate 7,559,686 downwards.
ACTCATAGTGCGCTCGCTGGCCCAACCTATTGCCCTCGAGCCGCAGCCTGAGCGGCGCCATCGGTTCCGTTAGCTGCGGGCACGTCGAAGTGGCCACCACCACTGCAATGCTGTTCGTCAAACCGCGTGGCGAAGTGCACGTAAATGTGCCCGAATCATTGTTCTCAATATTCTTGATGCTCAACCGATACCTTACGGCCTTCTCCTCGCCGGCTGGCGACCATCCTGCAAGCGAAAATGGTTAAAAGGAATTCCTTGAATTGCATACATTTTAGAGTGGAGTTAACATCTAAATTTTACTACGTTATAAGCAAATTTTATTTAGGATTTAATATAGGAAAATCGCAGTTAGTCTTTTGACTGCTCTTTTATTGCCAGAGTCTGAATGACATTTGGCCTGTAGAATCTTTCTGCTCCTGGCTAGGAAAAACTAGTCAAAACTGAAGCGATATCTGACATGGAATTTTACTATTTTTTTATTTATTGTCAAAAAGCTCACCTGTCGTATACTGCATATACCAGCTGGTCCAGCTCCACTCGGGCGTGCCACGGACACGCGGATACATGCAATCCATTTGAACGGTGCTGTGGGGAGGCACAGCCATCACGCCGGATGGCTCGAAGGAGTGCGAACCATTGAAGATCTTGATGCGTATGGAGGGTGCACTGTCCTCCGAGTAATTGGTCAGCACGGTGGTTGGCACACAGCTGGGCATGCGTGGCGCCCAGAGGCCATTGGAGCATAGAACCCGCGACTCACCCAGCAGCTTGTAGATGCCCAGCTCCTGGCAACGTGCCTGCAGCGAGTGGCCATGCGGAAGATCCCAGCCGACGTTCTGCAGCAGGCAGCAGTAATTTGGAAATATGTGGAATGTGTTTTTTGGATTGGGGCCAATGAGGCAATGAGGCAATGGGCAAAGGGCCATGGGTAACAGGCGTGAGGCAAAGTTTCAGGCATTGGAAATGAAGTTAAAATAAATTAATTTTTATTTTTTTGCGTGCAGTGCGTGAGAAATGAGAGAGAGAGAGAGAGAGAGAGAGAGAGAGAGAAAGTACAAAAAGATTTGGTTTAGACTTAATTACAAGCTGTTAACACTAGTTCGAGGCGCACTCTCTGCTCGTGGGCGTGGCCTGGGCGTGCTGGACGTGCAGTTTCCATAGTGTCTGTGGTGTTTTCGGTGTAATTAGCTGTAAATGTATCTTTAGATTCCGTGTGTGTATGCGTGCGAGTGTGTGTGTGTGTGTGTTCGCATGTGTGTTTCTTTATTTGTTTGTTTGTGACTTTTTGTGTGGTTGACGCTGCTCAGTGGTCAATGCTAAAGTCGTGCAAAGAAAATTGTCATTGTGAATAGCCATAATTGGACCCACTACTTGAGTCGAAACTACTTTGTAGATGTGTGTGTGTGTGTGCGTGGGTGTGCTTATGTGTATTTACGCAGAGTAAAAGTTGTTAGATATTTATCTTACTAATATTATTGATTCCATTATATCTTTTATACTTTCTCAACAGCCAAATAAAGCTTGCTTCTGCAAGAATGCTAATTATTCTTGGGTTTCTCTGCCTTTTATCCTTAAAGTCCCCTAACATCTCCTTATAGACACAAGATTTAATCTGTATATATCTTATGGCAAACTCTAAAAGTATTTCCGATTTGGTAAATCGCATGAATTTTAGCAAATTATTCAGTAAGAAAGTTTTTTTTTAAATTTTAAAAACTACATTTAGTATTTTAAAATTAAACATGGCTATCAAAAGACAAATATTTTTAACTTATTTATTAATTCTAGATAAGATTTTTCTAAAATTAGGGTTTTCAAGATAGTTTTTCGTGTATTTAGAAATTATTTAATTTAATTGCTACGATTTTGTATTTATGAAGATTACACCAATCTAAGACTAAGCCCCATTTAGCCATGTTTGACATGACTAAGCAGTTTGAGAATGTTTACAAAAATACCGTTTATATATGTATATGCGATATTCATAAAACTACACTCATTATTTTTCTCAGTGTGAAGTGTGTGGCTGGATGTGTGTGTGTGTGTGTGTGCGTGCTTTTGTTTGACTAGATGTTGTGTGTGTTTGACTAGATATGTGAGCAATATGCATAGATACGGATACGAGATACAAGTATATATGTATATATGTATGACGACGACGACGATGACGACGATTACGTAACGTCAAGGATGACCACTCACAATTTCTGTGTTTGAGACAAGTGTCGATTTGGATAAGCGCGTTTTACGCCAGCCGCGATTTGGTGGTATCGGTGTCTGCAAGAGAGAGAGATCAAAGAGTACCAAAAATACAGAGTCTTGTGCTGCACAGAGCGGATGCGGATGCAGGATGCAAAGTTGGTTTTTATTTTTATTTTATTTATTTATTCTTATTTTTTTTGCTAGGATGACGCTGGACAAATTGTTGTTGTTGTTTGTGCGGCTGATATCGATACAAAAGATGATGGAGAAATTGAGCGAGACAAGAGACTTAGACATATATATATATATATATAGAGAGAGATAGAGAGATATAGAGCAAGAGCGAGAGACAGGGATAGAGAGACAGAGACAGGACGCAGTCGAAATTGAGTTGGACTCACAAGGGCGATTGCCTTCGATAGCTTGCATGGAGTAACTGCTGTGTGTGTGTGTGTGTAAATATCTGTGTGTGTGTGTGTGTGTGCCAGTGTTGGTGAGTATTAAGTGGATGCCTTGTGTGTGTGTGCTGTGTGTGTTTGGGTGTGTGTGTGCGCTGTGTGGTGCTGCATGTAGTGGTGGTAGTTTACAGCTCCTGGCACGGCTGACGGCATTTGCTGCCTGTCATCACTTACCACGGAGATGTTGCGATAGCTGAGCAGCAGATGAGTCGGAATGCGATTGACATGGCAGCTCTTGTACAGTGGCTGAAACTTCACGTTGCCGTTGTCATCTACAGATAAAGATGTCACAGAGATCAGCATTGTTACCCACCCAGATAAAGGTTACATTTTGTGGCACATACTGCACTTATGATTGCACACAACACTTATGATTTGCAACAATTAATTCATGAAACATCATTTTCTGCAACTTGTGAATATTATCATCGTTTGCTGCTGCATGCCACAAAATATATTAATTTGAATAATTTATATCGGTTAATAGAAAATAAACACTGAGTAGCTACTTTGGGGAATTTTCCCGCTTTAGCAATTTAATTTTAATAATTTATATTCGCAATTAGTTATGTAAGATTACTTACATAATTAATTAGAAATGCTGCAAAATGATGATTTCATGAATTATGTGGCATAAGCGCAGTAATACCACACACATACAGTTATACCAAAAGAAAGAGAGAGAAATATGTTGAAATGAAACAACTGGATTGTTGCTGGTGCTGCTATTTTAGTGTGCTGATTGTGTTGTCTTTATTATACGAGTCTCTACTGTAATGACATGTTACGTATTCGTATTGCTATTGTATAATTAACATTCCATTGTGTGCGTATTGATGTGTGTAAGTGTGTGTGTGGGTGTGTAGGTGTTTGCTTGTATGTTGCGAGGGTGGCTCACTTACCCTCCTCATTGGTGGCACACAGCGGACCCACCCACTTGCCCTTGACACAGCGTATCTTGCAGAGACGCCGATCGCCCATGGGTCCAATTTCACCTGGGAAACGTATCTCAGATACTTCGGTAAACTGCTGTAATATATCAATCTCCTCCTCCTCCTCATCATCCTCATCGAATTCGGATTCGTCGGTGTGCATTGGTGAATAGCCGGTCTCCTCATCATAGATGCCTAATTGGGGCGAAATCGGAACAAAATAGGTGAGGGCGTTATGAAATGGGCAAATGTAAAATGCTAAGAAAAAGGAAACGGGGGTTTGACTGTGACAGAGAGAGAGAGAGAGAGATAGACGGGAAAATAGTGAAATAGAGAGAGAGAGTGAGAGAGAGAGCAAGTAGAGCAAGCAACTAATGAGCTGTTGTTGTGATGACCGACTTGAGGAACGAGACGAGCGACAGGTGAATGAATGAATGAATGAATGAATGCGTGTGTATGTGTGTGTGTGTGTGTGTGTGTGTATGTATGAGCTTTGAATACTCAACGAGTCAACGAGTTTTGGACCCACATAACCACCCACTTCTTGGCGTTATCAGATGCCAAGTGCTTTCAATGCTGAAGTGGCCAACATCTTGGCAAAGCCTTTAGAAAACTGCCAGTGCGTTAAAAGCTGTCCCGCAAAAGATGGCTAAGAAGAAGAAGACGAAGCAGCATCAACTCTTGAGCACACACATTAAGCCGCAGTGCCGCACGAATCGTGCGAAAAGTGCTGCCAGCTAGAGCTTCAATGGGCCAACTTAAGGTTGTTAGATATGCATTAAAAGTACCACGGAAATGGAGTGGGACAAGCACAGATAGACAGTGAGACCCAGCGAGAGATTTGTATGGGAAAGGCAAGTGGTGGTAATGGTGGCCACTTAACAGGATACAACTTCATTTCAAAACGGGGCGTCAAAAAAAAAAAAAATAATCAAGAAAAAAATAAACAGAAGTGTAAAGGCAAAAGATAACATGAAAGATAATATTATGCGAGCACAAGTCGAGCTCGCTGATAGACCCAAGTAACCAAAGCCAGAACCCAGAGTCGGGTGCCCAGACCCCGATCCCAAGTGCCCAGGCTAATAGAAAAACGCAAACGGACAAAAGTAGCTGAACCAAAGTAAACAAAAGGACGCCAGAAAAGGGAAAAATAAAAAAAAAACAAAGTAAAGACAGAAAACAAAATAAAGAAATGAAAAGGCGGATAAAACCAGAAAATCAGTTATCTGAGTGTTATCGAAGTTTTAATTCCCTTGCATAAATATATATAATTGTTTTTGAACATTTTAAACATTGAGCTCAGCTGAGATGTAATCAGAAATTAATAATAATTTAGGAATTAAAACTTTTAATTGCTCAAAAGTGAAATTCCTTTATAATAATAAAAACAAATAAATGTAACTTCATAACATAAAAAATTTAACATTGAAATGTCAATAAAAAGGAAGAAGAATTTAAAAGATTTCTGGGTGTCCAACAGATGTTGCATGGATTGTTGAAATCCCAGTAAAAACCTAATCAAACATAAACAAAAAGTAGTTAGTATTAGTATAAAATGGTGATCAATTTAGATACGTAAGAATTGTAAGGGTATAAAAAAGGTCACAAATAAAACACATTATCCCAAGTGGGCAGGAGCAGGAGCAGGATGACAGGAGCTAACCGCGACAAAGAATGGGTTGTTTTTTCATAGAGTAGGTGAAAGAAAGGTGGATGCATTGGTGCTATTTGGAGTTAAGATAGAGCAATAGATGTGCCAGCATGGAGCATGTTAATGAGAGCTGAACGTGAGGGCGAATTGAGGCGATTTATGGCTGACTCCAGGTTGAAGCCATGGGACTTCACACTGTGATTAGCTTTTAACGATTTATGTATGTAGCTATGTATTTCTTTCTTTTTTTTCTTCTCTTTTTTCTTTTCTTTTTTTTTTTTTTTTTGCTGTGTACTCCACTCTCAACACTCCAGGTGTCCAGGTGTCCAGGTGTGTGTTTGTGTGTGTGTGTGTATTTGTCTGCTTTTGTGGAAGAGCATAACACAGACGGACAGACAGACAACGAGACAGCGACAGCGGCTTTAAATTCAATACAATAAATTTGTCATGGGCACTGTGGCGATGCCAGTGTCTGGCCGCTATGTAAATGCTTGAGATGCTTACCCTTATCCTTGCGGCTGGTGGTCTTAGAGCTGGAATCGCCGCCACCCTTTGGACGGCTCAGTGCACCCGTGGTCTTGCCCGACTTGCGCTTTACACGTTGCAGGGCCACTGCTGCACTGCTCGACTGATTGCCAAAATTGGCATCCACCTCAAGCTGGCCATCATCGCCTTTGGCATCGATGTTGCTACTGATGCTACTGTTGTTGTTGTTGTTGTTGTTGCTGCTGTCGTTGCTGTTACTGTTGCTGCGACGACGTCGATGCCAGAGACGCGGTTCCAAGTCACGCTGGTCGAGCTCAGCAGCGTGACTGTCACCGCGTCGACGATGATGATCCTGCTGCTGCTGTTGCTGTTGCTCCACTTCCACTTCCAACTCCATTTCCGGTTCCTTCAATGGCTGCTCATCCAGATGCTGCGCTGGCTGCTTGTCCAAATGTTGCTGCTCCGCCTGCTTTGCCTTGAGCTTTGCCAAAAGCTTGATGCACTTCTCGCTGCTGCCGTCCACAAGACATTTGCTCAGGCGTGCCTTCTGCTTCAGCCGATGCAGCTTGGCGCGCAGCTGGCGATTCGGTTCCCTCGACTTCAATATGTCCGCAATGTGCACATAGTAAACATCACCCTCGGCTGCCAATTTGCTGCCAGCCCAACGATCCGTGTCCGGGGAGGCATCCACATCGTGTAGTATAGCATGGCGCTTATAGCGACTGCCACGCCCACGTCCTGTCTGGCCATTCTCATTCTCCAGGCGACGACGACGGCCGGAGCCGGTGCGATGCTTTCTGCCCTGCTTGCGATTGGCATTGAGCCGCTTGCGGGCTGCATCATCCAATTCGGCACCATGCAGCTCGTCATGCTCGTCATCAATGTCTGTGTCGTCCACTAGACTTGCAGCCGCATCTCCGGCATGCAAATCATGGCCATGGTGGGCATCATCATCGCCAAAGTCTACCGAATAGGGATTTACAATGGCCGCATGATTCTCCTTGGCGGCATGCATCTTATCGACAAACTCCACATCGGCGGTTGTAAAGTCCTCCGGTAGATAGACCTGTGTTGTCTCAAACTTCGCATACGGCTGCTCCGTTGTCATTTCCGGTTTGACAATGGTGAAGCGAACATCCGGCGCCCGGCAACCAGGCGATGCATCTGCGCGACAAAAATGACAAAAGCAAACGAGAAAGATTGAGTCAGAAGTAACTAATAGAGCGGAAGAAAGAGATAGATAGAGAGAGAGAGAGAGAGGATAGAGAGAGAGAGGGAGTTAGAGTGTGGCTTTGAAGTAGCTACAACTTTTGCCATAAATATTTCATATATGATCTAATTTAATAACTTGGAAACTTTGACTGACTTTGAAGTGCAATCGAAATTGCAAATTTCCAATATCTATTTGGCATTTCCGCAAAGCATAGCACACTCACACAACCAATCACACACACACACACACACATACACACACAGAGAGTCATACGCCAACATTACACAAAACACACACGAGCGCACAAGTTTCTAGTTTTCAATGAGCAAAGTCGTGCAAGCATTTTCCATTTTCTATTTTCCATTTCCATTTCACATTTTATAGCAGTCGAGTTGAAGGTTGAAACATCCACACCAAGTGACGTTAGTGCCTTCGTCCACATTAAATTATTTCCCTTTTAAGCTCTCCGAGAAATGTGCCAAAATTGGGCTAATTAAGTTCTGCAGTTGACATTTGTAATTATTTCATGACACAAGTTGAAAATGCAATCAGACTCCGTTTGTATTTCTTGGCTGATGCCAGTTGATAAAGGGAAATAAACTTGAATGTGTGTGTTTCTTTTAAGCCACTCCATGAATAAAACATATACACATTTATTTGATTTTAAGATGCATAGTAATCACTATATCTTTAATCTACTCTAATTGCTGTTTAGCGACTTCAAATTATATTCTATACAAGTTCTCGTATACCCCTCGTAGGTCAAGTTAGCTGCCTAAGTGTTTTCTTACTCATCAGAACATTAAGAAACAAGTAAGATGCTGTAGTCGAGTTGGCTCGACTACGATATACCCTTAACCAAGTTGTTAAATATATTCTAGTTTTATTGGCAAATTTCCCTTTACAATGATTTGCACTCCAATGTTCAGTTTTGCAAGTGCATTTCTTACAGAGTATTTTTGCTCACAAGCAGATACATACATACATACAGACATACATACGTACACGAAACAGTACTTATCGGGGCTCTGCAGAATACACACAAATATATTGACGCTAGCGTCGATTTCTTGTCCGATCTTAATGAAATTTCGGCAATTAATTAATAATATGTATATGCATATTATGTATAAATTAGAAGCCTCTGCCTCTTAAATTGTGGAATTCATTGCTATCGGAAATCGAAATGTATCGATAATTCAAAAACTGAGGCAGTTATCGATAAAACAAAGCAAACTTGATCTGCCTGGTACACGAGAACTTATATTCGCAATTTTTAGTCGCTAGCTCTTATAGTCTCTGAGATCCGCGTGTTCATACAGACGGACAGACGGAAAGGGCTATATCGACTCGGCTGTTGATCCTGATCAAGAATATATATACTTTATGGGGTCGGAGATGATTCCTTCTGCCTGTTACATACATTTGCACAAAACCATTATACCCTTTTTACCCATTTTTAATGGGTTAAGGGTATAATGAGGGCACTCCCACATATGCAAATATTTTTAAAAGAATAAAACTGGAATATATTCAACAGCTGGACTTAGGGTATCTGGTATTCGATCACATTCGACTGTAGTCGCTCTTATTTGTTTTTTTTTATAGGAGCTTTCTTGCTTATTTGTCGCTGTCCGACACTAGCAAAAGTGGGTCAACTAGAATGCAAAGGGGGCTAAATTGCATTCGACGCTCTTAATTTATGTAATTCAATTGCCAATTAGCCAGAAGCAAATGCAAATGCAGAGAAAAACGCTATCAGCAACAGTCTCGCAAAGTGCGAACACTCAAATGCAGCTCCCTTAATTAGACATGACTGTAATGCTTTTAATAATAGCTATGCAGCGGAGTAGCAAAAAAAAAAAACTAAAAACTATTAAAATAAAAAAAAGCGACTCGAATTGAGCGAAAAGAAAATATAATCACTTATTGATATTTAATTTTGCTAATGCTCTAAGATGACGTTTCCCAACAAGTATTTATTTTATTCGTTTAAGTTGCTAATTATCAAAAAGAAACTAAATGTTGAACAAATTTTAAAAATGAATTTTAAAAATACCCTACAATTATACGATCTCATATAACAATTTATTTATTTTGTTGTCAATCCTTTATTTCGCAAAAATAATATTAAATGTTTTCCAAACATGATGCTTGAATTCAAGTATATTTTTCCCCAACATAAAAAACCGGTTTGTCATGATGAACAGCGCAAGTTTCATGTTCTTCAACATAAAGATTGAGTTCAAGTATTTTTTGCCCCGACATAAAAAACCGCTTTGTCATGATGAACAGCCCAAAGCACAACAAATAATTTGTTAACTGTGCCGATAACAATTGAACATTGTGCTGCTCAAGCTACAAAGTATTATTAGCACACTTCCAGAATTGCAGTTCAGATTATACAACATTTATAGTATAAACAATTAACGACTGCGATAACAACAAATTTAATCTACTCTCTTGTGAGTGCAACAAAACCGGTCTTTATGATGTAAACAAATATGATATAGTATAAAAATGCTCATAATAATTGTGCTGCTCAGTCTCTGAGTAGCTGTTGAACAGAGCTGTTGCACAATGGGATTGTTTTTGTTGCTGTTAATCGGTCTGGTCACGTTAATATTCTGGCTATATAGAATCAACAAGGATTACTATGTCTTGGCCTTCTTCGCAAAGCGAGTGCGGACCAATGATGGTCGTCCTGTAGAGAGCATTGCTCCAGTTGCCAAGGGACACACAATATTTGGAAACAGCTTTGATCTTCAAGGCAAAAGCGATGGTGAGTAAAATCGCAATAAATTCCGTGAAAAGGATACAACTAAATATTTATTTGCATCCTGTAGCTGAGGTATTCGACTTATTGGCCAAAAGGTCTCAGGAAATAGGTCGCAGTTATTTGGCGTATGCCATGGGTATGGTAGTATTCAATGTTATCGATGCGGAGAACTTTGAACTCATATTAAATGATCAAAGTCTAATAACCAAAAGTATGGTCTATGAGTTTCTAAAACCGGCTTTGCGCACTGGACTGTTGACATCGACAGGTAAAGTACACTGTACATAAAAATTTAAAAAAAGAAAGAAAATTGAAATTGAGTTTACGTATTGCAGATAAGAAATGGCATTCGAGACGCAAGATGTTAACGCCCACTTTTCATTTTAATATCTTGGGCCAATTTGAGGAGATTTTCAAGTGAGTTGCTCATATTTTAAAATTAAATGTAATCAGATTTAAATTATCTAATATTATATAATAGAGCGGAGAGTCTAAAGTTTGTGAAGCAGTTTGAGGATCAAGCTGAGATTTCTATCTCTCTAAGTGAGCTCATTCCCAGATTCACTTTAAACAGTATTTGTGGTAAGTCCGTCAGATTGTGAGTTGACTGTAAACTTTAATTTATCAACCCTCAGAGACTGCCATGGGCATTAAACTGGACGATATGGCTGCCAAAGGTGATGCATATCGCGTCAATTTTAGCATGATTGAGAAAACATTTGTCAGGCGTCTGAGTAATCCTCTTCTTTGGAATGATACGATCTATAATATGTTTGGGGCCAAAAAGGATGCGCACTTCCTCAATGGAGTGCATGAATTCTCTAGTGAGATTATTGCCAAGCGCCGAATAATGCTGGAACAGCACCTCAATGACAAGAAAAACGATCAAGAAGCTGATGATGATATGTAAGTAAAGCTGATAAAAAAAATTATGTTTCTAAATGGTGAACTAAATTAACTTATCAACTGCAGTTACATTAACAAGAAGCAACGCTTTGCCATGTTGGATACACTCATCTTGGCAGAAAAAGATGGCTTAATTGACCATGAGGGCATTTGCGAGGAAGTGGACACTCTCATGTTCGAGGGCTTCGATACCACATCCATAGGTCTCATATTCGGACTTATGAACATGTCCTTATATGCGGACAAACAGGAGCTCTGCTATCAGGAGATTAACGAGCACATAGCTGGTAAGAGTAATAATTGACACAATCTTTCCACCAATTTAATCTCCATATTTCTCCAGATGACTTCAGCAACTTGGACATTAATCAGCTGTCGAAACTGAAGTATTTGGAGTGCTTTATAAAGGAAACGATGCGTTTGTTTCCTTCGGTCCCCTTCATGGGTCGTAAAGCAGTTCGCGAAACGGAGCTGGCTAATGGATTAATACTGCCAGCTGGTTGTAACGTCACTCTTCATGTCTTTGATTTGCACCGCAATCCCAAACACTGGACTTCACCTGAAGAGTTTCAACCCGAACGATTTCTGCCCGAAAACTGCAAGGATCGGCACACCTATGCCTATGTTCCCTTTAGCGCTGGACAACGTAATTGCATAGGTAAAGTTTATAAACGTGTTGTTTGGACAACTCTTACTTATTTTATATAATCTATAGGTCAAAAGTATGCCATGCTGGAAATGAAGACACTCCTTGTTGTAGTACTCAAGTTATACAAAGTACTGCCACTTGCTGATCCGGAGGATTTTGTTTTTAGTGCGGGAATCACACTGCGTTGCAAGAACAATATTAAAGCGAAACTTGTTAGACGTAATTAGACACTTAATCGAGAAAAAAAAATTGGCAATATGGAATCTAATAGGTCGAATTCAATTGTTCTCGTTAAGGTTGACTTAATATTAAGTGTGTGAACGTAAAGCTTATGTTTTTATACAGAAATTCTAAAAACAATTGTGTACGAACTACGAACAATAAGTGAAAAAAATAATCAACTATTTAAATCATAAACAGTTAATTAAGCAACCAATGCATATAATTTACAAAGTAACTACAATTTAACACAGTAGACAGATTATATATATTGAAATTATCTACAATTTATAACAGTAGACAGATTATATTTTAACAGACGTTCACCTATGTATATAAATTCTTATCTCTCTGTTAGACATGATTCAAAATATACTCCCAAAAATACAATCTTATCTTTTTTCTCAGACAATGTCTAATGCTAAGGTCTAAGTACGCTCCTAAAATTTCATAATAATTTCATTGTTCAGTCTCTGAGTAGCAGTTGAAAAGAACGGTCGTAAAATGGGTTTGTGCTTGTTGCTGTTAATCGGTCTGGGCACGTTAATATTCTGGCTATATAGAATCAACAAGGATTACTATGTCTTGTCTTTCTTCGCAAAGCGAGTGCGGACCAATGATGGTCGTCCTGTAGAGAGCATTGCTCCAGTTGCCAAGGGACGCACAATATTTGGAAACTGCTTTGATCTGTATGGCAAAAGCCATGGTGGGTAAAATCACATTAATTTTCTTAATAACAACTTAATATTTAATTTGTTTCCTGTAGCTGAGGTATTTGAGGTATCGCGCACCAGGGCTAAGGAAATAGGTCGCAGTTATTTGGAACATAACGTGGGTACGGCCATATTCAATATTATCGATGCGGAGAACTTTGAACTTATATTAAATGATCAAAGTCTAATAACTAAAAGTATGGTCTATGAGTTTCTACATCCAGCTTTGCGCACTGGACTGTTGACATCGACAGGTAAAGTACACTGTACATAAAAATTTAAAAAAAGAAAGAAAATTGAAATTGAGTTTACGTATTGCAGATAAGAAATGGCATTCGAGACGCAAGATGTTAACGCCCACTTTTCATTTTAATATCTTGGGCCAATTTGAGGAGATTTTCAAGTGAGTTGCTCCTATTTTAAAATTTAATGTTAACAGATTTAAATTATCTAATATTATATAATAGAGCGGAGAGTCTAAAGTTTGTGAAGCAGTTTGAGGATCAAGCTGAGATTTCTATCTCTCTAAGTGAGCTCATTCCCAGATTTACGTTGAACAGTATTTGTGGTAAGTCCGTCAGATTGTGAGTTGACTGTAAACTTTAATTTATCAACCCTCAGAGACTGCCATGGGCATTAAACTGGACGATATGGCTGCCAAAGGTGATGCATATCGCGTCAATTTTAGCATGATTGAGAAAACATTTATCAGGCGTCTGAGTAATCCTCTTCTTTGGAATGATACGATCTATAATCTGTTTGGGGCCAAAAAGGATGCGCCCTTCCTCAATGGAGTGCATGAATTCTCTAGTGAGATTATTGCCAAGCGCCGAATAATGCTGGAACAGCACCTCAATGACAAGAAAAACAATCAAGAAGCTGATGATGATATGTAAGTAAAGCTGATAAAAAAAATTATGTTTCTAAATGGTTAACTAAATTAACTTATCAACTGCAGTTACATTAACAAGAAGCAACGCTTTGCCATGCTGGATACACTCATCTTGGCAGAAAAAGATGGCTTGATTGACCATGAGGGCATTTGCGAGGAAGTGGACACTCTCATGTTCGAGGGCTTCGATACCACATCCATAGGTCTCATATTCGGACTTATGAACATGTCCTTATATGCGGACAAACAGGAGCTCTGCTATCAGGAGATTAACGAGCACATAGCTGGTAATAGTTATAATTGATAAAATCTTTCCACCAATATAATGTTTATATTTCTCCAGATGACTTCAGCAACTTGGACATTAATCAGCTGTCGAAACTGAAGTATTTGGATTGCTTTGTAAAGGAAACGATGCGCTTGTTTCCCTCGGTTCCCATTATTGGTCGGCAAACAGTTCGCGAAACGGAGCTGTCTAACGGATTAATACTGCCAGCTAATTGTCAGATCACTCTTCATATATTTGATCTGCATCGCAATCCCAAATACTGGACTTCACCTGACGAGTTTCAACCCGAACGATTTCTGCCCGAAAACAGCAAGGATCGGCACACCTATGCCTATGTTCCCTTTAGCGCTGGACAACGAAATTGCATAGGTACAGTTTATAAACGTGTTGTTTGGACAACTCTTACTTATTTTATATAATCTATAGGTCAAAAGTTTGCCATGCTGGAAATGAAGACACTCCTTGTTGTGGTACTCAAGCTATACAAAGTACTGCCACTTGCCGATCCGGAGGATTTTGTTTTTAGTACGGGACTCACACTACGTTGCAAGAACAATATTAAAGTTAAACTTGTTAGACGTAATTAGACACGAGAAAAAAGCAACTTAAAGTTAGCAATATGAAATATAAAGGGTGAATTCAATTGTCCTGGTTAAGGTTGACTTAATATTAAGTGGTTGAATGTAAATCTTATGTTTTTATACAGAAATTCTAAAAATAATTGTGGAATTTATTATAGCTTATACGTCAGTTCGATTGACCTACTCGAAAGAACTCAGATAGGAACCTGAATGAAGGTGTTAAGTATATTAAACACATTTAACACAAATAATTGCATACATGTGGGTTGGTTTGTGGTTTCTGAGACCAATGCCAACAACAACGACAAATATGAAGAACAGTAACAACGACGAGAGCGAATTCGCAAGACGGCGAATCCGATCGAGGAAGAGAAGCGGCGAAGACGAAGACGATGACGTGACGACGAAGAGGGAGTTGCAGTTCGGCCTTTGACGGAATAGGTTGCCAGAGCTGTGCTTCAAGTCGAGTTGAACGAGTGAACGAGTGGAAAGAAGCAGACTTTAATGTTACAAACTATTAATGACATTGTATTATCTTATATTAACCAATTAATACCGTTGATTTAATAAAACCCCCACATACATACTTAAATTATAAACAGGTATTGAAGTGTATATTATACATGCTCTTGTCGACTTTCAGATATGAATGCACATGTTTATGTAAACAGAGAATGCTTTTTAATGATATGAGAACTCGTTTTTGACTATTTTTTGTTCTCTCAGATTAACTGTTCATACATATAACTGAGGCGTGAACAGGTTTTATCTACTGGCAGATACTGTTTTCAAAGCAAACGATTGTATTTGTAGTAATTCAGCACTTTAATTCATATTGTATAACATGTAAAACATACATCGTAAATAATTACAGCAATAACAAATTAAATTGCTATTTCCTAATGTAATCCGCTTGTTCCAGTTAGTAATTAATTTACATGCTATCAGCTGTTCAATCGATATATTTAGATAAGGCTGAGCTTTGGCCAGCGCTCTCTTTGAGTCAAAGATTAGTTTTTAGTTAGTTTTTGCAATTAATCAATTATTAAATCAATGAAATACGCAAAATACGAAATACCAGTCATGATGACTGGTTCAAAGACGGTCACCTGATCCATTTGTTAACTTCCCTCACCGCGTTTCTAGCGGGTTTCGGCAGACAAATTATTTCTTCAAATCGTCTGACAAACTCCAGAGTTAAATCGATTTATCTACGCTAAACCACAACTTACAATCCCTTTGGTGGCTGTGCAGGCTGTACTCAAGTCATTTCTCCTATTGAAACCAGATAAATGGTTTAATTATATTGCACAATTTTGTTTATATTTTTTTCAGCACATGATTTAAAGTGAATTGAAATTGAATGAAAAATAAGTATAGTCCAACTTAAACTACGAACAATAAGTGAAAAAAATAATCAACTATTTAAATCATAAACAGTTAATTAAGCAACCAATGCATATCATTTACAAAGTATCTACAATTTAAAACAGTAAACAGATTATATATATTGAAATTATCTACAATTTATAACAGTAGACAGATTATATTTTAACAGCCGTTCACCTATATAAATTCTAATCTCTCTGTTAGACATATACTCTGATACTCCCAAAAATACAATCTTATCTTTTTTCTCAAATCTATGCTCCCAAAATTTTATAATAATTTCATTGTTCAGTCTCTGAGTAGCAGTTGAAAAGAACGGTCGTAAAATGGGTTTGTGCTTGTTGCTGTTAATCGGCCTGGTCACGTTAATATTCTGGCTATATAGAATCAACAAGGATTACTATGTCTTGGCCTTCTTCGCAAAGCGAGTGCGGACCAATGATGGTCGTCCTGTAGAGAGCATTGCTCCAGTTGCCAAGGGACGCACAATATTTGGAAACTGCTTTGATCTGTATGGCAAAAGCCATGGTGGGTAAAATCACATTAATTTTCCTAATAATGGTGGGTAAAATCACATTAATTTTCCTAATAACAACTTAATATTTAATTTATTTCCTGTAGCTGAGATATTTGAGTTAGCGCGCACCAGGGCTAAGGAAATAGGTCGCAGTTATTTGATACATAACTTGGGTACGGCCGTATTCAATATTATCGATGCGGAGAACTTTGAACATGTTTTAAATGATCAAAGTCTAATAACGAAAAGTATGGGCTATGAGTTTCTACATCCAGCTTTGCGCACTGGACTGTTGACATCGACAGGTAAAGTACACTGTACATAAAAATTTAAAAAAAGAAAGAAAATTGAAATTGAGTTTACGTATTGCAGATAAGAAATGGCATTCGAGACGCAAGATGATAACGCCCACTTTTCATTTTAATATCTTGGGACAATTTGAGGAGATTTTTAAGTGAGTTGCTCATATTTTAAAATTAAATGTAATCAGATTTAAATTATCTATTATTATATAATAGAGCGGAGAGTCTAAAGTTTGTGAAGCAGTTTGAGGATCAAGCTGAGATTTCTATCTCTCTAAGTGAGCTCATTCCCAGATTCACTTTAAACAGTATTTGTGGTAAGTCCGTCAGATTGTGAGTCGACTGTAAACTTTAATTTATCAACCCTCAGAGACTGCCATGGGCATTAAACTGGACGATATGGCTGCCAAAGGTGATGCATATCGTGTCAATTTTAGCATGATTGAGAAACAATTTATCGGACGTGTGAGTAATCCTATTCTTTGGAATGACACGATCTACAATCTGTTTGGGGGGGATGCGCCATTCCTTAATGGAGTGCATGAATTCTCTAGTGAGATTATTGCCAAGCGCCGAATAATGCTGGAACAGCACCTCAAGGACAAAATAAACAATCAAGAAGCTGATGATGATATGTAAGTAAAGCTGATAAAAAACTATAGATACATAAGTATGGTTAACTAAATTAAATTATCAACTGCAGTTACATTAACAAGAAGCAACGCTTTGCCATGCTGGATACACTCATCTTGGCAGAAAAAGATGGCTTAATTGACCATGAGGGCATTTGCGAGGAAGTGGACACTCTCATGTTCGAGGGCTTCGATACCACATCCATAGGTCTCATATTCGGACTTATGAACATGTCCTTATATGCGGACAAACAGGAGCTCTGCTATCAGGAGATTAACGAGCACATAGCTGGTAAGAGTAATAATTGACACAATCTTTCCACCAATTTAATCTCTATATTTCTCCAGATGACTTCAGCAACTTGGACATTAATCAGCTGTCGAAACTGAAATATTTGGATTGCTTTGTAAAGGAAACGATGCGCTTGTTTCCCTCGGTTCCCGGAATTGGTCGGAAAACAGTTCGCGAAACGGAGCTGCCTAACGGATTAATACTGCCAGCTAATTGTCAGATCACTCTTCATATATTTGATCTGCATCGCCACCCCAAATACTGGACGTCACCTGAAGAGTTTCAACCCGAACGATTTCTGCCCGAAAACAGCAAGGATCGGCACACCTATGCCTATGTTCCCTTTAGCGCTGGACAACGAAATTGCATAGGTAATGTTTATAAAGTGTTGTTTTGAAAAACGTTTAGTTATTTTATATAATCTATAGGTCAAAAGTTTGCCATGCTGGAAATGAAGACACTCCTTGTTGTAGTGCTTAAGCTGTACAAAGTACTGCCACTTGCCGATCCGGAGGATTTTGTTTTTAGTGTGGGGCTCACACTGCGTTGCAAGAACAATATTAAAGTGAAACTTGTTAGACGTAATTAGACACGTAGTTGAGTTTTAATGATTAAGTAAATATTTGCAAATCACTGTCTGTTAAGAGGGATAAGGTTTATGTTTTAATAAAGAAATGCTAAAACAAACTGTGGTATTTAATGTTGTTCTAAAATGCTGTTTCTCATAAGAAGCCAATGAACAAGAAACTTGATTTTACTGTTATTTTCAAGCAAAAGATCTTCAGTTTTTCTCCAGTTTTTTTTTTTTGGTTTTGTGTAATCTAAGGTATTTCCGGACTATTTCCCATTTCGTATTTTTAAGGTCCTTGCGCCAAAACATTCAATTTTGTGTAAGTATGAAGACCTCAGGCTTTGAATTAGTAACTTTATGAAAAAGTAATAATAATTTGCTAAGTTTAAAGGCAATTTATATGCAATAATAATTTGTTAAGTTTCAAGGCAGTATATATGTATGTATGTATGTAAGTTGGCAGTATGAGGAGGAACTCTTAAACAGTCTGTAGTCAGCACGAGGCACTTTAGGCTGATAAACGCTAGCAATGGACCACTGCTGGAGTTGGAGCTGAGGTTGAAGATGCAGTGGCTGCTCCCCGGCGCAGTTGTTCCATAAATCATTCATGCACAGCGAAGCAAAAGCAGTTTTGCCACAATGAACAAGTCTGGCACTGCCTTTATGCAAAACACGCATACGCCAGAGTCGAAGATGGAATTGGGAAATAGGGAACGGAAGCCAAGTCGCTGCAGGGATTCGAGTCATCTTTATCTTTTAACGCATACATTGCACATAATATGCCAGGGACTGCCGCCGGGCTTAGGGTCTAGGGACTGGGCAGCAGGATGCTTGCGGGGAGGCGGTTGTTTTCTGTCTTGGACGACTTTTAGTCCTTTTTTTTTTGTTAGTTTTTTTGTCGCTTTTGATTTTGACAGTTCGTTACTCGACTGTACCATTTGAATGCGTAATGCATGGCAGACAGGAATAGGATAGCAGCAGGACCAGAAGCAGGCCAGCAGGATTTCACTGCATGTATCACACACAGCATCATCATCATCATCATGGTCATAATTACGATTATCAACATGCTCATCTTCGTCATCAACTGGGACTTGCGAGCAACAACAAAAATTGCTTTAAGATTTATGGCTCAGTAACTGAATGACATTTTTAGTTGCCATTTGGCTTATTGCAGATTCCATCTAGCTGCGCTTTTCTTTCAATTTCCCAAACTGCCTCTGGCAAAAATGCCATTTGGCAATGTGATTCGAGCTTCATGCAAATTAAATTCCAGCTGCTACTGTTATGTGTGTCCATTTGTGCTTGTATTTGTGATGGCCAAATATTTTATCCGGGCGAAAGGGAAAGTGCTTGCTGCAACTGCTGCTGCTGCTGCTACAGCTGCAACTGCTGCTGCCACAAAAAGTCAAATAACCCAGCAACAACACCTGTGTCAACATGCAGCCAAAAAAGGACTACACTCAACTCAATTTCTGGCATCGCACAGACTGCGCAATTGACCACGTTGCGTTGCGTCGTAACGTAAAAATCAACTACGTCGCAGATGTTTTTTTTTTATGTTTTCTTTTTTTTTGGCAATGAGATCATCAGCAACAGCATTCAGGAAGCTCATCTAACAGGACAAAAACCACACACAAATGCCCAACTGGGAGATATCCATTAGCAAGTCCCAACATGCTTTCGTTGTTGCAGGGAAAAAAAAAATACTCACGAACAGAGCGGCAAAAATCTTAAATTAAAATCGATAACCTTTAAGATTGAAACTAAGATGGATTCCAGATTAAATTAAGATATTAAATTAAATTTGTTTAATCGCAGTCCTTATTTGTGATTTCGTAGCTTAATTTTGTAGTAGGCAATAAAAGATAATGTTGATCTATTGTAATTCTTTATTTAATGCACATCTTCTCATATCAGCGATCATCACAAGACTCCTTCTCTCGAGCTCGTCAGTCTTTACATGTCTCTTTGGTTTCTCATTTAACATCTGTTAACATCTGTTAAATGAGCTTAACATTATAGCTTACAGTACTAGCGATGGCCTAATACCGATATGTGTTAGTGGTGGCCTGCTACAATTTTAAGTTACAAATCATAAACTATTTTCCTAGAATAAATGAGTTTACTTCCAGAACGCAGTTTTGCTCAGTTACCAATTCAAATGGTTAGCTTTTAAAATATTCCATCCTGCTAAAAATAATTCTCTTATAAGAATATTTATATTTATTTTGTTGTTTCTTAAAAGATTTAATTTTTGTTTATTATTATCTTAATCGTGTCAAAGAAATCTCCCTTTGTCTCTACACATTTGTCAGTCAATTATCTCCTTTTTCCAGTTAGACACATTGGCGTTGGCAGCTTCATCATGCCCGTTTTAGCCATTTCGAGTGGGTACAGGGTATACAAAATTAATTACTTTATGCGCATCTGGTTTTGCGTAACAAATTGCGAGCGACAGCAGCCGCAATGCCGAGCACCTTGGGTACTCAAACCATTCAAAGATCTGGAACCCCTTGTCTGGCGTTTACACCAATCCCCGCCTGCTATTAATATCTATTAAGCAGCCCTCAGTCGCTGCCATACTTCATTAAATGCTTTCATGCAATTTCGCTACCTTTTTTTTTTTTCATTATTTTTGCTGTTGCGTTGTTAGTGAGTGTGTGTGTGTGTGTGTGTTGTGTGTGTGTGTTGTGTGTGTTGTGTGTTGTGTGTTGACTCTGATTGGGATTAAGGTTTGGCCAGCAGGCCTCGTTTTGATTGCCCTTGCGCCATAACGTTGTTCTGCTGTGATTGAGAAGGTGGGTATGTATGTGTGTGTGTGTGTGTGTGTGGGGCGGAGTGTATTGAGTGGGGGTGGTTAGCTACAGTCAGCGCTGATAACGTGAAATATTTCATTTGCTGCGAGTTATTTGCTGAGCGCTTTTCCATCGGTTTCCATTCGCTTTGTTTTCAAATAACTCGGTTAACTTTATTAAGCTCCAGGTATTTTTACTTTGTCAATTTATTTGTAACACAAACGCTCAAAAGTTGCTGACTACAAAAAAATCGATGTTTAAGCGAATGTATTTTCAATTTGTCAGTTTGCTTTGTGCCACACATTTCTTCAATTTAAAGTAATCTTTTTAGTGCAGTTTAGTTTGGTATGTGTTATGTGGAAGCTTAAATGGATACACCTGGTGGGTATCTAAGAAAATCAAAATATTACATTGATTTTTAAAATAGTTGATAATCTTAAGTACAATCTGAATAAGTTCGATGTATAATATGTATAAAATAATTTTCTTATCAACATAGTAACCTTTAGTAACCGAAATTATGATATTAGTACATGCAAGGGTTATATAAAATCCAAAACTAAATTCTGGTAAGAAAACAAGTTGCTGAACAGCATGAGTGTTCCTCATAAAAATTTAAACATTAACTTTCCTAAGATCTATCTCTTATATCCAAAGTGTCAACAAAAGTAAAAAAAATTGGCTAATTTTTAACTATATTTATTATATCCTTTATTTATTAATAAAACTAAAATTTAATTTGAAATTTTTATTTTTTAAATCTTTTAAAAATTCTATAATGTATAATAAATAAATTGAAACTGCAACACAATATACCATGCGGATAGATTAAAAGCTGGACATATTTCCATTGATAATGATAACTTAATGAAAATTTATCCCAAGAATGATTATTTTATTGCAAATGTGAGAGTTTTTAAAAAATCAAATTTGCGATTCAATAAGCATATTTAGACTTCGTTATGTACAAAAGAAAAATTTTTAAATTGAATTGCGTGATTGCAAGTTTACTACTGTGTGTGTTTGTGTGTGTGTGCGTACGTCTGTGTGTGTTTGGGTGTGTGTGCGAGTGATTATCGGTTTAGAGCACGAAAGTCATTTAGCAAAGTGGCTGGCTCCGCTTCAGCATCAATAACTGAGCCAGCGTCAGGCTATCATTCCAACAGGCCATAAGGGCCGAGTGCCATTTTGGGCCATATTTATTATGGCCCAACATCGCCGCTGAGCCTGTGCAAATGAAGGTCATGCAAGTTGTTAACTTACCTGGCTCCGATGTTGTTGTGGTCTCGACGGCTGGCGGTTCTGTGTTGGCTTGGCTCTTATCCAACACCAGCAGTAATATCGTCAAGGATATTAAAGCCCACAGTGGCTTATGGCGCATACGTAGCAAGGACCACATGTTGGCCCCCAATAAAGAGTGTCAATGTTGTTAACTGTTTGTTGTAAGCCAACACACTCACACACACCCACACTCTCGTGCACAACACAACACGATCGAATGTGTGCCAATCAATTCACTGACATTGAGCCCAAAAACACTCGAAAACTTTCGTATGTTTCGTGGCAAGGACTTGTTTGGTTTAATTTTTTCCTTTTTCGTTTTTCGTTTGTTGCTTTTGTTTTTCTGCTGAGACTTTAAGCCACAAACACAGGATGCAGTTTAAAGTTCTGCTGCGCTGTTGTTGCCGTCGCTCAATGCCAGCTACAGTTACGTGCAACAACAACAGCAACAACAATAATGATGATTTTATTACCACAACGACAAGCACTTCACACGCTGCCTACAATGGCGCAAAAATATAAATCCTCAGTGCCCAACTGCAGCAGCCGCAGCAGCATACACACACACACACACTAAACTGTATGTGTGTGTATATATATTTATATGTATCTGTATGTTTGGGCAATATGCCAAGTCACTTTGTGCTTTAAGTTTTTCACTTTTGTTTTCACTTTAGATTTTTCGCTCGTGCGATTCTCAAGAGTTGTATTTTTCCCACTGCTGAAACTGAGGCTGCTGACAAAATGCGTCGCTGCGTATGCGATGCGTCCTTTTATAGTCCTCCGACCAGCATCGTTGGATTCGGCGCAGCAGATCGGCAACTGAACGAAGCGTTCACACGAGCATTCTAACGATGCTCCTCTGCTGACTCTCTGCCGCTCTGCCCGTCTGTCTGTATGCTTACTGCTGCTGCTGCTGCTGCTGCTGCTGCTGCTGTTACTGTTACTGCTGCTGCTGCTGCTGCTGTCACGTGCATTTTGCCGGTAAATCGCGTGTTTTTGTTTTGATTTGCTTCTGCGTTTTTGCTGTTGGCTGCTGCTTTCGCTTTTCGCCAAGCCTGTGTGTGTGTGTGTGAGTGTATGCGTTCGTTCGTGCGTGTGTGAGTGTGTGTGTGTCATAACCTTGTAGCTGGCACGTATCAGCTCAAAATTGCGCGCATTTCGTTTTTCCCTCTTGGTAAACGCAACAAATGAAGTTTGCTTTGCTTGCGACTGCCACATTTGATCAGCTACGCAATACACACAAACACACACCACCACACACACGTACACACCCACTCACAAACACGCATGATTCTGCAGTTCGAGTGTAATGAATCCTTAGACAATGCCACGTTATCTAGTCAACATCTTCGTCAACCAAGGCAAACAACACAAAATTGCACTTAACAAGCAACACTGAATACTGTACAACTTATATTTAAATAGTCAGCTCAATCACAATAGCTGGAAATATAATAATAACATCATTTTTGATCAAAATATAATAATTTAAAATTTAACACATAAGAAACTGTACAAATAGATCTTACAAATTATGTATATTATCTTACAAATTAATTATAGTAGCAGTCAATAACTGTTCGGCAACACCAATGTAGCTGTAAAACATCAATATGAGTTAAAAAAAATCATAAATTATGGCATTTTGAAGATTCGACCTGGGCATAGGTCGCCGATTTTCGGACTATAATTTTGACGTATGTTAAGACCCAAAATCAAGTTCTCAACTTTAAATGTAGGATTGATCTAGAGGCCAAACCATGATTAAAACACCTTATCTTTTGAAAATGCGTTGAGTTTTGACGAAGTTATGTCATTTTTAAAGTTCGACCTATGCCCATATGCTGATATACCGATTTTCGGACTATAATTTTGACTTATGTTCCGACCCAAAATAACGTTTTCAACTTTAAATGTAGGATTGATCTAGAGGCCAAACCATGATTAAAACGCCCTTCCTTTTGAAAATGCGTTGAGTTTTGACGAAGTTATGGCAATTTGAAGGTTCGACCTATGCCGATTTGCCGATATGCCGCTTTTCGGACTATAATTTTGACTTATGTTCCGACCCAAAATACCGTTTTCAACTTTAAATGTAGGATTGATCTAGAGGCCAAACCATGATTAAAACGCCCTTCCTTTTTAAAATGCGTTGAGTTTTGACGAAGTTATGGCATTTTGAAGGTTCGACCTATGCCGATTTGCCGATATGCCGATTTTCGGACTATAATTTTGACTTATGTTCCGACCCAAAATAACGTTTTCAACTTTAAATGTAGGATTGATCTAGAGGCCAAACCATGATTAAAACGCTTTTCCTTTTGAAAATGCATTGAGTTTTGACGAAGTTATGGCATTTTGAAGGTTTGACCTATGCCCATATCCGATATGCCGATTTTCGGACTATAATTTTGACTTATGTTCCGACCCAAAATAACGTTTTCAACTTTAAATGTAGGATTGATCTAGATGCCAAACCATGATTAAAACGCCCTTCCCTTTGAAAATGCGTTGAGTTTTGACTAAGTTATGGCATTTTGAAGGTTTGACCTATGCCCATATCCGATATGCCGATTTTCGGACTATAATTTTGACTTATGTTCCGACCCAAAATAACGTTTTCAACTTTAAATGTAGGATTGATCTAGATGCCAAACCATGATTAAAACGCCCTTCCTTTTGAAAATGCGTTGAGTTTTGACGAAGTTATGGCATTTTGAAGGTTCGACCTATGCCCATAAGCCGATATGCCGATTTTCGGACTATAATTTTGACTTATGTTCCGATCCAAAATAACGTTTTCAACTTTAAATGTAGGATTGATCTAGATGCCAAACCATGATTAAAACGCCCTTCCTTTTGAAAATGCGTTGAGTTTTGACGAAGTTATGGCATTTTGAAGGTTTGACCTATGCCCATATCCGATATGCCGATTTTCGGACTATAATTTTGACTTATGTTCCGACCCAAAATAACGTTTTCAACTTTAAATGTAGGATTGATCTAGAGGCCAAACCATGATTAAAACGCCCTTCCTTTTTAAAATGCGTTGAGTTTTGACGAAGTTATGGCATTTTGAAGGTTCGACCTATGCCGATTTGTCGATATGCCGATTTTCGGACTATAATTTTGACTTATGTGCCGACCCAAAATAACGTTTTCAACTTTAAATGTAGGATTGATCTAGAGGCCAAACCATGATTAAAACGCTTTTCCTTTTGAAAATGCATTGAGTTTTGACGAAGTTATGGCATTTTGAAGGTTTGACCTATGCCCATATCCGATATGCCGATTTTCGGACTATAATTTTGACTTATGTTCCGACCCAAAATAACGTTTTCAACTTTAAATGTAGGATTGATCTAGATGCCAAACCATGATTAAAACGCCCCTCCTTTTTAAAATGCGTTGAGTTTTGACGAAGTTATGGCATTTTGAAGGTTCGACCTATGCCGATTTGCCGATATGCCGATTTTCGGACTATAATTTTGACTTATGTTCCGACCCAAAATAACGTTTTCAACTTTAAATGTAGGATTGATCTAGAGGCCAAACCATGATTAAAACGCCCTTCCTTTTGAAAATGCGTTGAGTTTTGACGAAGTTATGGCATTTTGAAGGTTTGACCTATGCCCATATCCGATATGCCGATTTTCGGACTATAATTTTGACTTATGTTCCAACCCAAAATCACGTTCTCAACTTTAAATGTAGGATTGATCTAGAGGCCAAACCATGTTTAAAACGCCTTTTCGTTTGCGTTGAGTTTTGACGAAGTTATGGCATTTATAAGGTGCGACCTATGCCTATGCCATATGCCGATATGCCGATTTTAAGACTATATTTCGACTTATGTTCCGACCCAAAATCACGTTTTCAACTTTAAATGAACTTGATCAACCGTAGTGCACATATCTTACGACACAGGTTCAGAGATTTCCCCATCTTTTAATTATTTTCTCGCACATTATATCTGTATAATATCTCTCTCCTTTCTGAAGGTTTTATTTCCGTTATTACTAAGCTACTAACGTTTAAACATTTTTGTTTTGGTTTTACTTAAAAAAATAATTAAAAAAACACTCTAAATTCGTTGCTAATAAAAGCTCAAAGTTATCCTTCTTTGGCTCACATTCGTTAAAGGAGATTATGTGCTACAATTTCGATCACTGTCATTGTGGCGCCACATAAGCAGCCGCATCAATCTGTATTGCATCCGACGCAGCGCCCCAGAAAGTAGGCAATAAATTGTGCAGGAATGGAAACAGGGTGATGGGATGAGGATGTGGCAGCAGGGGCAGCAGAGGCATTGCGGTGATTTGAGCACTTGCATTGCGGTCACCACATAAACGAGCACCGGTGGCTTTGGCCTGACATCCTTGGCCACTAATTACGTAAATGAATTCTGTGGCAAGTGGCAGCAGCCCTCGTGCCTTGTGGCTGCTTCGTGCAGCATTTCCGGGTGCCTGATAAATTTTTGCTTTGCACTGGACACATTCGGGCACCCAGGACACAACAATTGAATGCCGCACACATAATGCTGTCTGGCTGCGTTGTTGTCTAGCACTTGCCACTTCCACTTTCCACTTGCTTGTTTCTACTTGCAACTGGCTACTTGCTGAAATGCCAAACGTGCAGCTGAAACAGGGGGCGCTCAACTCTAGTCAAGTGGAAAATGAAAACCGATGTTGTTGTTATTACAATTGTCAATTGTTGTTGTTGTTGTTGTTGCTGCTGCTGCTGCTGCTGCTGCTGTTGATGCTGCTATCGCTGCTTGCCTTGTGCATTTGTGCAACGTTGAAATACTGTAAATTCAATTGTGCCGCATTATCTGTATAATTTGTTGCATACTCCACATTTCTGTTGTCAGCTGCTGTTGCAACGAATACATTTTCCTGTCGCTTGCTTCACTGCACTCAAGCTGAATATTTTCACAGACACGCACACACGCACACACTCACACACACATACACACACATGCATTCACGTAGACATGAACATGTTTACACATGTTTGCCACAACACATAAATTCAATTTGCAAGGACTTAATGCCAAAAGTGCACAATGCCAATAAACCAATAATGCTAATAATTATATCATCTTTGCCAGATATAAATTTGAATTTATACTTGTATTTTGATTGCAATTTTCCAAACACACTATTTGCATATTGTATTTGGATGAAACTGATGCATCTGCTTCACAAATCATTGACAATCAGTCCAATTACACAGCAGAGTTATCTCTTTGAAACTGATAAATATGAGAATATTGAAGGAATTGCTCAGCTTTTAAGAGAAATGAATTTCATATGCATGTCAACAAATGTGGTCAAACATACTTAATTATATTTGATGTGTCATCGATTAAAAAGAATTGCTCAATTTATAAAATTTTAACAACTTATCTGTGTATCAGTAATTTTAAATTGACATTTTATGTATTATTTTTTACTTTCATACAACGAACGACGGCTTAATCCATAAGAAATATTTATTATTCTTTTATTTTATTTTATTGTCCTTTCATATTTTACTTTAATTTAATCACATTTAATTTTTTACGAAATGAAAAATAACGAATTTATTTTATTTATGTTTTGTGAATAATTTTCAAATGACTTTTTATATATTTAATTTACTTCAAAAAGGTCAATTTGTTAAAGGCAGCTTTATCTTTGACAAATACATATAGTCTGATATATATTATATTTATTTTATGTTCTTAAATTTAAATATTATAATTTACTTTCAGTTGCATATAATTTAATTTGTTACTTAAATTATACATTTAATTTTAAACTAAAAATCAAATCTTTTTTTCATTTTAAATAATTGATTAAAACAAAGAATTAGATATATTCACTTAAAATAATAAGAAACTTCTTCTTTTTCAGTTCATAATATTTGGTGTTTAAAGTCAACTAAGTTTTCATTGTAAACAGTCAAGTAACTCAAAAGTAATCACATAATAATTAATGATTGGTTTTCAGCTTAAGCAAAATTAAAAGCATTTGCAATGTAATTAAAATGGCAGCCAAATAAATTGCTTGGGGTCGAAACGAATCCAAATGGAATCGACTAAAATCACTTGCAATGGAAGCAATCGTCTAATTAAATCAATTGCAGACTTGCTCCGCCCAACTGAAGAGAGACAAAAGACTGACTGACTAACTGTCGATCGGACTGACTGACTGTTAGACAGTTCGATAAGCAAAAGTTGCATGTGCCACCAAAAATCTTGTCGTGTCATGCAATTATCGAGTTTTAATGAAATTTCCCGCACAGTCACACAAATCCATTAAACGCAAAAGTAACTGAAAAATGGGAGTTGGACAAAAACGCGTAAGTAGAAACCGCCAAGTAACTGATTCAATGCCTTGCTGGTGGCTTCTAATTACCCAGGACGACTCGACTGGCCCATAGTGGAATAGTTAATTGCATTGCCAATGATGCGGCAAAATCATTTTGACGCTCAGCCAGACAACGGACAAAAGGACGACGGGCAAGGACGAAAGCCAAGAGCCATTAAGTCATTAGTGGCGCTTAAATTGTCATTAAAGTTGTAGAAATGGAATTTCATGAGCTGCTGCTGCCGTTAGTTGTACAAATTGAATAACTTTCTCTCGATACAAATGTGTGGCACATTAAATGTAGCAGCCACAGCAGTCAACCAAAAAATATGCCAGCCAAAAGTTTTTACAGCTGCTGTTGCGAAATTAGGCAATTCTAAATTGCAAATGACATTAGAACATTTCGAAATATTTTGGTGTGTGTGTGTGTGTGTTAGCCATATGCTTAACGAGTTCGCAGTCAGATTCTGTCGTTGTGTGTAAATTAAATAAAACATTAATTGCTTGCTTACGGCTCGCAGTTTGCCGGCGAACCACATTCGGAGTCACAGTCAGTGCGCAAAAATAAAAATAAATCAAAAAATAACAAGTGTCCTGGCAACACCGAATATAACATACTCTTGCAGTAAGCTTCAGGAATATTAAACAATCATAAGAAGTTCACACTTTTATTTGCTTTATTGTTACTTTTAAAGAGTCCACAACATTTTGAAAAAGATTCTAGAAAATACAAATTTAATATTTTATATTTTATTATTCAAAGAAAATAAAACAAAATTACAGTTAAATAATTAAATAAAATGTAATTTGAACAAAAAAGTTTGTCTGGAAGTATTAAACAAATTATTGTTATTTCAGAAATCATATTATTTACCTTTTTTTCCCTGTGGAACCTATATGATATAGTAAACTCTGGTAGTGATGCTATTCAAGAATACATATACTTTAGTCAGTTCTCTAATATCTCCTACAATGCGTTGCAAACTTGACGACAAAATTGGAGCATCCCTTGGAAGGGTATAGGAACACAGCCGCAGTGACACGTTCTGCCAATAAATCTCAATTGATCCCCGCGGTGTTGTTGCAAAAAGTTCAATTAAAAGTCTCCCCGTGGCATGCCTCAGAGTATCCAAAACCAGACCACGTGTCAGCTTGCAACTGTTCACCCACAAGCACACCAACAAACACACACACACACACACATACGAACGTTCGAACTATTGGCTGAAAATATGCTAAGTGGTGGTGGCCATGTGTGCGCACACATTGGCAGGCACTGTACTGCAACTCCAGTGGGAGCAGCAGACAGTTAACGAGCCAAATGACCCTCATTGTCTCTACTCGCACAGGTGGAATTGTGGCGCTTGCAAAAAGTGTAGCACAGTTATTAGCGTGTCATTAAAGTTTACTGAGTCACTTGCATTTTTAATTAAAGAAAAAGCCATAAAAAAAACAACAATGCGATAATTACACGAGTCGAAAGTCTGCTTAGGACTAAAGTTATATATATTTGTGTTTTTTAATAAGCTAATTTTTTTTAGCTTTAAGCTAACTTAACTTTAGTTTTGCCCCGAGTTAAAAGTTTGCTTTATTGAATCAGTTTTAAGAGCTGCAGTTGGCTTAAGTTAGTTACTCTAATTTGAGTTATTTGTGCAGCTGGCATCGCTGAAAGCTGATTAAATCTACTTGCATTTTTTAAACTTAATTGTAAGTTTTTCGTAACGTAAAAAGCTTTAGCTTCAGCATTTCCTTTAAACCTGAATTTAATTAATGCAAGCAAAATAGCATTTACTCAAATTGATCTAACTTACAGCTTTAAATTTGCTCTTACAATTCAGCAGCAGCAATTTCAAATTTACTTGTTAATCTGCCATTTAATAAATATACAAAATTAAAAATATATTTAATAAATAATAATACAATAATTAAGAGCATATAGAGAATAATTAAGAAAACGAGCTTTATTTTATTTAGCAGCTTTCTGTTAGCTCAAAGTTCTTATTTCTATTTAAATGCGCATTTTGCAAAGCTTTAATGTGCTTTTAGAGCTTTCAATGTGCTTTTAGAGCTTTCTACTTTAGTTGCGTTCCACATTATATCGTTTGTGCCTTTCAGCTGGTATCATTGCAACGCAATTGAATGTTGCACACACACACACACAAAGACACAATCAACAGAGACTCATAAACGTTCACATTTTGGCTGCTGAAATGGTTATGACGACGAGTTCATCCAACTGACCAAAACAAATTTGCTGTGTGTGTGTGTGTTTCTGTGTGTGTAAGTGTGTGTTTGTGTGTGCGTGTGTTTGTGTTTATGGGTGTGTGTGAGTGTGTTATCTGCGTGGTTGGATAAGCGAGCAGCAAGTGCAAATAATAATATGCTTAACTGCACGCACGTACATGTCCCCGGTCCAGAAACAGAACTCAGTTCTCGAATCGTAGTCCTGTGCACAGGAAGCGACTGAGGACAACACGCAGCAGCATTGCTTGGCCAAACAGCATTAAGTAACCGCACGTACGCACTCTCTGCTCTGCTCTGCTCTACTGTGTGTGTGTGTGAGTGTGTGTCTGGGTGGTGAGTAATTGTAATAACTGTTGTTCCATGTCGTTTCTCGTAAGCCAGCCTTGTTTGCCACTGTAATTGGCCAGACCATGCCCACTACTCCCACTGTCGAGACCAGTGCCACTCCGACTCCTGTCGCTGCCATTGACAAGCTCAATAATGGCCAACGACCGCAACATCTGGTTTAGTTAGCCCTGGTCCTTCGTCTTAGTCCTGCGTTTAGTTTCAGTTTCAGTTGCAGGTAGTCGAGAGCCTAATTGAATTGCTTCCCAGCTGGCACACGGCAGGCTGCAGCTACACTGAAACATTAACTGTATGACAGTTGAGAGCTTCGAAGCACTAATCTGCATAGACTTTGCATTCTTGCCTGCCTGACTGTCTGTCTGTCTCTGCCACAAACTTACTTATCGCCACACACAATTGCAGATAAGGGGGAGACGCCGCCCGACGCCACACTCAGATTAATATGCTGCTGGGGCACATGTGCAAATCGCTGGCTGCCAAACCCTTATCAAATGCACAAGCTCTCGGGGCACACACAAGGACATCAAGTCTTTTTCTACTTCTTTTTCATCTTTGGCTATTTTCCTTCTTCTTTTTTGTCTTTGGCATAACTGCTTTGCATGCATATCGTGGCCCGTTCTCTCTCGAGCTAACTGCATCTATTTAGCATAATTTGTTGTCTTGTCTACTGCCTTTTCTAGTTGCTTTTGTTGTATGCAACGTCTGCCTTGCTTTTCTTTTACCTTGAGTGGGAGGCGGGCAGTCAAGTGTCAAGTGGCAAAGATGCGCAGTTAGTTGAGACAAAGACTGTGTCTGGTTTTACAACTTTTTCTTATAGACTATTTAAGCAGCAATTTGAATTTATTTGCCATAGTGAAAACGCTTTAAGCTGTTTTAGAGCTATAGCTATATCTTATGGTTATGAAATATTTATATGAAATATATTTTCAGCATCGACATAAAAATAATCGGTCAACAATTTAGCTCAATCAAACAAGAAAGAGCTTATTATAAATAAATAACAGAGCAAATTTGTAATCGTGATCGGATTATTATTTTGTTGAATATTACATTAAACAAAAATCTATTTTTGTAAAAGTCATTAATTCCTGTTGTTTTGAAGACAAATCTCAAAGCCCACAAGACTAAGCTCAAGATTTGAAAATGCCGCCAACCTTAAACATTGTACAACACTGACACTGACATCGTCTGGTCAATAATGACGTCAGCAGAGCACAAAACAGCTGTTCGTTTGCTTTTATGCACAGCTGTTGCCGCTTTATGTGCACGAAATGCAACAAATTATACACAAATTGATAGCTAACATAATATTTTAAGTTACTTTAAAGTATTGCAGTTATGGTATGTCATAAAAAAAGTTACTTT
Source organism: Drosophila kambysellisi (assembly GCA_035042185.1). Lineage (NCBI taxonomy): Eukaryota > Metazoa > Arthropoda > Insecta > Diptera > Drosophilidae > Drosophila > Drosophila kambysellisi. The sequence continues at coordinate 7,527,624 of JAWNLS010001251.1, read as the reverse complement.
TAAACTGTATGCTCACAACTTGTCGAATATTTGCAGAATTTTGAAACAATTTGCCATAATTTAAGTGCTTTAACAAGCGCCTTGGCCAATTTAATTTACAAGGATTTATCAAAAGGTAGACAAACTAGATGTTACAAATTAAATCTCAAATCTGCCATTATAACTGGTCTTTACTTTAACAGATGAGCGTCTTAGCAACATTCAACCACGGTATGAAAAAAGTTGCAACGTGTTTTATTTGAGCGCCCAAAAAACCAAGGATCAACGGGTGGCTTTTATACCTTTGCCACACTCCAAGGACATTGATTTTGAGCTGGTTAAGACGATGCAACAGCTACTGAACAATAGCATTATCTATGTAGCCATTGTTGATAACACAGGCAATATATTATACTACCAAATAACAGAGGGATTTGGCGAAAAGTAATATAAAAGAATAAATAGAATAAAGCACTGATTGAAAATGCTACGCTACTTTGTAATTTTTTGTTTTACTGGTACGAGGAGAAAAAGAGCAGTAGCAATTCTGCTGCATTGCTCTCGTTCTTTCTGCTATAGCTACAACTACGGAGAGCTCAGTGGAAATTGTTCTGCTCTTGCTACCAATTGTTATTGCTGTTGCACATGAGAGAGAAAAGCAAAGCGAAAGAGAATTTTTGCGTTATTCTGCTATTATCTCTAATCATGCTCTGCTCAGGATCGCGTAGCTGTAGCAATAAACGCATAGTATTATAAATTTGTTGTGTAGCTTAATTAATTCAGACTATCTTTTTCGAGTTTTTCCTGTTTTACACAATCCATGCAATTGGATGATTTAAATACCCCAGAAATCGTATATTTCCAATTTGTATAAATAAATAGCAGAGCATTGCACCTACGGCTATGGATTAGTAAATTCAACGACTGAATATTAATAAATAGAAGTGAAGCAACAATTAGCTCAAGAGAAATTGCATACAGAATCTTCTATCCAAACTTATTAAAACAGCACTCATTTAATAGCGATAGATACATTTATTCAAAAATCATATCATAGTTGCATAAATAACAATTATGTGCATATCCCCACAGGCTGGGCAAATCTATGCTTTAGCATGTTGGCAAATTAGCTGCTCGATGTCCACCATTTACAATTTCACACGATCCTAAGTGTTGCCCGAGGACTATGCACATAATAAATGACAATAGAACTCGCTGCATTGGGCGCGTGTGTAATCATAATCATAATCATAATCATATTTATAATCGTAGTTGTAATCAATAATCGTAATATAATTATCATGACATTATCTTGTAACTTAGTCCTAGATTTCAATTATCGAATACTATAACTTAACTACAAATTAAAAATAACACTAAATATAGCATATATATCTTAAGTGTATTAACAATCTGATTGCATGCAAATGATGAGAATACCAAAATCGATTTTATTGTTGGGCATTTCTCAAACATTTCTCTTGCCTGCGGTTCATGTTTTTTTGTTGTTTTGTTTTTGTTTTTGTTTTTTAAAGCGTGCGCCGCATACAAACAAATCATTTTCAATTGAATTAAAATGTATAAAAAAATTCAAAAAATGCTCAAAGCAATACAGTTTTATGTTTAAGTTTTCTTTTCTTTTCGTTTTTTTTTTTTTTTTAAAGTACAATAATAAATAACAAATGTATAAGCATTTATAACTAAAATAATATTTCAACTCGGGCAATGGGCTGAGGAGTTGACAGAACTTGAAAAAAATATACAGTTTTAAAATTGTAAATATTTTGTTTTTTTGTTGTTGTTGGATGTGTGTTATGTATAAATGTAGTATATGTATGAGCTCGTTTAATCGTTATTATATGTATTTTAAGTATGTAAATGTATATATATCTATAATTTATTAGAGTGCATACAATATTATGACTTTTTTTCCATTTGTTCTCTCAACATTTTGAATGTGATTTGTATGTTTAATATGAAAATACGGAGATGTTTTATTTTCTATTTGTGTTTCTGTGTGTGTGTTGGTTGTTTCTGTTGTTGCCCTCAAACTCATCTAGTGGCGCTTGTAAAATAGCTGTGTATAAATATCGTTATTCTCTTTCTTTTCAATATTTCAACAATCATCTATAAAATATAGAACCGGGGCTTACGAAAAAAATCTGTCCAAAAAATCTACAACATTTATGTTTAAGGCTTTCCAAAGGTTCGTCAGACTATTCAATATTTGATTTAGGATAAAGCAATCGAAATAAAATACAACTTTCTTAAATGTTCGTGTGCTGTACAATGATAATGAGATAATGTGTGTGTGTACTATATAAATTTTAGCAGCTCTGGAAAATCGATGATGATGATGACTTACTGATGATGATTGACGGATGATCCAAGTTATACATGCATGTAGAATATTCTAGGCAATTTGGTTAATGCTTCTGAGCAACATGCACAAGGTTTACAAATATATCTACTATATATGTATGGGATATATCCTTCGATTCATGTGGCTAAACAAATCGCTGCACATGTGTAAAAGCATTATACAACTTATTTAACTGAGCTGGGCCCAGGGCCCAGGGATCCATTAAGATTATTGAGCGGGATTAACACCACTCGGCCGTGTATGAAAAGTCCTGGAAGAGCAACTGTTCGTCGTCGGACAAGTGTCGCGGCTCCTTTGGCGGCGTCAGCTGCGCCTTCTCCGACGTGAACTCCTCATCAAAGTTCGAGACATCCTCCAAATGGTTCTGCAAAAGCGCAAATAAAAAGAGTTTAATTGCCGATAATGGTAATTGTCGATTGCTAAACTTACAATGGTGGGTACAAATGGTGGCTTGACCTTGCGCAGCAACAGGTCATCCCAAACGATGGAGCGGAAGAATGCCTGTTTTTTAACATCCTCCGCATCGCGCTCCGATGAGCCCAGACGTCGCTCCGGATTCTTACGAAGCAGCTGCACACAAACACAAACACAAATATTAATTAATTCAATTGGAATATTGTTTATTCCTAGCACTTACCCGACGCATGACGGCTATGGCCTCCAGTGAGAGGAATCGCGGATAGCGGACCTCATCGTTAACAATTGAATCAAAGACTTCTTCCTCATCGTCGCCAGGGAAGGGTGACTGTAAAATTCATAGCATTTAGCATGCAATTCGTGCAGCAGTCAAACATTTACTTACCTCGCCGACGAGCATCTCAAAGATGAGCACACCGAGTCCCCACCAGTCAACGGCACGTGTATACGATGTCTCGGTGAGCACCTCGGGTGCCAGGAATTCGGGCGTACCACAGAAGGTGCCAGTGCGATCGCCAAAGCCCATTCCCTCCTTGCACAGACCAAAATCGGCGATCTTCACATAACCATCCGTATCCAGCAGCAAGTTGTCCAGCTTTAGATCGCGATAGATGATCTTGTTCTCATGCAGATACTGCAGACCCAGCACCACACACGCTGCATAGAAGACAGCGCGTGGCTCCAAGAAGACATCGGTGTGGATGTGCATCATCAGATCACCGCCGGCGGCATATTCCATCACAAAGCAGACATGTTGCTAAACGGAACAAACAATAGTTGTATTATATAATGCAAAATGAGTAATTTAGTTAAAGGCAACTCACGTCTGTTTGGAAGCACGAATACAGATTGACTAAGAACGGATGACGCATGGCATTGGCCACCTCAAAGATGCGCTTCTCGCTGAGCAGCGATTCGACTTCGTCGCGCGCAATGATGTCGCCCTTCTTGAGCGCCTTGATGGCATAGTATTGATTGTTGCTGCGCAGCTGCGACAATATCACTTTGCCAAAGTGCCCGCGTCCCAGCACGCTCAACAGCCGGAAGTTATCCATGGACAGCATGCCGGCATTGGGCGGTGCTTGGCCAGCACGCATCGAATCGTAGCCGGGTTCGCGATACTGCAAGCCACGTGCCACATTGCGACGTCCACTGGTGGAGGCAGCAGCAGCTGCGGTACCAGCTGCCGTGGCCTTGGCCACATTCAGCTCGTATTGATTGGCATAGATGGGTTGTTGTTGCTGTTGTTGTTGTTGTTTGTCCTGTCGCTGTGTAGGCTGCGGAAATTGTGGTGCGCCTGCAGCAGCGCTATTTCCATAAATGGTAGGTGTGGGTGGCTCCTGGATGATGGGCGAGGACTGCACGTAAGGCAACTGCTGTTGTTGCTGCTGCTGCTGCTGTTGTTGTTGCTGCTGCTGCTGTGTGCCCACATAAAGCTTACCCAGCTGGGGTATGACCTGGTAGCAAAATATAAAGATTAAGATTAATACAAATGTCCAGTTTGTAAAAGTGATGTGTTAGTTTTGTTTGTTTGTCGTGTGCAACTGGAAAGCTCTGAATTTGTTGAATTGTTGTTGTTGTTGTTGTTGACGTCGTTTACCTCATCGAGTGGTTTGACGCACTCAACCGTTTCTATGACAAGACTTTCAATAGCTATTGTCTCCGTGGCAGCATCCTCAATAATAATGCTGCTGTTGCAGCTGTTGCTGTTGCTTCGACTGCTGTTTGTTGGTGTTGTTGTCTCAATGGGTTCGATGGTAATGTGTACAAGATTGATTCTAGCCTGCAAGAGTTTCTATTTGTATTTTAAAATGCGGTTCGGGGGCAGCGTCAACTGGTTTGTGAATCACACACAAAAATATACAAACACAGAACACATACAGGTGCAGTGGTTGATGCTGTTGTTGCTGGTGCTGGCAGCAACAGTTGTTGCATGGGCCTGGCCAAGGCCAATAATGGATGAAAATGTTGCTGTTGTTGATGCTTATGTTGCCGTTGCTGTTGCAACGCACAGATTTGACGCACTAGCTGCGCAAATGTCTGAAATGTTGGCAATAGCATGGCGCTCGGAAACCATTGCCAATAGATCGATTGGCTAAAAAGAACTGAAGGCACCCAAGTGACAAAGTCATGACCAAAAGGCCAAGAGGTCTAAAAATTGCCAAGAAAATGTAGGCTAAAAAAGAATCCACTCGGAAAGCGCAAATGTGCTTAGCTCAAATATATATGGCCACTATATATATTTAAACAACGTTAAATCGCATTAAAAAGGAAAACAAAAAAAAATGCTTACGTTTCGCTTGGATGCAACGTGTGCGGGGGCAGGACAGAGAGCGATAGGTAGAGAGAGCAAGGGTTTGGGGGGAGTGACAGAAAGAGAGAGGGAGAGTGAAACACATACATAGTACATATACAGGGTGAGACTCGTGGCACATAGAATGAAAAGACAATTTTTGCTGGCACGTGAAATGATATTTGTTGTTGTTGGCCTGTTTCTGTTTCAATACAAACTTGTCTATTTCAAGCACTTAAATCGTCTCATTAAGCATTTCATTTTGACCACTTTATTTAGCTTGATGTGTCGTCGCGGTAGTTGCTTTTAAATTGTCAAAATTATATTTCTGATGATATATCTGCCAGTGCTTAAGAGCAGAGCATATTAGACAAAAGAGTGATTTTGACTAGAAAGTCAAATTAAGCTTGTTTTGATATGAAAAAAAATTAATTTAACTTTTTATAAATTATAAATTCTATTAACAAATAGTAGAAAACTTCGACGATTTTATAAAGTGAATGGGAAAGTGAAAGAGTGACTACAGGGTATCTGCTAGTCTCACATTCAAGTGGGTTAAAGTCAATTAACACTTCGACTCTTGACGTCTGGTCCATCATTTTATATTTATTAAATGAAATGTTACCATGTAAATATTTGGCAAATTATACAAAATTCAGAGCTTTCCTTTTGTTCTAATACTTATATAAGAAATATAAACTAGAATTAACAAATTTCTACAGTTAAAGCAGCGCTCTTCAACTGGCGCCTAATTAGTGGCAATACTTTCGTGTAACATTTAAATAACAGTTGCTGTTAGCTAAACTACAGGTGCATGTTGTAATGCTGTTAATAATACGGGCTGTTAGCTGAACTACATGTGCTGTTAATGCGCTGTTGCTGTTATGTTATATTACAGAGTGTAGAAGTGAGTGTGTTTGTGTGTGTGAGTTGCTTTTATGTACATACTGTTAACAGTTAATGGTTAGCATACAAGGAATTTGGATTAGGAATTCAGGATGTATAACAACAGCTTAAAGGCTGAAGCCAAGCGGATCAAGTAACAATAACATTGACATTAAGTAACACACCAATAACAATGAAAACACACACAAATGGCTGCAAACGGCAGTCCAAACGCAATTAAAGGACAAATAAACAAATAAAACCAAACCATTGCCCGACAAAACAAAATAACAAAAAGAGATAATCAAATGAAAAAGAAAACCTCCTAACCTCCACACAGAAACGATCGGCACTGGAACTGTGACTGGACTGCAGACCACCGCTGTACAAATACTCATCATCATCCTCGGGATACTCAACCAGTGGCGACGCTGGCTTCGGCTCGTCAGGATCACCGCCCAGGATCACCACCGGTGGCAGCGTTAACACTGGACGATGCAGCTGCTGTTCTACAGCCGATGTGGAGGAACCGCCGAACGGCACTGGGGGTGGCAATGTCGTTGGCCTTGGGGGCAGCTGGAACTGAAACGGGTTGCGTATTGATAAGGAGAGCTCGCTAGCGCTTTGTTGCCTCTGCTGCTGGCTTTGGTCAATTTGCTGGCGACTCATGGTTAGTTCAGGTTGCAGTTGTGCTGGAAGGGTCGGCGTTGTTGGCGATTCTTGCAAGGGCATAACGGTCTCTATTTGAATTATGTGCAGCGCTGCCATTCGATTTGCGGTGTTCTGCTGCATCTGCTGTTGATCCGTTTGATTCTGTTGCTGCTGCAGTTTCTCGAGCAGCTCCTGCTCCAGTTGCAGCTGCTCCATGGGCCAGCCGGGTGACTGCTGTGTGTGCAGCATGCGGCGCAGTGTGTTTGGATGCGACTCCATTTCGGAGAGGAAGTCAAATTCATGCAATGCATCCTGCAACTGTCGACGATTAACGGCATCATCACAGAACACGCACACGACGCGCAAAAATACACACACACAAACCGCACACCACACCCACACACACAAAGCATAAAGCAAACAGCAGACAAGGGGGATGTTTGGAGAGTGTGGAAGAGAGGAGAACAGAGACGAAAAAATGGGGAGAGATAAGCACACGACTGTTGATAAGAAGTTTAAATGTGCAATGAAGGCGATAGTCCAGAGGATACGAACAGGTGAAGAGAGTGAGAAAAACAGATTGACAGAGAGAAATCTCAGAGAGGGCAAATTAGAGTAGAGAGTAGAAATGAAGACACTTGAAGTGATGAGCGTGATTTCAGGAAGAGAGAGAGGGAAAGAGAAGATTAAAAGCAAGCGAGAGAGCAAAGAGAAAGTGCAAATGAAAATAGAAATTATGACAGGTGAAGAGATGAGCGTGATTTCAGGCAGAGACGGTAAAAATGTCGAGAGAGAGAGGAAAGAGTAGAGAAAGATAGACAGAGAGAGAGTGAAAGAGTAGAGAAACATAGAAAGGCTAACCGATAGAGCAAAGAGTGAATTGAGGTCGCGAGTTGAAGAGATGAATGTAATATGCAATGTAAGGAACACACGCCCACTCGAGAGAGTGAACGAGAAGATAGAGAAAGACAGAGAGCTAAGCAGAGGCAATGTATGAATATGCTATACAAATTATGACGTTCCTTTCTTGTAATGCTCAGCTAGTAATCAGATATAAGGAACTAGTAAGGAACCTAAAGCTAGCTCGATAAACTGTTTTTAAGCAAAAAAAAAACGAATACCACGAATTGAAATGTGGTTGACTAAGGTTTCGGTTTTCGGACCTCTGTTCAAATCATTATACATAAATTAAATATACTTAGTAAACTATTCCCTATAAAAATTATTATTTAAAATGCCGATATATACATTTTTCATCAACCATGACTCCTGCACGGGTTCAATCATTTATTACCGGATCGAGGTTTTCTATGTCTTCCGATTCCTTAAGTTAAAAAATAACTATAATTTCTAAAGTGTTTTTTATAGCTGGCCTCAATTCAACTCATGATATTTTAGTTCATCTCAAAAAAAAATTCACAGCCAAAAATAATCTAAATATTGTCTAGAGATGGTTGTACGGCACTCAAAATATTTAAATATATTTAAATATATTAATTAAAACTTGTTGTATTCCTCAAGAATATTGCAATTATACCAACTAATAACTGAAACTGATTTATAAAAAGCTAACAATCTTCTTAACAACTAGTTCGATGTGTGTTCCTGAGCAAGCTTACAAGAAGATAATGAAAAGTACAATTCAAATCGAAAATAGTATTGTGACCAATTTGGAAAATAGCAGTTGTCAACGTCGAGTTTGTTCTGTATGGAGTTTTGGGTAGCTATTCAAATGACCAAATCAATTTATAGAAAATATGTACAATACAAAAAAAAAAAAAAAAAAAACCAACACCAAAGCGTAAATGTGACTATACAGACTATATAGTAGAATGGGATGATTGAATAAATATATATATATATTTATGTACAGAATGAGCAGCTCTGGCAGAGGCACAACGATCAAATCAGCTACAGAGAATACAGCTATATAGATTTATATATAATATAAATATATATATTTATAGAGGAGTTTTTATTTATGTATAGGGTAGAGTAGTGTGTGTTTCTATACAGTTGCCAGGCGTAGGATTTGATTTTGCTTACCTCCTGATCCAGGACAGGTGTCACGGCCTTGAGCACAGGCGGCGGTGGCGGCGCTGTGGTTGGTGCTGCAGTGCGTCCACCTGTCGTCTTGCCAGCCATCTGCAGACTGAGTGAATTTGGTCGGGCCGCGTTGGGCTGAACGCTGCTTGCCGGCGGTGGTGTCTCTGGCGGCAGCACACTGATGCCCTGCATGTGCAGGGAGAGCGGACGCAGACCGCTCAATCCGCTCGAGCCGGGATCGGGATACTCGCCGGGCGTCTCGACATGATCATGCAGTCCAGCCTCCGGATCAAATTCCATATTTTGGGCCTGTTCGCCGGGCGAATACGGCTCCGGTTCGATAGCCAGCGCATCTGACGAGGGTGTTCGCGAAATGGGCGACTCGGAGCCACGGGATGGCGCGCTGCTGGGCAGCGGTGAGGAGGCGCGTCCCGTGGCAGTGGCAGCAACAACTGTTGTGGCATTATTGCTGCCGCTGCCACCGAGGTGCACATGATTGGGTGCATTGCGCTTGAGCAGGCGACCCCAGGTCGCCACATTGATGTTCATCTGTTTGGCACGCGGTATATTCTTGGCCTGCTGCCGATTGAAGATCATGCGCTGGCGTCGCAGGCGCGGCTTCTGCGAGATCATCGGATTGAGAAACTTGACCTCGGCAAAGAGCAGACCCTGCGGCTCCAACTGTAGCGCCATACCATGACGCACGTCGTCGATGAACTCCTCAAGCCGGAGCACCTTGACGGCGCACAGGGAGCGCCAGTCGCGCCAATAGACGCCAATCTCCAGCTCACGGGAGCGATCTAGATCGATGGAGAAGCGCTGATCCCAGGCCTGCTGTGAGCATGGCTTCCACGACGTTTGGCCCACCGTTATGTTGTCCAGCTTAATGGCAGCCATAATCTCAATGGAGGTCTCATCCTTAACCGAATAGCTCTTGGAGCTGCTGCGCGATGTGACGCCCTTGACAAAGCTGCGCAAATCACCGGGACTGGAGCTGTTGTCTTTGTCGCGACGCGAACGCCCGGGCACATCCTCCAACAGATCCTGACAGCCCATCAGGCGCACCTCCAACTTGCCGGTGACACTGGCGCAACGTCCCAGCGACGATACTGATTGATACGACTTGCCACCCAGCAGTCCACCCGGTCCGCTCTGCAGCGATGTGTAATGAACCGGTGCCGGCGACGTGGATTGCTGCACTATTTGCAGCTCCTGCTTCAACAGCTGGGCGGTGGGCGAGTCGGCGGGCAGCTCCTGGCGGCGCAGCTCCAAGGAGTAGCGCAAGAGATCTAATTTACGCGATGATTCCGACAAACGGCCGTGTGCCTAAAAAGAACAATAATAAAATATTACATTTTAATTAAATGTTTTCCATTAAGAATTATTGATTATTAAAACAAGTTTTTTTTGTTTTGTTTTGTTTTTTTTTTACAAGCTACTTTATTAATTTTACAAGTTTATTACACGTTTATTAAATATTAAACTGATTCAGCGCACATTTGGTTTGTGTGAGGAACATTGAGAACAATATTTAAACTTATGCGTATAGTTCAGGCACAGCTACGGGCAGGATTAGGATTGAGATTGGGATATGTGATGGTTAATCGATGTGACAACTTACACAGCGTGTTAAATGCAGAGCTATGAAAATATAAAAAAAATGACTAAATTCGCATTTTAACGAAGTTTAAAGACCAGCGCAGAGTCAGAGGCTTCTTTATAATAAAATTATTGGGCATTTATAAGTATTGGATGAAAGGAGCTGGCAAAGATTGATTCATGTGGGAAAATGTTGGAGAATTAAGTAAACATTTGTAAACTTTACAAAGATAAACTTCCACTTAAATAAATGAGTGATTAACTCTTAATTTACTTTCTTTAAACATTATTTAATTATTGATTTAATGTAATGGGGGAAACAACAAACAAAATGCTATATTTCTGACAGCAATTCATTTTGAGTATTTGCTGAATAATAATAATAATAAAGTTTATATATAATAATAATAATAATAATAAATTAAAATAATAATCATAATTCATAAATGATTCTGTCTCTACAATTGCCTTGAGGAAAGTCAATCGTTGGTTACTTTTTGCAACTGCCACCAATTTTAATAGTTTTTTTATTTTTTTTAATATTTCGCATTTAATTCTTTTTGTAGAATAATTATTTGGTCCGACTGAATGAAAGCGAAATAAACTTGACCTCATCTGACTTATCTTTGCCATTTGCTATTGAACTATTGAAATTATTCAACTACTTTTCCTACTTGCACTGAGAAGTTAACCCAAGCAGACGGACATTCATTCAACTCTCCCCGTTTCTTTTTTCCTTATCCCTCTCCCTCCTCCTCTCTCTCTCTCTGTCTGCAATGGCTTTCATTTTTGTTGCAACTAAGGCAGCTGTCGTCGCAGCACGGGACGCTCGCCGAGAGAGAAGGCGCGTCCGCGCAGCTGGAAACGCTCGGATAGCCAGCGCTGGCAGCTCTCGCAGAGGCAGTTGGGATTCTTGGTGGGTCCGACATGATGGCCCGGTTTGCGCATGGCAACCACACTGCCAAAGCGACGCGCCTTCTCCAGATGCTCCATCGTGTAGCCCGAAACGATCGTGGACGTCTCACTGGCCAGACTGGGACTGTCGCGCGATATTTCGAAGCGACGCACGGGCAACGGGGAGAACGTTGTCACCGTTGTGCCAAATGTGGTTGCCGAGGTGGTGCTGGGCGGTGCCTCGCTGCCGCAGCGCACCACAGTGCTTGTCGCCGAGAGCAGCGCCGGCGAACTGCGCTCCGAGGAGGTTGTGCCAGGCGCCGCTTGCACGCTGAGATTATCCCGCGCCTCGCTCTTCCAGCGATAGCTGGCGTGCAGACGGTTGAAGGGATCGACGGTGGCACCAGACGCAGCCGTTACGACTGGTGCTGATTGCGGCGGCTCTGGACTAGCGGGCGGGCCAAAGAACTGCAAAAACCCGGGACGATTGCGTGCCACCGATTGTTGCTGCTGCAGCTGACGTCCTGGATATGTATTGTAGCCCACGTTGTACTCGGAGAAGCCATCCGATTCGGAGGGCAGCGTATCGCTGCGTTGGAAAGAGCCGCGCTGCGACTGCACCTCCGTTATGGTTGTCAGTGGTGGATTCGGTGACGTCGAGGCAGCAGCTGGCACAGAATACTGCGGCTGCTGCTGATGTTGATGATGCATTTGACCCGTGGAGTGCTGACGTGACCAGAGTCGCTCCATTTGCCGAATGCGCACACGATCCAGCGAGTTCTCATATTCGAAACTATCGGATTTGGTCAACGGTCCATGTGGTGCAAAGCTGGGCGTATCCAGTTCATCCGTATCCTTCCACGAGGAGTCCACATAATCGCCAGCTACGACGCTGGAAATGCTGCTGCACGTCGCATCGCGTGGCATTGTCGAATGTGAGGAATTTGGATATGCGCTGCTGCTCTGCGTCTCATCGCTCGGCTGGCGCATGTATTTCTGCCGGAGATTGGCCAATTTGGCGGCACGCTGATCGCCAATGTGTTTGCGAAAGAGCAGCTGCTTGGACTCGTTTACCTCCTCGGCAGTGCTGCACTTGGTGATGGCATGCCCCAAGTTCAGCTTCTGCGACTGCGACTGCAACTGTTGCTGCTGTTGTTGTTGTTGCTGCTGTTGCTGGTGTTTTTGTTGGTGCGGTGATTTGTGTGCCATGCGGCGTGGCAAGGCGGCGCCCGAGATGCGCTGATGACGCAATAACATCTGCTCATTGTCCAGCACCGTTTGTGGCGTCGAATTCGAGTCCAGCTCATAGTGATACTGTGGCTCATGGCTACTTTCCGTATCGTGGCTACTGTTGCTGCTACTGCTGCTGGCCTCCGAATCTGCCTGCTCATCCTGTTCCTCGCCCTCGGAGCCGGTGCAGTAGACATCAATGTGGACTGTGCGCGGCTTCTTCTCGCCCAGATTGGGCGGCAGTCGTGGAGATGATGCAGTGTTGGACAATGGTGGTATGCGCGGCAGCGATGCCGATTTAAATGTGGACGAGGGCGTTACGGGCGTGGTCGCTGACAGCGTGGGCGAATAGGGGGGCTGTAAATAAATAAATAATCATTATTAGTCAAGGTTTTTAGCTGCCATCTGATAGCCACTTACCACATAGTTGTTAGCCTCCTCCGCTTGACGCCTGCTGGCAAAACTCATGAGTGCCTCGGTGGTCGCCCGTCGATGCTCGTAGGCGGGCCGACGACTCTGCCGCTGTCGCTCCTCCGTATCGCTTGTCTGCGAGCAGGCATCGCGCAGCTGCTGCGCTCGCACCTTGCTGTGATACACAAATGGCTCATTGACCGACTCCTGCTGCTGCTGCTGCTGGGGCAGAAAGTCGGCAACGGCGGAGACGACAATGTTGCAGGTGCTGCGGCAACGTGTGCCGCATAGCTGAGCACTTATGCCGCCAACTGTTGCAGTCTCACCAGTTGCTGTCGTTGCCACATCCGTTGCTCCTGGTTGTGTGTGCCGCGAGGCTTGCGGACTGCCAAACGCGGAATCCGCATTGGTAGTTGCCGAGGAGTTGGTGCTGCGAAAACTCGTAGCACCCGTTGCCTGTGGAAAATTCTTTAAATTTAAGTATGCTTTTCTTTTTGTGTATGTCTTTGCCTCAGGATAGTTTTCTCAATGTCTCCATTTTTTTTTTTTTTTTAATTTCTGCTACTACTTTTAGTAATCTTTAAATTACAAATATAAATACACTCAGAAAAAAGTTGCCTAATAGCTTCGAAAAGTAAAAGTATTTTTCAGAAAGAAAAGATTAGCTGCAGTCTGAATTATTTAAAAACTATCTCAAATTTTTGCATATGTGAAAATTTAAAAAACAAATGTTTAATATTAATATTTCTGAATAATAAAATAAGTTACACTTTTCTAAAAATCAGGGTTATTTATTTTCTGAGTTTCTGAACATATGAATTCAGAATAAGAATAAATATTTAGAAATAAAGCCTTGTGCCATCTATACATTTTTGAGGAATGTAAATATATCTTATACATTTCTTATATATATAATATATATAGTTGATATATAATTACATTTAACAGATGCCTATCAGCTGTTGTCAACTTTAACTGGTCATTGAGAAAACGAACCTTTGCCCATTGGCTACTTACCTTCTCTGGTTCTGTTTCATGGTCCTCTGTGGGCGTGCACCACTTGTACACCACACGCACCGGATGCAGTGGATCCCGTGCACTGAACTCACGCTGCACTGGCTCTCCGGCGCGTGCGAATGTCAGCTGGGCACGCACTGTCCACTCGGCTGTCAGCTCATGTGGCAATGGCACTTGTTCCGCCTCCGTGGGATTATTATTGTTACCACTGGTGCTCATGACGCGACTCCGACTGCGACTGCGACTGCGGTTGCCTTTCTAGGCACACATGTTGATTGCCCAAGGTGCCGCCTTTGATGGGTGGGCGTCGTTTCTATACTGTCTATATACAACACACGATCTGCACAGATACGCGGCATATAGTTTTATATATGCTATAAATATCACACACCACAAAACGTTGCTCTTGATACTAGTTTGGCAAACACAAACGTACGCACAAAAACATTGCGAGGGCAGCTAGAAATGTTCCAGCGCTTCAAATGAAAATCGTTGAGAGCATTTTGTAATCCATAAAAATAAATTCAAATTAATTTCTATTGAATTATTTTGGCTTTCATCTTTGCTAATAAATCAATACTCAAGTGTTACACTTTTTAGAAGAAACCAAAAAGATCAAAAGAATCCCCAAGAAAATAATGAAATGGACAAATTGAACTGTCTGTCTATAAGAAACCCTCGATTTGTTTGTACAGTGATGAAAATGAGGTAATTATTTGCTAATTTATGATCATAAATTCAAATCTACAGACAAAGGCTAAAAATAAATGACTTCAAATATATATAAAATATCGTTTCTAACAATCTTCAATCTGACGTACGTTTTCTTATCTGAATCACCAAAAATATGCTAATTATAAATGGAAAATATGAAAGGGAAATTGGAACAAAGCTAATTGAGGAAAACATTTCAAATGATTGATTTTGCAATTCGTTACGAATGCTGACAACTAATTCAAAATAAGTTTATACACATTTTCTAAAGCCGCCCTCGTTGGATGGTCGATTTATTTGGTTGTTTGTTGGCTTTTGATACTTTTCATTTTAATCTTAATAATTTTTGTGTTTTTTTTTCTCTCACTCTTCCATTATTTATTTCTTTTTTTTTAATAGTATTTTTAGCTTTACTCAGCCACGCACGAAAACACTTTCGTTTTTAGTTTTCTATTCACTTGGCATGTAAAATGTTGTTTCTAATTTTATGTGCATTTATTTTTAAGTTCTCTTGACGTTTATTGTTGTTGTTGTTGCTGTTGTAAAATACTCAAAATCGCAAGATGACCCCAAAAGCCAATTCAAGTAAACCACGCACGAAAATAAAATGCAGCTCGAAAACGAGCAAGAGGAAAATATTAAAATGAAAAGAAAATTACGCAATTTTTTTTTTGTTGTTTTTTTTTTTTGTAACTAAGTATTAAAAAGATGAGAAAACTAAAACTGCAGAAACGCTGCGTATGCGTAATATTTTTGTACGCCTGGAATTTAAGTGAAGTCGTGTGTGTTTATGGGTGTGTTTGTGTGTGGTTGTGTGTACGTGTGTGAATGTCTCTTTTAATTACGTAGGCATAAAGCTTAAGTCACAAACAAAAAAATTACACGCCGCAAAACTAACAAAAATAATTACAAATTTCAACGAGAAATTAATTAATTTAAGCAAAACGAAAAAAATAAACGGCAACGAAAGAAAAACCCCGAGGGAAATAAAGCGCGCACGTAGCCCAAACGGCAACAGAACTCAAACTGAAATGCGTGAAAATTCGCTAGAGAAACAATTTTCCGCTTTCAAAAAGCAGGCAGGCAGACAGAAATTTGGCTACTCTCTCGCTCTCTCTCACAATAAATATATATATATATATATACAAATGTGTAGAAACTCTAGATGTGGATATGTATGTGCTGCTCAGCATAGTTCTATTAATGTTTAGCAAACATACAAATGAGCAAAGGGCATTTTGGCTGCTGCCTTTGTTTATCGCCCAATAAAAACCAACTGAGCCAATCCAAAACATTCAAATAACAACATCTGTTGACTGCTGGTCGCTTGGCTTGCATCTGTTTATGTCAAAAAAAAAAGAAAAGAAAATTGAAAAGTAAAGAAAGAAAAACTGCACAACAGCAAGCATTCCTCCACAACCACCCCCAAACTCATGCTGTGGTCGGTCTCTTAAAAAAATAAATATGTCCAGCAATAGAATCGGAGACGTGCTCGATGACTATGCTCCATATGCAGAGACCCACCTTGCACTGTTTTTAAGAGAAATAAAAACCACAGCATCTGAAGAACAGATAAATCACAAAGCAATCATCTGTCCATGTGACAGGAAGTCGCCTGAGAGGCTGCATTTTAAATACACTCGAAATGGTAAAAAAACCTCATTTAATGATGAGCATTAAATTTAATAAACAAAAAAACCAACTCATTAAAATTGTTGAAGTAACGAAGAGATTCTTATAATCTGGCTGCTACATTCAGTAGTTAAATTTATAATATATATAGTTAATTCAAATAAAACATAAATAAAGAAATATTAAATTAAATGAATAACGTCAAAAATAAAGGTAACAATATAGCAACTGTTACTGTGCACTGCGACCTGATAGGTATATTGGGCCCCTTCTGGGCTTAAAGCTCCTCCATCAACCCAAGCTGCTCCACAAATGCTAGAATCTTTATTGGGTTGAGGGCTACTATGTCATTGTTTGTCATGACATGCATCCCTAGGGATGTTACATCTTTTCCTCTCTAATGCGACACACTATGCTAGGATGTGCATTGAGGATTGCTCCTCACCTTTACAGAACTTGCAGAGTCCGCAACTAATTATACCTAGCTTGGCTAGGTGACTTCTTAGTCTACAGTGTCGTCTAATTGCATAGTTATTTTAAATATTTTTGCAGGACACAAATAAAATGTATTTAAATTAAATTAAATATTAATAAAAACAACAAATCAAACTAGTCACAGATTTTTATCAAAAGTAAATTAAGAAAGAATAAATTAAATAAAGCAAGTGCAAAATAAAGATAAAATTATTGACTTGAACTTAACATTTTTTTTTTAAATAGTTTTAAATAAAACTAGTAATGAATTGTTATCAAAAGAACAAGCAACTAAATTAATATCTTGAACCCTTAAGACCCAAAGGCTCTTCAATAATCGACGTATTTTCGTTGCTCTTATCACACACAGACTGCAGAAATGCATATACCCTTTTGTGAAAGTACACAATTGTAGGGCTCTGTTTCTGGCTAGAAGTCATTTCGAAATAATATGCATATTTCGAGTATTTTTAGGAAAGAACTCGCCAGTAAATTAATGAGGCGACAGTTAGCACTTAAAAGACACAAAATGAAATTGAAATATTTTTGAACAGCCGTGTAATTAGCCTCGTTCTGTTTGCCACTTGGCCAGAACGAGAACGTGGCGTATACTTAACGTAAAGCAACGCAACGCAGCGCAAACCATGTGCACATGATTCATACGCCGTGTGGCACACGCCACACAGAAACAGCAGCTGGCTCGCTCTCACTCGCTCTCTCTCACTCTCTCTCTTTTGCTCCCTTGAGGCAGGCCAAGCGATTTGGCCCGCCCCCGCGCGCGCTTTTTTATTGGCTTACCTGGCCACCGGCCAGATCTAAGTAAGTAGGCTAATCTAATTAACGCCAAGTGGCAGTAGGTAAAAAAGAAAGGATGGGAAAACTCACCTCTTGCAGCGCCTTTTTGTCTGGCGCACGATTCGCTGTCTGCAACGTTCGTATAACATTCTTGGCACCATCCACAACAGCGGCTTCGATGCGCAGTCTATGGCGCAGCTCCTCGATGCGCTCCTCAAGCGTCGTCTCCAGACTCTGCGGCTGCATGTTACCTCCAGCTCCAACTAAAGCGCCGCCGCTGCCGCCACCGCCACCGCCGACGCCGCCGCCGAGGACAGCATGCTCATCACCGGTTAGGAGACGGGCGGCCCTCAACCGATCCGCCTGCTCCCGATTCTGTTTGACTTTGATGATGCGCAAGCGCAGAAACTCGATTTTGGCCTTTGAGTCCGCCAGCATCTGGTGCGCCTCGGCGAGCAGCTTCTTGTCGCAGCCAATGCCCAGCGATTGTATCATATTCTCGGCACCCGCCTTCACCTTCATCTCGATCTGCAGCTGCTTCTCCAGCGAGGCAAGCACTTTATCATTGGGCGTTGCCGGTCCACCACCGCCAGCCATCGCATTGTTGCCACCCAAACCGCCAGCGAACTGTGCAGCACCGCTGCCATCAATGGTAAACGCAATCGATTCTGTAAATAACAATTTCTAATTAGTTTTGGTCACACATATAGACTAGCGTATACCCTGTGATTTGCTTGTACAGCAGTCAATGAGTACAATTTTAATGTGGAATTACTATATTCATTCGAAATTCACTATTCTTATCCACATTTAAATTGATCCCTGTATTTGATTGCTTGACCCTCTTTTGTCCAAGACCCGTATAAAAGAGGGTTAGGTAATCAAAAACAGGGAAATATTTAAATGCTCAAGTTTATTTCTGTTTCGCTCATTATTTGCATATTTTTTTTTTTTTTTTGTTATCGGGTAACCTTAAAATTTGGATTTTCTGTCGTTTGCAACACATCCTAATGGTAACATTAGCTATCAGAATCACGCAAGCTTGAAAATAAGTGCGGGTCGCACCAAATAATTATTTCGCAAGAAAGTTGGCAAGATAAGTAAAAATAAACTTGGACCGTCTAAGGAAGGTCTTTGGCACTAGAGGGCTAATTAACACTTCCTGTCTTACGCCTTTACTGGGTATCCGATTGCTTAGACATGCACTGACTGTTGCTAATTATGTGCAATCACTGAACTTAGTTACTCTTAATTGCTGTTCACACAGCTGCTAACTTGTGCTTGTCCCATGGTTTAATCTGCAACTACATTTAGCCACCTGCTGTCAAAGGTCAAGGGTCAGTCTAGCTATAATAATTGTGATTAACACGGAGCAGCGTGGACAGGTCGCTTCACTTGGCCGACAGCTGCTGACACCCGACCACATGACTCCCGCCCTCTGACGCCGTTTGTTTACAGTTTAATCAGATTGAACACACAAACACACACACACACACCCACACACACATTTAACTACAGCAATTTGTGTGAAAGGGCGGTTGATTTAGAGGTTGCAAGCAACAGCACCAGCTGTGGCAAACTGTGATGAGCAGCTTCATTGGATTATACGATGATGCATATTTATGGCAACAACTTGTTGGTTGTAAATTGAATTTTGTACTTTTTATTTTTAATTGAGTGAAATGTAATAAAGAAGCAGACTAGATATGGTTATAGAATATAGCACACAAAATACAACATTTAAAAAATATACAATTATGCGATTCCGAATTAAATTTGTTTCTAGTTTCAAATACAATTTAAGAAGTTTTCAACTTTGTTTCATTTTTCCTACAGCAAGATTATATTAATTGTAGTATGCAAATTCATGTGTAAAACGTGACTAAATCGAGACACCTGAAAAAACAAAGTTTTAAAAATGTTAAACCAAAAAAATTCAGAATAAAGTTATCTTTTTATCTAGTGGATATATACTATGAAATAATCTGTACCTGTAAAAATAAAACTGAGCAGCAGTTCGCAGAGCTTGCCGCCATTTATCAAGTGCAAACACACTTTGAATAAGACTTTATCGAAATAGAAAAAAGACAACAGTCATGAAATGTTTGTTGCACTTCATTGGCAGCTGCTGCCAAACATGTCAATCAGTTCAGCACATGGGGAACGAGCTCGTGAAGCTTTCAGCACAACACACAATGCAGATGCTAAAGAACTTCATCATCATGATGATGATGATGATGTTGCAGTTGTTGTTATTGCTGTTGTGGTTGATGGAATCAACAGTCAGATGTGGTTGCTGATGGCTGCAACTGCTCGCTGTGGCAACAAATACGGAAGCTGATAGATCAACGAAACAGTGGCACATACCAAAAACGCAGGGCAGTCACATTCAGCTAAATATTCCATGCCACTTGTGTCAATAGTTGGACGAAAAAAAAAAAACAAAACAAGTCCCGCTTTTTCTCTCTATCGCTGTGACTTGAAGATACCCTGTAGATAGTTTTAAAAAGTTTTAGAATATATTTCATCTGCTCTTAAATAACATGTCGTGTGGAAACACTTTATACTATATACTTTACTATTAATACTTTCGGGTTTGTTGAATTACACAATTTAAATCAAATTTATTTAACTTAATTGAAATTACGTTACTCTAAGTCGAATACACTCAGAGCTGCTCGGATCACTTAGATTTCGAATTAAAGATACAAAGGTTAAGGTTTTTTGTGGGACGTAGCAAACAAAAAATAACAATAACATTTAAAATTTGGACTGCGTATATATTCAAATAACCCAAAGGCGTATCTAGCAGCTCTCAACAGATCAAGAAAACCTAAAGCACATATTTCCTTAACAACTACTGGTATACCCTGTATATAGGCATTCACTTGTAATTACAGGGTAAAAACTTGACACAAGCCAAGTGTTTTGTTAACCGATACGAGAGTAAACGATAAAAGATAAACGCACAAGTATTTCGCGCCTTTTGATGATGAAGAACACGCAAAGGCATAGATAGATACAAATGTATCTGTAGATACAGATGCATAACGAGACAGTTGTGAGGTTTGCGTGACAAGCGCTCGTAAAAGATACGTTTTCTTTGTTTCGGTAATGGCTAAAAGTTGAAATAGTTGGCCTATGGCAAACACAAGTTGAGTAATAAAACACGGTGCTCACCTTGACCATTGCTATTGACCGCCGTGTTGGCAGATGTGAGCAGTATTTGACTCTCCAGTTCCTGCAGCTCCGATTTCAGTTCGGCCAATTTGCTTTTGCTCTTCTTGACGAGAACGGCGACATCGCTGAGCGAGCGACGATCCTTGGCAACTTCGCGCAATTTCTCGGCGCCCTCTTTGATCTTCAGCTCCTTGCGTATCTCACGCCGGATGGCCTCTTTGATCTCCTCGAGCCGTATGGACATACAGCTCTCGGGCAGATTCTCTGTGAAGCCATATTTATGACTGAGCTCATACAGAACGGGATGCTTGATGTATTCGCCCTGGAAAAACAAAAAGAGTTGAAATAAAATTGATTAAAAAAATTGCTTAGTTGGTGTTGGGGGAGCAGGGAGCAGGGATTGGTTTTCGAATTGATAATTGCCTGCATGCTTGGAAGCATTTACCGTATCTGTATAAAATAGCCCCTCCGTGGGTGGCTCAGTATTCGATACGAGACGATTCCACAATTTCGAGGCACTCGCTCGCCGCCGCATGGAACTGGACTTTGTGGCATAGTTGCGGGGTAATGAATTAAATTTGCGCGA
The DNA here is from genome assembly GCA_035042185.1 of Drosophila kambysellisi. Taxonomy (NCBI): domain Eukaryota; kingdom Metazoa; phylum Arthropoda; class Insecta; order Diptera; family Drosophilidae; genus Drosophila; species Drosophila kambysellisi. Next base: position 7,506,438 of record JAWNLS010001251.1, on the reverse strand, counting down.
GTTGGCATCTCTTGCGGAGCTGATCTCCTCTTTGGAGATCTCGCGTTTCGCTTGCGGATTCAACATGCTGCGTATTCTCTTCAAAAAACTAGACATTTTCAGGTGCCTTTTTCGTTAGAATTTCAATTTGATTACGATACGTCTTTAACATGTGTTGAATGTGGTTTTTTTTTTTGTTCTTTCCTGGGGTTTTTGGTTTGTTCAATTTTGTGACCAGTTCATGGTAATTAGAAGAACCGAGTCGTCTTTTCACACGACTCACGACGACAGCTGCGACGAGTTATCAAGAAAATTTACAATAGATTGTTCAAAAGAGAGAGGAAACATCAACAACAACTAACAACAATAGCAACAGCAACAGCAGCAACAGCAACAGCAACAACAACAACAACAACATCGAAAACAATGAGAACAAGTTAGTTGCGACGGGTTCTAGATTGTCATGTCATTGTCTTATTGCAGCGATATGAGAAAGTTAACAAAGTTGATAAATAAAAAAGAAGAAAAGAAGAAAACAACCATTTCTGTGCTCTTTTCTAAACATTTCCGATCTGATATCTGTATCTTGTATATAACCAACAATTATGATGCAAATGAAAAGTTCTAATCAATTTCAAGTGGCAAACAATTTCTATCACAACTTTCACGACATTCAATTTGATTGACATTGAAATTAGTTTGTGAAAGATTTAATTTATAGAAACTGGAGGGGAAGCAATTTTTAAATGAATGGAAAACTGAATTTCCCTTGAGATAGTAATCGATAACTCATCACCAAAATGAATCGAAAGTGATGCCCTCATCTGAATCACATCTAACTAAAGCACAAAACGAAGGCGATAAATGAATTGAATTTAATTTGCAAAAGGATTTTTATCCTTAGACTAGAAAAAAAGGCAGCTCGACTAGATAATATCCTGTAACCAGAACTGAATTATCTTGTTTAGCGCCTAGCATATAAAAAGTATACATATATTTGAATTTTAAGGAACAAATCGCTCAGAGCTCAATTGAAAGTCATCTAAGTCACAAATAAATAAAGGACCAAGAGAAGGTGGTCAATAAAATTTAATTTAACTTGCTGCAGCAATGAATCGATAATTCTAAGAAGCTTATTGAAAAAGTCCTTCATCTGAAGCACAAATAAAGCATCAGGAAATGGCAGCCCCGACTAGTTAATATCCAGATCTGAATCAAGTGTTTAAATAAACACAAAAGTTTAAAAATAATGTAAATGAAATTCGAGGCTGGGTTTTTATTTGAAATGTATCTAAACGTAAACTATTTTGTTTATACCACAAACGATTGACGGCAAACAGTTAGCACAAGCTGGCAACATAAATAAGTACGCACATCTGATAAAGCGACTAAAAAAAGACCATAAATATATACGCACAGGAAACTTGTTACATACATATGTGTGTAGTTATTGTTTACTCTGGGTTTGTTATGAAGCAAACTTACAAAACCAGCCCAATTGTTATTTTGCTATGTATGTATGTATTATTATCAAGTGTAGACCAAATTCCATGGAATACGTTGCCTACTGGTGAATTTGCATAACTAAATGGCAACTGTGTGTGTGTGTGTGAGTGTGTGTGTGTTGCAAACTGAACTTGACTCATGCCAATTAGCCCAATAAGGCGGCAACAGCGCACAGCAGCTGTCAGTTGGCCATATTTGTGAGCCATGAATATGCATAAGAATTTCTCCACACAATCAGACAAACAGACAGCGTTCGGGCCAAATGTAGAAAGCGAAAACTAGCCAAAAGAAAGAGTCAAGAGCCTCATTGAATGCTGGCCCCCAGATCGATAGTCGGCATAAGTAAACAAAGTGACCACAAAATTAAATTATAAAAAAAAAACATAAAAAGTTTGCTTTATGATATAAAATAGGAAATTGAAAAACCAGCACTTCCAGGGACGGCAAAGACTGCGCAACCTTTTCTTATCAACACTATTTATGTGGCCATGTATATGTGATAAGACTGGCCAACAAGTTGTTCAAGCAACTCGTTTGTTTATTCACACACACACACACACACACACACACACATTGAACTGTAGCCAAGTTATGTTAGAAATGCGAAATATTTCGTTATTTTATCACATGCTTAGCCTTTACTCAATTTATAATAGATAGAGAGACTATGTATATATTTATATATATATTTATTATATAGTTAAATATATTTTTATTTGTATTATATTTCACAATTTTGGCTTTATCACACAACTTGTTGCAAACGCTTTGCGTTCCGCTACCCGCTGCACGCCGCAACTATCGAACTTGGAGTGAAGTTAAGCTAATGCTCCAGGGTAATAAATGTGCCCGTCGACCCGAACCAAGCCCCGCCAAACACCTCGTGGGTGGGCGACGTTACCCGATTTATCACGAAGTCGGCTTACACACACACACACACACGCACACACTCGTATAGAAGTGACTCACGATGGTTACAACTGGTTTCGTCTCTTTTTTGATAACAAAACACAGCTGAGCGACCACATCGCAACCGACGTTGATTATGGCATTTGTCATTTACATCGATTGCTGGGAAGGCATAAACAAATATATATATCGTTCAATTATCTGGCAATACCTAAATGCCTTCAAATGGATGAGTTAACTATCTGAGGGATTATGAAATTGTTACTGATACTAATGGCTTTGTTATTTCACATTAATTGCCCAGTTTATTATGAAGCCTGAAATTACAAACACAGAGACCAATAATTATTCGTCTTCATGTCTTTCAAGTTCTTCTATAATTTGCTTTAAAAATATTTTGAAAAAAATACGAATATTTTCCCTAATTGAGTTACATTTTAAGATAAAACATTCTAAAAATAACAACTCGAGAAATCCATTTAGTTAAATATATTAATTATAACCCAAAAGGTAGTTTTTTTCATGAAAATTTTCAGATTCCTGAAATACTAATAAGAAATAGAGTCAGGCATTTGAGGGAACGAACTGGCCGACAGGCAAACAAGATTGGGGGCAGAGAGACCCATAATAGGACCTGAACCGTATTGTGGCATTGGAAGGCACACAACACAGATAATAGCTATGAGTAAGAATAATCTTAGAATACTCACCGGTCTACTGACGGGACACTGCAGACTAAGAAGTCACCTAGCCAAGCTAGGTATAATTAGTAGCGGACTCTGCAGGTTCTGTGAAGGTGAGGAGGGATCCACAATGCACATCCCAGCAGAATGTGTCGCCTTAGCGAGGAAAATATGTAACATCCCTAGGGATGCATGTCATGATAAACAATGACATAGTAGCCCTCAACCCAATAAAGATTCTAGCATTTGTGCAGGAGCTTAGGTTGATGGAGGAGCTTTATGCACAGAAGGGGGCACAAGAGACCTATCGGGTCGCAGTGCAAACACCCCCAACCTAAGAATAACCGGAGAATTTAGCAAAGTTGCAGTTAAGCGCAACATAAGTAAATATTGATGACAGTATTTAATCTTGGATCACATAAATCGAACCTAAACAATAATGAAAGATCATATTTGGATTTATAGCTCAGATAAGTCTAGTAGTTCTAAAAAAGTAATTGAATAACTAAATAAATCCACTGTTTGATAAAAGAATAGTTTTTATTAACAAACTTTGTACCAGGTTATAAGACCGGAATCGGAAAGCAAGGTTTATGGATTGAAATACAAGAACTTATTGTCTCTGAGATACGCTACAAATATGAATTATGGATTGATCGAATCAGCTGCTAATCAAGAATATATAACCCTAAGGAGTCGGAGATGCTTCCTTCTGTCTGCTACATACTTTTTACAAAACCCATTATACGCTTTTTAACCATTATTATTGAATTCAGGGGATATAAAAAAAAAGAACAGATCTACAACATAATGAATATAACATAGTCTTGTAGACCCCAATTCACCCTTAAAAGCAAATTGTTTGCAAAGGTTTTTGCAACTAGCGAAGTAGTTAAGCTATTGAAACCCACTAAAAGATGATTAGTAGTTAAGCACTCAACCTAAAAAAACGCAAGTTGAACTTGTGTATTACGAAGCATGGCTAATTTAGAGAGTTGTTTATAACGCTCATAACTTAATCGCTCACAATAATCGACTTTACTTAAATTTGTCGGCTTTTGCATTTTTTTGTTGCTGCGAATACAAAGAAAAAATCTCCTGGGAAATATTTTACCGAGATGTATGTGAAATTATAGCGGCTCTCAGTCGGCGTTGATGGCACGGCGCATTCTTTAATATAAAAACAAAAACACTCACATCTTTATGATAATGGGGAATGCGCCGGGAATTGCATAACGCAATTGCAGAAAGCCAAAGTTAATACTTGCAAAAACAAAACAAAACAAAAACAAAAGCAACAACAAAAAAACAACAAGAGAAACTGACACAACACTGCAGATACGAATACTTGAATAATCAGCATTATATGCCGCATAGCGAAATGCGATGTGCAACAAAGAGACAAAGAGATATGAGGCACAAGTATATGTAATAAGCATGCTCCCAGTCGAAGTCCCAGTCCCAGCCCAAGTTCCAGTCTGTAGGGCGGTCATGATGACGATGATGACAGTCTGAGAAAGTTGCAAAAGATGCAGGCACATTTGAGAACTGAGACACGACACTGGCTAAAAGCGGAAGGGGCAGCCAGGGCGGGCGGTATAGGTAACCATGAACATATGAAACGGAAATGGAAATGGAGGCGTTGTGGCAGCAGAGAAGAAAAAAAAGTATATCTTCTTGAATGGTGCGGGAGGAGAGGAAATGGGAGGCTGCGCTGATGTCGCGACGTCAGTAAATGGCTACGTTTTGTGGCTTTCTTTTGACGCAGTCTCTTTCCCAGTCCGTGTGTGTGTGGGCTGGTGAAAGAGAGCGAAAGAGGAGCACACAGAGAGTAGTAGGCCAAGTTGGGGGAGAGTCTGCGAAGAGCAGCCCACGTTTAATTAATCAAGCATATACGATTGCAGCAAAGCTGAACCACTGTTTGAGATACCCTATAAATTTAAAGAATAGCCAGCAAATTCAAGAAAATTAAAGTTAAAGAACTCTTCTACTACATCTTTGAGATATATATTCTTGATTAGCAGATGGAACCGGAAATATGTACGTCCGTTTCCTTATCGGATCACTATATCAGATTAATGCACATAGGAACAATTAGTCAAAAGTTGAATTCCATTATGAAAAGTTGTTTATTTTATTTGTTTACCAAATCGGTCGCATTTAAAATTTATTGCTAGATTTTACTTCCAACATTTCTTACATTCTCAAATGTCTACAGTATGTAAACTATGTTGCATGTAAATTTTCCTTTAGGGGATCACACATTCTGTACATTCAACATTCGTAAACTATGCTGGGAATGTAGGAAATTCGAGTATTTCGAGTTTGTGTTGATTAATTATTCATTGCGGAATGACAAATAAAAATAATAATACAACGACAAGGGAAACTCGTAATGGGAATCATGAAAGGTTAAGAATATAAGAAATGTTAGTCATAATTGAATCAGGCTCTTAGATATCAGCAGGTGAAATCTCACTTGTAATGAATGTCACCTTCGGCGTGACTTATTTTTGTAAAATTTTATATATTTTTATTTGCAAAATTATATATGCCCGTTTGATGCAGAATTCAAGCAGAGGGTATTCACACCGACATGACTCAAGTAAGCAAATAACGTGCGAGCTATGTGCGATTCATGTTCTCATATTCATATTGAAATACACATATAAATAATGCTTAGCCAACAATAATGTCGAGCGGAATGCGATTAACACTCCCACAGTGATATATTGATTGATATATATTCTAGAGTACATACGTGTAAATATCCTTTGAGACGTGAGCGCAAATCCTTGAGGAAGACCATATTCATAGTCAGTGCCATGCTTTGAATATTTAATACATATACATATAAACACACACGCACACACACAATTCGGTTTATACCCTACACTCGATTGAGTCGCGCCATGGCTGGTTGGCCCAATCGAATGGCGACAGTTTTTGTTAAGAAATATGCGAATTTCTTTCGGCCTTTGTATTTTTATGTATTCATTTTCCGAAATGCGAAATGCGCAACGCAAAAATCACGGCGACAAACTGCCAAATATGCGATATTTTATGTATTTATACATAAGTATATGAGACACACACAAACATACATAGATATATATGTATATATATATACATATGTACGTGTAGTATTTGCTTATATATGCGAACGAATTGAAATTGGAAAATGTCAAGGCGCTGCCAGGGCGCAAACTGCAATGGAAAACGCTGAAGCAGCCAAGCGATTAGAAAGCTTTTCATTTTTGCGCACAAAAAGAAAAATTACGGAAAAACAAATAATTTTCACTGCATGTTTTTTTTCCCGAATGTGTTTTGGTATGCAGCGAGAGCAGATACATTTGCACACAGAGACACAGATACAGATTCAAATACAGCTACATATACATATTAATTGCTTGGGTGTTTATCTTTTAGATACGTTTGTATCTTATAGATACACGAGTCTTTCGCTCGCAACTGGAAACATTTGTTGTCGCCGCAATTTTGTTTTCGTTTTCGGAAAATGCTTATAAAAAAAAAAAAATATTAAAAATAAAAATCATTCAAGTTGCTTTTGCACATCTTGTCATTTACCTGTAAGAAAAGAGAGAAGAATACAAGCATTAGTTGAGTGTGTCAAAGTCATGCAGCGAGGGTTGCTTCACGCATATTGAAAGTACATAATTTTAAGACTAGGTGTATACGTAATGTATATGTTTCAATTGTCAAGCAGTCGATTAGTAATGAATGACAAACACTTCGTGTCACAATAGTCTTTACCATATAATAAATGAATCATGACATGAGCCAGCTTATCTAATAGGAGTTTAAAAAAATAATAATAATAATGGAATCAAAGCAAATACTCAGAATTCATACAAGCAAAACAGGCATTAAAATATTATATATTCCCTAAGCTTTCTCAAATCGAAGCATATATTCAGAATTCAAACAAAAGAATGCTTTTAAAACATTCTAAATTATTGTATTCCTAAATAAATCATATACAAATAAATTACAGAGATAATCAAAGCGTCCTTTGTCCTATGTTGAAAATCTAAGGAATTTAACAGAGTTTAGCCTGTATATTTCTATTTACATATGTTAAATCAGACAGTAACATTTTAACACTCTGTTAAACACTAACCCAATGTAATGTTAACAGCAGCTGCATTATGTAAATAAGAGTTGTAAATGTATGAAAAACATAAACACGTAATTGGTTCAAAGACCCTCGTAAAAATATGATTAATATTCAGCTGCTGACTACAGATGGCTACTGGACTTTTTCCTGGTAATTAATAACAAGCAATATCTAATTGTTAGCGACTGCTTTGATGTGGCCAGTGCACAGACAGACAATAAAAGCGGCAGCAATGAGACAAGCAAACACATGAAAGTGTTGCGATTTCTAATCGGTCATTTGCCCGAGAGTTTGCCCCCCACAACACATTTTGAGTAAATTAAAATGGCCACATTATTCATTCCACACTACAGGAACACGGCGAGCACACGCACATGAAACTTAAATCAAAACAAGGTCGTTGTTGTTTTATAAAAATAAGTATCAGCCACAACTACCCTTGGCCATTAAGACGACGACGACGAGAGGCAGCCCACGCATCAGCGGCGACTCTATCGCATCAAGTGGTTGTGGGGGATTTTTAACAGCTACAGCTACAGCTACAGCTACACTCAGAAAACAGATCGTACTTAAATTAAAATATCCTTGACAACTAACATTTTTTTCTGCCTTTCTGAAATAACTTCTAACGAAGGAGACAAATCTTTGAATTAAAAGTAAAAAAAAATGTCAAATATTTTATTTATTTTAAATTTAAATTAACACACAAACTACTTGGTTTTTCTTTTAAATGGTTTTGGGCCTTAAATTCTGATTTTCAAAAATATCTAATCAGATTTTGCTATCTCGCCTTCCTTAGAGGCCGAGTAGCACAATGAAAAGTCATCAAAAGTTTAAATAAACTAATGTTTAATAAAAAAAAAATGTAATCCATTTTATTAAATCAAATATAAATTAAATTAATGTATTTAAGACACAAAAACAAGCTCTGTAAAATACGACATATTTGTCATAAAACTTATCTAAATCTACCCAGGAAAGAAATGAAAAACATTCCTCTTGGCGCCAAAAGTATAAAGACTTCGAAAAAATCATTACGATATTTTTCTGAGTGTATAGGCTATAGCTAAAGCTACGTGCAGTTAAATCCAAATGTAGCGATTTGTTTTTCGCACCTTACACACACACACACACATCGAATATCTATCTGATGTTTGTGTAGAAAACAAGAAAAAACAAATAAAAAATGTTACTTAAAACAAAAAGCAGAGCAACTGACCATTTATGAACAGCAAAAACAACAATAAACTGTTCAATTTTTTGGTCAGCGCTAACAAAAAAAATACGCCTAAACAAACACTTTGTTGATTTCTGTGCAATTTGTTTTAACAGTGTTATATACATATATACATATATATATAAACAACAATACATATATAAATATATACAACAATTAAGGTAACGTCAGGTGAAACATTGAAGCCATTTAAGTATTTATATTTATATAGTTAAGTAACAATATTATTAAAGAAATTCAAAGAAAAGATGTACGATGCTTGTGAATCGTGCACTTTAAGTTATAAAATTAATGAAGTAATAAAACTAAATATAATGATAAATATATATAAATTTCAATTCAACTTGTGCCAACCCAAAAGTTCCACCTGTTACAAAATGTATTCCAAATTCAGTAACAGATAATAAACAAAAAAAAAGAAAAGTATTAAAATCTTGTTTTATATTTCGCGCCGCTTTTGATGTTAGCCAAATGTGAATTTTTGCATTACAAAATCTGAGCATCCAACTCAATAGACCGAGAATGAGTTTTTCATGCGTTTATAATCAATTTACGATTATGCGATTCAACCGACTATGGGCAAAGACTATTATGGGGTGTTATTGTTGCTGCTGCTTTTGCTGTTATTGTTGTTGTTGCTATTCTTTGTCAGTTGATGAATTCGTTTAATTTTAGTTAGTGACAACTGAGCTGTCATCGACGCATTTGTAATTTGAGTGGAGGTGAGGAGAAGATGGCTGGGGTCTATGTCTGGAGAGGTGGCAAAGTGGGTCGGGAAACAAGCCTTGGGCGTGACCTAGTCCCCGACTGTTCCCCAGTCATGTTGCAATACGGCAAAGCCATAGAAAGGCAGCGCGACGCAAGTACAACGAAAAGTTTTTCAGTTTTCTTCGATTCTGTGCAAGTTTTTTTTTTAGATTCTGTCATTTTTTATACATATATTTTTTTTGTTTTTGCTTATTCAGCACATGCAACAAATGAATTTAGGTTAAGCCTCACAGCGTAAGTACCGTAAAAATACGTCTAAAAAAAACGTAAGCGTATGAAAACAAAAATAAAACAAGCCAACGAAGCAAAATTTAAAAATGGTGACAAAATTAGAACAGAAACTGAAGCGAGTGCCTGAAATTGAAAATCGATTTTTTTTTGTTGTTCGTTTGGCTTCAATTTCTTCTTCTTTCCCTTTTTATTTTATTTTGGTGCCAGGTCTCGAATTTTAATTGATTGTCACTTGATTTTCACTTTTTATAAACGTTCAAAGATGGTAAAGAAATAATAGTAAAAAAAAAAAAAAAAACACCAAACAAAACTAAAAGAGAAATGGAATTTCACCCAAGCGGTATTTTTTGATTTGTAACTGTTTGTTGTTGTTGCTCTTGCTGAGCGCTTTTGCCTTAATTATTAAAGAAGAAGCTGTAAAATAAATGGCCCAAATCGAGTCGAAGCGTTTAGCAACTTACGTTTCACAAATAAATAAACAGCCACAAAATATTTGATGATGATATGGTTGTGCCGCTAATTCCAAAGGTTTTCAAGATATTTGAGCGTTATTCCACCAAATAAAGGACATTGACACTGTCCACACACACACACACACACTTGGAACGTGGCTCACGGCGAGCGCGTATGCGTCACCGATAAAAAGAGGCGCGCATTCGGGGAGACACCTCGAAATTTATGCAATTCCTGTCAAACAGACTTTCACGACGCAACAAAAAAAAAGCATAACAAATGATTACACCGCGCTTGAATCGAGTGCTGACGACGACCGGCTTCATACGCGTCTAAAACCGAACTGAGCGCCAAGCACACAAACGAAACTCCAAAGCCCGACACAACAGCAACAGTAGCAGCAGCCCACAGCAGTAGCTGAGCGAGCTGAGCATGCGCGAGCGCATCGACGTAGTGGGAGCGCGACTCACACACATACACAACGATTAATGATGATAGTGGGAGAGAAAAACATAACTTGGTGAGAGAGCAAGAGAAGAGCGTGGCTTGCACACACACACAAACACAGGCGAAAGTGGAGCGAGCGCAACTGCAGCAAAGAAAGCAAAGTCTAAGCTCTCCCTCTGCATGCTTCAATGAATGACTGGACGTTGACGTTGACGTCGACGTCGACGATGCTAGCAGCATAGCAAAGCTCAGCCGCCTTTGTTAATTGGCCTGCGCGTGCGCCAGCTTCTATGTACTAGTGTTCTTGTTGTTGTTATTATTATAACATTTTATTTTTTTGTTGTTTTTCTTTTGGCATGCTGCTTCTAAGCTGCGCTTTGGCTGCTGTTGTTGAGTGGCTTTTATTGTGCCAGTTCCAAGAATTGTACAGCTATGTTTGATTAACATTTCTTGGTCGCTGTTAAACAGCGTCGCTTGTTCTTATTTCTTTTTCTTTTTTTTTTGGGTTTGTTTCTGGTGTTTTCTTTGACTCGCTTTTTTTGGGTTAACATTTCTCACTGCAACTTTTTTGTTTTTTATTGGGTAGCTATTATGAAACTGTCACACATTTAAGCCAGCATTCAACTACATTCAACTTTTGTTTATTATCACATCCATTTTGGATGAGATAAGCCAAATGGCATTTGCATAAGCACAAAAGCGGCAATAACGGGCTAGAAAAGAAAAGCCGAAAAAAGGCTCAGCATGGCGCCTCTTCGATTAGAAGCAATCCGTATGGCAAAGCGTGACTTTCTCTGTCACCTGATGAACCCAAAAACCAACAACAAAACAAGCAAATACCAATATAAAATACCCAAAGAAAAAAGCCCCCCTCTTAAAAAAAAAAGAAAACACAAAAAGGGGTTGTTAGCCAACAGACTCGAAGCCCCATAAATGCCAATGACGAGTGTCTGGCTAATTAGATATGGGATATGGGTGCATCATCAGCCCACATTTAAAATGGCTGGAAGCCCTGACGCATATGCTGACCCCATGGGCTATGTTGGCCAATGGTGTTGGCTAAATACTAAGGCTATTATTCGTACAGACTCAAGTTTAGGTTGTGAAATCTGCATTGCCCCATTATGGTATCTAATCTATAATTTATTACTGTTATATAATATGACGAGACATTATCTTTTGGGCCAAAACAGCTGGATTCATTTCCTGCTTATCTTTTTTGCACGCAAGTAAATATTCAACAATTTACTAACAGTAATGCGAACATAATAACATAATCATTAACATGAACAAGAACAACAGGCTGCAAAATAACAGTTAGAATTTTCGCTCTGCAACATTATCATTTTTGCATTAACACACACAAAAGCTGTTTGCTATAAAAGACAGACTGAAAGCGTCATAAAGGAAGCTAAATTGCAACAAAACGGTACTCTATGACATTTAACAAGCTTTATTGCCTCTTTTACGAGTCAGTAAACGGAAATCGCCAACGAGTCAAACCAAAAAAAAAAACAGCCAACAACAGCAAAACCGGATGTCATATGTGCCACACAAGACACAATCAATTGTCCAATGCCAAGTGCAGCAGCAGCTGATAAGCCAAAAAGCTAAAAGCGCAGTAAATATATAAAAATTTTCATTTTTTTTTTTTTTTTTTGATTTACTAGCTTTTCAGTTGTTGTTTTTTGTTGCTGTCTTTTCCGGCACAGATGCGTCATGCAACTAGCCGCCAAGACCCACGCGTCTCTTTTGAGGTTGACAAACTCGATGTCGCCACGCAATAAGCCAAAATAAAAAACACATAATAAAAAGGCTTACGAGTACCAGTTCCATCATAATTACACCTTAAAAGGAAAAGTGCAAACACTATATACAAAAAATACCATAAAAAATTGCATAAAAAAAATTGTTGTTTTTTGGGAAAGCCGCCGCATTGGTCCGGAAAATGAGCGCTTGTCAATTATGCATAAATATATATTTACTATATACATACATACATATATAGATATTAATACATGCAACATGATTGTGGCAACGGGGTAAGAACAATGCGGCGGAACAAGAGTTAAGATCTCTTTCTGCCTGGCGGCGATATGCAGATTTTTTAGCTTGACTTGTTTTTAAGTTTGGGTGTCGGCATCTCCCTCTCTCTCTCTCTCACACACATGCATATCATCTCTGTTACAGTTAATGCAATGTGTGATTGTACTTTTATTTCGGAGTTGTTGGTGCTGTTGTTGTTTGGGCTCGCTGTCACGTAACGAAAGGGAAACTCTTGTGTCTTGTGTGTGAATCTGTGGGAAGTCAGCGTCTTGCAGCAACAATGACAAGGCGGCAAATGCAAAGGCAAATGAAAAGGCGCAATGGCCAAAAGGCAACAATGGCTGCTGCTGCAACAGAATATTATAGCAGAAGTTGCCATCTTCAACAACACTCCTCTACTCTTCGTTCCAACTGGCTGCCTCTGCATTTTTAAGACATTTCTCATTGCATAGGGTTGGCAGCACTGATCAAGTTTTAAAGCACACTAACGAAGAAGAAGAAGAAGAAGAAGAAGGAGAAGCAACAACAACAGCAGCACGCCCTGTTAACACCAGCAAAAGCGTTGATTAATTAATTTCTAAAAGTTAACGGTATATATGTTTGTGTATGTATTGTATATGATGTACGTATACATATACAATTACAGTTAAGCAGACGCTGCTGCTGCTGATGATGGGAAAGCAAACAGCTGCAGCAGCAGCGACTATTCCCAGCTGAGCTGAGCTGAGCTGATCTGCTGCTGCTGCTGCAAAAACTAATTGCATTAAGAGCTGTAAAAGCTTAGCCTGGGCAAAAATAGCAGTCAAAACAAAAGCAAAAATCAGAGCAATTCCCACAGAATCAGCTAGATGCACACGTAATGTGATTAAGCATAGACACAAAAACAAACACACACATAGACAAATAGCTGCTGTTGCTTGCTTAGTTGTTGCAATTCAATCAATGTGCAACGGCATTTTGAGAGCAGCGAACAGCGGTCAACAACACTTGCTGCAGTGTTCACAGCAGCAGCAGCAGCGCACGACAAAGCTCTAATAGAGAAATAGAGAGTGCACGGCAGCGACAGCGAAAGAGGCAGCGGAAGCTGATGCTGCTGCTGCTGCTATTAGTCCGCTGCTGCTGCTGCTGTTACTCTGCTCTGCTGCTAAAGCTGCTGTAATTGTTGTTGTTGTCGTTTTGCAGGTGACGTTTAGCAAACAATTGTAAGCGCTGCTGCTTGGCACGCTTCTCAGCCCGCTGCCCCGCTCTCTGCCGGCTCCTTCTGTCACTGTATGTCTCTCTCTGACACTCTCTCATTAACACCCGTCGTATGGTGTCGCTGTTACGCTATTAACATGCTGTTCATTTGATTGAAAAATGTTTTATGGCGCTGCCCCCTTGCTGCTGTTGTTGTTGGTGTTGCTGTGGCACTTGAATGCAGGCAACAGCAGCAGCAAACGTTATTTGGCCGTTTTGAACTCTCGAGTGAAAGTGAAAATTGCTAAATTATATAGAAATCAATGTTACAGCAGCAGCAGCAGCAATGACTTACGGAAAAGGTGGACACCCGACTTGATTAGCCAACAAACAAAACAACAAAAAAGACAAACAAACAAACAAGGCAATAAAAATCTCTGAAATAGCGGCAGCTGCACGTGCGCAACTGTTGCAAGTTTGCGAGATGCCACAATTAGAGAAAATTCAGTTTTTTCACTCCCTTACCCTACCTGCAACTGCAACTGGCAGCCATGCACTTGACTTTGGGCCAACAGCACTTTTTTTTTATTTGTTGCTTATGTCGCATTCCAAGTTTAGACAAGTTCTACTTTCGCAACTCGTTTCTGTGGCACCCATATTCAATTTGCAACACCAACTGGCAACGGGCAACTAACGTTGTCCCAATTTTCGTGACTGCCACATAATTGGGGACACCTGCATGTGCCAAATTCAAAAACTAGTTGCTACACCATCAGCAACAACAAAAATTGTGAAAAGGAAGGGGCAGCAGCAACTAGCGCAACTCTTGTTGTTGTTGCCGTTGTTCTTGCTGGGAATGAGAATGCCAATGAGAATGGAATTGGGAATGGGAATGCCATTCGAAATGGAACGCAATTTTCCAGCCACGCAATTGCAAGTTGCATTGCATTTTCGGGCACACTGATTTGAATTTGGTGTCAGAAATCCAATTTTCAACTATTTATATTACAGCAGCATCGATCAAATAGAAATTGTAGCCAACATTCCATCCATAAATAAATGTCAATAAAATTAAGAAAGAATGGCAATCTTAATTGGACGAGTTGATCAGCTGACATTTAAAGTTTAGTCCGAGGTTTGAAATATAATTTTGGTTTTTGCACATTTTAAATAAATTCCCGTTCCCTTCAATCTTCAATCCAATCTTTTGATCGATTGTTACGATAATAATGTTGATCTTTCTGCCTCTCTCTTAAGCCTCTTTCTCACCTTCCTCCTCCCTTTTTGTATCCACTCTCTCTTATTCTTCCTTTTCCGTGTCTCTATATTTGTCTTTTTCTCTATTTTAATTTCTTTCTAGCTCTCTCTCTATGGCTATTATGAATCTCTCTATCAGACTTCTTAACCTCATATGGTCCCCTCTCCTCTCTCTCTAAGTCTCCTTTTTCCCGACTCGCCCCACTGTTTAAGACTTCCTTCGCCTTTCTTTTGCAGGCTCCTTCTGCCTCTCTCTCTCTCTCTCACACACTTTTTTCCCTCTTATTCAGACTTTCCTCTCTCATACCCTTTTTGCCCTTAACATTAAAATATTTTTACTCTCTCTCTCTCAAATTTTTTTCATTAAAATCGTATTTATTCCTGAAGTTTCACTCACTTTCATAGCACTTCTGCATAACCCTCTTCCTCTTTCTATTTGTCGTCTCTCTCTCTCTCTTTCTCTTACGTCCTGTCTCTCATATATAATTTTGATACTTGCACTTAATTGTATGCGAATTTAACTATTTTTTCGCGAAACATCAAACGATTAAGTTTGGAAACGCAGCACTCAAAAAACTTGCAACTTGCCAGTTGACATTTGACAGTTGGCTACCTGAACAACACCCACCTAACCTAAACAGCGAGCAGAGCTGAGTTTAGTGTCCATTGTTCAGTGGCTGTTGCTGTTGCTATCGTTATTGTTATTGTTGCTTAGCGCGGCAAAAGTCAGCGCAGCAATTTGCGCAATTGAACTCATCAATTGCAGCAATTAAATGTGCCCAAGGCAGAAGGCGGTCGGTCCGTCTGTCTGTCGGTCTCTCTGCTACTTTGAATTAACCAACAGAGAGCAGCAAAAACACGGCACCAACGAGATGAATGTGATATAACACCGACCACAACAACAACAGCAACAAGCAATAAACAACAACAACAACAATTGCAAAGTTAATTAAATGATTTTCAATGTCTGACGACCTCGCGTTACTTTCTTTGGCCCCCAGCAGCAGCAGCAGTGAACAGAGGAACAATGCATCAACTGGGAAAACAAAACAAATCTATTGCATTGCAAATGAATTTCCGTTAAGAGGGGAGAAACACAGCCACCTCAATCACAGACTGCAGTCAGCAGCTGCAGGATGGAGCAGGCTCAAGCCCGTAATTCCATTAACAAGATGCTGCGGTGAATGTTGCACACATTTTCATTGCTCAATTTATTATTCATTTACTTATTTAATGTGAACTAAAAACCGCATTCAAATTTAAAAAAGAAAATATAATTAAGAAAGAAATAGAGTGAGAGATAAATTAAAAAATAGAGTAGAGTCCAATTATATTTATTTATTTCATGTGAACAGTTTACAAATTGAAAGAAGAAAGTTATTACAACATTTAATTTTAGATTAAATTTAATATGCAAAGTGAATAATTAATTTATTTTAAGAGAAAGAGCAAGATAAAAGTAAGAATGGAAATAAATAAAAGACAGTCAATAATTTGAATCTCTGGAATTATATATATTAGTACATATATTAAAAAAATTAACTGAAGCTTAATTTAAACGCCAACGATTGCACAGTAGACAGTTCTACAAAAACGATAACGGCAAGACGACTCTATATATATATATATATATACTTATATAATAATGTGAAAAGACTGACGAGTAATCTACAAATGCATTGCAACAAATTTTGCATAATTTGTTTGTTTGGGTGAGCTTTTGCGATATATACCCTATAGCCAAAATGTGCTAAGAAGGTAGGGTAAACATGTGACCTTACTCCACTTTATTATATATTCTCAGTCAAGATAAAAATGTTATATAGAAATGTCCGTTACATGCAGAATGTGGATACGAGTACTTTCTTTCGTTTCCACAACATTCATTTTATAAACTTACAAATGGCTTTCCAAGATCCAGTTTTTGAGTAGACCTCAACCATTTCATCAGATCATGTTTAAGTCACAACAAACTGACTAGAGGGTATCTTTTAGTTGACCCTCGTCACAGGTTTATCTTTTGCGCAGCTAAAAATTTCCATACACAAATCGTGATGATTATTTGCTGTAACCAAGTTGTTTAGTTGTTGTGATACCTTATCAGTGTCCAAAAACAAGAAAACAACAACAACAACAAAACGACAACAACAAATGAATAGATACAATTGAATTTGATTGAAAGCATTGCAAGTTTTTTGCGCGGAAATCAAGAAATCAAGAAAATTAAAGTAAAGTGAAAGAAGAAAAACAAAAACAACAAAACAAAAACATAACTGGCACAAAGAGACGCCGCACTCTAATCAGCGCGCTAGATGCAAGATACAACCCACGAGCTACACACAGCTGCAACAGTTAGATAAACGCGTGGCATCCTAACAGATACACACAGATAGATGCCAGTGGAAAATTGAGAAGGAAATTATTAGCGAGCTGCAAATGAAACTATAATTGATATACTCAATGTTTGCTGCTTGACCAGGTAAAAAGTTAACAAAACACATTAGGCCACTTGCCACTTGCGGCATGCATTCTTGAGAAAAGACTCTGACAGCACCTGGGCCCTTTTATTTACACTGACGGGCTGTCAGTGACCAAGACGTAGGCACACAGACAGACAGACAGACAAACACGAGGACAGACACACAGAGAGACAGACAGGTAGACAATCAGTAGGCAGTCAGGACACGCGACACTTGACGACTCGTTTCAGTTTGTTTGTGTGTTGGTTTTTATTTATTTATTTTTTTTTTTTACTTGTCAACATTTCTGTGGCAATAGGTGGTCAAGTATTTGTCCAGGCATTTTCCATTTGCAAATTTCTTAAGCAAACATTGCTGGCTAAGGTTTCAAAGAAGCGACGACCAAGTTAGCAGTTGCATTGCAAATAGCCAAGTTTAAACGGCACAGAAGAAAGCTAGAAAATTGCATTTTAATAATAATAGAGTTTAATAATTCAGAGTTCAGAGCTAATGTTCTTACGAAGATTAATTATGTTTTAAGATTGGCTTTGAAAACGAAGAGCTTTCCGTTTTCACCAATTGAAGAACTCATCATTTAGTAATTTAAGCAACAAATGAAGAGCTGTTAACATTTTAGCGCTGTTAACAACAGAATGTGTTCCATGTCGAAGTGTGCTGCTAAACCGCTGAAATACTTTTCTACACAGCTCTGTAAAGTCGATCTATGTTAAACAATTTCAGAGACTTTGAATAACATTTGTATGTAAAGTCAGACAAAAAGAACCATATTTTGAATATGTATTTAAATAATATGTGTTTCGAGGGCCTGTTTTTGAGAGAACTTTTAGCAACTTTTAGACCTTTGACACATACAATCAAGTTTAGGCTAAAATGGCTTGATGCCAAATCATTTTTTTATTTTTTTGTTTATTTGGCTAAAAACTAATAAAACTGCAACTCCAAGCAGTTTCTCCCATAAAATATTATTAAGCTGTTTGCATTACGACTAAAAGCTGGAGACTAATTTTAGAAATGGCATTCAATAAACTATTTTTAAAACAACTGGGCAGACAATAACTATAGCAATTAAGGACCACAAAGTACTACTCAATGGGGCTATTTTATATGGCCTTACTCAGGAATGGATAGCCAGCCTGACGATGCCCATTCAAAATGGCCTGACCCTGTTCTGGTGCACCACTGAAATACAAAAAAAAAAGAATAAATAAATAAAAACCTGGAGACGAACCGGTTATCCAGACAAGAAGAGCAGGCAAAACTTGCAACTTGCAACTTGCAGTTGCTTTCAGGTGCATCACGCGGGCCACACAAAATGGCTAAAATGGAAATTACAAAAAAAAAAAAGAAAAAAAAAAAAGCTGGCCAACAGCTACTGCAAATGACAATCTGGTTTTCTTAATTTTTGTTCTCCTTTCAACTCTTCTTAGTCACATTTGTAATTTGCATTCAGAAAAAAAAAACTGAATACGTTTTGTGACTTATGAATTTTCACCTTCAAAATCACGGCCAATGACACAATGCTTTACTCCACCAATCCCCAAACCCCCCCTTGCCACCTTTTGCTATGTGCTTGCTTGTCTGTTTAACCGTAAATAAATGCCTTGCAGCGCAGTAGCAAATTTGAATCACTGCAATTTTAACGATGCGAACGTGCTGAAAATCCCGTTGAAGCAGACGCCGTTGTTTACTGATAAGCGCATTAGCTTTGATAAGGCAGCTTCTCTAATTGACATCAGTCTAATTACACAGATAAACACACACATTTACAATTTGCAACTTGCAACCGTGTGTGTGTGTGTTTGTGCTATTAATAAACATGCTTACTCAGTGGGGCACGCACTTAAACCAATTGACATTTTATGCACAAGCAAGCAACCGACACAAACAAACAGCAGACACACTTTTTATATTTTAGATTCCTATTCCTATTTTTGTTTTTATTTTTATTTTTTTTAGGCATGCGAGAAAAAAAATGACCAACAAAAATTCCAATGATGTCATTTGTCGTTTGTTAACGCTTCAAAATAACAATAATAACATTGTACTATTTTATATGTGTATGTGTATGTGTATGTAAAACAGCATTTGCAAAAAGTCCAAAAATAATTGGGCTAATCCAAATCATTCTTAGCACTTATCAAATATAAATTTTCCTTAGAAATGTTATTGAAAACAAAATAACCATTTCGGAATTTTTTGTGTGTTCGCTTTAAAATTATATATTATTATTGGCATAAGTCTTGCTTGTAAGATAATCTGTTATAGGAAAAAAAAACAACAAAAATACTGCTCTAGTCGAGAAAGATCCACTAGGAGATTGGGTTAGGTTAGATTAAGTTTTGGGCGATTGTTGGCATGTGCGGAAAATCCTTCCACTAGCAACAAACATGGGACGGCATTGGCTATTTGCCCTCTGTAAAACTAGATTGCAGGCACTATCTTCCATATCCCGTGGCTCGGTTGAATAGCGGAGAGAAAAAAGGGGAATCCAGAAATGTTTGTCATTTTATACTGAGGGCTAGGCTGGATCGACTAAGGGATACCCTCAACGAAACTGTAGAAAATATTGCATTGATTTAAAAATAGCTCTCTTGTTGCTTGAATACAAGAGAGCTATTTTTTAATCAATGCAATATTGATTAAAAAATGTTGCTTGAATACAAGAGAGCTATTTTTTAATCAAGTCTCTGGTCGATGCAGAATTAATGTATTTACATATTTTACATTGCTTCGATTATCTTTGTGCTTTCTGTTCGCACAACTAATATAAAAATACACTTAAAAGTTTACGTGCCTCTTATACATTTTGATTAAATTTTAAATGTAATTAATAATATGACAAGGAATGTTTAGATATTAATTGAGATGCTCTAGCTATAAAATTGGGTATTTTCTTACAATCGCACATCGATTTATATCGATATTTGCGAAATTATTGCGAGTTATCGATAAAATGAATACTTAATGTATATATACTTAATACTGCTGCATACTTTAGCACATATTCATTTTTAACTTGCTGCTTTCGTATTTTCAATCGTTTGAGTTTAGAAGATAAGGAACCGAATTCATAATCAATTTTCGATAATGGCAAATAGCATAAGCCATGGAAAATAATAATATTTTGTTTAGCATGAAGCATATACCCGATAACACCACAAATCTAAATTTAACATTTTAGGTGTCAAAGCATGTTAAAATCTGCGGCGGTTTTTATATTTTTTCAGAGAATAGCTTTCGTTTAACAGCTTGCTTTGGGAGCAGGTAAATAAATTGGTTGCTAGTTCGTTGCGCACAGGAAACGGATGGGGGAGCGCAGGGGAAATGTAAAGTGAAGTGGCATATTAAGGATATGCCACAAGTTGTTGCGCGTCAGCTGAGCCGGAAATTCCTGGCTTCCGTGCACACACAAGCGCACACACAAACATCTATGTGTGTGTAGCTGACAACAGGTGTGTGCTGGACTAAACTGATAAAAACAATGTACATATAAAAAATAAACTACTAAATAAAAATACAAAAAACAACAAGTGGCCATGTAATGCCTATCAGTGGCGTCGACTCACCTGATAATATGAATCCGACATGTTTTAGTTTGTAGGTGTTGTTCTTGTTGCTGTTGTTGTTGTCTCTGTTGAATCACTCGTTGTGTGTTGTTGCTGCTGCTGTTGCTGCTGCTCCTCTTTTAGTATATCAGTTTGCTGTTATTGTTTTGTCGCCAAGAGAGAGACACACACACACACACATATACATACACTCACCTGCATACGGCATACGCACGCACACGCATATATACACACACACACACACACAGATACACAGAGAGGGGAGAGACCGACGAGCAAACGCACTTTGCGCTTCTTTTCTTTTATTCGTTTCGTTACGTTTCGGTTTCGTTGGGTTTTTTGGTTTGTTTACTTTTGCTCCAATAATTTATATATGTTGTTCACACTTTAACACCTGACGCCAAAATAACTATGCTTTTATAGCGAGCGCTCTCTTTCTGCTGTATTTGCTATCGATATTGAATAGAATAGTTGTTGTTATAATTGTTGTTGTTGTTATGGTAACACTGGAAATGTGACGACAATGCATAGCAAACACGCAAACAGGTGGCACAGGAGCAAGCGAGAAGAATTAAAGAAAGAGATGGATTGAAATAACGCTTAACAATTGTTGCGGATAAAATGGAGGACGCGGTGCATTTTTTTGTTGTTGTTAGATGCAAAATTCAATATGCATAATTTAGTGGGAGAAATTCACAATAGAAACACAATCTGAGTGGGGAACTTTCATAGAAATTAGTTTCAATTGAGCATTTTGCGGATTTAATTAAAAATTGTTTTTTTTTTGTTTTGTTTGGTGATGCTGCTGCTGCTATCTCCGTCTCTGTATGTGCTGCTGTTATTTTACTGCAAGTCACATAACAAGCAGCAGCGGCATCAATTTATAAATAAGCACCGGCTGTTGATGGACAAACGGGACGGACGATTGCCGTGGACAGCGGAGAACCAATCGTAATCAGCACGAAGCAACAACAGCAGCAGCAGCAGAAGAAGAGTAGCGGCAAAAAAGCTACTCGCGCAGCTAAATGGAAATATGCTATTGCGCTGCCCTTCTCTGTTGCACTCGCTCCACTCCACTCATTCTCACTCGCTCACACGCACACATACACACACCAACACAGAGACAGACCGCAACAGGCACGCAGTTTAATACCGGTTGCATTGTAATGGCGTCTAAATAATGAGGCAGGCACCTTGAAATAATAACACGGCCAAGATTGCCTAAACAAAAAATCGCACAATGCACATAAACACTTAAATTTTAAATCGCTTTATTTTTTCATTATTTCAATACTTCTGTTTATAGGTACTATATGTGTGTGTGTGTGTGTGGTTGGTTATCTTCCTCATCTTCTTTATCTTATACAAATTTCGCTCGTATTCATACATTTTTAATTGTAATCTCGCTCTCGCTCACTCTCAAACACGCACACACATACAAGCATACAAATTGCGCTGCTCAGATCAAATTCTTTGCCGTCTGCGTTTGCTGCTGCTGCGTTGTCGACATTTCGCTTCGTTTTCTTTTCTTGTTGTGTGTTGGAAGAATGTGAAAACAACAAAATGAATATTTATCTCACGCACACTTTTTATTCAAATCATAACGATTGGGTTTGTCTTTATTATTTTAAATTGTTGCATGCAATAAAATCGACACTTTGTTGACTTTTTTAAAACGAAAAAATGTGAAATGGTTAAAAACACAAAACGGCGACGACACGACGTTCGAGCATATAACCAGTGTGACCGCACCTAACACACCGCTAAAATATCGAAAAAAAACTCTTGCAGAGGAATACCAAAAATAAAATACCATATTTTAAAGTAACGTTGCTGAGCGCGTACAATACATTTTTAAATGGCTTACATTATAGAAAATAGTTATAATTAATCCATTTATTTAATAAGCATTGGTATACGGACATGCAAGATTTTGTACAATATGTCGTAGTAGTGTTATCGATGGGCACGCTAGAGATGGCAATGGTTTCAGATCACAAAGATCGGCACAAATATTTGCTTGCAGTTGAAAATACAAAGCATTTTATGATATTTTATTCGTAGTTTATAATTTTGAAATTTAGACCGCTGGTTTCTTGGGCAGCGAGCCGAAAGCTGATATAACGGTGCCCTTGGTGCCCGTCACCGTGGTGGTTAAAGCAGGCAGCGTTGCTTTTGGCGCTGGCTGGTCCCACTTTGACTTGCTGCAAATGAAAAACGGAAGCCCAAATTAGAGATGGGACAACAGTTAAATTGATTTAATTTTTGTTGATCTATTTACCGCTTTTTGGCCTCCTCTTCCACTTTGCGTGCCAAGGCTGTAGCCTGCTCCACCTTGTCCATTTCCTTGCGATCCTTCTGACGCTTGACCATCTCCGTTTTCTGCACCGCCGACAATGCCTCATAGAAGCTCTCTTCGCCCCACTGTAGTGGATCGTAAATCTCTGGCGGATAATTCGTGCCGAACTCGTTGATGTCGCAGAAACTGATGAGCTTCTCGTAGATGCTGGGATTACGGAACTCCTTGCGATCCTGAATGACACGATTCATGTCCATATTCGTCTGCTGCATTTTCGTATACATTTTCGTGATCTTTGCCACCAATTCTGGCGGTGGATTCCCTTTCGGCTCTGGCGGCAATTGAAATTTGTATTTGGCATATTTGGGATCCTTCTCGTAACTCTCCGCCGAACGCTCCTCGGCATTGTAGGTGTTGGAATCCTCGTCGTCCATGCGTTCCATGCGAGTCTCGGCGCCACCTTCGCCTCCCTTGGCTCGACTCTTCTCCTCGTGCTGCGTCTCTGGTCCCGAGTTGGCAGCGTCGCTGTTCGAGGACGACTCCCCCTCCTCCTCCTCGCTGGATTCGTGCGCATGATCCTCCTCTTCGTCGGAGATTAAGGTGTCATCCTGGTAGCTCACCAGACGCCTCAATTTCTTGGCCCGCTTCTTTTTCTTTGTTTTCTTCGCGGGCTCCGCATCTGGCTTAGCAGGTGTCAAAGGCGTCGGAGTTACCTGCTTCGGTATAATTACCTGTTTGCATGTTTAAGTAAGTTTAAGTTTAATTTTACATTTATTAATTTAAGCAATTAAATTCAATTTCTCACCTGGGACGCTGTTGAGTTTTGTGAGTCTGGACTGGAATCGCCCTCGTTTTCCGAGTCCGTGTACTGTGCCGTCAAGCTGGCCAGGGCAGAGTGGCTCATCGCGGTTGTACTTTATTATCTGTGCTTAAATAAATGCTAAATTTGCTTAATTGTTACAAGTTTTTTGTTTATTTTGCGCAGTTTTTGTTTAGCCATTCACTGCAAAGCGTGCACATTTCGTATGTCTTATGTTTTGCGCTAAGTTGGCAGCGCTGCGTATATCAGCTGTTGCAAAGCTTACACGAGCCGTAAATCACAAACTTAGGCTAATAGCAATATGTGTAAATGTTGTTTTATAGCTATTTATGTGCATTTGTGACACATGTAGACTATGCAATAGTTTTTTTTTATTATAGATAATTACAATAACAGTAGCACACACATTTTTTCATTTGTCTTAGATAAAGCTCCATATGGAAACAAATCATGTGTACATTTTTCGTGAGATAAGTCGTCGATTAAACGACGTATAAACGATGACAACTCTTGATTGCTTTGTTGACGTCGCCAATTTGGGTGTAAAAATGAGCGCCGTCCAAGAGGATCAGGATCGCATACAGAAGCGTGTCAATAAAATATTGGAGACTCGCCTCGAAACAGACAAGGACACATTAGATGCCCTGAATGGCCTGTCCAGCTTCTTCACCGAGAATACGCTGCAGAATCGGCGCAATTTGCGGAGTCAAATCGAACAACGATCCGTTGGCATCAATGAGAATTTTTTGAAGGCATTTCGCGAGGTGAAATTGACGTTGGATGCTGTCTGCACGGATCTGGACACGATGGCTACATCGGTGCAAACGATGAAAACCGATCTGGAGACATCGAAAGCTCTGACCAAAGATCTCATCGAGCAGACAAACAAAATGCAGGAGGAGCGGGAACGCTTGGAGATCCATCAGCAGATAGCGCAAGCATTTCTGGCACGCTTTCAGCTCAGCGTGCCGGAGCATCAGTTGCTGTATGGCAGCGCCAAGGATGCGCCTATCGTGCCGGAGTTCTTCAAGGTATTGGATCGGGTGCAGTCGATCCATTCCGATTGCCGGCTGCTAATGCAATGCGGCTATCAGACGGCTGCCCTGGACATCATGGAGGAGATGACGCTGCATCAGGAGGGCGCGCTGGAGCGCCTCTATCGCTGGACCCAGAACCATTGCCGCAATCTAGAGAACAATGAGATTGGCCCCCTAATCGTGGAGGCCATGAGTCGCTTACAAGACAGACCTGTGCTCTTCAAATATGTCATAGATGAGTATGCGATTGCACGCCGTGCTGTGCTCGTCCGCCAGTTCATTGAGGCGCTGACCGAAGGTGGTCCCGGAGGGAATCCCAAGCCTATTGAGCTGCATGCCCACGATCCCAAGCGATACATTGGCGACATGTTCGCCTGGCTGCATCAGAGCATACCCAACGAGAAGGAGAATCTGACGCTGCTCTTCAAGAAGTGCGATAAGCACGGTGAGTAAATTCTATCAGGGATTTCTAGTCGATTGTTATACATAATCCACTTTCAGATATATCGGAGCAAATGCAGAAGGCGCTCAGCTATATAGCCGATGGCGTCTGTCATCCGCTCAAGGTGCGCGTGGAAACGATACTGAGCTCGGAGCCGGATACCATTGTATTGTTTACCATCTCGAATCTGTTGCGCTTCTATCAGCAGATTATGAAACAGGTGGTGCAAGGCGGCAGCCTCGAGCAGTGCCTCGTCGAGCTGCAGCAGAACAGCGAGCACATCTATCTAAATGCCTTGGCCAGCCAGGTGCGCAGCATCCTCCAGCGACCAGCGGGCAGCAGTCTGGCGCTAGAACCGCCACAACGTGATTTGGTGCCGCCGCCGAGTGTGGCACGACTCCTCAACATACTAAAGGAGATCCTGTCGGTGGCAACGATGGTGGATGGTCGCCAGGCGGACATTACGAAGATTGTGACGTGCGTGATTGATCCGCTGCTGCAGTCGGTGCAGGAGAGCGCCGCCCACTTGCCCACAGTAGACATGGCTGTCTACTTGCTCAATTGCCTGTATCACATGCAGAGCACGCTGGCGGTCTTTGAGTACATGGACGAGCGGGTGGAGCGGTTGCAGGCCCAGTCGGATGCACAGCTGGACACGCTCACCTCCGAGCAGGCGTCCTCGCTGGTGGCCAATCTGAATCTAGGACCGATCTACACCATACTGCAGAGCAATCAGACCAAAATTGAGACGAATCTGTTGAAGATATTCATGTCGAAAATGGATGCATTTCTACAGCTGCCGGATGTGCTGCTACTGCCGCAGGTCCAGCTAATCATGTCCAGCTCACATCGCAGCACAGTTCAGCGGCGCTCCTTCAACGTCATCGTGGCCATCTACAAGCAGATCTATGAGCGTGTCCACGATCCCGCAAATGGTTTCGAGCAGCCAGAGGCGTTGCTCCACAAGACGCCCGATCAGATTGCTCGCATCTTGGCCAACTAATTGGAGGCTGGACATGCATCAGCTTATGCGTATTCCAATATATATATATATATATATATATATACATATATATATCTTATATATATGCAATATAAATTTATCTGTTTTATTTATTGTGTATTTTTTCTCTCTTTGAATGAGTAATTAAGCAGCCAAGCACAACTACAGTGTGCACTCAATACAGTGGATTAATAAAAACCAATTCAAGAAATTAATGTATGTAAAGTAAACATTCATTAAAATGAACCCTGCTTTATTTTACTGATAAATTGGGCAGCACAAGTTAAAGTCAAATAAATTTATATTTCAGTTCTTGATTATTTTGAAATGTGTTATACTTAAACTGAGTACCCACTGTAAGTACAGTACACATTCATTGAAGCTTAACTCTATTTAAATAATTAATATCGATTGAGTCTTGTATAACAAATTCTTGGAGTCAAGCAATATAGTCATTTTTATTGGAGTACTATTAGAGTAGCTACTAAATATAATTTTTAAATTTTTGTCTGAAATTAAGTATATTTTCAATAATTACAGTTTTTTTAGAATACTTGGATTTACTAAAATACCGATGATTGACAATTAAACATGGTTTAAGAGCAGATCAAGTAAATCTTTTAGATTTTAATTTATTTTCAAAGGTTTACGCAATTATAACTAATAATAGTTAACGCTAGCAAACTTATAATAATAATACTTATAATTTTTACTAATACTAATAAAATGTTTGCTAGCATTTACTCGTCTATTTTTGCCAGTGTATTTATGTTTCGCTTTCAGTTGAGTTTCCATTCCCGACTTATTATTCTGTTGTTTGTTTATTTTTCGCGCCCATTCAAAATGCACAATAGCTTTTTAAGTCGCACATACATATATAGATGCTATATATATATATATATATATATATATATATATATTCTTCTTCTTCTATATAGAAGAACGCTGCGTTCGTCTTTTGAGCGTCTCGTCAATTGTGCAAATCGCACGCTTATCACACAAAGCAAAACGCCAAACCAGCCTAAAAATATTAATAAAATAAAAATAAAGCCAAAGACAAAGTCGAAAATCGACAAAAATAAAACAAAAATCCTCATCGGTAAAAAGACAAAAGCGTAGGCGGTTTTTGTTTATCACCAATAAAAAAAACAACAACAAAAAAACCAAACAAAAATAACGCAAATCTTTTGAGCGCGCTTCATTAGTCAAAGAATTTGTCGTCGTCGTTTATCGTAATGGCCGAAAGTAATTGGTAATTAGAAAATGTTGTGGCCAAAACACTTGCAGTGCGCCCACAACTGGCCAAAGTCCTAGTCGATCCGCTCTCTCTCCGCCCGCCTCGCGTCTCGAGCGGCACAAAGAATTCTTCTTATCGCGCTACGTGCGGAAGCTGTGAGTTCAGATATAAATCATAATATATACAAATATATATATATAAATGCTATTTCTATATATTTATGTGTTTATAAGCTAAGTGTGAGAATTAATATTAAGTATACATTATGCGTGTGTGTGTATGTGTGTGTGTGTGTGTGAGTGCTGCTGCTGCCGCTTCTTTAGGTAATTGTGACTGTGGCACGCTGGAAGAGCTCCAATGTGAGTGCGGCAAAGAAAGCGGGAAATGAGTTATTTGCCGCCAACTGCTGATCGATGGCCGGTTTGAGGGTCTGCGAATACGGCGACTCCAACAGTGCCAAACAGTTGGACTCATTCACGCTGATCGATAGATAGTCATCGGGACTCTCCGCGTACATGCTCGAAATCCTGTTTATTTATAGACACAAAATGCGTAATTAGTTTGGTGACTCACACAAATTACAATTATAAATAATACATAAAGATAATAAATATATATATATATATATATATATATATATGTTTATATAGATAAAGTGCTCGCTTGGATATTAAAGTTTGCAGAAATGTGAAGTGAACAGCATTTTGTGTTATAAATTCTTAATTGAATATACATTTAAATTGTACAAGTTTAACTGAATTCTTAGTTATTTAAGAAAACTATTATAAATTGTTATATATAAAGTGCTCGCTTGGATATTACAGTTTTTAATAATGGGAACAATAATAATTTAAACAACATATGAAAAACTCTTTGGATCGCCAAATAGTCATTCAATGGACAAATTTCACAGTTCAAAATTAATTGTTCCCTATTAAAAGTGTTTGTAAATTAAAAAACATCTTAATTGAACTGAACTAAATTGTTTTCAATTTAGAAAAATGTATTGTGCTAAATGTGATTAAAATTGATCTTCACAAATCATTAACTTTTGAGAATTTGAATCCACAATTTGAATGTGATCTTTGAAAATAATTAAAATTAAAATAATATGCAAGCTTAAATGCAGCCCAGTTAAAAGTAGTTCACTCAATTAATTAATATTAATTTAACAATTAACATTAAATTTAAAATAAAGGTGGGTAAATTTCCAGCAATTAGTATCTACTATATACAAAAGTTTTCTATAGTAAACATGATATTAAAAAATGATTTGTAAACTTAACTCTAGTGAAATAGAATTTGCAACAAATTTATTTAAAACAGGTTTCAAAAATGGAAACTATCTTAAATGAGCTCTTTGGCAAACCTTCAGTTTCAAATATTATTTTTAAACTTAAAACGCTCTCTCGTAAAATGCAATATCCAATTAATATCCATATATCTATCTATCTATATATATATATATATTTATATATATATATACTCTGAAATACGCACCGATAATGACTGTTGGGGCCAACACGATCGATCCTATAGCCGAGCAGCATATAGCAGACATCGCGAAACTCCTTGCTGGCCGCCTTGAAGCACTCCTTCATCTTCTTCATTTTGCCATTGGCCGATTCCAGCTCGGCGCGCAGCAGATTGAACTCCTTGAAGTTCATGGTCATGCCACCGCCGGCGCCACCCGTCTCATTGAAACGTGACTGCGTCTGCTCGTTGCCCTCCTCCACCAATTTCTGATTGCGACGCTTCAATCGCTCAATCTGTAAAACGAACTCAATCAATTGTACAAGGAATTCATTCATTTTGCTCACCTCTGCTTGGAGCTTCTCGACAATGTTCTTGGTGGCCTCGTATGCATCGGCCGCTGGATTCTCTGTGAGATGCAGCACCTTGTAGTTGCCCATGTTGAAGTCGCCGCGCAGACAACGATGCTCCAGCTCCAGTTCGAGCTCATCCTTGCGACGTCGCAAACGCTCGTTCTCCATGCGCAGCGTGTCCAGCTCCTTTTTGACGCTCTCGTAGCCAAACTCACCGGGCGTAGGATCGCTGAGCGATTCATGCTGACGCATCGCTTGCATCTCGCGCTCCAGTGTGGAGCACATCTCCTTGTAGCCGGTTAGGGTGCGCTCGAGCACCTCGACACGATAGCGTATCTGCATATCGTTAGTCATGTCCGCCGTGTGCGTAGCATTTGTCGTATTCGAGAGATCCTTGTCAAAGTTCTCCAGCAGCTGTTTGTAGAAATCACGCTCCTTGCACACAATCATCAGCTTTCGCTGCAAACGCTCCCGCAGACTCTTGTGGCGCTTCAGCACGATGTTCATGTCATCAAAGTTCTTCAGATAAACGGCACACTTTTGCTCCAGCTCGCGCAGCTTCGACTGAAGCTGTTTGGCCTCCGATTCTGCGTGGCCTTTTTCGGCAGCACGAATTATGTCCTCCTGGAGCAGTTGCTCGATGCGTGTGCGCAGCGCCATGGGGCTTACCAGCGTATTGGCCAGGCAATGATCCTGGGCGACTTTCACCCACTCCTTGAGCTCTTGCTCCACATGCGTCAGCTTCACCTGCAACGCCGCCGCCTCGGCGCGAGCGCCCTCCTCTCGATCTAGCCGCGACTTGTAGTCGTACACCTGCTCCTCGAGCAGCAGCTTTTCCCCAATTAGCGTGTTCAGGTGCTTGTTGTGCGCACGCAGCCGATCCACCTCCGACTGCAGTTCGGGCACGCTGAGCAGGCGGGCCTGCGACGTTTTGGTTACCTCCTTCCAGTCGGCATAGGATTCGATCTCATATTCCAGCTCCTTAATGCGTGCATTTGCCGTGCAGAGACTCTGCTCCTGCAGCTGATAATCCTTGTGGAGTTGTTCGTATTTAGCGGCACTCACCTTGTACTCATCATGACGCACACGTATGCGTTCCAGTTCGCTTTGGGTGGTCTGCAATTGGAGCTCGGCACGTTCGCTGATCCGCTTGTATTCGCTTAGCTCGTTGCTGATGCAATGCTGCACTTGGCGTGCATCCTCCTCGCGCTGCAGTTTCTCCTGCTCAGCACGGCTCAGCGCTGTCTCGTATTTGGTGCGCTGCTGGACGAGCTCAGCACAAGCAGTATTCGCTTCCTGCCGGGCGGTATGTTCCCGCTTGTGCAGCACCTTCAGCTGCTGCTCCATTTCCAGCAGGCGGGCACTTGTGTAATCGCATTGCCTTTTCAACGCCTCCGCTTTACTCTCGGCCAGCTCGAGTTGAGCACGTTGCTCTTTGGTCTGCTGACCGAGTTGCTCCTGCAGCTGCGAAATTATCGCATTCGTCTCAATTAATTCGGCGCGCAATTTGCGCGTCTGCCAAGGACCCATTGGATCATTGAACGAGTTGTTCTGCGATGTGTTGCTCAAATTGAAGCTGACATTGTGCGAACTATTGTCCAGGCTGCTGTCCATACGTCGCTTCTTGGGCACTATTCGGTGTACAATTTTGTTTGTAATTTTTAGTTTTCGCTTGCAAATTGTGTTTTCTTCTTCTTCCTATTTGACTTACCTTTTACGCAGTCTTCGGTGAAGGACATGGAGAGCCGGTCGAAACTGAGCTTCTTTGGCGCCGAGTGTGTAACGCTATCGTTGAAGCGCTCCATTATGTTGTCCAAGCTGCTGCGTATGTCATCCATTATTATTTTTCTTAACAATAGTTTTGATTTGCGTCTGTAAATATTTCTGTGACAATTTGTAGACCGACAGAATTGGTGGTGGTAGGTTGTTGAGTATTCGATAACACTTAGAGATGCGTCAATGTAATCGCAACTGCAAACAGTGTTGGAAAGCGAGCGCAGTTGGCAGAGTGGCAACCCAGCCATTACATGTGGCGGCAACTTTAAACAAAAACTCATTACTATGCTTGATATCAACTTTAATATATTATTTGGCATACTTGTGAACAGCCATAATAAAAGCAGGGCAACATTAATTTTGGGCAAATCCTTTGGTGAACGCAGCATTTCAATCATTCTAAATAAGCGTGCAGCAAAAATAAAGTAATAAAATGTTGCGCTTATGATTTATTTGACTTGTGTACCCAAACACACACACACACGCCCAAGTCGGCCTATGTTAACCCATGAAAAACGAGCACATTAAGTTTTATGATATTGTTAGGGCCTGTCATCAACTTTGGTCCAAAGCACACACACTGATTGCTCCTGCTTCATCTCCCAGCCTCGGCCATTCGCCCATCTCTCTCTCTCTCTCCCACCCTCTTACGCACGGACGACAAACAAGTGCCAAAGTTCAAACTCAAACAATAACACTTTCCATAAACAAAAAACCCAACACACACACATACATGCATACATTTCCATATGTGTGTGTGTGCGTATGTATGAGTTGCCTCAAATCGGCGACAGGCTTCTCTTTTACAGTTACCTGTGCCTACACCAAAAAAAAAATAATACAATTTTCCATATTGGAACTTGCAAAAGAGAGAACCCAAATTGACCTGTGGCAACGCAACAGCGAACGAAGTGTAAACAAAGCAAAAGTTGTGGCGCACATTGAATAAATATGTTTGTGTCTTCGTTTTGTTTCCCAACAATTCAGTGCGCAGTTTATGTGGCGTGTAAGTGTGTATATGTATGTGTTTGTTGGTGTGTAGTATGTGCGGTGCGTGGTCTTAACTTTTTTTTTTGCCCGTTGAGCACTTTATCAGAGCTTAGCACCTGCCAATTTGCCATGAAAGATGCGGTCTTTTTCTCTTCTTTTTTCTTCACTTTCTCTCTCTCTCTCTCTTAGCATACGCACAGGTAATAAACACACGCTCTTTTTTATGTAAGTATGTTTGTGTGTGTTTGTAATAAAAGTGCTTTTTATTCTCGACATTTGCTTTGTTTTTTTTTTTTTCATTGGCAGCTGTTGCTGCAATGCGCTGTGTCCATTGTGTGGAGTTTACTTGAATGTCACCGCTGCAGCTTAGTGCTTGCCACTCGGTCTATTGCCTTTGTGACGGGCAGTTAATTAAATTAAAGCTGATTAGATGTTACTCTATCTCTCTCTCTCTCTCTCTCTGTAGCAAACTTTTATTAAGTGCGCTTCTTGCTACCGTCGGCATTTCGCACTTTTGATTATTGTACCTCTAAAATCAATTAAACTGAGCTTACGGTCTCCTAACTAATCATTATGACAATATTATGTTAAATTATGCCACAAAGATATTTATTGTGCCAAATTTAACTGCACCGTCACGCATTAAATATGCTCTGCAATATATGAGTTGTGTTAAACAGTTTTTTAATCGTTAAATACATTTAATATATAAATATTTGTATCTTTAATTCAACAATTAGTAATTGGTTATAAGAATATAGCCGCCAGAAGTAAGCCCATTTGCCACACTCTATTTGCATGTGGCAGTTGAGGTTTTTTCCGCATAAATTGCACTTATTAACGCCACATTGCTCGAGTGCCCCCCTTAAAATACAAGCACGTACACACACACACATATATATGTATATACATACATATATCTACATATGCATGTGTATGTGTATATAAAAACACGCATTGCCATGCAACAGGCGTTCGTGAGTTGAGTTTTTCTTTCAAGGGGTTTATTGTTCGCTTCGTAGAATTTCCGCTGACTCACAAACGCTGTTGGCCGCAAATCTGCATAAAATTTGATGGCAACTTCAAGTTGATGGAATTTTCATGAGCAACGCCGCGAAAAAGTCCTCGTGCACTAACACACATACAGGCTTCTAGCTGTCTTTTTGGCTGGTAGCCATTTCATTTCTGTTGCTGTTGCAGTTCGCTTTAGTCGCAGCTCTCGCAGCACTTCAACACTATCTTCTTCTTCCTCAAGTAGCGGTAAGTGAGCGCTGATTTTTGTGTGAGTTTTTCCATAAGCATACAAAAAAGGAAAGTCTACTTTAACTAGAACTAATACAAAGACTTCTTTTATTTTTATTATTTAATAAAACTATTTAAAATTAATTCGATATGAATTTTTGCTTGCTTGATTAGTCGTGATTGTTCGTGTCACGCCAAATACACGCAAATGACCAGCTCTATTTGGTTGACCGACGATGGTCACCAACAGCTGACATCATGATTGATTTCCATTCTTAAGTCACTGCTGCACTGCATCCATCTATAGATAGTGAGTCAGTTATGGCGCCCAACTTAAATTCTCATCATAAAGCTAAGGCACACTCTCACACACACACACAGACACACACACACACACAGACACACACACACACACACATGTGTTAGCTGTTTCCTTTTCGCTCTGTCTCTCTCTTGCACGAGGGCATTTCAAATGCACCTGTTAACCATTTGGAAAATTTACGACTTCCTTGTTTGCCGCGAGGCACGGAACTAGTGCCACAGGCATCCTCCATTGCCACACATCCTTGTCCGTTGCCATTGTCTGCAGCTTGCGTTGCATTTGGCTTTTGTTTTTGCTCAACGCTGGAAAACGATAGCCGCTGAGGCACAAAGAGGAAGCGGCATTTTAGATGCACGCGTGCCAGAAGTGTTAAGCTGCCAAGTACAAGGACACTCATACATACATACTCTATGTGTGTGTGTGTGTTTGTGTGTGTGTGCAAGCAATAAATAAAATCAACAATGGCTAATTGTAAGCACAGCATTTTACACAAGCAAAACAAACACAAGCAAGCACACACACACGTACAAAGTCACACGTAGATAAAGCGCATAATGCATTAGACAAGTTTCCGAGTGTCTCTTTGACCTATTGATTACTAACTGTAAGCACAACTAGTGCATACCCTGTGCTCTTTTTGGCTTATCAAAGAACCACAGTGTTCGGCTTCCAGACGCTCCATTTAAGCAGATATATTTACGTTGGAAAGTGTATTAAACATATTTCTGATAAAAGGATTATTTTTGAAGTTATTTGGCTTTCTTAATTACCCTTTAAGACATCTTTACATCTATACGGGGCATGGAATAAAGGAATCTTTCTTTTGCTTTCACTTTTAAGCTAGCAGCAAGGAGGCTGCTGCTATGCTGAAGAGGGAGCCAGTGTGGTGAGTTTCGTTGTGAGAGAGCAACGCGTGCTGCGCTCTCTCTGGGCACACTTTCTATACAAATACAACTATTGCCGGCCCCGGCAGGTGCTGCTGCTGTATAAAATTCAGTGCATGCCAACAGGCGCCAGGTTGGAAACTCACCATTTTAAGAGAGCGCAAAGCACACATATCGATAGACTGTGCATGAAATCATCGTTTGTATCGATGCATGGCTGATTGTTTTGGCGGGTTTTTGTTAAGAGGATTCCTAACTAGTTTTAACAATATCCTTAGATGAATTATGCTTTATAATAACAGACATGAGTAAGACTTAAAAAGTAAAGAGAATTGATAAGAAACAAGCATGAGAAGGAATTATTTGAAACATTCTTTCAATGCTTGCATTTAAATGCGATGTCTATCGATTCGTGATTATGCTCTATTTGTAGTGTGTTGAAATCGATGTTGAGTAAGGATTTACTTTGATACACTGCGCGCTCTTCCATGAATTTGTAATTGAAATGGCCGCGACGCGACGGCGTGCTTGCAGTGCGTAGGCGGTTGTCGTAGACTGACGTCGTGGCCATAGCACGTGCTACGAGTGCGGCGCGTGCAACGGTGCCACCATCCACCACCATCACCTCCACCAGCAGGCAGCAGCAGCAGTAACAACAACAAAACAGACAAACGACCGCAGCAGCAGAAGTAGCAGCTGAAACCTGAAGTAACAACAAAAACACCAACAACAAACATGGCAAGAAGAATGATAAGCAAAGCGAATGAGAAAAATAAGATGGCAATTTTATAGAGAGAGTATACAGAATATGGAAATGAAACGGCACAAATTTAATTAACGTTTATAAATGAAACAATTAAAAAACATTTCGGCCAATGCAAAAACTTTAAGACAATAAACATTTGAAATAACACTTTTTTAACCACAAATGTGAGAGTATTCAAAATGTGTGTGTGACAATAAAATTAGTTTAAGGAACCAACAAATTTGCACCTTGTTATTTGCACCTGGCTAAAACTAAGCTAATAAATGACTTTTTCATAACGTTGACAATAAGCAACAGCGACAATAACTTAATAATATTAAGTGCGAAATCAAAGTTAATCTCATTTATATATATGTATATATATTTATATATATATGCAGACATTTTCGGTAAATTGAATTGGAATGTAAAGCCAACAAAAAGAAGAGAAAATCGTAAATGCCATTTACGCAAATAATACTAAACAAAGAATAAAGAATAACAAACGGAGGCAGCAACAACAGCAAACGCTAGCCGAAGAAGCCCACAAAACGCAAACAGGATACTAAAAATATCAAACCAAATACATACACACAACCACACTCACACACACACACACACACGCGCAGCAGCTAAACAAACGTGTACGTGTGTCAACTAAAAATATATTGTGCGCTTCATACTTTTTGGAGGATGCCCCTTTGCGGCGTTGTTGCTGGGTCTGCTGCTTGGAAAGGCCCGAAATAAATATATACATCTATATATATATATATATGTCTATGTATACACAACAACAAGCAGTAAGGTGTATTTGGAGAAGAGGCGCGACAGGCATAAAGCAAACAAACGTCGCCTCTGTAAGATGCTTCAGAATGCTTCAACTGAACAGAGATTGATGCTGCCAGTCAACAAAACCCAAGAAACAACAACAACAACAACTAACGACAACCGCCGAGCGCCTTTCAAACAGCAATTGAGATATGTAAGTAACACAAAAAAATTAAAATATATATATGTACATATGTCATATATGCTATATATATATATATACATATAACAACAAGTAAAGGGGGAATGATAGACATGTTCTGTAGACAACAACAGAGGAATTCACACTTTTTCACTTTACTATAGCAAAACTACAATTCTGTTTGATCTACCCTTTTGCTATATTTATTTGCAGTCGATTTGATGGCAAGAAAAATGGCTATTGAGCATGACTAAAATATATAGAGCTTAATTTTGTGGGCTAGCACAAATAACGTCCTATTCGCATGTGGCTAAAGAAATTTACTCTTGTCGTTTTCTTGTCTCTAATTTTTATATTTTTAGCCTGGCAAATGTTTAAATGTGTGTAGATAAAATTAAAAAATGTTTTCAAGCTGCAAAAGCTTTTGAAAAACGTTATGTTTCAATTTGTTGCTTTTTTCTTACATAAACAAAAACGATTTCAAACTTTGATGTGAATGCCAGCAAATTAAAACAAGTGGTTTGCTTGCGTTTATTTTACAACTGCTATTTTTTGTATAGCTGTCTCTTTAAACAGCAAAATCGATTTCATACATTTTTACTATAGCATACTTTTGTGGGCTATAATTTTTCATGGAAAGTTATTTGCAATTTACGGGAATGCTGGAATTTTCACCATGTCTGTTAAAAAGAGTTATTCAAAACGAAGAAAAAGGGCCGGAAATAAAAATGGTTCTCGAGTGAAAAAGCCTTATGCATATTTTTACAGCATTTAAGTGTGAAATGATGTGTTGGCGCATTATTTGACTTAGGAGCGGAAGAACAGCTAAGCCTATCAAATACACAGAAACAGACACAGATACACAGACACAGATACACAGACACACAGATACAGAGACCGAGAGGGCCAGCAAAAGACAACACAGAATCTGTAAACCCTGACGTGGAGTTGAAGTGGCAAGCAAACAGGGCAGATACACACACAGACACAAATTCAAATACAAATATAAAAACAAATACCCATGCCGCTGTGTGTGTGTTTGTGTGTTCGTGTGACTTACAAGGAAAAACACTTATACGCCACGTTGAACGTTGAAACGGTCGCAAGTTTTATCAACTTGCGCTGGCTGCTCGGACGCCGCAAACTCAATTTGGCATTTTGGGCTGCCAGCCAGCGTCAGCGCAGACAGGCAAAAGCACAACAAATACACACACTGACACACACACACACACACACACACACACACACACACACACAGTTACACACCTACATAATATGCCCAAGACGAAAATCGATTGTGTGATGCTGTAGCAAAAACAAAATAACTGCCATAAAGACTCCCATTGCCCGCTGCTACACTTTTTGTGTATTTCAGCAATCAGGCAACAACAACGTTGTTATAAGCCGATTTCTGCATTTTCCACACACACACACACACATACACACACACAACCCTTTCTATTCTACACACACAGACCTTATCAGAGGCCAACCATGCATTTTAGTCTGGCCTTTTCATGAAATTTGCATAGTTTAAACAACTAATTGCTATGAAATTATGTTTATATTTATTTATTTTTATTTTTTTTCATTGTCTCCTTTCTTTTCTATTGCAAAATCAATTAAGTGTGTCTGCTTTGGGCCAGACACCAATTCCCAGAATATTGTGTACAAAGTGCATGAACTTTTTATTGAATCGTGTCATTTTTGATTTCCAAGAACCCTTTTTATGAACTTTATGAAATATATTAAATATGCTTTTCACAGCAATTTAATAAAACATTTTGCTTGGGAATTATGTTAAAATTATTTAAAGGTAAACCAAGTGAATTAGTAAGTGACTTGTAATTCAATCAAATACAGGCAGATTTAATACAGTCTGTTGACTGTAATTAATTAAAAGTGGCACAATTTTGATGTTTGTTTGATGCAAATGAATATTGCAAGCAGGTTCATTAGTAACTAGGAGGTGAAGCGTTGCTTGGCAATCTTGGATTTAATTCAGTTTGCAAATGCTTTTAATACGATTTTAATGAATTTCCAACCAACCAAGGGCAACAGGCAAAAAGCCGGTCGCTTTGTGTGCACCACAGCGATAAGTGAGAGCAGAGAAAACACACGCTAACTAAATGAAAAGAAAGATACACACAATGGCTGCTGAACAACAAGACAATTTAATGCCAGTAAGTTGCGCTTTTCCCCATACAAAAAGAGTCAACATTTTCCGTCTACTGCAGCAGCCCCATTAAAATGTGGCTGGCTTTCGGCTCGCAGACTGCAGCACAATAAGTTAAAATGTCCTTGACCAGCTAAGAGAGCGAGAGCTCATAAGCTCAGACACAATGAACAAAATATATATATATATATGTATATCAACATCTATATATATATATATATATATATTTATAAAGGAGCCTGCATTGAAATGCGATTGGCGATTGTGCAAATTGAAATCTAATTAAAATCTGAGGTGCAATTGAAATGCGCGCCAGCTCAAAATTTATGGTCCAACTTGGTAGCAAATAAATTACGCCGCTGTCTGCGAATCAGACACAGAGACAAACAGACGGACGGACGGACGGACGGACGGACGGACGGACGGACGGACGGACAGGGGAATGTTACGAGGAATGCGCACAAGTGGCAGAAGCGTTCAAGTACAAAAATCAATTTCCGTTAAAACAGTAGTGTTTGCTGCAAAGGGAATGGGTGGGCTAAAAACACAAACTGAATGAAATTGAAATGTGGCAAAGTGAAATATAAGCGCTTAATGGTTAGCTGCATGTCTATGCGACTAACTGATAAATGTAACTGGGTAACCAGTCCCAACGGCTGCCATGCGACCAAACAATAGACTCACTCGAACTCACTAACTCACTGACTCACTGACTCCCTGACGGACTGTCAAACCGACTGTCAACGGGTCAGCGCACATGCCTCGTGTAAAAGTATCTCTGTCGGGGTATACAGACCATCAACGCGTACACAGAGAAATAAAGCAATGGCTAGAAAAAATAT
The DNA here is from genome assembly GCA_035042185.1 of Drosophila kambysellisi. Taxonomy (NCBI): domain Eukaryota; kingdom Metazoa; phylum Arthropoda; class Insecta; order Diptera; family Drosophilidae; genus Drosophila; species Drosophila kambysellisi. The sequence continues at coordinate 7,466,951 of JAWNLS010001251.1, read as the reverse complement.
CCAAAATTAGGAAGTACACTTTTTGAACGTAGAAAAGTTGAGAAAACAATTTTTAAAAATATCATATTTGAGAAATTCTTTCTGCTTTTTAGTTCTTTCTTACAAGTTACTATTTTAAAAATATCGTATCTGAGAAATACTTTGTCGTTTGACATTTATTTATAAACTTTCTATATTCTTAGATGTGTCTTAATTAAAATACCACAAAAGTTGGAAAAGTTATTAAAGAGTAGAAAAAATATTAAAGTAGATTATTTGAAGTCGGAAAGTTGAGTTAACAATTCCACAAATATCGTATTATTCTTATTTATTATCTATACTTTGACATTTTGTTTAATTACTTTGCATATTTTTTGTTGCTACTACATCTTTCACAACATAATTTGTAAATATTATTAAAGTCTACAAAAAATATCAAGTCTTTTAAGTAAATTTATGAAAGTAGAAAACAATTCAAAAATAATTATATTTGGGTAACACATATTTCTATATTTTTTAATGTAAACATCAAGTTGGAAATATTATTAAAGCCTTGTAAAAAATATTAAGATTTACAAAAGTTAAAAAATGTAATTAACAATAATAATAATATTGCACATGTCAAATTTCATTAAACATTCGAAAATTTCACAATTTGTTACAAAGTATATTTTTTGAAAGTACAAAAGTTGAGTTAACAATTTCACAAAAAACTTAAAGTTTGATATTTTTTGTTTAGTAAACTGCCATATTTTTAAAAGTAAATATATCTTATAGAACTAAAATTTAATATTTAGTTGAATTGCCCTGGTTGTTCAGTTCAAACAATCTAGAGCTGTCTATATATAGTTATAGCTATAGTTTTCTCAGTGTATCTGACGAATTCACGACTTGCCTAGGGCCACATCTATCAGCACATTTCGACATCCTGTCTTGTTCTCTGCTCCTATCGCTTCACACACACATTCACTCACACACACACACACACACACACACACACACACACACACACACACAGAGATAGACTCATTGCTCGTTCAGGCATCATAAACCGTTGCCACGTGCGGCACACAAACGAGCCTCGACAATGTCAGAAACAAAGCAGCAGCTTCAACATCAGCCTCAACATCAGCATCAACATCAGTTGTGTGTTTCAGTTTGCCCATTCGTCCGTCATTCGGTCATGTAGTCAGCTAGTCAGTTAGTCAGTTAGTCATTGCCGCCTTGACTAATGAAATGCCATCGCTGTCATTGTCAACATCTTTGGACGGTGCCGCTCCTCGTTCGGATGATCAAAATGTAAACTAAGCTCGACAAGAAAACGCTCACGAAATGACGAGAATTAAAATGTTGTTGACTGTTGGCAGTAACTACGCATAGCCCCATGTGCCCAGCAAATTGGCCACTAAATCAACAAGCCAAGAATACCTAGCTAAATTTATAAAAAACAAAAATCAACTTCTCCCGTTATAAATTAAGGCCCATCAAATACAATTTAATTTTGAATACTATAAGCTCAGGAAAAATCGCTAAAAATTAGGAAATCGACGTTAAATGAAAATCTTTTTTTTTCTGAGTGTAGCGGATTCTTTAAATGTTTTTCTTTTGCTTGTTTAAATTTAGTGAAATTTAGTGACTAAATGAATCAAATGAACAAAGTTCAATTAACAGTATTTAGCCTATGGTAATAGAGCTTCTGTGTATCCATTAGTATAACACAAAAGTTATGTAACAAGAACTTAGTTTAAGTTGAGAGTTTTCTACTTAAATTAATTAAAAATCAAATCAAATAACAGTGCTGGAAATGAGAGCTAAATATAACTTATCGTTGATTGGAATCAACATCAACGATTTTGTATTTTTGTATTTCTCCTCTAAATGGTCGCTTAGCTTTTCCCTTCTGCCTCTCGGTAACCTCGGTATTTGTGGCCATATTCAAGGTTATGAACATTTGGGCTTATCAGGCTGATTGGGATTGAGCCAAAGCATTGATGTCCTAATCCTCACTAACATTTTGTGGCAATTGTTTATGGCCTGAAACTTGCTCTCTAAACTTGCCATCAAAGGCTCAAGACTATCAACAAGCACACACACTACTCACACACACACACACACGTGTTTACACACATAACTGGGACATGACAATGCAAAAATCCTGGCGGATTTGAACAACGGCCACTATTTACCCACAAGTAGACGAAGTACAATTCACATGCGGATAAAGTTGGCCAAATATAGGCATCCCATCAACCCAGTTCATGCGAATGTACACTGCAATTAAAATCCTTTATCATCTGATCAAAATAGGTGAAAACAAACTGAAGATCGGTATAAAATTTAATTGAAAAGCGTTATTTCAATGGGTTTAGTATTTAATTAAAATTATGAAATGGGTTTTTTCTATCAATAGAAATCTGGAATAATATCAACTTGAAGCTTTTAAGATCGACTTTGACACAAGAGTAAATGGTCGCAATTTTTTTCTGTGTACAAATTGTGTGGCAATTCAGTAACGCCCAATTGCCGCCCATTTGTGCGCACAATTTTCTGCATTTCACTCATGTGCAAATCAAACATGACAGCTGAGTGGCAGCCAAACATTGGCAGTATGGGAAGCAGGACCAGGACCAGGACCAGGACCAGGACCGAGACTAGAACCAGGACCAGAGTCAAAACCTTAGTTGGAGAATTGGGGCAGACCATTTAACGGCATTCAATTTCATAAGCTCACACACACACACATACATCTCTGTTACCGATTGCAGTCGACGGAAATGAGACAAAATGAAAGTGCGGCCTAAAAAAAAAAAAAATATTGTGTGTTGTTAACTTAAACTGGTGACTGGTGGCTGTTATTGATGATGATGATGATGATGATGATGATGACAACAATGACGATGATTGTCACTCATTGACACGCCTATTGACTGTAAAATGAAAATGAAAACAAGTTGAATTGCTGCGGATTGTGCATAGTGTATGCTCATATCCAGATACCCTTTATTAATATGAGTAGTTAACCTAGTAGTTAACCACCTTGAAAATAACCAATTTGATATTTTTTTTTTTTAAATTAAATTTTCTAGACGAATGACCTTTTCTCTTGAGGATATTTACATCCTTAGAATATCATTCCTGTATTCAAATACATTTATTCTTATTATTAATAATTAAGTAAATTAACATTTAATTAGACAGTTTCCAAAAAAATCCAATAAATCAAATCAAACTTACTTTAATCTTTTGTTGAAGAACAATTGCTCGAAGTGAATATTTTTTTAAAAAACCTTTGGTTTTCAATGGAAACTGTATCTTGATATTATTTACATTAATATTGTTGTTATTATTATTAATGGGATTCATGTTATGGGACCTGTTTAAATCTATTGTGCTCCTCTCTCAAGCTATAGCTTTCCATCACTAATGAAAAATCCGATAAAAGTAAAATAGATAAATAAAATCTTGACCATTTACACAAATTTACCACTATTTATAAGATTTCCCTATTGAAGATACTCTTGGCAATATACCCACTTACAGCTGTGCTACTTACAGGGTATAATCAAATCATACAACGGATGTAGGCAACATTGAATTTTGAATACAATACATGTTGTAGTGGCCAGCTGCAGGTGCCACTCACTCCTGTAAAACCAACATAATATCATTCCTGACACACACACACACACTTACAGACAAGTATAATATTTTTTACAATTTCTAACAATTTGCCTGAGATTTGAAAGCGAGCCGAGTTCAGCATAGTTAAATTTTCATTGGCGACATTTGTGGCACACGCACAAAGTATGAAATGAGGGGTTGAGTGAGGGGGAGAGCGGCAACGAAAGACACTCACACAAGCGAATTTGTATAATACACATACGTATATATATATATATACATATATACATGTACATTCGAAAAAAAAACTGTATTTCTAAGAAATATAAATGCAAATTAAAAAAATACTTTGTAAAGTTCAGAAATGAGTCATCAAATTTGCTCGCTCGGTTGCTAGTTGTGAAATTTAAAATACAAATTTGTAACAATAATGTTAGTTACCAAAAAACCCTGAAAATTAGAGATATATTTTTTTTCAATTTAATAAAATTATACTTTGGAATTATGAAAAGGAAAACCCTGGCTTAAGTTATAGAAATGTCCTTTCCGAACAATTGGTTGAGTTACTATTGGCGATTATATTTTTGCTGAGTGTATGTATAACAGACAATCAGGAGGCTTACAGGTTCGGGGCTTGTGGGCCACACAATCACACAATCACATTATGTCGCACACCAGCGGAATCCTGATTGCACAATTGCTTACAATGGAATCTGAGCCATTGTTGTTGAGATTACACAAAATTTTGTTTGTTAATTGCATGGGGGTACCCATTATGGGTGTGCCGGTGTGTGTATGCGTGTGTGTGTGTCTATCTATTGATTACGTAAAACTCTAGCAACATGGGTATATGTAGCAGTAACTCTAAAAGCATAATCTGTTCCTCTCTAAGTGCAACTTTTTACTGCTGCTGATATTACTTACACATTAAAAGCATTTTTTACTGAAATTTAAACTATGACTTTTCCCTCGCAAGTCTGCAATTCGCACTGAATGCAAAAGTTCTTGGACTTGTTTACAGCTGTGATTCTGTTCTGAAGTCATTTCAACTGAAAGTCAACAAATGTAGCGGGAGCAAAAAATTAACTACACTTGCCATAAGCTCGTATATTTTTCTTGGGAAACTCACAAATCCACAAAAACTTAACTGAGAGGCTTAAATATGAATTCTTGGCAATAAAAGCAGTTGTGCTTAAAAGATTAAATAGTAGTTTCAAGTAATGTTTACACAATTTTTAATATCTTTTTTTCTCTTTCTGACATAACTGTTGTCTCTATGTCCTCTCATTTACGTGCTCTCGATCTCTTAAGCTCTCTTTAGATTCTCTCTTTCATTCTTTAATATATGTATGTATGTATATAATAATTCTCTTTCTGACATAACTGTTGTCTCTATGTCCTCTCATTTACGTGCTCTCGATCTCTTAATCTCTCTCGAGCTTCTTTCTTTCATTCTTTGATACACATAATATTTAAATATTCTAGAAATTATTATAGTATTTTCTGCTTGATATTTGAATTTATAATATTTATTGTCTAAGCAACACAACATATTATTTAGAAAGTATTTTTTTCAAACGGAATGTTTGTATTTTTTTGGGCGATCTTTTCCCTGAGTGTTTGCTTATTTACCAATAATACTGCCGACACCGTCCATTCCCCCCATTTTTGATTGCATTTACCTGTCGCCTGTTTTGTTGCACAAACTAATTAGATGCGAAGGCATAATTTATGACCAAAAGAAATTAGAAAAAAAGAGAGAGAATACATAACTAACAGCGGGTCATAAATTTAAATATTGCTAGGTCTCAGAGGGCAGCACTTGAAAAGCAAATAAAAATTGTGTGCAAAAAAAAGAGAAAAAAAAAAGTTGAGCTTGAAATTTTTCGCATAACTGCACTCACATTGGGACACACTCACACACACACACACACAACAACACCCACACACTGGAGACTGCGACTGGCACACGCACACGTTGTTCAAATTTTTCATGATTCTCCTTTGCTCTGCGTCTGTCTCCCTCTCTCTTGCCACTTATATATATATATATATTTTTTTTGATTTATTCCTTTCTGTTTGTCTGCCTTGGCCAGTGCCGTGTCCACGTGTACGCCCATTTTTAGAGGGAGGGGCGCACAAAGGGGCTGACAGGCAAACAGGCGTAGCGAAGTGTAATGAAATTCCAAGAAACTCGGACCACATGCATATATAAGAAAATACAATAAAACACACACACATATAAGAAAAAAAATAAAATAAAACACACATACACATACTTACATAACTTGAATTTTGCACCGTTATCCTGCATGCAGAAAAGGAGTGAGGCTAGTGTTTTTGAGCAACCCACATGGCTAACATTATTAGGACACACGTCCGTTGAAGTCGCACCCATGTCAGGCAGTGATTGCCGATGCTATGGCCTTGGCCCCCAGGCCTTGTCCAGCTTGCCCCCGGCAACGGTCCAACTAACTGCTAGCAGGATGCTGCCAAGACAAATTAAGCAATAGCCCTAAGCTATTTGACAGGGCATCTTCGTAATTGGCCAAACTCTGCCCGCCTTGCATAACTCACAAGCAATAAAAAATTTATTATCAAAAAAAACTCATGTGTTGGCATTTTAATGATGCGGCGTCTTTGTGACTCGTCATTGCATTTCGGATTACCCTCGTCCGGGTTATTCGATAATGTTGGATTTGCCAACTGTGCAACTATTAAATAATCTCTTTTTTAAAAAGGAATCTGCCAATTTTGTGACATACATCAAAATAATAATACTCCAAAAGGGATACAAAAAAATTAACTGAAGATTTAAAAATTGACCAAGATGTATTTTTTTGAACGATTTTCTTGTTATTGGAAATGATTTCAAAATATACGAATACAAATCTTAAAATTAGAGAGATGTTTTCAATTTTTCTATTTACTAAGTTATTTTCCCTTACTAGTAATCTCGAATATATATGATAATCCAAAGTTTATATTCCCCTCCATTCTTTAGGTACACATAAGCTTCCTGTCTCTCTTCAGCAAATGAGTATTAAAAATGCATGGGAAATTTCCCGGAAATGTGTGTTCACTCTCAAAACATACACATCCTAATTATATTTACTTAATGCCAGTTCCAAACTCATATGAAGCATAAACTGTTTGCATTTGTTCGTGTGGCTTTAAGAGTTGCTCTCATGTGGCCAAAACGAGTTTCATAAGTGTGGGTTGGGGGGTGAGGGTGTGTGAAAATTCAAATTGTATTATGAGTCTCAAGTTGTACTCCTAAGAGCCCACTACTGTCCTAACAGTCCAAGATAAGCAGAGGCTAAATACTTATTCCTCTACTCCTGACCCAAAATTTTAACTTGCAGTTCTGCTGGGGTCTGCTGGGGTCATCGTCCTGTTTCTTTGTGTCTCGTATGTGACAAGTGCCAATTTCTCAAAACTTCTCCAATGCCAAACAAATCACAAATTGCAAATCACACAGAGCAAACACACGGCCTCAAACAAGCAGACAAGATACAAATTGTTGCCAAGTTGAGATTCAAAAAGGCTTAAATTCCAAGCAAACTTGCTGTCTGATTGCTTTGGCAAACAATATTAAGTATACCTCTAGCTGTTCTGATCCTGCTGCTGTTGCTCCTTCTGCTCCGGCTATTGTGCAAAAATATTTGCACAAAGTTAACGCAGTAAATTACATTCGGTATATGGAAATGGCAAATGGAATTTCAAGTTAATCAGCAAGTTATTTGTGTGCTCAACAACGAAATGCGGGCCTTTTCTCTAAACTGTTATTTATAAATATTTACTCATGATAAAATGCTCTGAATGTTATTCATCCAAATGGATTAAATAATGTGCATTAAAAGCAAGCAATGAAGTCCCTTGAAATCAGGCATAAATTTGCATAACAAATAATGTCATAGAATATTAAATATATTTTTATTTTATAACAAAAGAATTTTGATTTAATTAATTATCTTACAAAAATATTGATTAACAATTAATATTAAGAGAGGAGTAACAAGAATAATTAAGGTATCCACTGATGAAAAATAGAATAAAAAATCTAGAATTTATTCTTTGATTTACTTCAAGTCAAGGAAGAAGACGAAAAATCAATAATTTAAATAAAACGAATTTTTTTGCTTAATCAACTTGAAATAAAAAACAACGAAAATTAGCGATTTTTCGAAATTTTTATAGAAATTATAAGACTAAAAGCTTTTTTTTTTTTTTTTTTTTTTTATGTGGCAATTATATTTAAACATTAATCAACCTACTTAAAGGCTATAAAACATTGATTTGAAACAGTATAAGTGAACAGTGGATTTAGGATCTATAACATACACATAGAAATGGTTTTAACTAATAATACATAACATTATTTATAACATTTATCTAACGGCAGAGAATATGACAGATTTTGCAGCTTTCCATTAAATGCTCCCCAATCACAAGAAAATGTAAAGTAAATCTTAAAGATAGCTTTTTAAAATGTTTGTTGGCTATTTGAATTTTTCTTATAATTTAAATCCCATTTAATGCGTCCATTCTTCATGTATTTGACTTTAAACTATGGTTACTCGTTTCCAAGGACGCAACAAGAAAACACATTTCTGGTAATTATGCTAACGAGTCCATTTGCTGATTTATCGTTTAACAAAGTGCAGTGTGTACCGTCCAATTTTCTGCAATTAACGTTAAAATGCTTTTAGCCAATTCAAAGAATTCAAGCAGTTTAGAAATTTAAACTGAAATTCTCCGGACAGAAAGACAGACACAGATATATGTACATATGTATATATGCATGGTGCATGGTGCATGATATTGTTGTGTGCACTTGTCAAAGTTGATTGAATCCTATTAGTGTCAATTTTCGTCCTTGACACTTTAGAGAGCAACCATGCTTGCTTTTTCCTCCGTGCACTCTGCACTCGTCTCGTTGTGACTGAAGAGGGGTTGGAGGGGAGTGGGCTGCTTTTGCCGTCTGTGAGTGGCTGTATGCATTGTCCTGGTTTCCTCCCTCCCACCTGGACAATGCATTTCACTTTCACCTGTTGCACCTGCCTCGCAACGGCATGGCTTGTGTCATGCTTCACATTGGGAATGTGTAGACCTGGAAAATGGCGCAATAGCTCAGTGCTTTATCTGGGTCGTCTCAGGGGCTTTATTTAATATACGTTTGTTCTGCTTTTCTCTGATGCAAGTGCTTTAATTTAGCTTTCACTTTCCTCCAGAGAAAGTTATCGAATTTAATTCAGACATGTTCTTAACTTATTAGTATTGAGTAAGTCTATTTCTAAGTCAATCTGATTGGCCTTTTTTAAAATCAGTATCATTATTTTCTTAATTGCAAAACACAGAAATGCAACTAAGACAGATATATGCCTTATCGATAATCGATAAGCGCAAATCGATAAATCTATATCAATAAGTCTATAGTCACCAAATTTGAAAATTAATATTGGTAGTAATAACCTTTAAAAATCTGCAAACTTTGGAACACGCCCCAAAAACAATAAGAGTCTATATCTACCGCAATTTAAGAGCTACAGGTGCAAAACTTGGAACACACCTGTTCTCAGGTATGACTTATTGGTATCAGAGTATTAGGCCCAATTGGAACATTCTAGTTTCTTTTTTTTATTAAATTGAGTGGTACAAATGGATTTCTTTGTGGAAATTTCATTTTTCATGGATGCAATTTGACGGCTTCACAAGAAATACTCTGAAATTCAACTGAGGCAGAAACATGCTTTTGACAGTAAGTGCACAAGAGTTAATTACTGCACGGCAATATACATACATACTTATAATACAAATATATATATGTATATATATATATATACTGTAAGATTATCAGGTTTATTGACTCGCGTCTTTTATTGATGTGCAGCCTTCAAGGCCTCCTTCTGCTGCTGCTCAATCATCATCGTTGCGCGAAAGTCATAAATTGTTCAGTTATTTCGCGCTGCCATCTGCCAAACAACAGCAGCAACAACAGCAACAACAACAGCAACAACAGCAACAACAGCAACAGCAACAGCAACAACAGCAACAACAACAACAACAACTTAAAGCGGCTTTAGTCAGCAATGTCAAAGGCAAATGGAGCCATCATCATATTGTGTATTATATGCTGACAGCTTTAAGGCCCAGCTGCTGACACAGTTTTTCCGTAGGCCGCAAATTGTGTGATGGCGGGGGGCGTGGCGGGGGCTGGACAAAAGTGTCAACAAATGAATATTGGGCAATATGAAAGTGGCTGACAATAAAGCACAGATACTTACCAGCACATACACACACACACACACACAAACACGGACACGCAGACAGAATATTGCAATAATGAAGTAAAACTATGCGACACCCAATCTTGACCTACTCGGATATCCAGCAAATTGAAGCAAGCGATGCGCACGTGACAATCTCAACTCAGATCTCAGGGTTCCACTAAAAGCTTTTATTTACCGTGTCTCCCCGAGTTGGTGGCTTAAAAACAGTTACAGTTTTTGCATAATCAAATGATTGTGGTTAACAATTATTTACTAATTAAGCGCTTTGCTTGACGATATTATTAATTTATTAATATTTACTAATCAGAGTGTGTCGCCTAAGCGAGGAAAAGATGTAACATCCTAGGGATGCAGGTCATGATAAACAATAACATAGTAGCCCTCAACCCAATAAAGATTCTAGCATGTATGCAGGAGCTTGGGTTGATGGAGGAGCTTTAAGGGGGCACAATAGATCTATCGGGTCGCAGTGCACACACCCCCAAGCTAATAATAATAATAATAAATAATAAATATTTGCTAGTTATAATATAATGAAATATAATATCAGAAACATAATTTGTTTTTTTTTACTTTGAAAAATTCACCCTTAAATGACAAACTCCTTGACGACAAGAAAAATGTTCCGATTTCTGGAAATCATTTGTAAATACACGGAAAAAAACAGAAAGAACTTTAAGCATATAATTTGTTAAATCATGTAATATGAAGATTTCCCAATGATTGTGCATAAGTCGGTTAGACAAAATCACGACATGTGCCCATCTCTTTGGCCATGTTCGTAGTAATAATACCAATGTCAATATCTAAATATTGGTCGCTCCCGTCCACTCACCCAGAGGCCAATGTCATTGTCTGTGCGGTGTTTTGTTATGAGCCCGGCTAATGGCATTTCCATTAGACACAAAAGGCCAAATTGCGTGGCGTGGCATGGCAACGTTTCCGTTTGCCGTTCAGTGGCATCCACACACACACACACACACACCATAAGCTTGGTGTAAGTGCTGTGTGTGCGTGTGTGTGTTGAGTAATTTCTGCACTTCTGGCTGGTCGTCTCTGCTATTGTCACGTTTTAGGCAAAGTGTGAGCCGTTGCATAATTGATTTTTATTCATGTGCCCCACAGTGATTTGCATGTGTCTTTTGCTGTTTGTGGTTCATAGTTCAAATTTGTTATGCACAGCATGCGCAGCGTTTGAATGGTGTGTGTGTGTGTGTGTTGGTGTGTGCGTGTGTTAAGTGTATAAAATGTTGCCAAAAGTTTTCTGTTTTCTGTTTTTTTTTTCTTTTTTTTTTAACTTGTAACTTTTCTAAGCAAGTTTTTCCCCACACACTCTTATTTGCAGTTCGATTTCGCTTAATGACGCTGATTAAAACATGAACGCACTCGATATGAATAAGCAATTTCTGAGCGTCTCACAGGATCCGCACTCGAGCGATGCTCTGCGCAATCGAACACGGTAAGTTTTTTGTCGACCCTCCCTTTTGACCTACCCAGAACACTGTTAGTTTATTTGTGTGTGTGTGGCCTGCAGCTCGGAACGTGCCTCTAGTTTGGCTCTGCCGCTCAACTCACTGCTGGACTTTTACGACAAGCAACAGGAGCAATGCAAATCGGTTACTTTGCTGCCACTGCCAAGCTGCAACAGCAGCAGCAGCCCCAGCAGCATTGTGCGTCGCCACTCATCCCACTATTATCCCATGCTCGAGGATAAGCAGAAGCCAACACAGTTGCCCCAACAAGTTGCAACCGAATTGCTGGTAAGTGAACTCGTTCAAACTCTACGTTGACAACCTGTTGAAAGCAAAGTCAAGTTGAAAATCCTTTTGAATAATGGTATGTTGTAAAGTGACTTGAATTGTTGACATCGCATTTTTCCCATTTGACTTAACTGACTTTTGGAATAGAAAAAATGGTTTCTTTATTGTTCATTCTAATAGATCTAAACAGCTTAATATATGTATATAATATATTTATTAAATGTTTATATTTAATATGTTTATAAAACTGCAAAAATGCGAAAAAATTCGGAAAAATCAATGAAAACTGCAAAAATGCTAAAAAAAAATCGGTAAAAAAATCAATTAAAACTGCAAAAATGCTCGAAAATTTAGAAAAATCAATAATTAAATAAAATACGTGTGCTTATATATTTATTTTTACTTTAAATGTATATATTATTTGTATAGATATTTTTATGTTGTCACTCATTATTTACCTATTCAGCCAACGGTCCTAAAAAAGACGACCTAAAAATTATCAAATCATCTTTAATCAAAATTTCCCCTAATTACAGGTTCTCGGAATTACTTTTTCCAAATTAGAAATAAAATAAAATTTTAATTAGAAAGATTTTTCAATTTTCATACATAAATTTCTTAAAAATTTAATGTAAAACTTGTTATTAAGACACATATCTTTTAATCTTAGACAAAATGAACCTGAAATTGAGAAAATAAAAATTTGGATTCTTAGAAAGAAAGTTAGAGGAATTTCAAAATTTATTCGCGATTTCTGTGTGTTTTCGTTAGTGTAGTCAACATTTTGACTGTTTAGCTAACTGTGCATAACTGTACATAACTGTATGCCCCTTTTTGCGGCGACTCCCTCCCGGGCTCACATTGAACAATATTAACCAACATTCTGTGGCTCAAACGCAGGCCGCATCAGCATCAAAATATATTTTGTATGCCACGCTCGCAAAATCTGCTGGCAAACAGCTTTCAGGCCCCAGCAATCGCAGGTATTTTGAAACTTTATTTCACTCTGTGGTAGAAAGAGATAGAGATAAAAAGTCATATATATACAATAATAGAGAGAGAGAGAGAAAGAGAGAGCAATAGCTATAGTACAGCTTAACGGCGGCTTTAACTGGCTCTTTGCCCGACCGAATTGCCATTTGACTTTCTACTTTCTGCGTTCCATTTGTATGTGGTTTTATACTCTGTACTTAAACAAAACTAAAGGGTATATCCTATATTAAAGTATTTCTCAAATTTATGTCGAAAATCTTCTTACTTTTGGGGGTAAGTATAGAAAGTTAAAAATACATCAGATATTTTTGAGTTAATAAATTAAGCGAAAATCATATTAATTATATAAAAACTTTTTAATTAATTTCTTGGCAAGTTATTTATTGATTTTGTAATTTTCAAGACAACAATAATTTTATAGCAATTTTTTACTCAACCTCATATTTATTTATGATATATATTAATATATATTCAAGACAATATCTCGAGAAACACTTTTAAAGTTGGAGTCATCATATTTTAAAGGTAGACAACTCTATCAAAATCAAGTGAAAAATGACTTCCACAACAACTTTAAAGAACCCTCGCATTCGAGTCAAAAATTCTCTTTTTCAATAGTTTTCACAACTCTAATAACAGGGTATGACGCAGTCGTTGTAAATGCATTTTCCACGTGTTCAACTGTGTAATTTTGGTTTGTTTATTTCTTCTCTGTGTGTATGTGTGTGTGTGTGTTGTGACAGGTAAACATGGCGGATCAGAAATATTGCAAGTCAGGTGCACTGTCGGGCGCCAAGCATCCGCAGCTGGTGCGTGTGGACACGCCAGTGACGCCACCGCCGCCAATACCACGTCGCCTGATGCGCACTAATCGCGCCTGGCAGAACAGTCCAGACATCATGGGCCACGAGGGGGTCGTCTCTGGCAGTGTGTTTGTTTATCCGCAACCGGGCAGCACCACCCTCACCATGGAGGTCAATCATGGTGGCCAATCGGCGCTGCTTGTTGATTTGGCCGCACGTTCAACATATGCGGATGCCGATGGCATATCGGATGACGACCGCATGAGTTTGGAGAATTCAGTTTTTGATGAGTCACTGACCTCGACGCCCGTCAAGGTCGCCAGCGCCGCTGCGGCCGCCGCCCGCTATGCGATGGCTGGCCAGATGGCCAAGCGTGCCCAGCGCTCCTCCAACAGCACCGTGGACTCGGCATACTACAGTGGCGGGCATAGTGAACGCTTTGCCAGCAGCAGCTCGACCAGTGTTGATTTTCGCAGTCGCTTCTCCTCGGTGGACACACAATCATCGCTGGACGATAAACCGCTGCTCGGCAGCTCCATTGATTCCCCAAAGGACAATTGCCGGTTGGAGCGTGCCGCATTGAACGATGTGATGCACAAGCTAAACAACAATCTCTACGCCAGCAGCAACAACAACATCAACATGCACAACAATAATAACAATAAATTGCCCACGGTGCCGGCACGCAAGTTGCCCACGTTGCCATCGAAGCTGCCGCCGAAATCCAACTCGCCCAACTCCAGCGAGAGTAGCAAGGAGCCAAGCAGCAGCAGCAGCGTCTCGGCCTCCGCTTCCACATCGTCGGCTGACAGTGGCTCGAGCACCATTTCCAGTGCCATCATTTCATCCAGTTCGACATCGCTGAAACGTCCAGGACCGCCAGAGCCGCCAATGCGCAATCAGCTCAACTCGTTTGATTGTATGGATAATGTGGCCAAGGTGCACAGCTCTGTGTCAGTTGCACCACTGCCGCCACCGTTGACCGTGCGCAACAAGTTGCAACGCAACAAGCCGCCGCCCATTGTCTATCCCAAGTTACAGCAACGTCAGGATTCGACGCTTTCCAGCGATAGCTACTCCATCAGCTCCAGTCCTGGCTACAATTCCAAGCTGATGGAAACACCGCTGCTGGCATCCACACAAACCACACGCAAGACCCAGCCATCCAGTGCGGTGGTGCAGCAGCGGCAGCCATTGATGGACTTGGCACCACAGAGATTTGGCGGCAATCAGGCGATGCCGTTGCGCGGCAAGTTGAACTTTCGCCAGGACTCGAACATATCTAGCGATAGCTTCAGTCAGACCTCCAGTCCCGGCTACAATCCTAAGCTGATGGAGGCCCCGCTGCTGCCCGCATTGTCCGCCAAGCGGCTGTGCAGCGCCCCAGCGCCGATTGTCTGTCGGCAGGGTGTGCTCCCAGAGCCCATCGAGGAGCTGGAACCGACGCCAACGACGCTATCGCCGATGAACAAGTGCTCAAATACCACGCCCAGTAGCCTACAAACAATTGTGCGCTTCCAGAATGGAGCTCCACACACCATGTATTTGCAGCATCAGGTAAGCTAATAATTCCATCAAAACTATGTTTCCTTTTTCTTAAATTATACCCTCAAAAAGTGCTTCTAGTCTTAAGTTGAATTTTGAGTGGTTTTTAAATTCCGATATGTGTTTTCTCCTCCACACAGAACATCAATCGCCGCAAGAGTTCCAATCCGTACATCACCAATGGCCGCTTGAAGTTTCGACTGTTTCAGATACTGATTAATGCGTTTGCCTTGTTGGCCATTGCTGGCGGTTTGGCAGCGTATTTTAATGCGTATCCGACCGTTAAGTATGTGAACAAGACAATTATTAATACCATCCATGTGGAGGATACGTCGAGTGATGGCAAGAATCCGTCACCGGGCAACTGTCTGCCCATCATTGTCAAGTTGTGCCAGGGACCGCAGATACCCTATAATTATACGACGGTGCCCACCTACATTGGCCACTTTCGTCAGCAGGATGTGCAAGTGGTAAATATCCGAAGGCAAGCTGCCATTTAAGTGCACTACAACAATCTCGTTCACAGGATCTCGAACCCTTTGAGGCACTGGTCGAAGTACGCTGCTACGAGCTAGTCTCACTCTTCCTTTGCTCGCTCTTTGTGCCGAAGTGCAGTAAAACCGGGTGAGTAATTGATGTTGTGTATATAAAGTCAGTCACTTGATTTAATTACTCTCCTTTCCATATAATCGAATGATTTGCAGCCATTCGATACCGCCCTGTAAAACGCTCTGCACGGAGACGATGCGTCGTTGTGGCTTCTTCTTCGATGTTTTTGGTTTGAGTCTGCCCGAGTATTTGAACTGCAAGCTCTTCCAGGACTCGGCCAGCGCCGAGGACTGTGTGGGCTTGGATGAGGTGCGTGATGTCATGATTTCATCGGCGAATCCCAAATGCGATGGCTTCCAATGCGACACGAATCGCTGCCTACCCAGGGAATATGTCTGCGATGGCCATTTGGATTGCATAGATCACAGGGACGAGCTGAACTGTCCACGCTGCCAGGAGGGCGAGATTTACTGTGGCGACGATCGCTGCTTTAGCAAAGAACGCGCCTGCGATGGCATCATCGATTGCCCCTACGGCCAGGATGAGCGCAATTGTTGTAAGTATTCATTCAAGTAGCTCGTCTTTCACTTATCCATACACACCACATAACAATTTTGTATTGGTTTGCTGCAGTGCGTCTTAGCGAACGGAATGGCGATGTGGGCTCTGGTGTCTTGGAAGTGTATCGTATCAATAAGCAACAATGGATGCCCGCCTGTGTGAAGAATTGGGATCGTGCCGTTTCGCCCAGTGCCGTTTGTTCCATTCTGGGTTACTCGGCGGTGAATGCCACCAGTGTGGTTACGCAGCGCACACATCGTCCACTGCTCGCATCGGTTAATGTCTCCACAGATATTTGGAAGCTATATGCCAAGCGACGATCCACGCTGATGCAGGAGTTCGCCAATTGCAGGCAATCGGAGGATTATCCCATTGCGGAGCTAACCTGCTCCAATTTCGGTGGGTTCTAAGCTTTTGACTTGTGACTTGACCTAGTGCTTAACTCAATCCCAACTTGATTTCTTTAGAGTGCGGTAAGGTGAAGCGTGGCCGGCACAAGCCCTCCAGACGCATCATTGGCGGCTCTCAGGCAAATCCCGGCAATTGGCCATTCCTGGCAGCCATCCTAGGTGGACCCGAGAAGATATTCTATTGTGCTGGTGTTCTAATATCCGATCAATGGGTACTCACCGCCTCCCACTGTGTGGGCAAGTAAGTTGTTGCCGAACTATGTATGCCAATCCTTTTACTTATACGATGCTCTAAACAGTCATACGATTATCAATCTGGAGGATTGGACCATCCAACTGGGCGTTACGCGTCGCAATTCGTTTACCTATTCGGGTCAGAAGGTCAAAGTCAAGACAGTCATCCCACATGCCCAATATAATACGGCCATTGCCCACGACAATGATATAGCACTCTTTCAGGTAGGTCGTCTGTTAGAAGAACTACGAGTTATTAAAATCGAGCGATCTTTTTTTTTCTACTTGCAGCTTGCCCAGCGTGTTGCATTCCATGAGCATCTGCTGCCCGTTTGTCTGCCACCGCCGAGCATCAAGAGTCTGCGAGCCGAGCAGCTCTGCACTGTCATTGGATGGGGCAAGCGCGAGAATAAGGATCGTAAGTGATTGCTAAAATTCATCAAGATATCTTTGGCATTATAGATAGTATCAATTTACAGCGAGAACACCGTATGAGTTTATCGTGAACGAGGTGCAGGTGCCGATTATAACACGGACCCAATGTGACCAATGGCTGGAAAACTTGACTATATCCGAGGGCATGGTCTGTGCAGGCTTCGACGATGGCGGCAAGGATGCCTGTCAGGTAGGTGCACCAGATATATATATTTAATATAACAGTCCACTACTTAAGTATTTATTTGTTTTTTTTTTTTTTTTGCAGGGCGATTCGGGTGGACCTTTGCTCTGTCCATATCCTGGCGAGAAGGATCGGTGGTTTGTCGGCGGCATTGTCTCCTGGGGCATTATGTGCGCTCATCCCAAGCTGCCTGGTGTTTATGCCAATGTCATCAAGTATGTGCCCTGGATTCATGAGCAAATCCAAAAACATTCGCGACCCGCTAACGAGGAACCGGTGCCCAAATATGATCTACATCCGGGCGGACCCGATATACTATCGAAAATGTCCGCCGGACCGGTGAGAAAGCGTAAGCCCTATAATTATCATAATGGCAAGCCCAAGGGCATTGACTTCTACGACAGTGAGGAGCGTAAGTAAGCTGCCGGCAACACCAGACACTCCTCCATCCCCTTCCCGTAAATGTAATCCTACTTACTGATGTATGTATACTACCTAGCTTATATAGTGAACAAATGATGAATGATCAAATTTGAATACAGCATATCCTTGAAACGTTTGCACAAAGTACAAAGCAATACTGTTGTTGTACTCAACACACACACACACACACAACCATTGATAATAATATACGATATATATATATATGCATATATATATATGTATATATTTTGCTACTGAACTTGAGATATTGCTGGTTTTGAGCCAGTACAAAACACACAAACAAAATCTGGGCAACATAATCGTATGTCAATTTGCCGAATTTATTTGTCAATTTTTTTACAAAGAGATTTCTATGAACCGAAACCACAAAATCAAAACCAAATGTCAATAAATAGTGCATTAACAATATGCATACATTCATATATACATATATAGTATTGTAAACGTATCAAACAAAAAAGTAAGAAAAAAAAACACACAAAAAATATATACAGTGGCTTGCAGCCCCAATCGCCCAGTGTCTAGCAACAAATTTAAAGTGCTATAAAGTTTAAACAAGGAAACAAATTCAAAATGTTTAAATGCCAATTTGTTTGATGTTATATCACATTTGAAAAACAAACTTTAGTTTTTATTTAAATATTAATTAATTAATTAAAATTAGTCAAAAACTGAAAACATAAGCCAAACTACATATGCAGCTCATTTCGCCCAGTCTTAAAAAAAGTTACATATTTGGCGTATAAAAGCTTAAATAAGGATGTTAATACTTAGTATGATATCCTTTAGCCTTAACAACTTCCCTTAATCTATTATTCATGGAAGATACCAGCTTCCGGGTAGTTTCTGGACTGATCCTGCTCCACTCCTCCAGCAAGGCATTTTTGAGATCCTGTTTGCCGAATATGTTGTGTTTCCGGATGTTATTTTCCAGCAGAGCCCACAAATTTTCAATAACATTTAAGTCTGGAGACTAGGCCGGTGGAATCATCACGTGGGGGCAGTTCAATCTAAGCCAGGACTGTACTATTCCGGCCTTATGCTTGGGGTCGTTGTCCTGGTAGATCCGGAAAGTACGTCGGTTTCTAGCTTCTCGGAACTTTGGAGTAAATTTTCCTTTAGTATATCAAAGTACACATTCTTGTCCATTGTTGTTTCCAAAATCACAAAATTTCCGACACCGGCTGCCGAGATAGATGCCCATACCAAGATACTTCCTCCGCAGTGCTTGACTGTTGCCTTCAATTGTTTGGGATTTAGCTCAGTATTGGAGTGTCGCCACAATTAATTCCATTCGTCCGGGTAAAAATGTTTGAATTTGTACTCATATTCACATATGACTGTGTTCCAGAACTCAAAATCCTTGCCCAAGTGGATTGTGACGAACGTCATCCTATACCCTCTATTTTTTGCGCTTATAAATTTCTTTTTTCGTGGTTCTCGGGCATCAAAGTCATGGTTGCGCAGAACTTGGAGCACAGTTCCCATACTGAACTTTTTCCTTATTTCATCCTGCACCTATTGAGTCAGTTTTTGAGCCGATAGCTTAAGATTTCCCCTTGAAATCTTGATGATCCTTGGCTCGTCCTGCTCGGTGAAAATCGGGTTTAGTGCAATTCCGCCCTTGTCCTCTGTCCAATTTTCGTCCATGAAACTCCAAATGATGTGGAATACAGTTGAGGAGTTTAGATTGACCATTGTAGCTATTTGGCGATATGAATATCCGATTTGTAAGTGTTCCAGGATGAGTTTCCTTTGCCCAATGGTAGTCAGTTTGCCCATGGTCCTTGTTGGCTTGTTGCACCCGAATTGCAGGAAAAAACTAAACTGACTATGGAGGATTGGTCTATTAAAACCGAAAATATTTAATCTGTCGAAAAAAATCCGGGTTTTATGGCCACCCAGGTGTCCATAAAGTAACTGGGCGAAATGACGTGCATACCTAAAAAGAGGTACTTTCTTACATAACCCTACCTAGCAGGTGGAAAACCCACAGTTTAATAGGATCATACATTAATTTTGGTGGTCAATAAATGTACCTGCCATGGGTCTTTGGAATTTTTGAAAAATATTGAATAATGAGTTTATGGCAGGCAATTGAAATTGTTGCTAGACACTGGGCGATTGGGGCTGCAAGCCACTGTATATACATATATATAGCCATACATAATCACTGTGTCTAAAACCAAATTAATTATTTATCGTGAAACGTGGACAATAAAAAGCGAAATTTTTATGTTAAACAAAAAAAAAAAATACAGAAAAACTCCCGAAAATCACTCTACACATAGAGAATAAGATAAGTGTAAAAGAAACTTAAAAGAATCAACACTAAATAGCTTGATGTCTGTATATGTGACTTTAAAGATGAACTTAAGACAAAAATGTATGATTGCCGCCAACAAAAATCCAAAAAAATAAATACAAAGTACCGCTAAATAAAATCAGTATAAAACTGAGCACAACTAAAAAACTAAAAAACAAAAAAAAAAATAGCAAACGTAATTTAAAAGAAAAAGTATTTATAGTTATAAACTATTATGTGTTAAACTGTGTATGCAACTAGAAATTAGAAAAAGAAAACATTTATAGACAATAATAAAAGTCAAAGAAAAAAAATCAAAGAAAAACGGAAAAAATTGCTGATCTAAAGCATTTGATGAGTACATCTTTCAATATCGCAGAATTTTCACAAATAATGAAAACATAACTGATTTTGCAACTCAAATGAAACGTGCAACTGACAATAAATATGCACAAACATTTTTCCAAAAAAAAAATATATATATATATGTAAAATTAAAAATGTAAAATCTAAGTGAAATTGTAGCTGTTATTTAAAAAAGAAAAAAAAAATCAGTAATGTCTTTTTAAGGCAGAAAAACTAGTTATAGCAAAGTCATGAAAATACTTAACTACAATGCGTGGGTTTCAGCTTTAAATAAAAAAATAAAAACAAAAAACTTGAACATGGAAAAGTACAGAAAATGTAGCGTAAAATAAAAAAAACGTACATACATATATATGTATTATACATGCATATATTGAGGCTAAATTGATGTACTATTTACAAAAATGGAGTCAACCAATGATAATTAAATTGTATACATGCTTTTTAAATGTAACGATAACTAATATTTATAGCTATATACAACTAAAGTTATCTACTTGTTTAGCATGCGCATTAGACTGGACGCCAAGAACTAAATAAAAAATAGTAAATAAAATAAAAATAGTTACCAGTTTTTAGATATGCTCGTCACAAATCACAAGTCATACATTTAATAATATTATGTTTATTTATGTTTCGCTTGGGCGCTGATCCAGTTCCATTCCGCACTTACCTATGCCTATGCCATCTAGTATCTACTAGGGCTATCTACTGCTAGAGTGCTACAATTTTTACAACTATTTTGCAAAAAACAAAAACAAAATAAGTGAAGTTAATGAAGAAATTGCGTAACTAAAGACTCAAAATTGGTTGTTTCAGGCTTAAAAAAAAATATAAAAAAAAACAAACACTAAAAAAGAATGAGTAAAAAATCATCTTTTAATATGATTTACGTTTTCTATCGTTTCTAGCTAAACTTGTTGAAATGCTTTAGATGAGTATTACGAATATTACGATTATATATACGTATATTCAAGTAAAATAAATACCAAAAAAAAAAATAAATAAATAATATGATGTGTGTATTGTGTATAATCTATAACAATTAGCATTAGCTGGTACATATATACTTTCAGTATATAAATGTTTTGTACAATCAGTTTACAAAAAACCAAAACCAAAAAAAAAAAAACAAGCAAGTGGATTAATGTACTATTAGTATTATATATATAATATTATATAAATACGTATACTATATGTGTATACATTTTATTTGTAAGCGACAAATGAAGCGCATATTACACAAGGCACACGACAAAACATTTTATTAGCGAAAGCTTAAGGCAAAAACAAACAAACAAACAAAAAATATATATACATACATATATAAAAAAGAGTATAAAAACGATGTACGTGAAATATACAAGAAATATACATATATCGAAAGAATATACATATACAAAAATATGGTATATATCAAGTAGCTGTAGCTTTAAGCAGATGTGATGGTGTCTAAATTTATACATGCATATTCAAGTGACAAAATCAAGTGTTTATACATATACGAGTATATAAGTACATAAATACATGTAGTACATATATACATACACATGCATATATATACATATGTGTGAAACAGTGGGCTGTTTCTATACATTTCTATAAGTCGAACCAGCAGGATTACAATTTGGGGTACCCCTAGTTATATTAGACTCATTGGACTGGACAGGACAGGACAGGACAGGACAATAGAAAACATAATTATGCTTATGTTAAAAAATGACAAATACTATGTTCAATATATCGTGCGTTACACATACTAACTACATACATACATACGTACAAACATATATATAGAAGGACAATGACATTTATATATACATATTAACGCATTCTACGTAGCTATTTATGTATGTCTGCATGTTACTCTACTTACAGAGAGCTTTTCATTTCCTGTCGTTGCCTTTGACAAGTTTTCCATTTTCATTGGGTTTTGAGTTGAGTTTTGACATACTTATTTTTCCACGATTTCTTTGTGCATTTATAATCATGTTAAGGGTGAGCTATTTTTATACCTATGCTCCAGGCTACTATCAAAAACCAACGCTTAGCTTTATGTATATTTAGTGTAAAACAAATGCATATATATAAATAAATATATATATATATATGTGTATATATATACATATATAGATGTAATAATGCTTAGCATTGGCAAGTGAAATAAGTTATATACATAAAACATACATACATATGTACGTATGTGCAACTCGAGAAGGAGTACACTACATTAGCCTATGATTAATGAGATAAAACACAAAACACAACACAGGCACACCTGCGTTCATATATACTATATAGACAATTGGTCTGAACACACACACACACACACACACATACATATATAGCAACTGCATGAACCGTAAATACCATATACTAGTTAATAAATTGCTATGCTTAAAAATGAAATGGGCCTAGCCAGATGTTCAATTTCAATGTGCTTGAGAACGTAAATACTAAAATGAATAAAATATTAACAAACAAAAAGCAAACAGAGACAATATAATAAATGTAGCGAAATGTTAAATGTAAATGTAGCAAAAATGCAAAATGAAGACAAATAACTTAAAACTAACAACCAAGAAGCTGACTAAAAAACTAGTTGAATTTACATACATATGATATCAGAATATACATACATACATGCATACATATACATATGTATATGTTTAAGGATGATCATGTTTGGTGAAACGCACTTGTTAATTATGCACAGAATGAAAAATACGAGAACTTTTTAAAGAATTTACATACATACATATATAAATGAAACCTTGACAATAAAATTGCAACTGATTTTTCCGGTTTTTTTTTTTCGTCAGCTGTTCAGAAATGATATTGAGAATTTATGAAACGTTTTACATTTGAATTTGTTGATTAGAGAAAATGCAGCGGAAAATTGTTGACGACTATTTTTTTTGCAAGAGATGAAAAGGCAAATGCCATACAATAACTAAGAATGTGCATAAACCGAGATTAATTGAATTACACACATACACAATGAAAAGAAACACACTCTTATAACCAACTAAATGCTATAAGCAAAATGTCATACATATATACATACTATATACTTACATATATAAATGTTGAAAAATAAATGTATAAAACTATAAAAATGCAAACACTGCTGTTATTTGTCTATTTGCCTTTATAAATCGTATAAAAGGTGGGTTCTGCTTAACAGGTAATTTTGTTAGGTTAGTATTTGTCTTTTAAAATTTTTTACTTAATGAATAAATTCTATGAAAAATGCAATTTTGCTCATTTGAGGTAACTCTTTACAACATTTCGCATATCACCGATGACCTGGCGCTGATCGGCTGCCCCGACTACAGCTGTGCCGGAGACAATCCAGTTGGCGCCCGCCTTGGCACAGCAGTCAATGGTTTTTGGACCGACGCCACCGTCGACTTCGATGTCCAGATTTGGATAGTTGTTGCGCAGCCACTCAACTTTTGGCATCATGTCGGCCATGAACGACTGGCCACCAAAGCCAGGCTCCACTGTCATTACCAGCACAAGATCCGCGAGCTCAACATATTTCTCTATCTCCTTTACCTAAGAAAATTTACAAAACATGTGTTTCTTCGTTATTAGTTTCTCAGCGTGCATTCGGACTTAACCTCAACTTACACTTGTGCCCGGCTTAATGGCTAGGCCCACTTTCATGCCGGCCTCCTGAATCAGTCGAGTGACCTTGCACACATCCGCAACGGGCTCAACATGAAATGTGTAGAGATTGACGCCCGCATCCGACATGGGTGCTATCCATTGCTCTGGATTCTGCACCATCATGTGCGTTTCAAAGAATGCGTCCTAAATGATGATCAATAGTATTTATTAAATATAATTATAGCAGTAACACTTCAAGCCACAAGCTCACCTTGATTTTGTTACGCAAACATTTGACCATGGGATGTCCAAACGTTAGATTCGGCACAAATGTGCCGTCCATCACATCCAGATGTAAATAATCGGCACCATTGTCCAGCAGCTTTTGTGACTCCTCTGCCAAATTGGCTAGATCAGCATTAAGTATAGACGGACCGATTTTTGCTTGAATCGACATGTTCCCAGAGTTTTTACAGAAGCAACGCGCCGCTTGGTAATTGAGCAAAGCCGTTGTGCCTAAGTTGGCTAAGGTCAAACTGAGGGGAGCTGCGGCTCGACATTTTGACGTTTTAGAACGTAAACAAATCAAACGAGGGCGGCACAAATCTGGAAACGTTAACACGCGAATGGCAAAGCAATTGTGCATTTCAGCTCTGACTTCAATTTGTTCATATTTGTTTTTCGCTTATAAAAAGTTTACATGAGAATGTAGATTAGAGTGCTTAGTTTCTAATAATACAACTATAGTTCGTCTCTGGCATATTCGCCTGGATATTCCTTGTTTTCGATAGTTACACCCTTGCACCGCCGCTGTTCAACCAGAAAGTCTTTTGCCTCCCAGGCCTGAGCGCCATCCTTGAAGAGGAATATTGCACGATTATCGTCGACCATATAGCGCTCAGCTTGTATATGATTATTCCATAAGCTTGTCTGCCAGAGCTTCGTTATAGAGTCGCCTTCATCCCGAGTCGGATTTCCGGTGACCGACACAAATGTCATCAAAGTGCGACCCTTTTTTGACACTTTGAGCATATCTTCCGGATTCTTACTGTCCAAATTCGAAAAATCTAGCTTCGGCTGTGGTCGCAAATGTTCAGGCAGCTCATCGGGCTCAAGCGGCTCCTCATCTTCCTGCCAAATATTGTAAATTTATCATTATTATTTATTATGAGTTAATTTTTATTTTAACAGACATCCCACTGGTCCAGCAGTCGCTCCAAGTCCGCTTCGCTGTAGTCGCGTATATCTTTCTTTGCCCAATCAGGTTTATCACCGTCCTTGTATTTTTTTGATACCACAACAGGCACAAGGGCCAACATGAGCAATATTATTGTTTGTTTCATTATTAAATGCAATTTTTACAGTCTACACGTCAGCCTCGGCAGTTTTCTGACATTCACCACGCGCTGAACGCAAAATTATGACATTCGCTGGCAAGCGCGAGCAAAACAAAAAATTTTATTATTCTTAAGTGTGCCCCTACTTTTTAAATACCAGCAAGCATAACATAATAGTAGATAATTGTTGAACATAAAGAAAGTGAGAGTACAAAAAAAAAACACAACTTCCGCTCAGAATGCTGCTTGAAATATGTTTATAATACCAAAGAAAAATAAAAAGATAAGGGCGAGTATGTGCTGAGCACTGCTCACTGATTGTTGTACTTATTGAGCCACTCTCGTGACATTCTCATGCGAACGGCAAACGGCACAGGTGTTGCCAATGAGAATTCAGTCTTTACCGAGAGCTCTTCGGTAGCGCGCGTGTTTTTCTAATTGCGCATAGATAATGTCATAGTTGGCAAGGTATTTTTGTGCTGTTGTTGTGTTTACTACTACTGTGTGTAATTAAGATAAAGCTTTGCATATGCATGGCAATTGAA
The DNA here is from genome assembly GCA_035042185.1 of Drosophila kambysellisi. Classification (NCBI taxonomy): domain Eukaryota; kingdom Metazoa; phylum Arthropoda; class Insecta; order Diptera; family Drosophilidae; genus Drosophila; species Drosophila kambysellisi. The sequence goes on along the minus strand of JAWNLS010001251.1, from coordinate 7,440,972 downwards.
TGGCTGTGTGAATTAGCTGAAGTGTGCAAGAATACGGAATACGGATTCATGGTTGAATACAGTGTTAAATCCACACACACACACACAGTTGCACATATGGAAACTGCTTGTGAATTAACGAAATATTTATAAACAAAGTGATCTGCGTGAAATTTTTTATTGCTATAATGCTTGGCGAAGCATTGAAAAACATTGTCTACTTATTCTGTTAGAATGTTTTTAGTTGTATTCACTGATGGTTGATGGCGATGACATCATCATCATCATCAGCGATGAGGTAAATTCTGTCTCTCAATTCCAATGTCTTTTTGTTCAAATGTTTAGAAAACGGCTAAATTCGTACAACAAGAGTGTTCAATAAAACGACCACCACAAACAACAACAAGGCTAAGCAATAATAAACAACGAAAGATTAAAAATCAATAAGCAGCCGCCTTTTGGCAGCCAACAGCTGGTTTTTTTTTTTGGTTGTTGTACAACTTTTCGTTGGAACATTTGAGAAAGGCACAAGTACAACGCCGGCAAAAGCGAAGACGACGGCGACGACGACGGCTCCAGGATGGTATTCGAGGCCGTGGTGGCCGATGTCCTCAACAAGGTGCTGGGCGATTACATTGAGAATTTGGATCACAAGCAACTAAAGATTGGCATCTGGGGAGGTGAGTTTTCACCCTAATTCAATTCTATGCGTGTACGTATCAAAATGACACAATTACAAATGGCACGCAATTGTTGCCAATTCCCAGCACGCATAACTTTTTGTACATTCGTCTAACCTTATCCTTCAAACACTTTGTGCTTTTTTGCATAGTGACCCAATTCTGAGAGAGAGGCAAAATAGATTCGCTGGTAGGCATGGGGCGGGAGCGAGAGAGTCGCATCGTAAATCACTCTCCCATGTCCGTTTGAGACTGAGTGAATGCGTCTCTGTTGAACTGTTGCTTCCGCTGCAAATGTTTTTGTATTTTCCGACCAGCTTCACCCCTTCCCTCATCCCAGCAAAGATAGCGATTGTGGCATCTGAAAAGCGATAACAACAACAACAACAGAAGTGGCTTCTGCTCTTTGCGGTTTTATTTTATTTCTCACTATCTAAAGCAGTGTTGTATTACTCTTGACTACACACGCACACACAAGCACACACACACACACAACTACAGACACACAAATGCTTATAAATGTGTACATTTTGCAAAACAGAATATTTATCAACCAGTTTCCTAAAATGCACATTCATTTATTCTGTAAATAGCTACAAGTATATAAGTATACGGATAGTGTACTCCAAACAAACGTTCATATTAAACATTTAGAGCCACCTTTTGATCCACCAAAATATTGTAAGCTATAAAAAAGGTCTTGTGACCTGTATACAGGAAATAAACTGGTTTGTTTCGTCTCCACAAGCTCCAATGACAACCAAGCCCATTTTGAACTATAACTTGGTGACATAATACGTTTGTCATGAATAATTTCTTTGTCGAAAAAGCTTTTTATTATATGAAAATGCTCGAAAAAAATCAAAGAACATATATACATATGTATGTCTAAATAGTTGTATTCATGCTCAGCTTGAGCATACATCATTTACATACATACTTTAGTACATAAACAAGTTTGTTCTGGTCGAAGAGCTTGTTTAATTTAACAATATTTTGACATTTGAAAGTTGTTAAGTGGTTCTCTTAGAAGAAACGCCCACTCCTATAAAGAATAATTTGTAGTCTTAATTTAAATTTTTATTTTTTATCAACATTTGCCGGGGAACCACTTAACGATGATCAAATCCATGATGATCGAATCCAGATGTGCATGTGCGTGCAAACATGAACACATACACACATTTATACTTGTAACCGAAAACAATAAAAATAATTAAATAAGGCATAGGTACTTGGATTGCATATATTATATACTTTTTTGTTAGGTTAGGTTAGGTTTATATTAGCTTAGTATTTAAATTGCTTTATTAATTAGGTTTCGCAACGGCACGTCATTTTTTTCAATGACTAAATTGCCAGATATATTTGAAAAAAAAAGTTGCTGTTGTGTTATATTTTATAAAACAATTATTAGATCACGTGTGGCTTAATGCAATATGTCCCCCATATAAATATATTAGCTGCACAAGTGTGTCGCCGGCTAAAATCACATTTTTTTCATTTATCAATCAAATCAGAAATAGCAAAAGAATTAACGTCGTCGTTCTATTACCAACTAAATCTACTGAACGGCAATCTAAAAATTGTAGCACCTTAAGCAAATATAACGATAAAATCGAACTTCTGATAAAACATTTAATAAATACATTAATATTTTAATTGACCGTGTATAAAAACCGAGCCAAAGGGCAATATATTATTAATATATTCAGCCTATTCAATTTAGCGGCGCAGTATAAATAAGTACCCTGTATACAGCATGTATTTATAATGATTCTGATTCATGCCAGCCATTGTGAGAACTTGTAAATATTTAGGTGGCTAACTGATAAGCTGCAGTCACTGGCGATAACAGTTCACAAGATTTCAAACAACAACACTCATCCTACATAATTGTGCAGTTAAAATGTGTTTTTTTCTGGTTGTATTAAAAGATTATCTTCAGCTGTGCAAAATAAATACTATATTAAATCCCAGATAAATTCATAAGAATTCCCACATAATTCATAAAGAGCGAAAAAATATATTATTAAGAAATTTAAGCTTTTTAATGTGCACATGTACAATTAATTTAAGCTCCTGCTTAAATATTTGAACTATAGACTGAATGTAATCAGTCATTGGTCCCCAAAGAAATCTTCACCTAATAACCTGTCGGAGTCATTCTGTTACTTACTGATAATGGTATTGATTTATAGAGGGGTAGCTAAGTGGATCGTTTTGCAAATTGACCTATATCCGTAAGTCAATAAATATTCACTGCTTGAGGTTGGATGTGTATTTCCGATTCTTCTTTCTTTTTTTGGCATGCCAGGCATAACAAACATTTGGAATGCGAGACACGCCCAAACAGCCATCTGTGTTCGCATAAAACTTAATATATACAAACAAACATTTATGGATATACATTTTTTTTATATTTTTTACCGCTAAAATTTACCGTCATTCGTTTGCACGCATCTGCTGCAGTTAATAATCAATTCGCTAATTGCATAAGTGACTATCGTAAATAATTGTTAATTAATGTCTTGCTATTGTTTAAGGCGATGTCGTTTTGAAGAACCTCAAGATACGTGGCAATGCGCTCGATGATTTGGATCTACCCGTGCAACTTGTCTACGGCTACTTGGGTGAGTTGGAAAACTAATTAAATACGCGACACGCCCAACAACTTTGACTAATTAAACTTTGCAATTGAAGATAAACTGGTATTGAAAATACCGTGGAAGAATTTGTACAGCCAGCCTGTGATTGTTGATATTGAGGATCTCTATGCGCTTGTCACGCCCAACAACAATGTGGTCTATAATGCCGAAAAGGAGGCCAAATATGCGAGTGCAGCTAAAATGGCTGCTCTCGATGCTCTGGAGGCAGCACGCAAAAAGGAGCTTGAGAAGGGTAAACACCACATCAAATTATAATCACATAGTCAACATTACAATTGTCGTCCTTCTGTCTTGCAGCGACGGCCCAAGTGGACGCTGGTTTCGCCGAGAAGCTAACAGTCCAAATCGTCAACAACTTGCAGGTGAAAATCGGCAATGTTCACTTGCGATATGAGGATAGCACAACGACTGGGAGTCCGTTTGCCTTTGGCATAACCCTGCACGAGCTGGAGCTCTACACGACGGACAACAATTGGGACAAGTGCTATATGACGGAGCGTGCGCCGCAGGTCTTTAAAATTGCGAATCTCTCGTGCCTGTCGGCCTATATGAACTGCAAGGCGACCCTCTTTGCGCAGAAGGATCCCAGCACACTTCCCGAACTTTTTAAGTCTCATATAGCACGCAAGGACTTCAGGCCCTCAAAGTATTGTTATGGTAAATGATTGATATAAAAGCATTTGCATAAAATGCAGTATTTAATATTGTCTTTGCTTTTGTCTCAGTTCTGGGTCCCATTTCCTGCAATGCCAAGCTGAAGCTAAACATGAATCCGGAACTGGATATGCCTGCCTATGAAAAGCCAAAGATTGATTTGTGTCTGGAAATGGAAACGCTAAATGTTGGTTTGACCAACACACAGTTCCAAAATATCATGCAACTGGGCGATTCCATGAATCGCATGCAACTAGGTCAACCCTATCGCCAATACAGACCCTTCAATATACGTAAGTCTCTTATATTGATTATAGTTCAACTTTAATGTTGTCTACTTTTTCACACAGCTTACAAGGGCCACTATCGAGAGTGGTGGCACTTTGCGATAACTTCTGTACTCGAGGTTGATGTACGTCGACCGCGTCGCACTTGGAACTGGGAGTATATTAAACAGCATCGGGAACGCTGCAATACCTATGCCGAGGTATGTTTTCTACTGCAAATTGATCAGTTGAGCAAATCAATATTCCTGCAATATATATTCGAACACAGAAACACAAAGAGCGTCAGCAAAGTAAGAAGCCACCTCAAATGCTTGTAGAGACGTGTAACATGTTGGAGCAGGAGCTGGATGTCTTTAATTTGTTGCTAATACGGCAACGAGTTAACATGGAGGTAGCCAAATCGCTTGAAGCGGAGCCGGCACAGAGTGGTGGCTGGTTTAGCGGTTGGTGGGGCGGTGGTGCTAACAACCAACGGTCAGCTGCCGAGACCGATGATAATATTGGTAATATATAGATTTCGAATATATCACATTTCATTGGCTAACCAATCTTTTGTTGCAGTGCGTAAGTTTGAGGCTGCAATGACGCCGGAGGAGAAGGCCAAGCTGTACAAGGCTATTGGCTATGAGGAGAACGTCAAGCCTCAGGATGTGCCCGAAACCTATGTGGCAATTATCATGAATTTCAAACTGGTCGCTCTCGAAGTTGGCCTATACCAAGAGCTGAACAGTGATGGACCGGATTCTGGCAACACCAAGGAAATTCAGAGTCTGCCATCAATAATGCTGTTGAGTTTCTCAATGGCCACCGCGGCGATAACCCAACGACCGGCTGCCGAGGCCATAAGCATAACAGCTGGCATGAAATCGCTGAAGATGACGGGCCAAACACGGGAGGAGTACACGCCTTTGCTGATCGAATCAATAATCACCGATGAATTCAATTTGCTGGACATATTCTTTGAAACGAATCCCATTGACAAGTTATGCAATCAGCGTGTCAAAGTCGTCGCTCGACCATTGCAAATCGTATACGATGCTGAGACCATACTGAGTCTACTCAAGATATTCCAACCGCCGACCGATGTGAATTTATCGAAAATCGAGGAAACGGCTGCCACAAAGCTTGTCGGCATCAAAGAGCGCTCCGCCACCGGCATGCAGTATGTGATTGATCAGAAATCGGTGCTGGATGCCGACATACTGTTAATGCCCAACATTATAGTGGTGCCCCACGGCGGACTCTTCGTCGAGGATGTGAAATCGCTGATTGTGATTAGCTTGGGTCAGGTGCATGTGACAACCATGCCACATCATCGCTCCTCAGATCAGATTCAATCGCTCGTCAGCAAGGGCCAGGAGCACGAGGACATATTGAAAACAGTTATGGGGAATGCCTACGATACGTTCGTTGTGAGCATTAACGATATACAAATGCTGGTCGTCCGTCAACGCGAAGAGTGGCAGCGTGCCCTCAAAATGGCCATCTCCACAGATATGCATGTGTTGCGGCCGACATCGCTGCGACTAACTGCCGCCCTCTGTGTGTTCGATAACGATCCTCGTTTGCCTAAGATTAAGGTGGACATTTCGCTGCCAGCGGTGCAGGTGAACATCACCGAGGATCGTGTGCTGGAAGCAATCGGAGTGGTCACCAGCATACCTCTACCAGAGAGCAACTCTCCCGAAAGACCTGAACCCATTTTGACTCGCTCACGCAGCTCCATATCGAATTTAATTAATCGCGAACTCAAGAGGCGCACCAACACACAAGTTGCCAAACCGGTGCTCGACGAGGAGCTCACCCAATACACCAATGTCGAGGTGAACTTCTCGCTCAACGAGCTCTCCATTACACTCTACCAGTCGCCGAACATCTCTGAGACTGATGGAGCTTCTGGCGCGGAAACGCCGTTCGTAACACCCGAGCAGGAAAGTATGTCTATCGCACCAGAATCATCAACAACAATGGATACCAGTGGATTGAACAGTGATGTGCTGCTGAGTGATCTATCTAGATCTTCCAAGCATATACTCTCGCTGCAGGTGCTCCAGCTGGAGGCGTACATGGCACAGCGCACCTTCGAAACCGTCGCCTCCGTCAAGTGAGTTGCTTATGGAGTTTTTGTTTGGGTTAGCTAAGATTTTAACTATTGCTGTCTCTATTCCAGATTGGGCAGCATTAACATTAAAGACACTGAAGGAGAGCATGTGCTGGACATCATTGATACGCCCAGCTATGCCAAGGATTCGAAATACCTGCTGACAGTTAGTTATACGCTGGCTGATAAAACTTCACCGGAATTCACCACCAAATACAATTCTACCGAGCAGCTGGTGGTGGCCAATTTTGAGATTCTGGACATTGTGCTGCATCAGGAGTGTCTGCTGCGTCTGATGAATACGTCCAACGATTTTCAGCGCCGTCTCGATGTGATATTAAGCAATTTGAAGCCACGCGATCACTATAACTATGCCGGCGACGGAGATGGACTCAAGCATAAGCTAGCCGTCATTATGGAGGATGCCGAAACCATAGTCAGCAAACCAATTTCACAGAATAACTCCAAAATCCGCCATCGGAACACTGTCGTGGAGAGCGTGAAAATGCGAATGGTGGCCAATGTGAATGAGGTTAGTCTCAAGCTGTCCACAAAGCGCCGACCGCTGGCGTCCATGCACATGAAGGACTTTGTGGCAAATGTTACGCTGAAGAGCTCCTACACCGAGGTGAACGTTTGCCTCAAGGACATTATGGTTAACGATCTAAATACCGAAACTATACACAGTAATGTAAGTAATTAAATATTATGCCATCCAGTTTTGAACAATTTCAAAATCCACATTGCAGATCTTAAGCATGGTTGGCCAGGATGCCTTCAATTGCCAGTTGGTGCTCTTCAACAAGGAGTACACGCAAGACTACAACTCGGATGATATGAAAATAACTGTGGACATTGGCTGCATGAAGATTATATTCCTCAACTGGTTTGTCACCGGAGTTCTCGTACGTTTCAATCTCCAACATCCAGTCTGCAGTTGTTCATATTGTTTCTAAATATATAAATTTCTTTTTGCAGAACTTCCTGAACAACTTCCAGGCAGCACAGCAGGCGCTGAGCAATGCTAGTGCAGCTGCTGCCGAATCCGCTCGTCTGGCCACACTGGAGGCGTATGAGAAAGCGACACGCATGAAGCTAAATGTGCGCATCAAGGCGCCCATTATAGTTGTGCCTGTGGATTCGCAGAGCAGAAATGCACTGGCTATTGATTTGGGTTTGCTGGAGATGACAAACAACACCAGCGAGCTGTCAGTGCCAGACAGGGATGAGAAAGCCGTCATCGATGAGATCAAGCTGCAGCTAAACGATGTCAAGATCACCAAGGTGACCATTCTAGATGGCAACGAGACGTCTTTCGATGGTGAGCATGCTGTTCAAATTCGTGTATTGTTTTTAAACATTTTGTCACCACAATTTTTAATTATTTGATGTTTAGAAGTGGATGCGGTCTTCGGTATGAAGTCCACGCTGAATATGATGAATCCGATCAGTTTCACGCTCTCCGTTACACGCAATTTATCGAGCAGTTGGTGCAAGCATATACCAGAGCTCAATCTCTCGGGTCACCTCAAGTCCGTTGAGGTAATGTTTGGTGTTGCAGTTAATTAGTTAATGCTTGTAATTTATTCAAATATCGATTGCAGCTAACGCTCTTTATGGATGACTATGCGCTGGTTATGTCCATCTTGAATCGTAATCTGAGCGAGGGCCAGAAAGAGTTTCCACCGCCCCCCGCCGCCCCAACACCCTCTAAGCCTTCACAAACTGCACTCCCGGAGCAACGACGCAACCGAACCAGTCCCACAACTACAGTTTCGCCGACCGAAAGGATTTACGAGTCGCTCAAGTTTAATGTTCAATTCGATGGCGTCATCATCAATCTCATGGAAGGTTAGTCTTCAACTGCATTCAAGTTCGTGATTAGGCTCCAATTCTAACATTGATTACCAATTAGGCGAGAAAAGCGGTCTGGCCTGCTTTGGCATTTACTTTTTGTCCGTGAAGGGCACCCAGCTGAACAACGGCACACTGAGCGTTTCCATTGTCCTGTGCAACATTCAATTGGATGACACGCGTCCAACGAATAATAGCAAAATCCGTCAGTATCTCAGCTGCAAAAACTGGGAGGAGCAATCAAAGGATACAGCTCTCGATGCATGCCACAAGGACACCAACTTTATGGTTGAAGTGACGGCCATTGTAAAACCGAATGATATTTTTGGTAACGTGCTTAAGTCGATAATTGTCGCGATTTATATTGAATATTTATATATATATATTTTTAATATTTCAGCTGAGGTTCATGTGCGTAGCTTCGATTTGATTGTGTGCATTGATTTTCTGCTTAAGCTCACAATGTTCCTGTCACTGCCCGAAACTGACCCTAAAGAGACGCCAAAGGTTGCCCCAATAGTGGAATCCGTTTCACGCGAGACCGGACATTATACGGATCGTATTTCAGGTAAGCATTAATTGGGTGCTCTTTTAATTGTAACTAATTTAACTTTCGTCATTATCCTTGCAGGTCAAGGCGCAGTGGAACCAAATAATAAAATGAATTTGATACTGCACATTGATCAGCCGGACATTATATTGGTTGAAAGTCTGGATGATCTGAATACCAATGCCATTATCTTCAATGTAAGATCTGTCGTCGCTCTTTTTGTTTAGCAGTTCCTCATAACCTATTTGTGTTTATGTCTTTCAGGCGCAAGCACATCTTAATTATCGCTCGATTGGCGATAAGCAGATTATCAATGGCGAAATTGATGCGCTCAAGATATTTATGTGTGCCTTTTTGCCCGAGCGTCGCGAATCGACCCGTCACTATATCCTACATCCGTCTGTTATCAGTCTGCAAGGCTCCACGCCCGAGGAGGAGGGCATGCACGTTAGCTTAAAGCTTAGTGATATTATCATTAATGTTTCGCCGGCCACCATTGAGCTGCTGAACAAGGCAATGATGAGTGTTACTGCCGGTGCTGCTGAGAAGGCAGCCATCGGAAAGGAGCCAGTGGATTTTACAAAAATCTGGTATCCAAAAACGTTCCATTCACGCACCTATTGGTTCACCAAAGTTGAGACCGCCGTAGAGGCGCTTCCTTCACCTCCGCCAGTGCCCAGTACTAAGACGGAAAAGTGTGTCATTGAGGTGCCGAACATAACGGTTGTCATTGAGTCCGGCGTGGGTTACTATACAAAGCCGCTCATCTCGCTGGACACACGCATGACGGCGGTCTTCAACAACTGGAGCGGCAATCTCAGCGCACACGGCTCACTCACTCTCAACATGGTGGGTTCAACACACTCTTTCTAAATGTGAATTAAATGGTTTGCTAATGTTGATTCTTACAGAACTATTACAATCAATTCCTGGCCGAGTGGGAGCCCATCATTGAACTGAACGAGGTGGTCGGCCGCAACGGTGGCAGCGAATATATTCCTTGGGAACTGCAGTTCGATCTGGAGCTGGAGAAAGTGCAAAGCGATTTCGACGAGCAGGAGGATCAAAAAACGAATATACGCATACATTCCAAGGAGAATCTCGAGATAACCTTGAGCAAAACGTGCGTCAAACTGCTCGGCGAACTGGGCGAGGCCTTCTCGCAGGCCATCGATAGCAAGGGCCTCGCCAAACCAGACGTTGTCGCCCCCTATGTCGTGGAGAACGACACGGGCTTCGACATCACACTGAATCTGCGCAGTGGCATTTTCACGCTCCACGAAGTGCATCGCGGCGGCAGTGCGATTAACAGATCCATTGTGATGAACTCACAGGAAGATGAGCAACTGGTCGATCCCGTCGACATACAGGACTGCACGATTTCGGCCGGCGGACGCGCCTACCTGCAAACCAAGGATATGAGCACGATCTCAGATGAACAGGCCGAGGATTACAATCTCTATGTGACGGTACTTCATTCCCCTCGAATTTACCATTGCTCTTGCAGTTCTGATGTGGTGCACAATATAATTTCAGATAAGAGGCATTGACGATGAGGTCGCCCTGCCCGTCAGCAAGGCTGATACGCGCTACTTCCCGCTGACACGCACCGCCAAGCAGGAGCAGTGGGCAATTGTGTCCGAGGTCAAACATGAATATGGCACAACCAAAATCAACATTCATGGCGTCCTAAGCGTACGTAGCATATAAATTTTAAAGTACATTTGTCCAGCTTCTCTAATTTGCTGTTGTTTCGCTCACAGATTGCCAATCATTTCACGACACCCATTCGAGTGCATCGTCGCCGGCTGGCCGATAACAGCGATATACTTGTTGGGCATGCGGAGCCTGGTGAAACTTTCCATGTGCCCCTCCATGCCATCTATGCAGAATGCAAAGATCTCTACTTTTCGCTCAAGGGTTACAACACTTCGGTTCAGGGCATCTGCTGGAATGCGAGTCCATCCGATTTGAACTATTCACAGCAGCTGCAATGCGATCCCATCGATACATTTGAAGCGCTCTACATCAACACCAGACGCCGCAAGCATGAGATTTACTTTGAGAACACCAACAAGTATCGTCTGCTGAGCGCCTTTTACACCATTCACCTCCGGCCGCCGCTTTATCTGCGCAATTCGTTGCCCATTGATATTAAGGTATCGGTGGCTGGCTGCTCAGGTCATGAAACTCAGATGAATCCTGACAAGCGCACCTCACCGGATGGTCCAGGGGTAGAGCGATACCAGAAAGAGGACTTCCTCGACTACGGCGAAAAGGAAGTTAATCCCGGACATGTTTTGCATCTGCCCACAGTGCGCATGTTCCAAAAGGGCAATGAATCGAAAAGTGTGCTCGTCGTGCGCGTAAGTTTAATAAAAATCCGTCTTTTCTTCCAATTTGTAAAATTCTATTCTTGTGCAGCTATTACAATATCTGGAGAAGGATTGGTCCTATGCCACTGAAATTTCGGATGGCGATAGCCAAGTCTCCATCTGGAAGTTCACCTCATATGATTCTGAAATAAAAATGGATATGGATCTTTATGTGCGGTAAGCCTGCGTTTTGTTCAGATATATATAACTCAAAATATTTTTATTAATTGAAAAATCGTATAATTAACTCTTAAAATTTCGATTTAAATTCGCAGCTCCGATAATCGTCATGGCAGCATAATGCTGACACTCTACAGCCCGTTCTGGATGATTAACAAGACGGGTCTAATGCTCACCTACAAAACGGATATGTCATCAGTGGAGGTGCTGTATCATCCGCCCGAGTATTCCGGCCCCATATTATTCACCTTCCGCGACAAAATGTTCTTCGACAAGAAGAAGGCCTCCATTCGCGTCGACAGTGGCGAGTGGAGTGAGAAGATACCACTTGATGTGGCCGGTTCGATTGGTGCCGTCACCTGCAATTCTAACGATCAGAACTATCAGATTGGCGTCCACAATCATTTGACGCAGAATTCGCTGACCAAACAGATCACATTCATACCCTTCTACATAGTGCATAACAAGTGTAACTTCAAGATCGAACTGCAGGAGCACAATCGTCCTGGCGATCACTGGCTGGCACTCGAGCCGCAAGAGTACCAACCGCTCTGGCCCAAAAACGATTCCTCACACAAACTGATCGTGCGTGTGGAGAACAAAACAACTCCGGCATTTGACTATACGGAGGTTACGTGCACCCTGCTGAAGCTGGCCGACACTCGTTACGGCGGCGTCAGTGTGGAAGTGCAGACAACTGAGGGCGGCGTTTATATCATCTTCACCGAGTACCAGCCGTCGGCAGCGCCTGGTCTGTTAATCAACCACACCAGCAGGGATATTGTCTACTACGAGAAGAACACGAAAATCGAGCACATTTTGAAGCCCAAGCATAGCATCCTCTATGCCTGGTGCGATCCAACGGGTCCCAAGCTTTTGGTCTTCGGCAAGGATAAGCAGGAAACCGATTTGAAACGCGATCAGATCGATAATCTTGTGTGAGTTTTAAGTGAATATTGCATATAATCTTAATGATAATTAATTTTGTCATTCCCACCTCCCACAGTTTGGATAATGGCAGAAAAGCCTACTGGGTATCCTTCCTGGATGGTCCACAGCGTGTGCTGCTCTTCACCGAAGTCGAGGAGATTGCCAAGCGCACAGAAAGCACTGCTGGGCTGCAGACGATCACACGTAGCATTGATCTGCATATACACGGCATCGGTATCTCTGTGGTAAACAATGAGACGGCCCTGGATATACTCTATGTGGGCATCACCAGCTCGGGCGTTATATGGGAGGCGCGTAAGCCGACCAAGAAGCGCTTCAAGGAAATGACCATACAGGACTCAGAGGTCCTTGAGGCTGAATATCAACGCTATCTCGCACACAAATCGATCAAGAATGTGCAAACCTACACTCTGAATAACAAATATCCGGTAAGTGCATTAAGGATCCTTTCTATATATATAAATATATTTGAATCTTTTATTAATTCCATGCAGATTAACTTTGATACAATGACGCTGACAAAGAATGTGGATCGACGTTTACAGCGTAGCTTTAATCCGGCCATTTGGGTGTCAATGAATTCATCACCGTTCCAAAATCAGCTGCATGTGAAAATAAATCGTATACAGGTGGACAATCAGTGCCCCGATCCCATATTCCCCGTTGTGTTGGCGCCAATAGCACCGCCGAAGAGCGTGGCCAGCTCCACAACGCTGAAACCCTTCATGGAGTGCAGCATGGTGCAGCGCGTCATGCCCAATTCGGATGTGAAACAGTATAAGTATGCGACCATATTGATACAGGAGTTCCACTTTAAGGTGGACATACTGTTCCTAACCGCCATTGCGGAGATGTTCGCCAATGAAGCGGACGATGAACAGGCCGCAAAATTGTTCCGCGGCGATGTGGAGTCCATTCAACTGCCACTGTCCGCATTCTTCGAGCAGCACTCGCAACAGGAGCAAAAGAATTTCTATGATAAACTGCATTTGGGACCACTGAAGATACATGTTAGCTTCTCGATGGCAGGATCCGATACGACAGCGCTGCCTGGCTTCCTGGGTTCACTTGTACAGGGCGTGGGCGTTACGCTGACTGATGTCAACGATGTCGTCTTCCGTTTGGCCTTCTTCGAGCGCGAGTATCAGTTCTTTACCCAGCAGCAGCTCATCAATGAGGTCCAATCCCACTACACGGGCCAGGCGCTCAAGCAGCTGTATGTGCTAGCCTTGGGCCTCGATGTGCTCGGCAATCCGTATGGCCTGGTGGTGGGCCTAAAGAAGGGCGTCGAGGATTTGTTCTACGAACCGTTCCAGGTAAGTCGTCAGTCAAAAACAGCCACTCCTTTATTATAAGCTGTATTATTTGTTGCTTCACACAGGGCGCCATTCAAGGACCTGGTGAATTTGCTGAGGGTCTGGTGCTGGGCGTCAAGTCCCTATTTGGCCACACTGTGGGCGGCGCTGCTGGCGCCATGTCCAAGTAAGTTTTGGTTAACTCTTGGAAATTAAAGCAAGCTTAACTAAAATGTCATTATTTCTTTGATTAGAATCACTGGCGCCATGGGCAAGGGCCTGGCTGCATTGACCTTTGACGATGATTATCAGCGAAAGCGCCGCCAGGGCATTCACAACAAGCCAAAGAACTTCCACGAAGGCATCGCGCGCAGCGGCAAGGGTCTGGTCATGGTAAGTACAGCAGCAGGCTGCTACTTCTAATCCAGCATCCTTTAGTGCCCAGTACTAATAATCAACATTTACGCAGGGCTTTGTGGATGGCGTCACGGGCGTGGTTACCAAGCCCGTGAGCGGCGCTCGCGAGGAGGGCGTTGAGGGTTTCTTCAAGGGTCTGGGCAAGGGCGCCATTGGCCTGGTGGCACGCCCAACGGCCGGTGTGGTCGACTTTGCCAGCGGCAGCTTTGAGGCTGTCAAACGAGCCACCGAAGGCAGCGAGGATGAGAAACGTCTGCGTCCGCCACGCTTCCAGCATTACGACAATGTGCTGCGCCCCTATTGCCATAGCGAGGCGCTTGGCAACAAGATGCTAAAGTAGGTGTCCATAAACATACACTAAACTGCACTTACTTACTTATTAAATAGGATATATATATATATATATATATATATATATATATAGACATGTTACTAACTACACATAAATTGCAAGGCCTTGTTTAATGTTTAGATTTTCGCGCTGTTTTTTATTGCCAACAAGTCAGACCAGTGGATCCACAACTTGAAAGACGAGTGTGACCAAAATTAACACTTTTTTTTATTGTAGAAATGCACACCATGCGTGAAAGTCTTAATCTTGCATGCATAGCGTCCCCTATGTTTCAGTTTTATATGTTTTTTAGTATTATTCGAAACTTATATAATATCTTAGAACGATAGCTGTCGCAGTTTAGCCGAACGCCAATCAGCTGTTGGCATTTTACATATCGATAACCCATTTTCGTTATCAGTAGAGCGCTATCCGCTTATTTCAAATTTACAATTGTGATAAGCGGGCAAAACTTAACTCAAAATATTCCCATATCGTATGACTAATAATTGGTTGTTTGCTTTTGCAGGGAGCTGGACAAGGGTAAATTTGCGAGCACCGACAGCTTTTTGCACTGCGAGGAAATTGTGCAAAAGGCAGAGTATCTGATAGTCACCAATCACCGACTGCTTTACGCACAGCGCAACGATATGTTTGGCATTTGGGTGGTAAGTTGCTTAACTTCATCAGTTGAAAGACTTATTCAAATAAATCTCTGCTCTTTTTTGTTTTTCAGTCCCTGTGGTCCTATCAATGGGATGAGATTCAAAGCATTGCCGCCACGGTGCGTGGCGTGCAGTTTATGGTGAAACGACCAGAGGGCAAACGTGTCCTGGGCCTATTCTCCTCCAAAGAATCACCATGCAAGCTGGTGGTGCTGGCCGATGAGCGTAAGCGCGAAGCTCTGGTGGAAATATTGGAATCTCAACGCAAGGACAGCTCCGTATTCCGTTTACCCGGTTTACGTTACTCATAATTGAATCTGTAGACAATAAGTGTATAATATTAATAATCCCCTATATCATCTATATCGCAGTGCTTACGCGCAACGCTTACACAACAGCATGGCAAAAACTACCTCGCTCGTACTCAATCTCTAAAGCGTTTTAAGCACATACACACACACTACACACACACACACACACACACACACAACTCTCTCACACACCCCACCCACTCATGTATATGATTAACAAACTATGTTTTGATATTAAAAATTTTATGTCAATGTTGAGGATAAACATGAAAAAATGTGTGTGCGAATTTGTCACTAGCCTAAAAACTATGCATATATGTATATAGGTATATAGGTCAAAGAGAGAGAGCGAGATGGAGCAGCTCTACACCTTTTTGAGAAAGCTGGTCGGCGGAGTTGCAAGTGGCATGATGGGCTCATAGTTGTTGCAGTTGTCGCTCTCACAGAAGGAGGTGAGCGAGGCGAGCGCATTGGCCGCCAATGCCTCCACGCTGAACATGGTGGATAGATGGCCGCTGCTCTCAAACTGATTGATAATCATGTTTACTTTGCTCTTGGAGTCGCCACCCTTTAGGCACGGCGATGTTGGGTTACTGCTCGGCTGTTGTTCGTTGAGCATCGGATCGTAGTTGCCATCGCAGAGATCGAGTCCATTGAGCAGATTCTCTTTTTCGCTCTGTTTGCACTTGGCATTGGTTGGTGTCCCGGTCGCATTTCCGCTGCTAATAATGCTGCCGGTGCCGCTGCTGCTGCTGCTGCTGCTGGTGCCGCTGCCGTTTGAACGTGTGCTCTGACCGGTGCTGGATTTGTTGAGGCGGCTGAGAAACCAATTGCGTGCCAGCTTATCACAATCTTTGCTGGGCGTCTTCTGTGGACTCGTTTGCGGCGTTTGCGTTTTGCGCTGTTTTTTCTGCTCCTTGAGCGTAACTGGAGCTGGCTGCGAATTGGTAAGTGATAGCATTTCCGGTTCACTGTTGCCGCACGAGTAGCTCTTTTTCGCGGCCTTCTTCAGGCGCTCCGGACTCGTCAGCTGACTAGAGAGCTCACTGTGCACCGTCTTCACTTTGGCCTGAAAGTCCAGCGTCAGGTGGCCGTGCAAACTGGATGCTTGCGGCTGTGGCTTCAGCTCAACAATAGTAGCACCACCTCCACCACCATTGAGCAGCTCAGCAGTTTCCACATCGCCAGGACTGGGCTCATCCTCGATAGAGAGCGGCTGTGGTGGACACTTTGGTATATCATATTCGAAGCGTTTGGCCAGCGCACTCGGACTGTTGGCTTTGTCGGGCAGGCGTGGCGGCGTTACGGCCTCCCCAAAGTTATAGATGGGCGAGGGCTCCTCGTAGATGCTATCGCAATTAGTTGACGTTGGCAAATAGCTGCACTTCCTCGCCGTCGGTGGCGTGGGCAGTTTGCGTATCATTTTCAACGATGCCTGCGCAATGGCATCGCCACGTATGGCCGCCTCAATGGCGTGGATCCACTCTTTGGCATCGACCTCATTGTTTGCCTGATACAGGAACTTCTTGCCCGGATCGGCGGTGGTTATTTGAAAGCAAATCTCACGACGTTTACCCTCGCCAAAGTGCTCGATCTCAATTGCCGAGCTCTTCAAATAGAGACTGCTGCTCGGCCGACAGGAGGTGGGGCCATCCGCATAGCAGAGCATCCAATCGTTCAGTATGCCGCAATAGCATTTCTTGCTCTGATCGAAAAACAAACGCTTCTCGATGCGCTGCAACTGGCCGTATTTGGTTGAACGTTGCAGCGCCAAATGACCAGCCGGCAGATCAGCATAGGGGCAATTGATAAACAGCTCGTGTGCGAAAACCTGCTGAGTCTCATCCTCTGCCTGATGCTGGCAAATGTCATAGAGCTGCTGCTCGGGCTCGGGCTCGGACTGGAGCAGCTCCACTGGCTCCACTTGTTGTTGTGCCGAGGCTTTATCAGCATTCAGCGTTGGATTGCTGCTCAGATCGATATACTCCCGCGAGGCGGACACTGCAATTAAAGACAATTACTACATGCCTATCTAAATAACCAGCATACAGTATACATATATATATATATATACATATATATGTATATATACAAATATGCATGTATTGGCCAGGCTCTGGCGACTCACGCGAGTTCCTCGACGACAAAGATGTCGCTGCTGACGAGGACAGCATCTCCAGATAGCAACCGGTCTCGGCGCCCACTTTGCTATCAAAGCAGTCGCTGCTGCAGCTGCCGTTGTTGCTGTTGTTGCAGCCATTCAATTTAATGACTGCAACTTGGCCAACACTATCTGTTGTTGCTGCTGCTGCTGTTGCTGCTGTTCCTGCTGCTGCTGGTGTTCCTGTTGTTGTTGTTGTCGCCTGATCGTCTGCATAGCCAGCCAGCAGCAGATCGCAACGCTCGAGAAGCGCCTGTGTTTGCTCGGCGGCGGTGACGTGAAACAAATTCGAGGTGTTCTCATACTCCGATGTCGTCAGCGATTCTCGAAAATGCGCACGCACATCTACAAATATAGGAGGACCAAGCAATAAGTGATATAGTACACGGTAAAAAATTACTAACTTAAATTCAGTTACTATTTTAGAAATTCAAATACTATTTAAGTGGGTGCTTATGAGAGATATTAGTTCTTTTAATAAAAAATAAGTTGTATTTTGGAGTATAAAAAACCCATCATGTGAAAAAGTTTAATAATACTATTAAGTAAAAACTCAAACTGTAAATTTTAATAGTTCTAAAACTCAGCGAAAAACAAGTACAATTGCGAAATAAGATATGAGAGTGAAATCAAGCTCATTTTATGGACTATAATTTATGTAACCAATACTACACCCAATAATTCCAGAATTGATAAAGAGTAATTGAATACATAATGTTGGTTTCCAGTTCCTGTAATTAATTCAAATTATAGCTACAGGTTTTTCCAATTTGTATACATTTGCTTCTGGATGCTTTTTCCAGTGTACGTTTAAGCAGCAATTCTAATGTGCACTTATGGCTAAATATGGAGGACAGGCGCGTAGTTTAAGTCTATTGCCCATTAATTTTGAAACGCCTCATTGGACGTAATGGCTCCGGGGCGAGGGAAAAAGAGGCCGAGTGAGAAACCGAGTGAGAGAGAAATGAATAATGTGGAGTGGGCAATTGTGGCTGCCACTGTTTGCTGTGCTCTGTTTTCTGTCTTCAGTTGACTCCGATGAGTCATTGGACTGTCACTTTAGTTAGTATGCCAGTCGGGCCGCCATCCAGCCATCCATCCAGCCAGCCAGTTAGCTACTTATGACCTCATAAAAAGAACTCGCAAGAGTCAACTGCAAATTGACCGCAGCAATTAAAAGCAATTTCACTGAGCAGCAAAACAGTCCAGTTTCCAGTTGGCCCCATCCCCTGACCCTCTCTCTACATCTTCCGGCTGTTTAAGTAGATTTAACGGTTAACACGAACAAACACAAATACAAACACAACAACAATTTAAGGCATTACAAAATTAAAGCCACAGAAATTTGCAAGAAATCTTGTTAAAATTTCAACACGCAGAGCGCTTTCCAACAATCATCATGACCACTACGTAATTAGTACAACAAACTGGAGAAGCACAACTGCAACGAATTTCAAATACTCTTTAACATATTATCAAAACAATATATATATATATGAAATACTACTCCACAGCTTCCAGCAACACATTTAAACAAATTTTGCCGAAATAAAATTGTATTTTGAAATGGAAAAACTAAATTTAGACAAGCAAAAATGGATAACCTAGATGAAAATTGCAGTTGTTTTTCCAGTATTGAGTGTGGAAAGCTTATTAAATATATATTTTCAATTTGAAAGCAAAAACAAATTGTATAAAATTAATTAACCAGCCGCAAGACTTAAGAGAAGGGCTTAAGACAAACCGTTTTGTCCATATTTTGGCGGCATGTCAAATCGTCTAAAAAGAACACATGAAGCAACAAAACAAAACAAAAATACGAAAAACCTGAAAAATGGATTCAATAAAATATACACCATATACCACATACACAAGAATGAGAAGAACAAAGCGCACTAAAGTCAGCCAAGTTAACTTGGCTGCTTTCGGCCACGGCTTGAACCTTAGCTTTAGCCTCAGCCTCAGATCGGAGACGGTAAGGCATGAGTCAATAATGTATTGTGTCTGTGGTTATTAATGTTGCTGTACAAGGGAAAATTATATATGCCCGCAGGCCAGACAGGCACCATGAATTTATACAAGTATATATATATATATATATATATATCTTTTTCTTAATAATGATTGTGCTAACAGTTGCTCAATCTTCAGGCTAAATGAACAATGGTTTTTAAATTATCTAGATACATACTCACAAATGCGTAGCTACTTTAATTTCTGTCTTAGCTGCTTAATTGTTTAATGTTGTTGGTTTTGCTTTTTATTCATTAACCCACTAAATAATTAAGTGCTTATAAAAATGACGGAATCATAAATAATAATTAAAAACATTTCGTTTTTTTTTAAACAAAACGAGCAAAAACTCTTTTAATTCTTCAAACGAATTTTAACTCTTGTTTATTATTTTAAAATAAATAAATAAATAAAATAAAATAAATAATATTTCTTATTCCTAATAATGCACTCATTTATTACGCATATTTCAATTACACATTTTTAAATTATTTTTTTCCATTAAAATTTGGCCATTTTTAAGGAATTTAAATGAATCATTCGTGTACCGATAAATTCCGAGTACTTTGTTATTTGGGTTCTGCTTACAGGGTATCTAAGATACGAGCACTCTCGCTAAGCTAACACTTGTTAATAATTATAGTATAGTTTTTTTATTTGTTGCATAGTTGCTTTTAACTTACCCAATAGAAATTGTTCAATTTCTGAGCGTTTAGGCACCTTAATGTCCATATCCATGATAAAAGCGTTAATTTGATGCTTTCAGTGTTAGTGTTTATTTGTTTATGGCTTTTTGTAGATCGTTTGATTTTGGATTTAGTTGCTATTTGCGATTGTTGTAGCTTGTTTTTGTTGTTGTTGCTGACATGATTTAGTCGCACACAATGTTTTTGCTAGCAATTAACAGTTGACTGTCAAAATAAAGTAGCACATTTTTTTAATAATATCACATGCACTTTGCTGCTGACTAAAAATGCAGTAAATAAGACTATATTATATTATTATTAACAATTTGTGGCTCATTTTACACTCGTTACAAGGCGGCGGCGGCAACAACGTGGAAAAGAAAAAACTACTTTCAGCTCGACAACCAAAGAAAATGGAAAATATTTCTCTCCCACAGAGACCAGACCAGACCGAAATCAATCCGCGCCATGGTCTGTTTAAAGTTGTGATTATAAATAGATGAATTTCAGTTGTTGGTTTTGTTATTAGAACTACAGCAGATACGCAATGGGAAATACAATACTAAATTCAAATTGTGCTCAATTCTGGCTTCAAATGAATACCTCGCTCATAAACAGTGGCAATAATGGGGAATCTACACACATATATGTGGTGGTGTATATGCTTTATGTAAGATTCATTCATTCATCCATCAACAGCACAATGGAAGCGCCTCTTACCATATTTGGTTTACTGTACATATGCCGACTGATTTTTAAACAAACATTTGAATATCCAGCAAATAAGGTTCAAAGACTTTAACAATTATTGATGGGAGACAAAGTACAGCTGCTTCCTCAGTAAAAACATAAATAGGGAATCTCAATCGGAAATATAACTTTAGCTTTTATGGAGACAATTAAAGGTCTCTTCTGTATGTACATAAGATATACATAATACGAAGAAAAAATTAAGAACAACAAGGAATAAAGCATAGAATATCAATAATTACTTAGAAATTAGTTTCTATTTATTTTAAATAATTTAATTCAATTTAATCAGCATAAAAACGAACGTTAAAATTTGGAAATTTGGATTAGATTAAAAATCTTTACTCAATAAAAGTCGGAAATGACAAGCTGATAACTGCTATCATTAAAAACATATTCAATTGAATTTAAAAAATTTCTTAAAAAATTTTATTTTCATATTATTTTTTAGCGTTCTTTAGTGGATATCTGTTGGCTGTAAATGCTCGCTTGCAGCATGCTGAAAGTTTTTAATTTTATTTTGTCTGTTTTATTGTTGTTGTTGTTGTTGTTGCTGCTGTTTATTTGGTTGCACGCTTCGTTTGGCGCTTATGGAAAATCGGCGGCGTCGTCGATGACGTTATGCTTTTTTTCGTTGTTTTGATTGTTGTTGGTGTTCATCATTCGCTATATACGATTTATTATGTATTATTTATGTACAACTCTCTTGCAGTTAACATACATATGTATGTATGTGTAGGCTATGTGTACTTATGCACTAATGTATGTGTCATTAAGTGTGATTACGAAATGGCTTTAGAGCCGATTTTCATAATACGATACTTATGCAGGCCGCTTTTCACTTGTCTGGCTCTGGGGCCTGTTTTGGGTGGGTTGCAGCAAATCTGTACATACATATATATTTATAATATAAATATGTATATACAAATAAATGTGTTTATTTGCTTGAGTGTAGCAACAGCTCTGAGTATGTCTGTCTGTTTGTCGGTTCTGTCGCATTTGCGGTTTATTTGTTAGCCTCGCTATTTTTTTTGTGTGGTTAAAAAACACTCATATATACACACACACCCACACCCATATGGAAGTTGGGGCTAGTGACTGCTGCTAAGCAAGCCCTAGCAATGTTTTGGAGCTGGAGCTGGCCTCTTGCCAAGCCTTTTTGATAGTGACTCATCCGGCAAAAGGCGACGCGTGTCATTGGCCATAAAAAACTGCGGCTCATGCAAATCAAATGGTAAAGAAATATAAAAATGAAAATCACTATACTTGGGGGCCAGCACAAGAGAGAGAGAGAGAAAGAGAGAACTTGGCTTATAGAACTTTTACTTTTTATCACTGGCACATAAAAAGAAAAAGAGTGCAAAACGAGAAATGTTATTCGCATCGCTGGCGACGTAAAATGTGTTGATTTTTCTATAAAAACAAAAAAGAGTAAATAAAATAATAAACAATATATATTCACAATTAGCACATATCGAATTTCTGTTTATTGCACTTGGCCAGTTCTGCTGAACATATGTTGTGCAGCTTTGTTTTCGCTTTGTACGGCATTTTCATTCGTTTCAAACGGTGTATTGCCAAAGCGCAGGCGTGTCTGTCTGTCTCTCAATCTGCCTGTCTGTCTGCATTTTCTACCTGTCTGCATTTCCGGTCATTTTCAAACACAACGATTTCCTGCGACGCAGCGAATCTCGAAACTTTAACATTCGATTCAATTGAATTCTTTTATTTTATTTTATTTTATTTTTTTTTGATTTATGCTTTTAATTTTGCATCCGGTTTTTCACTTCTTTCTTTGTCACTTTGTGTGTGTGTGTGTTTGCCTTTGTTTTTACCCATGCACTTTGCGTTCTTTGCTGTTGTTGTTGTTGTTGTTTGCGTTGACGTTGACACCTTTTCTGCTTAAGCTTAACGACAGCTTTTCAGTTACTGCGCTCTCCACTAAAGAACCAATGCAAACGCAGACGCATACGCTTTTCATTGCGAATACGACGTCGAAGAGAGCGACCGAGCTACTGAGAGAGAGGGGACAGAGAGTACGCGCGCTCTGAGCGATTTTTCTTTAAGCGCGACTTTATGTGCGCGGCCGTGAATCACACGAACGCAACTGACAAGGCAGCAACGGCCCCAGCCAGAGACTAGAACAGCCGCAGCCGCTGTCTGTTGGCTTCCCATGTTCGTGGGGGAGCCGAAGCCGAAGTCGAAGCCGAACACGCATGCACGAAGGCAGGCGCAGACAAGTAAACGAACACGAATCCGTTGGCTTTCTTTGCAGAACGCAAAATTTTTTTTTGGTCAAACAACATTGCATTAAACCGAACATGCGAAATGTGAAAATGTAAATTTGAAATGCAAGCTTTTGGCAATATAATTTGTGGCAGTCGTTAGACGTCTTTGCCAATTTGGGTTAAAACAGGCTGGCCAACCCGCAATAAAGCAAAATCAAAACCAAAACAGAAACCAGAAATCTTCTAATGTGCGCAGCACTCAGTCAGCAAGAAAGTTGCCGGCAGCAGAAGAGAGACACAGCAACAACCGTAGTGGCAGATGTTGCAGCAACTTAGAAATCCGAGCCTTGTTTAAAAGTCAATTTCTTAGACGATGTCTGTCCCGCTCCTGTCTCACTCCACACACACATAAGCTACTGTTGCGTGTGCTCTTTTTTAGCTGTGGATAAGTTTAGCACACAAGCACATACATATGTACATATGTATGTATGTACATATAAACGAGTGTTATTTGGCTAAGAGAATAACGACTAAAAAATAACCTGTACGCAGATTTACCTATCAAATATCAAACGCCTTTTTCCTGTCTGCTGCATAAAGTTGTATGCGCTCAACACAACCATTTATTATAAATACAGGGTATAAAGGTAGAGAGCCTGTTTCATTGTTTTTTTTTTTTTTTGGGTTGAAGGACGTACTGGCTGGCTGCACAGCAAACAGCTCAATTTTAATTGAATGTTGCGCTACGCTGAAATAAATTAAGAATTCAGTTCACTGTGCACAGTGCACAGTGGAACCTTGGTAACCTTGAGCTTGGAGCTTGAAGCTGGAGCTGGAGCTGAAGCTCCAGTGTGATAACTAAACACTCAACCATTGCGTGACTACCTCTGCGTGCACTGGGCCAAAAACAATAAAAGAAAAAAAACCAACGGGGCCAACAGGTTCGCAGCGTGCGTTTTTATCAGGCAAAAACCAAAGCAGAGCATATTTTTAGCCAGTTTGCCACAATGATCAATGATGCTGATTCATGGGCATCCAAATGGCTGCTTTATGAGGAGATCTTTGTGCTAACGCTTAATTATGGTGCAGTAACTACAAGTCATTTCATTTAAGTTAAACAAACAAAGATTACTTTATTTTTTACTTGAGAAACGCTTGGAGGCGATTCTGTGGCGTTTTGCTAGCGTTTTTAGCTAGCTGAGCCGCCAGGTGAAGCAGCGCATTTTGCTTTTGTGTTTTCGATTGCATTTTTGTGCTGGCCGTGGTTGCCTTGCTGCTGACTGCCGGCTTTGGCGTCGCTGCTTTCGATTTCTGCTTCTTTTGTTTGTTGCTTTGTGTTTGCGACGTGTTTGTTGTTGTATTTTTTGTGGGCGCTGTCGGCGCTTTTTTACTTTGTTGTTGTTCTTGTTGTAGTTTGAGCCCAGCGTTGATGTCTTTATTTTTATTATTCTTTTTTTTGCGTCTGCCCGTCGCTGGCGCTGCTTTAGATATTGTTGTTGTATTTGTTGCTGCCATTGTTTTTTGTGTGCTATCGCGTTTGGCGCGTATTTTAGGCTTTTCCAACGGCAACATTGTTTTGTGCCCGCAAAACTCGCAGCTCAGCGCCTATAAAAGAGCAACATAAATAAATGAAAAATAGAATAAAAATCCATTTGTAAGCCGCTTACCATATTGCTGACCATGCGCTTCTTCAGCCATTGGGCCCGTTTGCGCGCCCCCCTGCTCAGTGTGCCCCTCTCAACTCGCTTGGCATTGGCCTCATCCAATTGGGCGATCTGCCGACGCCTCTTCGCATTGTTCGCCAGACGCTGGGGTCGCAGCTGGAGCCGATAGTTGCCGTGGCACCACTGAATGCCGCAACGGGCGCACATGCTAGACGGGCCAACGATCTCCTCGGGCAGTTGAACACTGTGCCTGGCCATCTTGCGACATGTATTGCTAAACACATCACAGAGGATTATACAAAAAACAATACTCTTTGTGTTATTGTGTTATTCTTACATGTAGTAGGATTTCAACAGACGTTCGGCGTGTGTTTGAGTGGTCAGCTCATTGGCACAGCTCCACAGCAGATTTACTGTCTTCTCTACAGCCATTATGATTGAGGGACTCTGAAATAATAAGTACTCATTTAGCAATTTATGACACACATGCAATATAAAACAAACAGCACTATTAGAATCTCACGTTTCATATAACACATAAGCAACATCTCAGTCATTTTTCCTTAACTAACTTACTTGTTGTTATTTTATCACTATTCAGTTTTTATTCGAATTGCACATTGTTTTGATGCCTCAACATTGTCGGCTGTTTGTTTTGGTGCTACCAGATTGGAGCTGCCACCTAAGACTTATCGGATGTAGCTGCTTAAAATGTACCGATAGTTGCTAATAATGTTGGCGCTGTTAATTATAGCTGTTAAATTTAAAATAAAATCTCTGTTAAAAGAAGCAAGATGGTGCCACTCTTAAATATTTAGAAAAACTCGCACACTCATTTATAAGAGATTTTATTTAGTATAATCATAATATAATCATATCCGCAATATAAATGTCAGTATTTCACACTCTGTTAATAACAATTCAGCAAAATGTTAAGTTACATACATGTTAACATAAGCAGATCGATAACTGCTGACTTTGTGCGCTATGGCAACTCTATCGATGGTAAAGGCATACCGACGCTTGCCCATTTAAAAATTCAACGTCGCGAACAAGCGAGAAAAGAAGCGACGCGCTTTATTTCGAATGACGAGTATTATTGCAAAAATACACTAAATAATCGATTATAAAGTGAATACAACTAAATAGTAGCTAATAGCCAACTAAGACTAACCTAAACACAAGTGCAAGTGTTACAAAATAGAAATATAAGCAGTGTGCGCGCAATTTGCATTTTTCACAAGCATTTGCAACAACAACAAAACAACAATGGACCCGTTCACTCAGGTACAAAATTGCTAAGAAAAAGCAAAGAATGAAAATGCATTGTATAACTGCAATTTGCGAATGCAATCTATAATTTTATAAAATTTGTAATTTTTTGCAGCGCATGCTCGAAAAGGCCGAACAGCGCAGTCGCGCCCTCGGTATAACCAATTCCAGCAAATTTCCACTAGCCGAATGCAGTCTGGCGACGCCAGCAGCAGCAGCAGCAGCTGAGACAACGTTAACCGTTGTCAGCAAAGCGACAACAGCGTCAGCATCCGCAACGACGCCTGCGACAAGCAGCAATAGCAGCAACTCTGGAAAAATTGTTATCCTCGAGAAGGCAACGCTGGAGGCATCGCCCACAAAGCCGCTGCGTCACTATGCCGCCGTCAACAAGGAGAACATGGAAATGGGCATCGAGATAAATATAACCACCGCACAGCCCATTGGGGTAAGTTTTCGCCTGCTTCTTCTTACTTCTCTTTTTATGCATGACGCTTTGTTTTTGCATTTGTATTTTCCTCCTTTTGCTTTTGCTCCTCTTTTTTTTGCGGTGTTTTTATACTGGCAGCAAGGGTAGATGAATTTTCTTATGAAATGTGTAACGCAGGAAAGAAAATAAATTTTAAAATCTATAAATTATATACTTATTCGTGATAAGTTATTTTCGTTTTTTTATATGTATATAAAAAAATGAATAAAAATATGTACAAATTTATATATAAAATATAATTATAAAAACAATATACAAAACATTTATTACTTGTTATAATATTTTCTATTAATATTAATAAAATTTTAAATTGACAATAGACATTTATTAGACTACTATATATGCAGCTCCCATATGAACAATATACTTTAAATAAACACCAAACAGCCGTCAAATGCAAGGGTATTTTAACTTCGACTAATCTTTTGTTTACCCATCTTTGTTCCTTCTTCTTTTGCATTTTTATCTGCGTCTTTTCATTGTTGTTGTTTTTGCTTCGCTTGTGCTAACATTTTTTTGTTGCTTAGGTGCAAGTTGAGATTCAGGAGCAGGATATGACTAGTGACGAGGATGGGGAAGGTGACGAGGAGCAAACAGCTGCTCTTACTTCAAGTGGTGCAACGGAGCCGGTCAATCAACCATTGGCTCGACTTCGGGACACCTCTCGCAACCGACTGCAGCGCATGGGCGCACTCTATTCGAATGCGGATGATCTGTCCTCCCCGATACATCGCACAGAGGCGCAGTTCCATGCCGGCGACGATGATGATAACGATAAGAGGCGCAGTCCGCGTCGGGGCAAACAGCGGCTGGGCAAGCTCGCTGCACTGGCGGACACGATTAATCAGTGGGAGGATGATGTGTCGCATCATGAGATCCATCGACCGCTGCTGGATGCAGTGCCACCGCCAAAACCGGATTTGCCCAGTCGCGACAAGGCCGCCAAAGCCAAAGCGAAGGCGCCCCCACCGCCCACATGCGATGCGGTGGATGCTGGCAACAAAACCAAACAATTGAAATGGGATGCCAAGGTGCTGAGCTCTTTGGAAGCTCAGGGTTTCCAGCGTCGCGAATCTTCCACGATTAAACATACCTATGATTATGCCAAGCCTGAAGAAATGACACCTGCAACGGCAGCTCCAAAGCCGCCTTTGCCACAAAAATCGACGACGGTCAGCCAAGTGGCCAAAACATTTGCAAAAGCGACTGCACCCACACCAAACGCCTCAGCACCCGCTAAAGCCACCGTAGCGCCTGTTGCAACTGTCAAAGCGGGTTTGGTCTCTGGCCGTGCTGCAATCTTCGAAAAGGCCAGCGGTGGGACCCAGTCACAGGCGGCACAGCGCAATCAAAAGGATCCCTGCGAGCTGTCACTGAAGGAGCGCATGAAATTCTTCGAGACGGGCAACTCCAAGGCTATGCTGCCCAAGGCGCCCATTGGCACAGCGCCCAGCATCAGTCAGATACGTGCAGACGAACCAAAAGGTAATCCTTAGCTCTAAGCACTCCCAGTCAATACTAACACTCTGCCCTTATGCAGCACAATCGGTGGCAGTGCATCCGGTAATAGCAGCCGCTCAACCACCGTCCAAGCCGCAACCGAAGGCAGAGAGTAAGCTGCGCGACAAGGTAGCCGCCTTGGTTGCTTCGGCTCAGACCAGTGCCGAGAATCGCATCAGAGACATTGATCGTCAGCGGCAAGAAGACATGCAAATTATCGCCAATCGCTTTAATAAGCAAAAGGAAATCATTTCGACAGCAGCAACTACAACTCCCGCTGCTGCTGCTCCTGGTAAAGTGGTGCGTCCCATGCCGCCACCCCCACCCCCACCCATGGCAAATGCAAGCAGCAAGCGGCGGTCACGTAAGATCAACGCAACAGAAACTAGCAGCAGACTCTTAAATTTAACTCTTTGCATTCACAGCTGGCGATGCCGTCATTGACGAGGAATCAAAGCGGGCACGCAAATCGAATGAGGATCGCTTGTATCCCGCCTTATCCGATCTTGACTCCAGCGGTGACAATTGTTGTGCAACGGCAACGGCCTCGATCAACGATGAGACCGAGGAGGAGGAGGATCTTGACAGGTGCGCCGACAAATGCTACTCCTGCCTGCTATTCTTGCTCTGTATTGAGTAGCAGCCCAATTTACCAATTTAGAGACTGACCCATTTTAGAGTAGACACTAGACACGCATAGCTTTAATAAATCATAAATAAATATATACATATATACACAACTAATCGCTAATCTCTGTGCTCTTTGATTTTGTAGTTGCATGGATGATGAAGAGTCCTTGAACGAGGCGGAGTCAGAGTATCAGTCACAGACTGAGGACAGCAGCGCTGACATGTGCAATGGCAGCTTGGGTCGCCAGATTTTGAACACTGTGCAACGCAACGAGGCCGCAATTCAACAGAAACAAAAGGAACAACAACAACAACAATTGGGCAAAAAGGTGAGTTCAGGTAGAAAATTCAATGCACAGCGGGTGGTTAAATGAGCTCTCATTATCCAGGTACATTATGCCGAGCAGGATCATTATTTTAGCCATGATGGCGACAGCTCAATGAACTCTTCACAAGTCTCAACGGGCATCGATGATTATCTGGATGAGGCGCTTGTGGGTGACTATGGCAGCACCCAGGATGACGACAGCGAGGATGAGCACAATGCCAGTCATCTGTCGCTCGGCGTGAGTATTGCAATAACTAGTTGAAAGTAAAAAATGTTGCATGAATCCGCATTTTGTTTTCCAACATATGCATTTGCACCTCGAAAATGTTTATTTTTGAAGCCTAACTCCAACTCGATCGAAATAAATTATGGACATTTTCAGAGCAAGGGCACCACTGCATCCAACAGTTTCTCGTTTCGCAAGACGCCGGCTGCTGTTACCGCCGAGTCGGCTGCCTGTCAATCCATTGGGGAGCAGCATGACGAGGCCATGGATGTGCAGACGCCGCTGCCGAGTGGTGCACAGCCCGTCAAGTCGGAGCTGAGCGTCAATCAGGACAATGACAATTTGGTGACGCTGGTGCACACCGTCAGCTTCTATCGCCGCCAGCAGAGCGCCAATGTAAGCCAACAAATAAACTATTGCTGAAGCAACACAAATCTAATCCTTAATCATATTCCGTAGAGCTCTAATTCGACGCCTGTGCGCAAGATATGTCGCGAGCAGCAAGTTATGCGTTCAGCGCTTACCAGCGATTGCCATGCCAAGCACAAGCTGGAATATGATTCACCGCAGCATGGCGAAGTGGCTGCAGCTGCTGCAAGTGCTGCTCAAGCTAGCACTGATGACTGCAGCGATGAGGATGATGAGGAGCTGCAGAATGCACGCGTTTCAAATGAGTCATCGCAGGCGCAGGACAAGATTAAGAAGTTGCTCAGTGAGGTGTGCAAACAGCAGCAGGTGATCGGTCAGGCCAGTCAGGCGCTTAATCTATGCGCTGCCACCGTTGAGTTCTCCGGCTCCACCGAATCCGTTGAGGGCGAACGCTATTTGTTGCTGGCCAGTAAGTGGCAAATGTCGGAAATTATATATAATGTTATAATTAATATTATAATTTAATATTAATTACACAGCGCATCGTCGGCAGGCGTGCTTGGATGAGGTGCAGCGGCTGCGTGTGGAAAACAGCGTTCGTCCCGTCGGCGCACCCAAGGAGAAGGGTCTGTTGACCGTCAAGGATATCACAATACCCTTGCGGCAGGAGTACGTGCGCAAAATGGCCACAGGCAACATCAATGGTCATCATTTGGTCTGCCTGCTCAAGTACAATGAGCACGTGTTGGCCACCAAAACGGTGCCAACAATGCCCGGTTTGCTGTCCGTTAAATTTCCCGATGTTCTGCAACTGAATAATGTTTATGCCGATTTTCGCGTAAGTCGATAATCCGATTATTGT
The DNA here is from genome assembly GCA_035042185.1 of Drosophila kambysellisi. Lineage (NCBI taxonomy): Eukaryota > Metazoa > Arthropoda > Insecta > Diptera > Drosophilidae > Drosophila > Drosophila kambysellisi. The sequence goes on along the minus strand of JAWNLS010001251.1, from coordinate 7,410,494 downwards.
TTTCTCTAATCATTTGTTTTCAATTGTATTCAAATTGCAGATTACACTGGAGATTTATGGCATGCTGGCGCAGCGGGATCAGCTGCCGCACGAGCTCAAGTATCACATCAATGTGAACAAGAAGGGCGGCATTAAGACGCCCAAGAAGAAGGGCGGCGAGAATCGTCTGGTCATGCCGCCCGTCCAGAGTCCGGCGGGGCCACATGTGGTGCGAACGCCACAGCTGGTGCAATATGGATTTGCCATCTTCTCGCTGCGTGAGATTCAGCGCACCAGTTGGACACTGACGCAAGTGCTGGGCGTTAGTCCGCTCGATGGCACCGTTCATATGAAGGTCAACTGTGAGCTGTCAGTGAGCGTTGAGTACAAGGGTTTCCTCACCATGTTCGAGGACATCTCTGGCTTTGGTGCCTGGCATCGTCGCTGGTGCCATCTGAATGGCTCGGTGCTCAGCTACTGGAAGTATCCCGACGATGAGAAGAAGAAGGCGCCCATGGGCAGCATCGATCTGAATGCATGCTGTTCCCAAAAGGTCAGCACAGCGCCGCGTGACATCTGCGCCCGGTTGAATACCATGCTGCTGGAGTGTCAGCGTCCGGCGCTGGACACCGATCAGGAATCGTTGATTATTGTGCCCAATGGACGCACCACAACTGTGCGCTATCTTCTCTCCGCAGATACCAAGGAGGAGCGGGAGGAATGGTCTGCCTATCTGAATAAGGCGCTGACGCTGCTGCGCGCTTGGGGCACAACGCATTAACAAGGACACGGAAACTAACCTGCATCATCTCAAGAGGAGCAGCAGCAGCAGCATGAGCAGCAATTGGGGGCGGGTTTATCGTGAACGTTTTTTTTATGTTTTCATTTTTATATATATTTTAGTTGATATTTATATTTTTGATACTTTTGCTTTGCGTTGCTTGATGTTGGCATATAAATTTAGTACCGTTTAACTGTGTAACTGTAATGTCAGATGGAATATGTATTGTCGAAAGTATTGTTAAAAATTCCGTTTTCTAAATATATTTATATTTGTAATACATTTAAAAAAGTCTCAAAAACATAAAAAAAAACGCAATTAAAACATGTGTTTTTCTGCCGTTGATTAAGTTTTTATTGAATACATTTTCACTATCCACATATATATATATTTTTTTTTTTTTTAATTTAATATCATTTGACTATACGTGTGTGTGTGTAAGTGGAGTGTGGTGTGTGTGAAGGGATACCGTTAAGCACACCACATGTTGTTTACTTTAACTACCAACAAGTGTTAAATACTTATTTTTTCCGTTTCTTTGTGTCCTGAATTTGTTAGGTGGTTGTTGTTGTTTTTGTTGTATTTTTTATATTATATATATATAGAATTAGTAACAGCTTTTGTTAGGTAGTCTCTAAACAATTGACTCTAGTTATACGATTAGGTATTAGGTATATATATATATATATGTATATCTATATATCTGTGTATATGTATAATACTGGCAATTGGCCTAAAGGCTATCTACAAAATTGAATACAATTTATGTACTGCAGTTAAAAGTGTGCAATTTTATTTACTTGCATTTACTGTTAGTTAATTCATCTATGCCACAACAAATGTATATCATTTAGATTTGACTTTAATTGTAAATACTTCAAAATCAACGTTAACACACCTCAGATATGATTTGCAAGTATTTAACTGCCTTTGTGTGGGTGTGTTTGTGTGTGTATGTATGTGTGTGTGTGTGTGTGTAAAGGTGTGTGTATATGTACATATTGGAACAGGCTGTGAGCAGGATACAGTTGGTTAGTTCTAAATTTCGTTCGAAATATATACATTTAGCTGAATATTTGAGTTATTGTATTAGTTGAGCAAATAATTAGTATTAATTAATGTTTAGATATTTGTTGTTAGCTATTGTTTAACTGGAATGTTGTTGTTGTTTTAACTCGGCATTCATAAAGCGTCCAACTGTTTCCCCCTCTGTTTTGCTGACTCAAACTCGTCGTTTGTTTTTGGCAGTCCAGTCGAACTTCTCCACAATGCTCTCATAAATATTTATTCTTCTCTAGGAATGCGATGTGTTCAGAAATGTTTCCAAAATTCTTAATTTCTTTTCTTTTCGTATCTTTTTTGGTTTATCGATTCCCTTTATTGTATCCTCCTTAAACACTTTGCATACCCTTCCTTTAGTAATCAACATTTGAAGGAACCCAAACTTTTCTCTTTAAAAAAAAAATCTTTCCTATATCTATTTCAGATCGTTGCAGAGTAGCTCGACTGTGTTAACTGTTACTGGAATGTTTTTTTTTTTTTTGTATTTAGTGTTTAATTAAGTAAATATTAGACACTTAGATAATTGAACTGGGCTTGCAAATTGCGGGTAGAACTCAGTTTGTTAATGGAAACGAAGACGCGTTGTGCTTTACAACAATTGGCTATATAAACATACACATATTATATGGTGGCTATAACATTTGAGGATTATACAATATGCCCCCAAATTGGGGATTGAGCAAAGTTCAACTACTTAAACAAATATATATATATATATATTTTGTTGTTTGACAAGTGTTAAGGTTCTTTTGTTGTTGTTGTTTTGTTATTGTTGTTTTTGTTTTTGTTTTAGTTGTAGTTGTTGTAGTCGCGAAAGAATAGAGATAAAGCTAAATTTTCATCACAAGTCTTTTGATATTGCAATTATTCAAATATTCCATTAACTTACGCACTAAACCACAAAAATTTGCTTGGCCAATATATATAAAAATATGAAAAAATAATTGCCTAAGCTAACCTCACAAATATATGTATATACATACATATTAATATGTATGTGTGTGTGTGTGTTTTTGTGTTTCAAATGTTGCTATGCAATTTTTAATAAACAATTGTAAAATTCAACACATTTCACTTAAAGCTACCAACACAAACGTAGCACGTTTAACAAACAAATGCAATAAATTAAAAAACAATAATTTTAAATCGATATGCGTTACAAATACTATCATCAAAGGGCGACCCTGTGTGTGTGTGTGTGTGTGCGTGTGTGTGTGCGTGTGTGTGTTTTCGTGGTGTGTTTGTTTGTGTATTGGTTTATTTACGGATTAACAGCTTGACCACTGGGCTGCACCACTTGAGCATTCTGTCGCCGCAAATCGGATCTGGTGGCCGCCGTGATTGCAGTGCCGACAATCAGCATCACAGCCATCGCCACATTGGCTGGCACATCTCCGTACGAGTAGAAGAGCTCCGAGTAGAAGAGGGTAAAGCAAATGCCAAAGGTCTGCGCCGAGGCATTCAGCAGCCCGGATGAAGTGCCCTCCGGCTCGGGAAACGTTAACTCCGCGCCAAACTCAAAGCCCACCGGCAGATAGCCAGTCATGAAAAATCTGCATTCGTATTTAGGATCAGTGCTTAAGACCATAATTTACTGCTTGCCACAAACTTACCCCAGCAGCGAGGCTGTCAGATAGACGACTGCGATATGTCCAGTGTCCAGTGTGAAGGTGAATATCCACATGCCCACCATGGAGAGCGCATAAACGGCCAGCGTTGTCTCCCTGCAACAAGAGGAAAATTCAGCTCATTTTATTTATGCAAAAGAAGAGTTTTCTTCAACTTAGCAGTGGAATTAATTTCCTCGCATGCAAAGCTTCCCAATTATACGAAATTTTATATTACTTTGGGAATTGAAGTGCATTCTAAATAAAATCAAATTATTTGAAACACTGAACAAAATTTTTGTTAATTCTTAAACAAATTTACTTTAAAGACTAATGAGTTGTTCTTTTTTTAGCAATAATAGTTCTGCTACTTTTTTATTTTAAAAACCATATTTCAATAATAAAAAGAGGTCACCAAAAATAAAATTATTAAAGTAAATTCTTTCGATGTATAGAAATAAATTTCTTAAAATAAATAAAAGTATAAATGGAAATCGTTGTTTTTATAAATAATTGATTCTGATATTCCGAAAATAGTAATGAAATCCATGCAGATGTACAGAAATAAAGAACCCTGGAAATTAGATATTTTATTTCTGCACTTCAGAAAAATATACCCCAGAACAAAAATTGAAATTTTAGACGCAATCTTCCGCTTAAAATAAGAAAAAGAGTTGCACCGAAAGTAAATCGATTTCTTAAAATTCAGGGCTATATTTTTCCGAGTGCGGCTCTGAATTTAATCAGCTCTTTGTCCAGCTATATGAAGAGATCTTAAAAAGAGGGAGTTACAGGCACATACATACATATACATATTTATAGACTCATCACCATAAGCTGTGAAAATGACACCTTTATTCAGGACACGTTCTTTAATGTGTGCCAATCACAGAAATGCATATATGTATAGTCACAGCAAGGACATTTAAGATGCACTCAAAGTTTCTGCATTTAAGTAAAGTTGCATGGCGTATGTGTAATGAGGGACTCGTTGAAACAAATTGCTTGGCACTTACTTGAACTTGTGCGTCTTATCCAGGACAATGCCGGATACAACCGAGCCCAGCATGCCAGCGAGCACAATGCTCAGGCCAATGCGACCCGTGTCGACCTCATGACCTGGATAATACTTAAGCACCACCTGCAAGAAGAGTGAAGAAAAAAATGAAGCTGCGTTAGCTAGTGAGTCAGCACAAGCGAGGGCGCACTGTACCGGATTGAGTAGCGTTGAGATGGCATAGAAAACGCCCACGTTGATGCCATAGGAGAGCAGCAGAAAGATGAAATTGCGATTCGTCATTAGATTCTTCAGCGATTGGAAAAAGCTGACCTGCTCCTCGGCAGTGCCCTCCAGACGCTGTGCCGCCTCCTGGGCAGCCGATGGTGGCGTTGGCGGTTTATCCTGGAAGACTGTAAGGCAAATAACCGTTAATCGCATAACTAAAATTGAGTTGTTGAAGGATGGCACTTACAAATGGCCATGAGGACGAGCAGTATGCTGGTGAGTCCGGCGACCAAATAAAACATCAGTTGCAGATCGCTGCCCACTTGATTCAGATCATCCGAGTTGGGCACCAGCATCGGTGGCAACACAAATCCAACTGCCACGCCCAGCTGTAAAAGTATTCCATCATTTGATGTTGGGATTAGAACTTTTGATGGTGGAAGAGCATCCGCTTCCGACTGCTGTGTCGTGTCTTATTTATGTTGGCGTTAGTCGTTTATAAAATTGATTTATGTGTGTGTGTGCCCTGCCACATGACAGTTGCTGCTGCTGCCACTGCTGCCGCTGCTGCCACTGCTGCTGTTGTTGCACTTTTCTTTTTCGTCAAAGTTTGCCCCGCAATTTCATGGCAAATAACATTTCAGGACTAAAAAACATTTCGCTTGCCCCAGCTGTGTTGTGGCAAATTTGCCTACATGCCCCATTTCTGCCCCATTTTTTCTGTTGATTTTTGTTTTATTTGCAGTTTTGCAATTTTGAGAGTTTGTGTGCAACATTTTTGTTTACCCATTGAAAACAGGCAAACTCAAGAAGGGTATTATGAAGTTTTGCAAACAGTTGCAACTAAGGGACGATTTTTTTGGAAACACACAGAAGCATTTTAGAAAGGATATTTAGATTATAAAATTCAAAGAACTTTTGTAGATTTAATATAATCGTATAAAAAGGTATATTTTACAGTTAAAATCGATAGTTCAACAGCGTAATTTGTCACCCCTGTATAAAAGTTATAGAATAGAATATAGTTGGTATCTTTCAGTTGAGCATTTAAATTTTTATGAATTCTTATTAAATTAAATATTTTCTTTATTCGATTTTGTTTTGTCTTTTCTTTTCTTTCAATTTTAAAGACTTTAAGGACCAAGAACAGAGTATCCCCTAGTCAATCAGTTATAAGTGGTGTATTGTTGTTTGGTTCCAGCTTCGTGCTGTTTACTGGCAATTTGGTTTGTCCTATAAATCGTATTTAGCGATTGAAGTAAATAACTTTGACGGCCGATTGCAAACAGAATGCAATTTAAATTGAATTTTAATTATTTATATATTATTTATAAATGCATTTTATTTTTAGCTTATGCAGTGTCATTTATTATTTACACGAAAGCATCGGTAACTCAGTTAAATCATTTTTTCAAATTCCCAAACTCTAGTTTGAGTTCAAGGGAATTTAATAAATGTAAGGCTGCTTTCAATTTATTTTTATTTAATTCTATTTGGATTTACGGCATCATTTTTATTTTATATTAATTTTTGCTTGTTTAGGTTTAAATAAAAAATTGCCATTTAAGATTTATATCATGCAAATTCCCTCTGAATATTCCTGGGAATTGTTTGCATAAATTTTATTAAGAGCAGCATTCGAATCGAATAAGTTGCCTAAGGTTAAGTGGTTGTGAATGTATGTGTGTGTGTGTGTGTGTGTGTGTGTGTGTGTGTGTGTGTGTGTGTGTGTGTGGTTGTTTGTGGGTGGGTGTGTGGCTTGCAAGGTGCACTCGTGTTTCCAAAGCACACATTTAAGCCTGAGCAGCAGCTTGAGAATGCCAGCCAGCAAATTGAAAGTGCAGCCACAACTATTGAAATGTACAGTGAAGCCTACTAAAGTGAAATTTTAACAGCGATTAGGGGCACTGCAATAAAAAAAAAAAGAAAGACAAACACAGGATGTTCGTGATGAGCGCAAGGATGTGGGACGGAAACGGTGAGCAGCGGGCAGCCGAATGTCGAGGAATTCGTTTCCTGCCATGTTTACATATGCGTTTGAGCCAACACAGCTTTCTCTAGTGGCTGTTGTTGTTCTAACAGCTAACAAAAATACCAAAAAAAAAAAAAAAAACAAAAAAAGATGGAAAAAATCAAGAAAAAGAAAACTATGTTTGTTCAGCACTTGGGCAAAAGCGTCACGGGGCAAAGACATACATATGTAGCTGTAGCTACATCTAAAGCCAAAGCCCATGCCCCAAGCTTGTTCCGCTTGTGGCAAATCCGCTTGTCGGCTTTCGGTAGTAAGTGGCAAGTGCGCCTGTGGCGTTGTCCTTGCCAGATAAGGCGCCAAACCCTGACAACCCTGACAACCCTGGCCACATGCGTGTATTCGCTGCCGTTCAATGTCAAACTAAGCAACTAACAAGTACCGCCCGCCCGCTGTTTGAATTTTTAGTTTTGATTATTTTCAGTTTAGGGATGGATTTTTAGATATGGATTTTTGGCAATATCCGCCTTGCTGTCCGGATGTGCGCAATTTTTTTTTTTGTGGTAACAACTGAAGCGTGCTCCATGAAAATGTGCATATGTTCTGGTTTACTACAGACCAGATTTATGCTTAAAATGGAATTTTTATTTTCTTTAAAAATATAAGAAACTTTTGCAATTTTAAATATATATTACTTATTTCAATTTTTTAGAATTAATTTATATTTTTTAGAAGCATATCTTAATTGAAAAAAATTAATTACAAAATAAAATGGAAATGTGATCCCTGCTTTTAAAAAAAAGAAAATCATTCATTCTAGAAAGTTAATTTCTATTTACCAAGCTCATGGGCATATCATTTACTAATTATAATTAATTATAATTTCTTAAAAATATTTTCCAATTATACACAAAATATCCAAAAAGACTTAGAGCTCGAGTCAATTTTAATTAAGAACCTTTTCCACATTCCCAAATAATCTTAGTAACCTGTCCACCTGCTCATCTGAGAACAGACTTTGACGCAGTCGTAGCTCGGGTCTTTTATTTGAATTTGTATGCGCTTTGGCACTCAGCGCCTTTGGGGCACAAGTTCGACTTGTGGCGACTCTTTAAAGGCAACATTTGCATTTTGGCTTTATCCATTGAGCAGCTACTTGACCTCAGCCAATGCAGCGAGAATCAGGTGGAGTGTTGATGTTCACGATGACGTTCACAATTCCACGACAGTGTACAGTAGCAACACACACAGACACAAACACACAGACAATAGCACACAGACACTAACACACAGACACACACACACATAATACAATAAGAGGCGACCTCATATTGTGACATGAACATCCCATTGAGACTTCCTGCCGAGGCGAGTCGGGTCTGAACAACGAGCGGAAATTATAAGCCTTTTCAGCGGCGCTCAAGCGTATGGTAAATATGACAGCGCACACACCCACACACACACACACACACAGGCTCACACATACACACACACACACACACATATATATATAGCCATGTATTCGAGTCTGCATGTCAGTCAACTATTTCAATGTTTATGCCGCTTATTTGCAGGTTCATCCGAGCAGGTGAGCTGCTTTGGCTGCCCCCGTTTCATCACAGTTGCAACACGTTGCAAGCGAGCACATTATTTGCTCTTAAATCACACCCTTTTCCCCAACCCATAATTACCATTCAGCCTTATAGGCTAATGGCAAATGCAAATTGCACTAATTGTTTTGCTTTGTTATGCGTCCATATCCTGGCAGGAGAATTGTTAATCTGCCAAATGTCAGGGGGTATCAAAATAGCCGTTTCATTACACAAAAGTTAGCAAAGAGATAGGTAAAGTTATGACTACAAAGGGATAAGCATATTTTGATTTTCTTCAACTTGGATGAAATTTTTTTTTGTTTTTAAACTATGATACCGAAGGTATTATTTATGTTCCGACTTAAAATCACGTTTTTAACTTTAAATGTACGATTGATCTAGAGGCCAAACTATGATCAAAACGTCCTTGCTTTTGAAAATGCGTTGAGTTTTGACGAAGTTATGGCATTTTGAAGGTTCGACCTACGCCAATTTTCTACCATATGCCGATTTTCGGACTATAATTTTGACTTATGTTCGGACCCAAAATCATGTTCTCAACTTTAAATGTACGATTGATCTAGAGGCCAAACTATGATCAAAACGCCCTTGCTTTTGAAAATGCGTTGAGTTTTGACGAAGTTATGGCATTTTGAAGGTTCGACCTACGCCAATTTTCTACCATATGCCGATTTTCGGACTATAATTTTGACTTATGTTCCGACCCAAAATCATGTTCTCAACTTTAAATGTAGGATTGATCTAGAGGCCAAACCATGATTAAAACGCCTTTTCATTTGAAAATGCGTTGAGTTTTGACGAAGTTATGGCATTTTGAAGGTTCGACCTATGCTCATATTCCGATATGCCGATTTTCGGACTATAATTTTGACTTATGTTCCGACCCAAAATCATGTTCTCAACTTTAAATGTAAGATTGATCTAGAGGTCAAACTATGATCAAAACGCCCTTTCTTTTGAAAATGCGTTAAGCTTTGACGAAGTTATGGCATTTTGAGGGTTCGACCTACGCCAATTTTCTCCCATATGCCGATTTTCGGACTATAATTTTGACTTATGTTCCGACCCAAAATCATGTTCTCAACTTTAAATGTAGGATTGATCTAGAGGCCAAACCATGATTAAAACGCCTTTTCTTTTGAAAATGCGTTGAGTTTTGACGAAGTTATGGCATTTTGAAGGTTCGACCTATGCTCATATTCCGATATGCCGATTTTCGGACTATAATTTTGACTTATGTTCCGACCCAAAATCATGTTCTCAACTTTAAATGTAGGATTGATCTAGAGGCCAAACCATGATCAAAACGCCTTTTCTTTTGAAAATGCGTTGAGTTTTGACGAAGTTATGGCATTTTGAAGGTTCGACCTATGCTCATATTCCGATATGCCGATTTTCGGACTATAATTTTGACTTATGTTCCGACCCAAAATCATGTTCTCAACTTTAAATGTAGGATTGATCTAGAGGTCAAACTATGATCAAAACGCCCTTGCTTTTGAAAATGCGTTAAGTTTTGACGAAGTTATGGCATTTTGAAGGTTCGACCTACGCCAATTTTCTCCCATATGCCGATTTTCGGACTATAATTTTGACTTATGTTCCGACCCAAAATCATGTTCTCAACTTTAAATGTAGGATTGATCTAGAGGCCAAACCATGATTAAAACGCCTTTTCTTTTGAAAATGCGTTGAGTTTTGACGAAGTTATAGCATTTTGAAGGTTCGACCTACGCCAATTTTCTCCCATATGCCGATTTTCCGACTATAATTTTGACTTATGTTCCGATCAAAAATCATGTTCTCAACTTTAAATGTACGATTGATTTAGAGGTCAAATTATGATTAAAACGCCCTGGCTTTTGAAAATCTTTTGAGTTTTGAAGAAGTTATGGCATTTTGAAGGTTCGACCTGGTCCCATATGCCGACTTAGGTCGTATTCTATAATTTGTAAGGTAGAGGCACCAAATTTTGAAAGTACTGGTAACTGTTACTGGTAACTCCCCTAAGAGATCGATTAAAAATTGGATGGCTACGCCCACTCCGCCTATATTTCTGAGTAATACAAAATATTTCTAAAAAGTAGAAGTGCCAATTATTATTTAAAAACAAGATAATCTATGAAATTTAGGAAATAGTAATGAAATTAGCTTTTTCTTGTCTATTATAATATTATAAACAATAAAAAGTTAAAGTAAAATGAAATGTAAGCATTTAATAAACTGCACCCCGTAAATTATAAATTATTTTCTTTAATTTAAGAAGATTTACGATTTAAGAAAAACACGGCCTGTTTTTTAGAAAAGCTCAACTTTCAGCTTTAGAAATATACTTTCTAAGTTTTAAATTGAGTTGAAGATTTTTATAATTAATTCTACAAAAAATTGTTTGCAAAAATTTCACTTATAAAAAATGCTGTCTGCAAAAACTACACTCCAAAGAGTGCTTAAGTTTTGTTCGTTAACGTTGCAAGTTTTAACTGCGCCACAAAGTGTTGCGTTAATTAGTTGCAAATTTGTTATATTCATTATTGATGTAATTAGGCGCATGTTGCAGCTTAAATGGCAATAAATGGCTTTTAGCATTTAAGCCACAATCTAATTGCATTTCAGTCCGACAACACTTGCATACCACAATTAACTGAGGCATGTCCCCAACTGAGTTCCGGTATCAAAATGAAACCTCAACTTTGGTCAGCTAAGGCGTCATCTCAATTAAGTTATGCACGTTGCACGAGTTTAAGGGTGGCCAGTTGCAACCTTTAAGTGACATTTTCATTTGTGGACAGCACTCACTCTGGCACTCTGTCACTCTGGCACTCTGACATTCTGAATAGGTCAATTCTATTCGTTTGTTTTCACAGTCGAATAAATTGAAAATTCTCGGAAAAGCGTTTACTCCTTTGCTCTACCTTCCCGCCCTATTTGCATTCGTGTCTGATCCAATGAGTTGTGCAATCAGTTTGCCTAGTTTTGTTCAAGTCACTTTTGCATCAATCCCATTTTGCCTTTTGGCCAGCTTTGCAGCCGTCTCAAATGGGCCAAGCGAGTTTTTGTGTGCAAATAGTTACAAAAATGCACCTCCGATCAGGGAACAACCTAAACTTGAGAATATATTCAGCATATTTAAAGAGCGAAATGAGCCATAAATATCGTTATCCAAGAATTTTCCATTCCTTTTTCGCCTTTAATAAAAATCTTCATATTTTGGTCTGTTGTATTTCAAGCTCAACTATAAATTGGTAAAATAAGTGAATTTTCGTCACTTAAAAGGGAAATGTTTTTCCGTTTCCGACAATTATAGCACGCCGATATTCTCAGATTGAATTGAAGTTAAATTAAGCAAGTTTATTTAAAGGAAATCTTTTAGCCGTTAACCCTAAGAAATGGGGCTGCAAATCGCCATTTCCGCTGGCCGGAAATGTGTCTGCTCCACACAAGAAATAATATAGTTAGGGTTAAAAACGCTGCAATGTCATTTTGGCATGTCAACCACGCATTTCGCATCAATCTGGCCAAAAACACTGCTGCAGTTCAGCCCCTTTCTTGTCTATGCAAATTTTCGACAAGCACCCACCAAAAAAAGAAAAATGTAATGAAAAGCGAATGCAAAGGAAACTTAAACTAGAAAAGCTAGGCGAATGCGTAATTTACGCTTTTACTTTAAACTCGGATTGCAGCTTTTGCTTACCTGATTGCCAAAGACGCCGACACTGGTGGCCGAGGATACCTGATCGGGTCCAAACCAAACGGCAGCCAAACGTGCGGGCAGCGACAAAATGCAGACCTAAAGAGTAATGCAGCTAAAAAGTGGGCTTTAATCAAGAGATGTGGGGTTAACAGGATTACCTGTGCCAGCGCGACAATTGCCTGTCCAATGAAGCTGACATAGAACAAAGATGGATCCACCGAGAAGACCTTGATCCAAGCGCCTATACAAGTGCCCACAATGCCAACCAGCGCCGTAATTCGCAATCCCTGAACGCAAATCAACCAGAAACCCAATCAATACAACTAACAATAAAAAAAAGACGTTAAACTTCGTGCATCACTCACCACTTTGTCGAGAAACCAACTGCCTGGAAATATGAGCGGTATATACAATATCATATAAATCATAGACGTCCAGTCGACCCACTTGTCACTGATGCCATAGTAACTGCAACGAACAACGGAACAACGGGCAACATCAACATAAACTCTCCGACAGTTGCAGTTGCAACTTGCAACTTGGTGCCCCACTGTGCACTACTTTAATTAGCTTGGAAGGGAAAGTTTTAATTGAATATGCCGAGACGATGGTTTTAAGCCAAGTCCCCTTCAGCTTGGTGAATTGTAAAGCACCACCTGCACCACCAACGGAACCACTTACCGTGTTATTATATTGTTGATAATGGTGTATTGTATCCATTGCATGGCATTGGAGGCTGAATAGAATACAAAGAGTATGAGCACCGCCCAGCGTCTTGCATAGACCTTATACCCTGAAAAAAATACAACAAAAATAGAAATATTACATACACACACATACACACACACACAAACACACAACACTTCTAGCCGTACATATATACAGGTAAAAGTCACTTGATATGCAACTGAATGGGTTTTAGCTGATGTCACTTACAAGGCTACAGCCAGCAGCAGACGCATCAGATTAACTGTAGTACTTGCAAATCTAACTGACATATCAGATTTGTATACTATATGTATATATATATATGCATAGGGTTAGTAATGCACATTTGGAATCCTCTTGTCTGATTGCTCACTCTGACTGACAGCTCATATAGACCGAGGATGCCTTGCTAACCTGCTTACAAAATATTATGAAATCATACACAATCCAAAGTAAAATAGTCCTGTACTATCCTTAAGATATAGCTTAACAGTTGCTTACTGTCTACAGATCTTAGACAGCATTACAAGGGCATTCAAACTGCGGCAAACCAACGCAAACTATTATATTTATTTTATTTTAAACCATTTCTATTACAGCTTTTGTTTCAATTGAGAAACGTAGTCACTAAACTAGAGGACAGTTTATGTTTGTATACCCTGTAGCCGGTATATATAGTGGGGTATAATGAAAACATAAATAGGCTGAGGAAGACACTAACGACACTCAATAAATTAGTAAGTCTGGGATGCTTAATCTTATTCTTTACTGTATATTAAACTAATATTCTAAATGTCAATTTAAAGTCTGTCTCAAATTTGTTATGGAATCACGTATACCCTATCTGTATTATTCTAGCGTATTTATTATGCAATTGTATATCTTATCTTTTATTCTTTAACTAAGAAATAATATTTGTAAGCACTATTGCAGTGAAGGAGTCTAATAAACCACCATGTAAATAAATTATTAAATATAATTTATAAAAAGTTCTGCCTATTCTAGAGTGCAATAAACAACAATATTTATTTATATATTTATTATGTATATTACTTTTAAACTCCTTACAGGACAACTTCTCTTCGTGTAATTCCAACTTAAGCATTTTTTTCACGTTTCCATAGTTTAGTTTAGTTTAGTTTAGTTGCATGGCATTGAAAATGCAGAAGGACAGCTTTGATGGTTGACACACACACACACAGTCGCACACACACATATGTATATATATACATACACACACATACAGCAGCGAAGGTACATTTGTGATGCGGTGCACGCAAATCAGTGAAAGCAAACAAAACTATTGCATACCTTGAGGTGCAGTTAAGTCAAAATGGCCGCCTTTGTGTTCGTTCGTGTGTGTGTGTGTGAGTGTGTGTGTGTACTTAAAGTGCTTTGCATACACATGAACACATGAGCATAGCTAATGCCCAAAAGATTTGTGTGTGTGACTTACTGGTTAACTGTGCGGATAAATCCCATATAAATATCCGATTACAATTTGAGCTACTATTTATATGACTAACCTTCGGGTGGAGCATTGGGCGCTTTGCTCTCCTTATCCTTGTGCGTGATCATGTCTGTTGATTTACTCGCTGCTATATAGGAGTCGGCGCTCTCGACAACGCTGGTGCCGCTATGTTTCAGATCCATCTACTAAATATATATATGTATATATATGTTTTTATATATAAATTCACTTCTGTAATTTTCTCTTTTTGGGCGGCTGTGTGTCTGTGCTTTGGCTCGCTGTTGCTTCGGTGGTGTCGTTGTAGTTTTTACTGTACTTGAGTTGGGCAGTATATTTGGTAGCTAAAATTGTTAAAAATTGCTGTCAAATAGATAAAAGAACAAGCGGTCACAAATAAGTTCTGTTCATTTAAGGGTACTGCCTAAGAGTAGGCAACATATTATTTTCAGCAGCTGCATATTTGATAAGGCTTTGTGGTTTTCAAATTGTAAAAACTTTTTAACACCAATAAACACACAGACACTCATGTTTGTAAATATATATATATATATAAATTTATATGTATTCAGGCACATACGTGCTCCTGCTCGTATACGGCGGTTTTAACAACTGGCATAAACATCTCTTGTTTGCCCACAAAAGCCAGCATCCATTATGGGATGCTCCCAACCACACATCGCCTTAAAGCCGCAGCTGCTCATGCGTTCTTTTGCCGACGTTTTTTACTGTCTACGTATAAAATGATTGGCTTTATATGCCTTGAGCTGGAAAGGTATATTGAGGTAGGATAATTAATCTGATTTAGCAGGTGACCCATTTCGTAGATATAGGCCCTTATACACACAGTCTTAAGTCACTTAAGAATTTATTCACACGGTCTTATATAAGTGATATACTTATGTAGTTGATATTGCATGAATTGAATATGATATTGTTTGTTTGTCAATAAAACCAAATTATTGTAGGGCATCTAATAGCCAAGCATAATTGTTCTACTCTCTCTACTCTTAAATGTTTCAAAATGTTTTTGCCATTAGACAAAATGCTTTTGCATACGAAATGATGTACAAAGAATGATTAAGCCCGGTGTGTGCTTTGTTTTGTTTTGTGCACATTAATTAGGCTATTAGAGTAAAGTATTCATTTGCATTCGTGCTTAAATTCACATTTAAACAAACAATCATTCACCGTTGTTCTTGCGTACTTTGACATTGAATTTAGCGAGAGAAGGCAACATAAATGAACTCATTGAATCAAATCAGAGCCAGGGATTTGGCTGGGGATTTGCGACTGCGATTGCAATAGAATTGGCATTCCAAAAATGGAGGAGATGTCGAAAGTAGAGGTTAGGGGGATTTTTGGGATACCGCATGCACACTTGTTCACTTGTTGCGTCCAAAAAGCAATCAACTGCCTGATTTTTATGAGCCGCACACAAAATTTCAGCTCGAGTGCCTCTGGGAATGGATTCGTGAGAGTCGCATTGCATCATTTTGGCTGTATGTGAAAAATGGCATGGAACTGCATAAAGTGCCCAAAAGTTTTGTTCAGTTTCACCCAAACAGCGTAATTAAATCTCTGGCAAAGTCGCGTGCCAAATGAAAAACCGCTGCAGTCGCTCGCTAATTGATTTAACTTTGTTAATGATTGCACTTAAATCAATTTGAGTGCACAAAATGCACAATTATTTTTTTGGACTGCGTAAATTGCCTCTAATGAGGCGCAGAGGTTGCACCATTGTGTTTGCTAGCAATTTGATTGTGATTTAAATTTTGATTTGAATTGTGGGGAGGGGGGGTTTACTAACTACTGTTTAGAGATGCAAAATTGAGATTGAGGTAACTGGCCGCAACACGCTGTCTGGCATCATTTTTGGTTAAGTGTTGAACAGCTGTTTCTGTGGTAAGACGGGTTAGTGATTAATGCACGGAAAATAAACAGAGACCAACAGACAAAGAAGAGGCACAAAGCAACAAGCGGTCGCTGAGGGAAACGCGCGATAACAGCCAGAGGCGAAGAACAACAAAAATACCACATGGGCAGCACGGTTTCACAACAATAATAAAAAAAAAATAAATATAAAACATACACACATACATATGTGTATTTCTGTATGTTGTACAACACTCGCGACTAGGTAGATTTTATTTTTACTATGTGGGGGAGTTCTGTTCTGTTCTGTCTGCTGCCAGCCAAAAACTCATCACGAAGTTTGTTTTTTCGTTTCATTCTGAAAACAACGCACGTACCTTGTTTCAGTTTCGATTCGAGATTCGAGTCGCGAGTTAAAAACAAGGAAAACAACAAAATCTTAAGGTAGGTTAACAATATCCACGCCGCCTATCGATTCCAAATGGGAACACGCGAAATTCTCGAGAACGAACCAAATCGGTGACGTTTCGAGAGCGCCAACGGGCGAATTGAAACTGAAACTAAATCCGAAAAACGTCGCTCGGTGCCTGTCATAAAATCAACTTTGCAAAATGTTCACTTGTTGTTGTTGTTATTGTTGTTATTATTATTATTATTATTGTTGTAAGCAGCTGATTCTTTGAGCAGACATACTAACTACACAGACACACTCACACACACACATGCAGCCACTCTCATTCACAGTGAACACAGTCCACAAGGTAATCAAGTAATTAAAACTTCAAAACAACTTTTTTATGTAGATTTCATTACTAGAATTCTTTTAAGTAATTTATCATGTAGATTAAGAATATTCTTTTGCTCGCTGATTTAAATTACAGATTAGCAATTAAATTTGTTTATTTTATTTTATGCTAATCACCAAAGCTGTTTTTTGTGTATGCTGAAGAGATTCAACTAGTTTATGTTAATTTAATTACAAGAATTCCTTAAAGTTATTTTTCAAGCAGTTTAAGAATAATTGTTTGTTTAACAAATTACTTTTATTTATTTTCTTTTAGCAATATAGAAATTCTTTGAGGATGCAACTTCTTTTGAACACTTTTTAGTGCAAAAGTAATTGATTGCACTTGAAAAGCTGTCAAGCTTTCAGCTTCAATAAACAGCACAATTAATAACTCTTAAAGCTCACGCTACACTATTAATAAGATTGACTGCAAAGAGAAATGTATTGAAGCTTTCAGACTTCAATAAACAACGCAATAAATAACACTTAAAGCTTTAAGCTCAACTGACTACACAGAGGAAGGTATTCAATTTGGTGAGCTTCAAGTGCAATCAATTGCACATTAAATCTTGTGAGGTGCAACGTGCTCATTTATACAATTTGACGGCATACAAATTGCGCCCATACTTTTTGCACACACTGTACAATGATGTATGCACATGACCACTTGTATACATATGTACTTATAATATATATATACATATATATGTATACATGTGTTTAACCGTTGGAACGCCCGTCAACAACACGTTCTTATTTGTGCGTACAGTGAAGACAACAAACGGTGAAACAAATTACAAAAATCCCTCATTAGCGAGTGCTTACTGTAGTCCACATATGAACGTTGATACACACTCCAGCACAATAATATGAATTTAGTCACACATTTTAAATTCTTTTCGTTCGCAGCGCTGTAAAGCGAATTTTATCGCACGTTTTCTTTACCAACAAACTTCACTACCCTTTTTGTTTTGAAGCTCTCTTCGCCACGCTCTTCTCTGCTCTTCTCTTCTCTTCTCATCTCTCTTCACCCAGTGCATTTCACTTCTCCTCCTCTCCACACACACACAAACAATCATCAATTTGCATTCGTTCTGCTTTCTCGTCATTTTGTTTTATTGAATAATTTGCCGCCGGGAACTTCCTCGTTGCTGGTTGATTCGGGAATCCAGACACAAGGTTTCAAGTCCAAAGAGTGTGTATTTTGTGTGGGTGAGTGTATGGTGAGTGTGTGTGTGTCTGTCTGTGTGTGTGTGTGTGTTAAGTGTCCAAGTAGCTGGGGGTCATTATTCGATTAAGGCAAATTATTATTTATTTATTTTTTTTTTAGTACTATTTGTAATGCAAATATTGACAGAGGGGCCGAGGGGGCGAAGGGAGTCTCTCGTTAGATTGTGCTACATATACTATGATGATGAATCGCTTATCTCGTCTGGCTGTCCAAACACAAGCCTCCTTTGCCTTCCGCCAACATTGACTTTGGTAGGCTTATCAACTCCAGAGAGGCCAATCGACAACATGCGAATATTTCTCTCGCAAGCGATAATGAAATCGCTGTTTGAGTACTGATTAGACCCATAACATCAGATGTTATAGACGTGTATTACTTTATTAGTATAAATATCGTATTTTTTGTAGCCAGGCAAGCGTAAACCGCCCTCCATCAGCGATTTATATTTAAATCAGTCACGTTTATTAAGTGTATATGCTTTTAACTTAAATACACGTATGTGATTTATTTCCCTGGTTCTCGGTTACTTCCCTCAAATTAGCGTTGCTCAATTAAAAGATAACTACCTTAACCTGTTGATAAAAAAAACCCCATAATTATCCCATTCAGTGAAAGGGCGCTTGGCATGCAAATCGCTTAGTTTTTGCCATAGGTTGCAACTATTATTAAACGACACATTGAGTTCCAGCTCGGCAAATTATGGGAATTACAGCCATTGGCATTTAAACCATGTCTTCTATATCTTATATTTAGACTCGGTCGCAAGCTGTTGAAAATTATAGGAAAATTTTAGAACTAATCTCTGATATGATGCAAACCTGTGTTGTTATTATAAATAATGTGAAACTTGTGTTACAACTAGAAATAATTTGAATCGTCAAGCAAAGCTTATATAGTAAATATTCTTTAGTCTGTTTAGATATGACTAAGAAGAGAAATATCCGATTAAGTCAAGTGATTGATGGCAACATTTGCTCGACAATTTTCGAGTTTTTTTATACTCTTAAAAAAAATTACACATGTGAAATATTTTTCTAAAAACTGTCTAAAATGTTTGTATATATAAATCAAATACCAATATATAATAATATTATAAGTAACTAAAAAGCTAAGGAAAGAGATCTGTGTAGACATTTTAAAATATAAACCGCGAATTTATCAACATTTTTCTATATATTTTGGAAAAGTGTTTTATGGAATTAGGAAAAGAAAACTTTTTATTTTGTGAATAATAAGACGAATTACCCTTAGCGGCAAAAGAATATTAATTGTAATCAGTTTTTCAATTTTATAAAGCCTTCTAGCTGAAAAATTGAGTGTATATTGGATATGTTCGGCTCCCTATATTATAGAAACTATCAATCGAAATGTAGGTTGCTTTTAAAGTTCCAACAGTCACGGCATAGTCAAAAACTTTGCCCTAACTTTGTCAAACCTAAATCGCTTTTCAAATGAAATCATTTTTTTTTTAATTTTGGGAAAATAATCAAAATTAGTTCACAGTGGGAAATCCTAATCAGTTATTGATGCTGTTTATTAGCAGTGTCCCTAATGGATTCATAGTATGAGTGGCAATTATAGTTTTGCTCCTTTGAATGGGTGCATTCGTTAGGCGTGCAAAGGAGACAAACAATGCCCGAGTCCTGATTGCCACATTTCTCATGCAGTTGCCACTTTCTGCGCGGCAGTTGCCACTTTCTGCTCGGCAGTTGCCAATTGTCTACAGTTTGCAGCGCTTTGTCTTGATTTAAGTCTCACATGAATTCCAAATGCAATTTGTCGCTGCGAATGCCTGCCAGCCAATTATTCACGAGTATTTGGACACGGAAGAGGACTTGGACTCGGACGAGGATTATCCTGTGGAAACGTACGCGTCCAATTAGGCAGGACTCGCCAGAAGCCAACAGCAGCAGCAGGAGCAGCAGCAGCAGCTGCTATCCAAAGGATTTAAGCTGCAGCTCAAATATTAATGCAAGCAATTTACTTAAATGGCTCTTGGCACCTCTTTTTTTTTTTTGTATGCTTGTGGCCATTTAATCATTTGGCTAAAAGCCCATCACAAGTATTACTTTTATTACACTTAGCTGCGTATTAAATCAAACCACGTTTCAGTCGGCGCCTTGGGCAAAATGTTAAATGAATATTTTATGGCGCCATAAAATGAAAAGGGCGAAAAGATTGTTCAAATAGATATAAATATATTTCTAAATATAAATATATAAATCCTTTGGCTGAAAGAGTGGTAGGTAAAAGAAGACATATTCGATTATTATTATTATTATTATTATTATTATTATTATTATTATTATTATTATTATTATTATTATTATTATTATTATTATTATTATTATTATTATTATTATTAATATTATTATTATTAATATTATAATATGAGCACAACATAAACACAGAAAAAATAGCCATGAAATTTAGAAAATCGAAATAAAGTGAAACTAGAAAAATTATCTTTTTAAAATAATTTTCAACAAATTCGAATAGATAGAAATATTTTATATTTTGAGACATACATTTTTTAATAATACAAAATATTTCTACAAAATAAAAATGCAAACCATACTTTTACAAAAATAAAAATTTCCCGAAATTCAAACAAGAAATAGTAATAAAATTCTATTTCTCTACAGCCATGTTAGAGTTTTACTAAATATATTAATTTATAAACTACCTAAAGTATATATGTAAAATATTAAAAAAAAGTGTTTAATAGCAATATAAATAACAAAAAAACAAATATTCAGAGTGCTTTAATTTTTGGTTTAGTTTTCCTCAAGCAATACATTTTCATCAAGCAAATCGAAAGAGAATTGAGTTGATTCAAAGAAACTGAAAAGTAAGAGGAAAATATACAAGATCCCAGATAGCTTTTCCGGAAAAAGCAGACTCATTCTGAAATTGAATAATTTTGCTGCTTTGCTTTTGCTTAGAGAAGGTTTTGCATTTGAATCAAGCAAACACTTTTGACTTTAGCTTCTTTGAGCTGCTTCGAGGGCATTAGTTGACAAGGACAAGGCAGACACCTCGTCCCTGTCATCTTTGCACATTTGTGAATGAGACGCCTCATTAATGGCCCTAGGGGAGTGTAGGGGGTGTATGTGGGTTATTTGGGTGTATGTGGGTGTTTTTGGGATGAGTGCTGGCGTTGAGTAATTCCGAGTGCGATTACCACTGCACGCGTTTGTCAAGTGGTCGCTTAAGCCGCAGCAAATCTCATAATTACGGGGCGTCTCCTTAAATGCTACATAATTTCCGCAACATTTATTTATTAATTAAAAAATTTGTGTAGCTGCTTTGTGCCACAGACATTTTATCTTTGCTGTGCGACATGGCAAGGCAAGGCAACGCAGGCAGGCACAGCAGGGGCATTCAGTTGGTAATAAGCTAGATTAATTACCATAAATTTTATTTTATTGGCTCAAACTTTCCCCACGAGGCACCGACACACAAAAGCGTAGCACAGTCTTTTGCGCACCACAATTCTCAAATTCACAAATTATCAGGCAAGTTTCCAAACAGCAGGCGTCGCTGCATTTATTATATAGACAGCTGACGTCCGGTGTTTTATATATATATGTATATTTTTGTTGTTATGACTGGAATGATACCAAGTACTCGAATAGGGGCATATTGGTATTCAACTTTTCAACTGTGAGTAATATTTAGACATTCATCAGTTCACATTTATACACTCATTTCAATCTTGGCAAATAATGATACACGACCCACAATGTATTCTCCAACTAATCTGGAGATGTACATTTATAAATAGACCTAATTCTAATAATGGCTTGCAATAAACAGAATTTATGGCGTTGCTGGACACGCCTCGCTTATCCTAAAAATTCCAGACAAGTCTTTTGCAAAATTATATAGATATTTTTTTAAATAGTAAAAAAGTAAATTTCTCAGCTTTCCTTTAAATTTGAAAAATAAATATTTTATATATTCAATTGAATTTTTAAAAATAGTTTCATTCCAGAATCAATTTGTGTGAATCTGCTGGCATATTTAAATAAGAAAAACTCAACATTACTATGCACTTATTTGTATATAGCAAAAAATATAGGCTATACGTACACAAACTTATCAGTTTTGCTTTAAATTTCTATTTAGAAAAGATCATACTAATTTTTAAAAAATATTTCGTTCCAGTATTAAATTGTAATGTTAAATTTATAAGAATATTTAAAATATGTAAAACTGCTTGTTGCTTTATACACCTTATTATTATATTAATATAGATATATTTAATTATATGTAAGCACCTTCAGTATATTTATATACGTATGAATTGTTAATAACTGATTGCGCTATCAGCTTTTTGATAACTGTATTTTTCAATTAATAATAAAAAAAGAAGCTATTTCCAAAATGTTATAAAGTTTACTTGAGAGAACATAGTAAGACTAGAAGCCAAAACTTACTCTTTTTTGCAAAACTTTGATTTGATTATGACAGATTGACAGCCAATTGCTAAACCTTCTCAACAACGAGATTAACTAATAAACCTGATTGATCAGCTATAGTTATACGAATCAACTGATTAGATAGAGAGAGAGAGAGAGAGAGGGAGAGGGAGAGCGCTGCTAACGCTGGCGTCTGCTTTGAGCACTTAACACAATGTGTATATAATGCGACTAACAATAAACTATTTATTTTACGACAAATTAAATGTAAATAAATAAATGTAAATAATTTATTATCATTTAAAATTCTTGCAGGTAGCAACGCTAACTTTCAAATCGCTTTGATCGTTTTTTAATGTCTTTTGGAAAGCGCAAACCGAATGAGGCTAATTTGCACAAAAATTGTGATCAAAAATCATAGCATGCTTTTAGGCTTGATTAATTCAAGCGTTGCGGCTGCAGGATATTGCAGAGTCAAGCAGTTTGCGCTTTCTGGTTACGGTGACTGCTCAAGTGGCCAACGGATGTCCTATTATGCAATTTCAGGGCTGCTGCTGCTGCTGCCTGTTTCTCTGCTGCGGCATCTGCATTTTGGCCATTCATTTCATATGCGCTCGCATCTTGATTAGTTTGCAGTTTTCCAGTTTTTTGTTTTTATTTTTTTTGTTCGTTTTGTGATTCTGTAATTTTTGCAGCTATTCTGCGGCCAGATGCAGTTTTAATTGCAGCAAAAGACGAACTGCTTTAGCATTTGATGGTCCGCACTTTGCTGCCGTTGTCGTTTTTCTAATTGGACATTTGTAATTAACTTCAGCGGCAGTTCAGTTCATTTCAGTTCAGTTTAGTTCAGTTGACTCGAGCGTTTTGCTTCACTTTGCTTCCTTTGGCTGTTATTAGCCAAGCGCTTGGCTCATTTTTCACATTGTCCGCTGGACTTCCATTTGGCTTTGTGCATCGCATCCTTTTTGGCCACGTCGACTGCACACTGTTGTGTTGTGGCTGTTGTGTTATTTATGTGCTGCTCGTTAGTCTATTTTTTATTTTATTTTTTTCTTATGGTTTCTTATTTATTGTTGTGGCAAGTAGGTCGCATTTAGCTACAGATTTGTTCTTATCGATGAATTCATCTTCATTGATACAAAATACATTTTCTATTCACCCTGGGCACAGGTTAAAGTTTAAGCTAACTAAAACTAACGGGAAGAGTGCCCCACTTTCTAACTGCAATCAATATTTTGACCCTGTAGCAGTGTATTATCATTATTATTGCAAGCGACGCCAAATTACGTGTCTAAAACTTTTTCATATACTTTCATAGTGTTGCCCCAGCACTTTTGATGCTTTCCTCTAATTATAGCTTTAGTTTTAAACTCGCTAGCTTGTTATGTTTAAATATTGTTGGGCATTCAATGCTTGAGCTCTTCACAGGGAGAGTTTCCTAGAGTGGCTGAGAGAGAAAGAGAGAGAGTGAGAGAGAGAGGCGGGGAAGTACTTTAGTTCAAAAACCTCCAAGCATTGCGTCACAAAAAATTTACGCTACAGACACAACACACACACATACATACAGAGACGAAATGCTGCGAGTACACACATACACATACATACACACTCGCAGGCACACAGACAACTGATTTTGTCGTCAGCGTGTGAAGCTTTTCAAAAGCTGAACCAGTCTGAGGCTAGCCAAAGGGCGAGAGACAGAGAGAGAGAGAGAGATAGTGCTAGCATTCCTACACACACACACACACACACACATACATATATACAAAGTCAACCGGTTGTTCTGCGTGCTTTGGCAAATCGTCTAGCGACGACACCTGGGAATTGCAATGCTTCTGCTGCTTCTTCCACTGCTCGTTCTTAATCTTGAGCTAAATATACATATGAAAAAGAATATAAATTAAGCGATGCATGCGGAAAAATCAATTTATGGATTTTAGTTTTTTTTTTCTTGCAAGCCAAGCACGTGTTTTTATATTTTATTTGTTGTTGCTGCTGGTCTTGTTGAGGTTGTTGGTTGATGGTGAGCTTTGTCAACAACAGCAGCAAGTCTTAAAGTAGTTCTTTGGTGCGCTCGCAATTAATGCAATTGCCATTGCTCTAAACAACAATGAAATTAAAACGTAAAAGCACTTAACTGAATTTAGCTACTCTTTTTTCCTTTATACTTGTTCTTCTCTGTTAACTTACCCTTGCTGCAGCCAGCACAAAAGCGCGCTAAAATGTCGTTGCCTATGTGTGTGTGTATGTGCGTGTGCGTGTGTTTATTTGTGTGCTTGTGTGCGTGTGCGTAAGTTTTCAAGCAATCGCGCCACTTTTGAATGGAATGAAATTTATTTATCTAAGTGTCGCACGAGACAATGTCCTTGATATTTTATGTTATTTGCCTTCTTTTATCACTTGCTACTTGGCATTTGTTGACAATTAACACGTTTTTGCTGTTTTTTTTGCAGAGGGCTCTGTCAGCAAAACTGCAGAAATCGCTTTTAATATTCGCTGGGGGAATTGTGTTTGAATTGCTGCTTTTGCTTTTGCTGCCAACACCTTTGTGGGAAACACTGAACAGGACTACTGCAAATCATGTTGCCATTGGCCATTTTATAGGACCTTCATAGGTTCCACACAACAGCTGTTGGATGCTGTGGAAGCTGCGCTCCTAGCGCTCTCTCTGTTCACGCTTCCCAATGCGCAGGTACAAACAAAAAGCAAAATGCAATATGTTATCACCACAATTTTACAAATGGCTTGTCATTTATATTTGTTCATAATTTTAGTTTTTGTTAAAACAAGTTTTTGGTTTCCTTAAATATCAATTTTGCAGCGCTTTTTAAGAGCAACACCTAAAAGTATGCAACATGCCTTTTGTTGGTATCTGTAAATGCACAGGGTGTTTTGTGCTCAAGCACTTGTTGCTGCTGGCAGTCAAAATTTGATTAACGTTATCAATGGCATTAAATTAAACCTGCTTTTTAAGTGCACTTGCCGATTAACCCCACAACCATAAATTCTTAATCGCTTTGCCATGTTTTATATTTATGCTCTGTATTTAACATAAATTTTAAAATTATTGCATTTAAATAAATTCTGATTGTCATAACTTATGCAAATCTTCTTTTTTTGACCATAGTAATCCCTCAAAATAAATTTCTTTTCTGCAGAAAATAAAAAATAGTTTTTAAATTAAGTTCACAATGATTAATATGCCACCGCCCTAGGTCAAAATTCTCACGCATCAAGCAAAACTTAAAAAAAACAAATTGGCTATGACCATTAAATGATGCATCACAGAAAGCCAATAAACTAAGGCCAATATTGCTTAAGCACTAAAAGTGGCTGTTAAATGACTTTCACCAGCTGGCAAATAACAAATTTGATTGGCCATTGAATAATTATGTCTTCGGGTGTGAAGATCTGGTACAAGACTTGCTTGCCAGTCAAAATTCGCTCTTGATAAATTTGAATTTTTTTTATATTTTTGTTGTATTTTCGTTTTAGTTGATTTTTGCTCTTCATCAACATTTCTACACTTTTTCCGCATTGAGGTTTGTCTTAACGGTCAATCGAGTTCTTGCATTCCACGCTTAATGCTGAGTGATCTTCATCATCATCATTGTCATCATGACTCGTCTGCAGGATGATGATGGGCCATTTTGTCAGCAATTAGCCAGGCCTCAAGCAACGGAATGTTTATTCTTTTTTTTTTTTGAAGATAAAGCGAAAATATAAAAAAAAGCTGTGTACAATTCCATATCAATAGAAAAGTGAGCGGAAAAATATTCGACGAAATGGACAAAACTGAGACGAGTCCAAAACTCAGTCAGTTGTTGTTGTTGTTGGCTCGTGTCAGGTGCAATGTGCCGGTGCTGTTGACCATTCGCAACTGTGGCAGTGGCAGTTGTGCGAGTCAGACGGAAAGCGCTCAATAAAAAATACACACAAAATAGAAGAAAAAATAAATGCAAAAAAAGAAGGTGGAAAAAAATAAACACTGTGAGTGTGTGTGTATGTATGTTTGTGTGGGTACTGTAAATATCGTTGTCGTTGTTGCTGTCACTATTGTTGGACTGACTGACGTATCAAATGTCTTTCATAGGTAGTTAAACGCTTCCTATATTCCATTCCGTGCATGTCGCTGCTTGCTTGCTGCACTTGGTTTTGCTTGGACAACTCGGACTCAGACTCGGACTCGGTTTTGGCGTAGGGCATTTCCCGATTCATTTTGACCAATCCATATTTACAGCGAGACTTCTTTGCTCAACTAACTGAACCTGTGTTGTAACCGAATACAGTGCTGGTAACTCTTTATTTATCTCTCTCTCTCTCTCTCTTTCTCTCTGTCAGTTTTTTTTGCACTTCCCATCTTCACTGCTTCCTTATGCATACAAATTAATGTATCGCCGTTAAGTTTTGGTCTCGTGTGACCAAAAGAGCAGCAGCAGAAAGCTTAGCAAATACTAAATAAGAGAGAGAGAGTGTATGTGTGTGTGTAAAAGAAGAAGTGCGTAGAAGAAGTTGGCGAATTATGCATGTATGTGTGAATGTTGTATACATACATATGTGAATATACGGATGTGTGAATTTGTGTATGTGTGTATGTTTACACTGGTCATGCGCTGCCCTTGAATTTAGCTGGTTTGACTGCTTAACCAACCCCAAGCTGCAACCCCTTGCGCCAAAAACTTGTCACGCAGCTCAAAAATTAAAAAAAAAAAACAAGAGCATTAAATTTGCCGCTAATTTTGTGTTATTTTTTATGATAGCCTGTGCCAGCTGTTGAATGCGACGCTAAACAGCAAACAAACCATCAGGCAGACAGAGAGAGAGAGAGAGTGTTCACTTGAGAGAAAGAGCATAACAAGCATAGACTGCGCAGCAGCAGCAGCCGCAGCAAACACCAAGCTCAGCTTCAAAGCGTTGACGTCGACGACTCTCATTCGCGTTTGAAACTTTGCGCGGTGCTCACGCAACGGCAGAGCAGAGCTGAATTGAGCGGCACTCAAGAGAAATGTATGCCAAGTGATAAAAGCAACAATTGTTATTCTTATTATTAATATTATTTATAATGTGACACTCAATTTGTTATTGCTGTTGCTGTTGTTGGCTGTAAAACAATAGTTGAAATCGTGTGTCGTGCCAGAAGCAGTGATAAGTGAACCTTAGCCAAAACTGAAATCGTTGAAGCGCAAACACAACACCGACAACAACAACAGCAAAGCTGGTGATAATAAAAAGGGATGGAGTAAAAGCCATATTGCAACCCTAGAGCCTTGCGCAGGTGTGTCTGTGTGTGTGTGTGAGCGTGTAGTGCACTCTCCCAGAGTGGGTCACTGGAGCGTGAGATATGTCAGTGTTAAAAACTAAAGCCAGCGACTCATGCGCAAAACACTCACAGCAACAAACACAAATGAGATCGCAACGAAATGACGAAAAGTGTCAACAGGGTGAACAAGAACAACAAGTGTACAAGTGGACAAGGGACAGGGCGAGTGTCAATGTCGTTAGTTAGTTCAGCTTTGGCATTGAACTGCAAAAATGCAACCCTGCTGTGTGTGATGTGTGCGTGTGAAAAAAAGCCAAAGCAAAAAGTTTAAAACGGAAAGAGAGTTCAAATTGCTTCCGCTGCTGACTTGGCGGATCGATTGATTTTTCATTAACGCTGCCAGCTGCCAATTTTGAGAAAACAACTTTTACGTACAGAGCAACAAAAAAAAAAATTACTTAAGTAACAGCAGCAGCAGCAGCAGCCACCAACCACCAACAAAGCAGAAAGCAAAACCAATCGACCAGCATCAGTTAACAATATTAAAGAGCCAAGTGGCAAAAGACGTTTCCAACTTCCGTTCGTCTTATATGCCTTTAAGCAGCTACAATTGCTGATTTGTTGTTAGTTTGTTTTTTTTTCTTCTTTTTTTCTAATTTTTCTATGAATCGACAGTTGATTGTGTGTGGAAAATGTGGTGTGAAGTCAAATTGATACATCTGCGTGTAATTAATACACTAATTAAAAAAAAAAAAAATATTATAAAAAAGAAAAATTTCCCTTTCTCATATCCCCTGAGAGAAACACAAACAGAAACATCAGAGCAACCTCAAGTTGAAACTCAAACAAAAACACCATCAATCAAGCCCTTGGCGGCATGCAAAATATTTGCCAAATATACATGTCCAATTATTAATTAAGCGGTTGCCAGCTGTGCCGAACAGCGACCAAAGCTAACAAATGCCTCATGTGGCAAACAGCACGTTAACTATGTACTTAGCCGGCTCATTAACCAGTTGCATTTATGCAAATGTATAAATATATACGTATATATATCTTATACATATTCATAAAGTCGGCATCCGTCTGACCCATTTTGTAGTTGACCCAATTGCATTTGGAATTGCTGACGTTGTTTAATTAATTATCAAATTAGTTACTGTAACCACTTAAAGCGACATGCAATATGAAACAATTGTGTGAAAATTGCACAAATCTCAAATCCTACACAGATTCCGCACTACGCTCCAAACACGTAACAACATCAGCATCAAACAACAACAACAAAAGCAACATCAATATTGAGCCATTGAGCAATGTTCAGTAGATTTGATTTTCAAATCAATTTTTTTATACAAAAAGCTACCTCGTCTGAATTACTTGATGTATCAGATTAAATACTCTTGCAGAGATTAGAGGCTGCCTCGAAATAAATTGAATAGAAATGAGTAGAAGACATACTATTATGATTCCATCGAGCTTAAGCTTTGTCAAAGTATTAACCTGGTTATGTGTTAATCAAAATATCTTAGGAAAAAAACCAATACACAAATTTTACAAATAAGAGAAATTTAAGTAGAAATATAAGTTTAGCAAACACTCATTTAAATTATTATTGAACTGTTTACTTATACTCAATACGCTTAGCCAGACTGTCAAACTAGAATATTTAATAAGAGATTTTGCTTAAGTAGAAAACAACTTTCTGGCAAATAATGATACTAATCAAATATGCACATACATTTATACATATGTACATACGTACTGTAGTCAGTCAAAAACTGGCTTATGAATCAGAATCGCATTTTTAGAACTTAAATTAAAAATGTTTTTAAAATCAAAGAACGCCTTTTTTAACGAGTCCTTAAAATCAATAAATAAATACCATAATCCATATCGGAATTTTACATTTTACTAACCATAAAAATTCAGGTACCAACACGTAAGCGAATACCATAAAAAATTGAGAACATATCTCATAACATAAATTCGTTTTGCTCAAAATAGCAAAACATAACCAAAGAAGTTTGGAATAAGTCTTAAATCATTACTTGCAGTATACTTTAAACGGAATCGTAACTTAAGTTAATATCATCTCTTGACCACAATGGACCCAGATAAAGTTGGCAAAATGCTTCTGAGAAATTTGTTTTAAATTAAGCACACAAATTGCAAATTGCATGCATTTTGGCATTGTTGCATTTCTATAACTGAAAATCACCTCTCCCCCCTCCCCCCCCCCCCCCTAACATTAAAAATGCCATTCACAAATACTTTGAGAGTGTTTTCACCTGACCAAGATGAAGACTTACACGCATTCGCATTGTTGCTGGTTGTGTTGTCCATGGGCCAAGTTAGCAGACCCGTAGCCCGCAGCGACTCAAAGAGACAAGTGAACTTTTTAGTTAAGCATTAGAAATGTTCGAGACAGTAACAAATAACATGAAAAAAGGCAACAGCAACAAAAACAACAACAACAACAACGAAAAAACAATCAACAAGTGCGTTTGAAGTGACTGTTTTTGGCCCGTTCCTCTGTCAGTCAGTCAGTTAGTCTGTCTGTCTGTCTGTCTGTCTGTCTGTCTGTCTGTTGGTCTGTTGCTCTGTCCCGTTGTCTGGAAATGCGATACAAAATCGTCTTGTTTAGTCCGCATCTCTTTGGCTCGGTCGTTTAATGCTTCGTCAGTCACAGACATACATTGTGCTACGTTTGCCAGCAGATACAGCTACAAATGTATCTTCGGCCAGCCACTGGCCAACATTATCATCATCATCATCATCTCCACATCATCATCATCATCTCCACATCATCATCATCATCATCATCATTCAACTAAGATGGAGTCTCTGGCATTTCATGTCATCTATTTAACTGCCCCAGCTTGCAACGATTCTCTCCACACACATGCCGCAAGACGAGGCTTGCCATGGAAATTGTTGAGCCCTACAGTTAGAGAAATAGAAAAAAAAAATAGAAAAGATTTACACAATAATTGATTGCGTTTTTCACTAATGAAAAATAGTTAAACTTGCATTTGACTATAGAAACTAAGCCAAAATGGGTTTATTTTTCCAAAAACTGACCTATGATGAATTTATTTGCAGCCAAGTAAAGATACTTTTTTTTTAAAGTCATCTCATGCAAATTTTATATTAAATGAGTAATTAAATTTCAATTTTAAAATAATAAAAAGAAATATTGAGATAACAAATACCTTATTTTATTGCAAAATATTTAAAACATTTACTTGTTTATATTAAAATTATCTGTATCTGAAATATTTGCATATCAGCAACAGTTAACAATGCATTTAGCAGATAAATCATATGTCAGTATTCATTTAACAAATTCTCTCACATCTTTTATGCAATAACATTCAACAAGATAAATTTAATTGAATGTGAAAATAAAGCAAAACGTTATCAGTAAAAAATAACCCAGATTTGTTCCAAAAAACATTTATTTAATTATGTTGATTATTTGATGAACTTTAATTGCGTACAATTTGCCAAACTGCCCTCGTTCGATGTTGTCTCAGAATTTCTCTTTGCGTTTTGTTGGATTTTTGATTTGCAAATCTTCTTAAAAGCCGTGTTGACGCTCTGCCCCCGAGGCTCCGTTTCTTAACATATGGTTAGAGTGACTGTTTGGCTATCTGGTTAGCTGGCAAGATGGCTAGCTGGCAAGCTGGCTGGTTGTTTTGATGAGCGGCGCTTGAAGAGATTAGCTGAGCAGCTTTCTCGACGCTGAGGGCCTGTTGTCAATTTGTTGCCATTGCTATTGCTGTTAATGTTGCTGTTTGCCCCCTTTTTGTGCCCCTTCAGCTATGCAAATCGATGGCAGTGCATTAAACGAAATTACCAAATGCGGCTACGTGCCTTTCTAGGTCTCCGCAATTTACATATTCAGGCGTGCGGCATATCATCTGAGAATACTCCAAAGCCGTCTTTCCACAGTTTGTTGGCGGGGTTCCGTTCGTTGTCAGATGTGTGGCGTCTCTAGGGTGCAGCAGTCGAGCCACTTTGAGAGCGTTTAAATGGAGAACCGGCTGCTGCTGCTGCTGACGGAGGCGGAGTGTAAACATTAAAAAAAAAAAAGAAAAAAACGTTATCTGCCAGCACAACGCTTATTGTTTATTGTAGCCATAAAGTAAACTGAAAAATATAAAAAAAAATATTACGTTTTTGCTTGCAGTACAAAAATATACATTACGCTTAAGCAAAAGACAATCGCACGAGCTGCCGAAAAGTGAGCCTAAAAAAAGACTCGCCCTTACTTTTAAATTTGTATATATATATACATATATATCGGAGCTGAAGCTGATAAGCTCTGGTAAAAAAAAACAAAAAAAACGAAGGCAGCAGGTGAAACAATGGCCAAAACGGGCGAGTAATTAACAAAACGCTCGCAGAGCGACAGCTGAATGGAAAATAGCAACAAGTAAAGCAAAAATACGCAACAAAAAAAGTGTTAAAAAACCAAATAACTAAAAGTGCTGCACAAAAATCAAATTGTGCGCGAGAATTCCATTCATTGACTGCTAAACTTGGCAGCTGGCAGAAGAGGAGACGAGACCGAGGGCAACCAATTCCCAGGCGCACCTCGACACAAACAGTTTTTTGTCGTTTGTCTGCAACTAGCACATGTGCATGTGTGTGTGTGTGTGTGTGTGCGAGTGTATGTGCATGTGTGTGCGTGCGGAAATAGCTTAGCGCAAAAATGTTGTGATTAAAAGTGAACGTTTGTGTGTCAAGAGGGTTAAAAAGGAAGCGAAAGCAAAACCAAATTCCACGCATAACAACAACAACAACAACAACAATAGCAAAATGGCCGCTGACGCAACTGCAGCAGCAGCAGCAGCAGCAACAACAACAACAACAACAACAGCAGCAGCAGCAGCTGACGACAGTCCACAGAGCAGCCCTGGTCAACAGCTGAACAGCAGCGTGGACAGCGGCATTGCCGTCCCGGACAGGGATGCCCAAGCACTGAAGCTGCGCCAGCGTCTCCATCAATGCCAGCGCATCCTTCAGGTGCTGCAGCGAGATCAGCCCACATATCAAATGCTACGCGATAGATTAAGGTGAGTCCCACAATTACCAGCTAAATAATAAATATTAGTTACTGATTCCATATAATAATAAGAATATAATATATTAACAAGAATATGAGTAAATAGTTGTGCAAAAGTATGTACCAGACAGAAGAAAGCAAATCAAAGCACATATTATATATAGATATATATTCTTGAACAACATCACTAGAAAATCGATCTGAATTTTGGAAAATCGCCATACTTTTCTCAAAAAGTGTATTTCTAAAACAGAGGTTGTATATTTATAACATCCATGGGTGCATATTTATACAATTTAGTAAAAATAAAAATATTAAATATGCAGTCTGTTATTTTTATATACAGAACTACAGCATTATCTTTTCTACTGCTGATAATATTGTTAAACATTATTTTATTAAAACTACAGTTATGCAAACATTTCAGATAGTTTGCAGTTCACTATATTTTAATACGAAAAAAACAAGACTTCAAATATCGACTTTCCAATTATAAGTTTTTATTTTTATATATCTAGAAATTATTTCGAAAAAGCCGCATTTTTTTCAAATATTCAATTTGATTTTCTAAATTTCATTGCGTTTTTTTCTTTTCACAATCGTTGAAATTTATTGCAATCGTTGCAGGGATTTCCAATTTGTTTTGTTGCGATAAGATAAAACAAG
Source organism: Drosophila kambysellisi (assembly GCA_035042185.1). Taxonomy (NCBI): domain Eukaryota; kingdom Metazoa; phylum Arthropoda; class Insecta; order Diptera; family Drosophilidae; genus Drosophila; species Drosophila kambysellisi. Next base: position 7,377,074 of record JAWNLS010001251.1, on the reverse strand, counting down.
TGGAATATAGATATATATGTATGTAAAGATACACAAACTAGGAATTGTAAAAGCTGTTAAAGATATTATCTAAGATTTGTAGGAAACACGGAAAGAGAATGTTTACCATAAGATGTGATAAGATGCAGCTGAATCAGCTCATTATTATTCATCTTAGATCTATAGGGTTCTAAATAGGAATTAGCTTCTTCTTCTTCTTCTCAACTCTCAACACGATAATAAAGATATTACACAAATTGTATGCTAAAAATTAACGATGTGTTCACCTTTGAGTGCCTGACTTGGCAATAAAAAACCTTTTTCGTAGATGAGTAATGAAAAGAGTTTTGTTTGTTTGTTTGTTATTTTTTTAGGTTTTATTGTGCTGTTTTTTGTGTAGAGTGGGAACATATGTGTTTTCCCAGAAAAGCTCTTAAAGATGCGCCTAGCATTATTTTGTTGCTGACTGCAATTGTGATTTTGTCATTTCGGGCAATTTCCTGTCTCAGCGAACGAGGTCAACAATTCACATAAATAAGTTAAAAATTGCAAACAACAACAACAATGCTTAATGGCCAATGGTTGCAGTTGCAGTCGCACTTTTCTTATTGCCGTTGTTGTTGTTGTTGTTGTTGGTAATTAAAAAAAATGCACTTGCAACGCACCCAAACAAAATGCTAATCAAATAAGCAAAACAGCAGCTGCAGATGCGATGTTGTTCTTGAGTGGTTGGTTGCAAGACCAACAAGCTGTTTGCCAAGCCCATCAACAACATCCGTCAGCAGCACCAGCAGCAGCAGCAGCAGCAGCAGCAGCACCAGCTGCCTCCAGCTCCCATATATATATTTTTAATATACCTTGCCACCAGCTATCATAAATTGCATAATTATACTCGTATGCATATGCGTACAACAAATGGCCAACAATAATTGTGCACCTTTCGATACCATGAAAATATTCATATTTCATTCAGCCTGTTTTTTATATTTGTTTTTTTTTTTTTTGTTACACAAGCGGCCAAACTTGATTAAGCTTGGTTGTGTAAAGTCATTCCCTCTTTAATTACGATATATAATTGGTATCCACCTCTTGAGAGTAACTTTTAGATTTATAATTGTTGTTAAAGCTGCAGCAAAACTTAAGCTTAATGCTTTGGAAACTTATCAATTTATTGCCAAATTCTGGATTTTTTATTAAGCAAGAATCCACAAAAGAGGTTAAAAGACTTTGGTTAACACTTCAATTAGCTAAAATCAAAAATTAGATATACATTTTTAAAACCTGTTAAGAGTTTTGGTAGATGTCTTAAAAACTAATTGATCTCTTTGGGTTGCAAGATCATATTTCATATTTTCTGTGAAGCAACATTTGAGTGTCATCAGCGATTATTTAATAGACTGTATGACTATAATTAATTAATAATATGTCTCGTTGTTGGTTTATTTTTTCTACCTCTTCATCTTTTATTTACTGGAATATTAATAACAACGCCCAGCATAAAAAATTCACCTTCATCGCCTTATCGAGCCTCATTTATGAGCTCCCATATCTTATCGCAAAGCTCGTAATTAATTTGATGAATGCCAATTAATTGGGCAGCCAAAAAAAAAGCTCAGAAAACATGGCCATCACTTTCAGTCGTAAGCTGAATCGATTTTCAGATTTGTTGGCCAAGTTCAGCCGTCAAAGGTGGCTTTAACGTTTGTGGGCCGCCACGATTTGCATAATGCAACCAGCAACAGACACTTGCCACGCATTTCTTCATGCCTCTTCTATTTTTTTTTTGTTATCTGTGCGACAAATGCGATTTATTTGCCCTTCCCCTTTGCTGTTGTTTTTGTGGCTCTTTGGCTTTGTGTATGACTAACTATGTCCAGTTCCACTTTGGATACTCGCCACAACGCACACAAAAAAAAAACAAAAAAAAATCCAAAGAAAATTAAATCCCAAATTTTACGAAAATTATAAAAGCCCAATAATAGTTTTGGTCTTAAACAACTTGGCATAATTATAAGGCGCTTGTGATATAACCCCAAAAATCTTGACACTTATCTGTGAAATTTCGTCGAGTTGTTGATTTTCCCTTCTTCATTGTATTTTTGTATTTTTCTTTCCATTCGTTGTTATTTTTCATTTTTTTTTATGATTAAACATTTATCATTGTACGAGAGGCGCGCTGTTATCAAATCAAAAGCCGCAAAAAAAAAAAATAAAAAAAAGGTGACACATTTTTTTTTTTTTAACATAATAAAAGAAAAACAAACAAAAAAGTCAAGACTATATAATACCTATATTTAATACACGTAACAAAGTGCAAAAAAAAAAAAATAATAATAAACCAAACAACGCAGTCGCATTTTTGAGCTTTCAGCGCAAGCGTTAAGATCGCTCCGATCTTGGCCAGCTCAGTAGGCTGAAACAAGTGACTGGAAAAAGTAGGTAAAGTGGCAAAAGTGCATTTATATTTACAAGTATATATAAAAATATATATATATTATATATATAGACCACGTGATTACTATCAGTGTCTGTGACCAGCTCGTGCCTCAAAGTGTGTTCTGGCAATCAGCTTCGATCGGGTGGCCGCTCAATTAGCGAACGAATTTTTGTTGTTCGCTAAAATTTAAATAAAACAACAAATAATACAAAAAAACAAGAAAAAACAAGAAAAAGTATGATTGATAATCGGTGTAAAAAATCTTAATTGCTAAGCGAAAAGTTCTCAACGTGGGTAATTATTTATTTAACGTTTGCCCCGCGCGGTTCACTTGTGCGCAACTAAAGAAACAATAAATAACAAAAACAAGACAAATAAAAGACATCAACTATTAAAAAAACACACTGTGAAAAAAAAAACAGACTCCAACAACAAAAATAAACACACGACTTTGATGTCAGTCCCAGTGAATACAAAGCAATCTCAATCATAAGATATTTTTTACACTGAAGCACACATAATAGCAGATGTCCAATCCTAGATAACGACCATAAAAAACTTTAATCACGACCCGATGTGAAATGTTCTCGACAAACAGCAAATTTCTTGGCTCTTTAATCTTTAATCGACACACTCAAGAAACATACAAACAAATGCATTCCTGATTGATAGAGATTAAAAATAACTACGTAGATTGCAAATAACAATTGATAAGAAAGTTTGCACATTCCAAATGTGTGTTCTGTTCTCCAAACATAATTCAATTTGTGGAACTATTAAAAGATATTATCATAAAAAAAAATACAGGAAGATATTTCAACAGAAACTAACTTTGAAATTTCAGTTTAAAGCGCTTGAAGGATCATATTACACTGGATTAATTAGAAAAATTACAATATGAAAATGCTTTTAGCTTGAAATTTGTTCCTTACTTATTTTTTACTCAAAACAATTAATCACTCTTGGAGATTTTCCATAAAAAACCTGTGCAGTATTTATTATGTTTTTATACACTCAAAAAAATATCATCTCAACTTTAGAGTATGACCAGATTCGAGAAACATTTGAATGCGCAAATTTCATTACTTTTTGCATTTATATATATATTTAATTTTATTAATATTTTATTTTATTAATAAATATTTTTGACTTTTGGCTTTCTAAATATTTCTTCAAGAAAAACTTTTCAAATCAATTTATTTATTTTATATTTTCATTTTTTAGACAATTATCACAAGTGCTCTATTTTTTGCAGTTTTATTTCCTTGTCGGGCATATTGAGTAAATCCCATTTAAGATTCAGTTAAGTCAAGTAGGGCATTCCATGTGCCAACTCGCCCAAAGAAATTTTATAATTAAAGACTTGTTTATTTATTACTTAACTGACGAGATAAGAATTGCGTGCAGCAATAAAGAACAGCCAAAGACAGGTGATATCAGTGAGGGCCAACTGATAATCCCCGACAGAAAATGCGTATTTCCAGATTGAGTTTCTTTATTATTAGGCAGTTGAAATCTGTTGTGTGTGCTTCATTCAGGGTTTAAATTCCGTAACTCAATGACAAATGACAAATTGCAGTGCTACAAGCGCTTTATGCGCCACAACAACTGCCACATGGATCGCGGTGGTAACAACATAATCCTTGGCCTGGCGAGCGTGCTGGGCTTGATTGGAGGCGCCTATCTGCTACAATGTGGAGCCCATCATCTAGTAAGGTGAGTTCGGACCACCAACCAGCTGAACTCAACTACGTGAGCAGCACGATTAAAGCCCCAACCTGGCGTTGCACGTGCAGCGAATTATTGAGAGAGAGAGACAGAGAGATATCTGCAGCTGGAGTTGGACTCTGCTTTGCACAGCTTCATTTTCATTTTTTTAGATTTTCATTTTCAGTTACGTGTTGCTCGTTTCGCTTTGGCTTTGATTACGTTCGCGTGTGAGAAATATAAAAACAACAACAACAACAACAGAAAATGTACAAAAACAATTCCAAAAGTATTTAAAAAATTGCGCATAAAAAACTGATTTGACATAATTGATGTTGAGTTTGCTTTTTGTTTGTGTGCTTCTAATTTGGCAGGTGGCTCAGAGCTCCAAGCCCAAAGCTCCCATTTTATTGATTTCCTTAGTTGCTTGTGTAATCACTTTATTCGCCAATAGCTGTAATTGGTCAACAATAGCGGTCCGTTGCCAATTTCGATTTGTATCGATTATTGTTTACCGTTGTACAATTTCGTAACAATGCGACACAAATTTGGCAAGCAAACAGGCCCAAAGACTCCAGCGGATATCGTTAAGAACATCAACAGCACCATTTAACGGTGTCTGAAGTGGCATTAATAATTAGCCACAAATATTCCATTATCTTTTCGTATAGTTTTAATGTTTTTTTTTTTTCTTTTTTTGTTACTGTTTTCTTTTGTTGACTCAAGTTAATTAGATATTTGTTTATTGTATTGTATTGGCAGTATTTACATTATTTCCATATTTCAATTGTGTAAACAACAATCAGCTGACTTTTTATATACGAACAAAGCTCACTTTCAGTACAATTGGAAACTGGCTTAGAAATGTGTAGCAGAAAACTGAAAACAAGAGACGCTTCATGCATAAATGGAAAGTCTGGCTTATGGTTTATAATTACAATTAACGCCTGTCAACATTAGTTGGCCAAAGTATTTAATGTGTCTGTTCATGCTACACTAGCAGAAAAAGTTCATTAAGAAACTGAGTACCCAAAAAAAAAATGATTAAAGATCGTGTTATATGGGAATGGTTTTAAAGAAGAAAATGGTTATAATCCACCCAACAAAAAAACTTTAATATGCTTTTAAGGCTTCAAGTGAGCTTAAATTGATTGAAGCTTTTCAATTAGATGCGCTGAAAGCCTAAAGCTTAACTTAACTTTATTTTAAAGTTTTTATTTTAAAATCTAGAAATGAAAATGCAATTGAAATTCAATTGTTTAATTAACACATTTTTGTTGGGATTGCTTCTAGAATTTCTTAATGCGACTCTAAATGAGAATAAAAACTGGTTGATTTGAAATTCAAGTCACATGCGCAGCAAGTGAAAACGCACAAGTAAATGTGTAACAAATGTGACAGAGAATCTTTCTTTTTATGAAAGTGGTTAAGCAGCACTCAAATCTAGTTTTAAACTGTTGGAAAAACGAACAATTTCTACAACTATAAAAAAGAACTAGTTGCTCATTCACAATAAGCATTGCATACCCACAGGGGCGCAGCTAAAAATCAAAGCATACTTTCAGGCTGTACCTGCTTAAAGGTCAGGCAAAATCACGAGCGAATTTCGTACAATGAATAATTAACATTTTAAATGTTGTGCAAATTGCTTAGGCACATATTTGCAGTAAAAACTAGTGCCTGTAAATTGCTGATGTTGTTATCGGTGATCAAGCCGCCAGCCGAGAAATTAGCCACTAAGGCTTTGACACTGACAATGAAACTCAAAGTCAAGTACATTAAATAGAATACACAACATTTAGCGATATTTAAATGATATATTATCTGGTGAATCATTTGTTTTCATTTTTTGTTTTATAGTTTTTTTTTCTTTTATATTCTGAAAAACAAAGAACCCGTTTTGTTCTGGGCGCCAATTATTAATCAACTCATTAGACATCCAAACATACCAATAAATTAATAAATTCCTCTGTCTACAATTTAAAACAAAAGAATATGCATAACTTTGTTTAAATATAATACCCGTTTTCCGAATTTCATTTTATTTTAAGCAGATAAAATTTTTTGCAATGCGTAATGAAATCATTATTATTAAGCAAAAAGAATTGCCAGTCAGACTGTGACAATTAATCAAAATTAAAAGTGAATTTGTCTGTTGCTGTGGCTGCACCATCAGCTGTCCATTACTCTTCTATGTCTCTCCACGCTCTCTCTTTCTCTCTCTTTCGCGCTCATCCCTCAGGTGTTCTATAGCGTAACGCGTGAATTACTCAAAAACCTAAAAAACTCTTACGTCATCAACGAGTTTGCTTCTTTTTTTTTTTGTAGTTGCCTGTCTATTTATCCATCCGCTAGTTTAGGTGTACGTTCACGTATGTTTGCCAGACTTACTCTCGCTGCTATCGCTGCTCTCTCGCGCCGTCTGCCGCCTCTCTGCTTTCTATGCGAAAACCGGCATAAAACCTGAGCTTGGCGTCTCTGCCAGCGTCGCTGTCAGTCGCTCAGCTGTTGAATGTGCTGTGCGCTCAAAGCGAACTGCGCATAACAAAACCAAAGCTGGTGCGAGAAAGTTGTCGGCGCGCTTCGAATAAAGCTGACAAGAAAAAAATACAAAAAAAAAAATACAGACACATTCAAAAGTGCAAATTGAAGCTCAAAATTCGAAAATAGTAGAAAGCAATTAAATTTTGGTGCCATGCTAAGCCACAGCCGCCAACACTGTGACAAAAATAATTACTGTATAAATTCAAAAACACAACAGTCACTGACTCAAACAGCAAACAGATATTCAAAAAAATAGAAACAATCAAACATAAAACGCAATACAAGCAACACGTGAAGGGAGATAAGAGAAGAGACAGCATGTTGTTCTCCTCTGTTGTGGTGTGCCAAGTGGAAAAGATACTCTGCACGCCCATCAGCCTTGCCGTATTCGCCTTCCTCTTTATGGCGTGCACAATGGAGGTGGTTCTACTGAAGCTCACCACAAGCGCCCACATCTTTGGGCGGCCGCCCAATCACGATGATTGGGGCGGGGATGAGGGCAACGAGTACGAGGAGGAGGATATCTACTATGAGAATCTAGAGAACAACTATGAGCATTGGGCGCGCAGGCGCATGCGATACCATCAACGACAACAACAGCTGCTGCTGGCACAGCAACAACAACAGCAGCAACAACAACAACTGTAGTTTATTTATAAATTTCTTACCAATGTGTATATAGTACGACTGAGTTCCCTCTAACTGGACAAATCCAAATTTCACAATTTGAGGATTACAATAAATATTACAAATAATTTTTTTTAATAGTTTTCGATTTCACTACGTTGTTTGTCGTGTGTCTGTCTGTTGTCTGTTTATGTGCACAATATGCTAAGTTTTCTGCGAATTGAATGAAGTCAAAAACGAAAAGAAAAATTTGTGTATTATTTGGTATTTTGTGCACGTTGTTAACAGGCAATACATTATATGTACATATATATAGAAAATCGCATTGTTGTAGATATACAAATTTGATTATTCGGTTTCAATTACGTTCATTTGTTTTGTATAGAAATTTGCATAAATTGTAAATGACTGACATAATCATAATATCTTGACGTTACACAACTAAAATGCAAACAACACACATATATTATATAATATAAAGTACAACATTTATTTATAACGCCTAGTATTTAAAAGTGTTTAAGGTTCATTTTGTGTGATGTTTCCATATATACAATTTCATCTCTGTGCCTAGTCTTGTAAGCTTTTATAATATATAGTCCAATAAACAAAAGTAGCTTAAAAAAAATAATATATATATATATAATTTATTGCCAGTCATCGCTTTTTATTTTTATGGGATTTTTCTTTTCCTCGTTGTTACCGTTGCCGCTGCTGCTGCTTATGCGGTTTTCTGGTCGAACTGGTTTTTCGGGAGTTTGTTTGGCTTCCGCATTTTCACTTATGCAATTAACCAATTCCATACATTCAAAAGAGAGTGCGAAAATTGCTAAACCTTAATTATAGTCTCAATTGCGTGGCTACGGAACTTGTTTCAAATCAAAGTATCAAAAAAAAAAAAAAAACCGAAATGTTTACCCGTTTATACACAATAATCGGCAAATCGAAACACAAATTATAAATAAAACAGAAATTAGCAAACACCGTCACCTTCACAGAGTTGTTTAACCTTTTGGCAACATATTTCTGTTGCTGGTATTTTTGAATGTTCTCCGTCACAAACTTGGAGCTAACTGATACGAGTTTGGACAAAAAGGAAAGTATGCAAACTGCGAGAAGTGGAATTGTGTCAAGAATGGGCGCTAAAAATCTTCAATATAAATAGAGTTCCAGTTATTCAAAATTAGCATAAGTTCTATTCAACTAAGCTTTTTTCATATATTTATTTAATGCCAACTTAAGTTAGTCGAAACAAAAATTAACAAACAAATACGTAAAGTGATAAATAGATTCAATTAAAATTGAATATAACATTTAAGTTAAGAAATAAATATTTATCAGAAGTCTAGGGTTATTATTGATTTCAAATGTTTGATCTTTCTTTTCTTGCAGCAAAATAGTCGATAAGAAACCGAAGAAGGAAAATGAGGGCAAGGAGCAGCACAGCTGCAATGTCTGCTGTGCAGACCTGGATTTAAGCAGTGCCAAAAAGTAAGTGAAAAAAAACACTTTCTCTCGGTTCGCTTTCCTAACTAGTTGCACTATCTCGGTAGTTATGTCAGATGTTGCACATGTGGCAAGTGCGTGTGCCGCAGCATCAAATGCGCGGAATGGCGGCCAAAGGCTGCCCAATGGGAATGCGAACTGTGCCACAGTTCAAAGCAATCGCTGGAGCAGACCTCCTCATGGGTGGCCGAGCAGATGTCCTTCAACCAGCAGAAGTTCGTCTACCCACTGCGTGCCCGCAGCGAAATCTATATACCCATTAGTGCAGACATGGCCGATTGCACGTTGAGTAAGTAATAAAACATCAGCTAATTTTAGCTCATTGATAGCTAACATAAAACAATTAATCAACAGACTTTGAGAGCGTCAGCCAGATCGGCGCGAATAGTGTGGCCATAATGAATGGAGATGAACGCAACAGGATCCGCGAATATGTTGAGGAAATTGTTGCGGAAATGCTCGGCAGTAATCTTGATCACATCAAAGTCGGACAATTGTCCAAAAGCGAGAACTGTAAGTAACAAACCAGACTCAATCGCAGATTGGCTTAGATTTGATTAGTGAAAATGCAATTCAGTCGGGCACTCCGGAAAAATGAAAAATCGCGACAAATTTGCTCAATTGTTGCGAATTAAAAGAGCAGCGCATTGTTTGAAATTATCATTTGTCTGTCTGTACATATATATATATACATATATATATATTTAAAATCTGCCTTTTGTGTCGCACAAGTGCTCAAAGTACTTATGTACCCAGAAAGTAAATTTACTCTGTGCTGAGTGCGATGAACCAAGTCTCAAATGGTTTTCTTCTCAATTCGCAAATCGCTGCAATTTCGCCTTTCTAAGAATTAGCAAATGTTGTCAATTATTTGAGGAGCCTAAAAGTATGCAGCAGAAAATTACATTTGGAGAATTGGTTTAAAGTCAAAGTTTAATAGTTATTTTTAAGCTCAGCTTTAATTTGTAATTTATTTTCTTCTGAACTTATATTTATGTTTGTGAGTTATTGAATTTATTTAGGAACTTACAACATAGCGCTTTAGTTTTAGCTCTCTATATAAAATGGTAAATTATTAAAAAGCTCTCTTTACCAGAAGCATTCTAAAAAAATTTCATAGCATACTTTGTGTTGCTTTGCTTGCAAAAGCTTTGCCAAAGTTCATTGCATACTTTTAATGAAAACTTTTGCACTCACACTCAAACGACACTCACACTCACATAAACACACATACTCACACACACAATTGAACTGCACACAGACATGCAGCTTTTTTATAATTACCATGCGAAACTGAGCAACCTGCTTATCAATCTGGAGAACGCTTTAAGCGCTCGCATGCTCAAAGGAGGTAAGTTCAGCAGTCCTGCGCAGTGTGGCATGCTTGTGCAGCCGTTTCGTGGCACGCTACTAATTAATAAAGTATACCGCGTGTTATCTAAATTGGGTTAACCTACTCGTATCGCGGCATGAATCATGGCCATATAAATCATATTTCTAAATTGCACGTAGATAGCATTATCAATTAGTGTGTGCTTGTATACGTAATATTGCAAAACTGTATTGAAATCAAGAAGAATACCATAGCTAAATTCTTTGACTATCAGTAAATAATAAAGAAAAACACAAACAACAACATTAAAAACACACAACTAAAATCGCGGTCAACACTCGTTGATAACAGCAACAGACACTCACACACTCACGACAGCTTGTGATAAGGCCAAGTGTATGCGGGTCTGATAAGAGCCGTGTGTAGCTCAATTGAAATAACCGACAAGTACAACACTAGGTAAGCACTAAAGCTATGTAGCGACAGTTGGCCTTAACCAGATGACAAACTGAGATACACTCGCATTAATCATACGCAGCGTACGCCGACATTGTTCACCAACGGGTTCGTCTAACAGCTGCAAATTGACAATTTACACGGCTACTCGAGTTTTCAACTTCAGAGCTATTTTTTTGTTACTGAAGTTTTCGTTTAAGTTTTGACAGCACTTTTAACGGCCACTCGTCATTATGTGTTAGTGAAATAAATTAAAGACACGCTAACACGCCGATTTCAAATAAACATGTCAATCATAATCAGAAGATTGCAAAGAAAAAAAAATAACTACAATATTATGAAGGTAATAGACCTGTTACCTATACAGGAAACATGAGAATTTCAAACTTCATTTAGTGAGGCGTGCTGCGAAAATTAATGGCATATTTTGTAGTAATTTTCCATCATCAAACTTGATGAACAGAAATCTCTCAGAGACTTCTTATGTGGTGCGTAGGTCTATAGCTTGTAGCCTATAGCTAAAAGTTATCTTCAGATGCTTGGAGATAATTATCAAAGATTTCGCATTGCTATCGAGAACGCTCTTTTCTTCGCTTATAACAGTAATTTTTTTATATATATGTATAAGGCAGACATAATTCTTCAAATTTCTCCCTATTATAAAAATTTAGAATTGATGCCTAATACAGTCAGAGAAACATTTTGTAGCTTAAGAAGTCTATGAGAATTCTTAGCCATGTCCCTAAATCCATTTAAAGATATTCATTAATTCTTTTGCCAGCTTTAGCAAATTGGCCGCAATGAGTGTGAATATCGAAATGCCTCAATACACAAAAGCGAACTGTTTGTATGCCATTACAAAGCTATAGTTAGCTATAGATAACTGTGTGTGTGTGTGAGTGTTTGTCTGTGAATGTATTTGTGAGCACGCTCAGCTCACACGCTGGCGCTGGTGCTGTTGCTGCTGCTGCTGCTTCTGCTGCTTGCGGCAGTTGCCGGACGCAACGCGCTCTGATCGCAACGTTTTTGGCCGAGCGCCGAGCAGCCAAAAGCCGGGTGAAAAAAAAGTTATTACTTTACGTCAACGTGTTCAAAGTAAAAGCAACAAAATTTAACTTAAAACACTTAACGTGATAATGAAAACATACAAAGAAGAAAGAAAAAAAAGAAAAGTAAAATGAAAAAGACGCATAATACAAAAGCAACACTTGCACACTTTTCGCTTATGCAGATAACAGATAACACACACACACACAAACACAGACAAACACACACACACACAAACACAGACAAACACATACACTCTAGATGATACTCAGTTGTGAAAGCAGCTCATAAGTTATCAACAACCTTGACCCTCTACATAAATTAGAAGCGAGAAATATGAAATAATAAATACAAATTCAAAGCTTTAAACGTGGCCTAAACAGCGAACCAGGAAAAATGTTTAATCAGCGTTAATAAATATTAATGATGATGGCTTCAAGCGAACAACACTATACAATATGCAAAACTCAAATGCCGCACGACTTAAATAATATTTTTATTTTTATTTTTAAAACTGATGTGAGATAACACAAAATTCAACATAAAACTTAAAAAACTAAACTAAACTTGATATTGCTTGTAAAGTAATTTTCAACTGAACTCTGAACTGAACTTGACTCTCTGTGCACCTTGTACAGAACAATTATATATATATATATATGTATGTATGCATTATAAATAGGTATGATCTGGTCCGGCTAAGGTTCAGCTTAAGTTGAGATTTCAGGTTCAGGTTCGGATTTGCTTCATTAATGATACTCGTATGCAAAGTGAGGCAGATACATTTCAATCTTTGACATTTTGTGTACACAATTCAATGACTAACGGCACTCAAGCGATACACACAAACACAAACACACACACACACACGCACTTACACACAATGAATATGTCAGAGAGGCGTCGAAGTAAGCGATAAAGAAATTTTAGTGCCTTTTGTTAAAGCTAAATAGATAAAAGCCAAGTTATTAATTATATTTTACCGCAAAAGCTAAATCGCTATTGGCACAAAAGAAGACGCTACGCATATGAATTTTTGCTGTGTGTGTGTGTGTGTGTGTCTCTGTGTGTGTTTGTTATAAATGCGATTTTCAGGTTGAACAAGCCTACACTTAAATATATATATTTAATGTATTTTCTGCCTGGACTTTACGCTGACTGCTCAAGCGTTCAGCTCACCCCAAATCAAAATAAATGAATATTTTTGTATGTTTTTCTTTGAATTTGTGTCGACCACGCGGCGTATGCGTAATTTGCTAGTATTACATGAGTGTCAGTGTGTGTGTGTATTTGTGTGTGTGTATTTGTGTGTATCTTTAATTGAAGCATAACATAAATATTTACCCATGCCAAATAAACAAATAAAAGCAATACGGAATTAGCGACTGTTAACTAAAAACAATAAACAAATATTGCAAATATTGCAAATATAACGAAGCCTAAGCAGACCAAGTGAATATTCGAGCTGTTCAAATGCATATGTAACCACTCAATATTGAATACTCTCGTGAATACTTGTGTGATTTGTGTTGCATGCAGCATGGACTTTACGTTGGGCCTGATAACTGGCATGTATGCCGTTGTAGCTGTTATTATATTTTACGTTGTTTACGTCATTGAGGTGAAATTAGGTATGCCCACCTCTCAATAACACACTTACTCACTCACACACTCACTCACTCACTCACACACTCACACACTCACTCACACACTCACTCACACATTCACTTTCTACGCACACTCTCGCAAACTCGCGACTTTTCACTTTTCCATTCATTATTGTTTGATTTGTTAACTATTTTGTTGACTTTCGTGCTAACCATTCGCATATTCTTAGACTCTTAGATCGCTTTTGCTGACCATTTCGCCTGCTTACAGATTTGCCCGCCATTGTCAATGGCCATAATAATAACAACAACAACAACAGCAACAGCAACAACAACAATAACAATGAGCAACTATCGGATATCTCGCAGACGCGTCTGCGCAGCCTCATTGAGAGCATCATTTCTGAAACGCTGCGGAGCAACAATCTCGTGAATCCGAGCGGCGCCGTCTCCGAAATAAGTTTCGACACACGCGGCTCCACGGGGCAACTGTCGAGCTTTAGTAATGGCAACATCAAGAGACGCCACCGCACCGAGCACTATTTTGAGCCAAAAATCTATCAGGATCTGTTGGCCACAGCGGTGCTGAATAAGGTAAGACAAATTCATTCGATCAAACGGAGATATATAAAAATTAAATACTTAATCAATTATGTAAAAGCCAAAAGATATAGAATCAGCATAAGATCATCCCCATTAAATTTGTAAGTTATGTGCAAAAGATTTATATATTCTTGATCAGCATAAGCAGGCGAGTCAATATAGTCATATCCAGATATCTGTCTGCAAAATCCGATCATGTAGATCTAGGGTAATTTGGAGGATAGATAATTAGTATAGAATAATAGCAATAAAAGTCACACTCTTCAAGTTATAACCTTCCAAATGATATATAATTTAATTTGACACAACTGTAACCAATTTCATAGAGATAATAATATTTTTAAGAGGTATTGAAAAGATAAAATAATGTTGGTTTAATGTCCTCCTGCTCTTTTCGTCAATGCACAAATTTAGACTATTATTTTTAGCAATTTGCAGTGTTATAATAACTGACCTGCCACAAACAACTGTTGCATGTGGCACAGCTCGTATTGACCTCGCTTGTTATTCCGCCTAATTCGCATCGCCAATTTCTATTTCCGCCTTCGTTCAGTTTTCACTTTCATTTGGTGCTGCACTTGGCGGGTTTCCAATATGGCTTAAAGCTATTTCAAATGCAGGCAACGCTAATTAGTTGCTGGCCATTGTTGCAAGCGTGCGGACGCATTTAACGGAACAAAAACTGAAGAACAACCGCATCAGCTACCACAATCACTAATTGGATCATAGAATTTTCCACCAGAGGAAAAATCTGGATTTTTCCATAATCAAAAATCGTATTTAATTGCTTTTATTGAGCAAACAGTCATGGCAGAGCCAGCGCAACATGTAAATATTACAATATTAAAAAATAGCAGACAGAGTTTATATTGCTTACCCGATTCCTAAAATTATAATTCATATCTTATCAGTCACTAATATATACATATCTTATTAAATCAACATAAGTGCAAAAACTTGGTCAGTAGTCAGTTAGTAGTTTTATTGGGGTACGAAAATCTCAGTCGACTCTTCAAGGCTTAGTTATTTTTAGCTATCTTTTATTCGATCTGGTTTTAGGTACAAGCATGACGTCAGAGCTTAACGAAAGTCTAGATACGGTCGTTTTACAACACAGTGCGGCAAATGTTGTCAGCTACCCTTTTTTCCCATTTCACACCCCGCCTGCTTAAGTTTATATAATTTGTATTGCTCTTTTGCACAGATTGCGGACAAGGAGGGCAATACCAGACTTATAACGGAAAGTACACCGGACCAGGGTGCTCACATCATTGATGAGAATTACAATGCCGAAGCGTTGAGCACCACGTCCGGTAGTTCAATAGAACCACGCAGCGATTGCAGCCTCACCGATCATGAACTGCAGCTCAATGTAAGCACTTCTCACATGAATTATAAACCCGACTATATATACATATATATACCCTATCATTGCAGCCTGAAAAATCCGATGTGCATGCAAGCTTACAATTGGATTTGGAGCGAGAATCGGTCTTGAGTGACTATATAGCCGCTCACATGGTGCCACTGCCAGACTTCTCAGCATCCGTTACCGAATCTGAGGATGGTGAGTAGAGAAGAACCCAATACCAGAGGAATTATGATCTGATTTTACACCCAACTTCTACCAGATGTTGTCTCAATGTCATCGAGCATGGTCGGCGATGGCACCTGGGAGGATAATTGGCTCTTCAAGAAGAAGCGCAACACCCTCCAAAGCTCGGGCACACCGAGCAGCATTGGCATGTTGGTGCCGGCGCCGAAAGAGAATGTGCGTGCTCAGATCGGCGATCGAACTGCCGATGAGGTTAGCGATCTGTCCGAGATGGGCTCGGATGCAGAGGAATCGATAGATTTGATGCGCTGCAATGACCTGAATGATCGGTTATTGAGCAAGCATCTGATCGGTGGACAGAATACAAAACTCGTGCTCGATGAGCTCGTGGATCGCACGAGTTTGACCTCAAATACTTTGCCAGCGGAGCATGAGCCCGCTTTTATCGAGACTACAAATCCGCTCGTTACACAGCCGGCCACAGTTGCAGCCGTAGCAGAAGAGCAAAAAGTAGCTGAGCTACTGGAACCACCACCACCAATGACTTTCCAGGATGATCATGAAAATGAGAATATACCCATCCAGACACTTATAGCAGGTAATTGCACAAATACTTTTTACCATTACAAATCCATCCCATTCACTATTCCTTAATGCTAACCGATTCATTGACACAGTATTATCTGCCCCTAAGTTTGATTAGTTTAAGTGTCTTAGACCCCTAGTCCATCTTGTAGCCCAGTCGGAACACACCCGTATTGTAATTCAGCGTATCTGTGCATAGTTTTGAAGCAGCGGCATTCAGCAGTCGTTTGTGTTACAGCAGCTCCATGTGAATCAGATGATATCTGCGATCTCGAGGGCTGTACAGGCTTCGGAGACGTTGAATACTTGGATGATAGCCTGCTGGCCGAAAAAACCCCTTCGGTTATTGAAATACTTGCAGCCATGGCTCTGGGACCAATGCTAGCAGTTCCAGCATCCGAACAACCTCCGGTTATGAGCGCCACGGAAATTCACACACTTAAGGAACTTAGTGATTTGGCTCTTGCCGAGATCAACGCCCGCACAATGGAGTTAGCATTTCATTCGCTGGACATCATAGATGAGGAGTTCACAGATGCACAAACAGGTCCTGCCCCAGAAAATGAAGATGAATTCTTCGAACTAGAAAGTATACCAGACCCAGATTACGACTTTGCTGATGCTCCAGCACTCCAGCTCTCTGTAGAAGTTGAGGATGTTGCTCCTTCAGAAGTAGTTTTAGAGCAACAAGTTGCTCCCGAGGAATCTCCTGCACCAGCAATTGAGGATGTTGCTACAGAAACGCTACCAGTAGCTCCAGCACCAGCTACTGAGGAGGTTGCTACTGCAGAAATAGTTTCAGAGCAACAAGTTGATCCCACGGAAACTCCAGTACCAGTAACTGAGGATATTGCTCCTGCAGAAGTAGTTCCACCAGCAATTGAGGATGTTGCTCCTACAGAAGTACTTTCAGAGCAACCAGTTGCCACTGAGCAATCTCCTGTATCAGCAATTGACGGTGTTCCTCCTACAGAAATAGTTTCAGAGCAACAGGTTGCGTCCGAGGAATCTCCTGCACCAGAAATTGGGCATGTTGCTGGTACAGAAACGCTACCAGAAGCTCCTGCACCAGCTACTGAGGAGGTTGCTCCTGCAGAAGTAGTTTCAGCGCCACCAGTTGCTGACGAGGAAATTCCTCGTCCAGCAATTGAGAATGTTGCCCCTGCAGAAGAACTTTCAGAGCAACCAGTTGCCCCCGAGGAATCTCCTGTATCAGCAATTGAGGATGTTGCTCCTACAGAAAAAGATTCAGAGCAACAAGTTAATACCACGGAAATTCCAGCACCTGTAACTGAGGATGTTGCTCCTACAGAAATAGTTTCAGAATCTTCTGCACCAGAATTTGGGCATGTTGCTCGTACAGAAACGCTACCAGAAGCTCCAGCACCAGCAACTGAGGAGGTTGCTACTGCAGAAGTTGTTTCAGAGCCACCAGTTGCTTCCGAGGAAACTCCTGCACCAGCAACTGAGGAAGTTGCTCCTGCAGAAGTAGTTTCAGAGCCACCAGCTGCTTCCGAGAAAACTCCTGTATCAGCAATTGAGGATGTTGCTCCTACAGAAATAGATTCAGAGCAACAAGTTGATACCACGGAAATTCCAGCACCTAAAACTGAGGAAGTTGCTCTTACAGAAATAGTTTCAGAGCAACAAGTTACTTCCGAGGAATCTCCGGCATCAGAACTTGAGCATGTTGCTCGTACAGAAACGCTACCAGAAGCTCCAGCACCAGCAACTGAGGTGGTTGCTCCCGCAGAAGTTGTTTCAGAGCCACCAGTTACTTCCGAGGAAACTCCTGCACCAGCAACTGAGGAGGTTGCTCCTGCAGAAGTAGTTTCAGAGCCACCAGTTGCTTTCGAGGAATCTCCTGCACCAGTAATTGAGGATGTTGCTCCTGCAGAACCAGAAGCTCCAGCACTAGCACCTGAGGAGGTTGCTCCTGCGGAAGTTGTTTCTGAGCAACAAGTTGTTTCCACGGAGGCACCAGTAATTCCCGATGTTGCTTCAGCAGAAACGTTATCAGAAGCCCCAGCACCAGCAAATGAGGAGGTTGCTCCTGCAGAAGTAGTTTCTGAACAACCAATTGCTCCCGAGGAATCTCCTGCACCAGCAATTGAGGATGCAGCTCCTGAAGAAACGTTAACACAAGCTACAGCCCCAGCAACTGAGGAGGTTGCTCCTACAGCAATAGTTTCAGAGCAACAACTTGATCCCACGAAAATTCTAGCACCAGTAACTGAGGATGTTGCTCCTGCAGAAGTAGTATCAGAGCAACAAGTTGCTCCCGAGGAATCTCCTGCACCAGTAATTGAGGATCTTGCTCCTGCAGAACCAGAAGCTCCGACATTAGCAACTGAGGAGGTTGCTCCTGCGGAAGTTGTTTCTGAGCAACAAGTTGTTTCCACGGAGGCACCAGTAATTCCGGATGTTGCTTCTGGAGAAACGTTATCAGAACCCCCAGCACCAGCAAATGAGGAGGTTGCACCTGCAGAAGTAGTTTCTGAGCAACAAGTTGCTCCCATGGAATCTCCTGCACCAGCAATTGAGTATGTTGCTCCTGCAGTAGTAAAGTCAGAGAAACGAATTGCTCCCGAGGAATCTCCTGCACCAGCAATTGAGGATGTAGCTCCTGAAGAAACGTTAACACAAGCTACAGCACCAGCAATTGAGGAGGTTGGTCCTACAGAAATAGTTTCAAAGCAACAAGTTGATCCCGCGAAAACTCCAGCACCTGTAACTAAGGATGTTGCTCCTGCAGCAGTAGTTCCAGAGCAACATGTTGCTCCCGTGGAATCTCCTGCACCAGTAATTGAGGATCTTGCTCCTGCAGAACCAGAAGCTCCGACATTAGCAACTGAGGAGGTTGCTCCTGCGGAAGTTGTTCCTGAGCAACAAGTTGTTTCCATGGAGGCACCAGTAATTCCCGATGTTGCTTCTGCAGAAACTTTATCAGAACCCCCAGCACCAGCAAATGAGGAGGTTGCTCCTGCAGAAGTAGCTTCTGAGCAACAAGTTGCTCCCGTGGAATCTCCTGCACAAGCAATTGAGGATGTTGCTCCTGCAGAACAAGAAGCTCCAGCACTAGCAACTGAGGAGGTTGCTCCTGCGGAAATAGTTTCAGAGCCACAAGTTGATCCCGCGGAAACTCCAGCACCTGTAACTGAGGATGTTGCTCCTGCAGAAGTAAAGTCAGAGAAACCAATTGCTCTCGAGGAATTTCCTGCACCAGCAATTGAGGATGTAATTCCTGAAGACACGTTAACACAAGCTACAGCACCAGCAACTGAGGAGGTTGCTCCTACAGAAATAGTTTCAGAGCAACAAGTTGATCCCGCGAAAACTCCAGCACCTGTAACTGAGGATGTTGCTACTGCAGCAGTAGTTCCAGAGCAACATGTTGCTCCCGTGGAATCTCCTGCACCAGTAATTGAGGATCTTGCTCCTGCAGAACCAGAAGCTCCAACATTAGCAACTGAGGAGGTTCCTCCTGCGGAAGTTGTTTCTGAGCAACAAGTTGTTTCCATGGAGGCACCAGTAATTCCGGATGTTGCTTCTGCAGAAACGTTATCAGAACCCCCAGCACCAGCAACTGCGGATGTTGCTCCTGCAGAAGTAGCTTCTGAGCAACAAGTTGCTCCCGTGGAATGTCCTGCACAAGCAATTGAGGATGTTGCTCCTGCAGAACAAGAAGCTCCAGCACTAGCAACTGAGGAGGTTGCTCCTGCGGAAATAGTTTCAGAGCCACAAGTTGATCCCGCGGAAACTCCAGCACCTGTAACTGAGGATGTTGCTCCTGCAGAAGTAAAGTCAGAGAAACCAATTGCTCTCGAGGAATTTCCTGCACCAGCAATTGAGGATGTAGCTCCTGAAGACACGTTAACACAAGCTACAGCACCAGCAACTGAGGAGGTTGCTCCTGCAGAAGTAGCTTCTGAGCAACAAGTTGTTCCCGTGGAATCTCCTGCACCAGCAACTGATGAGGTTGCTCCTACAGAAATAGTTTCAGAGCTACAAGTTGATCCCGCGGAAACTCCAGCACCTGTAACTGAGGATGTTGCTCCTGCAGAAGTAGTTCCAGAGCAACAAGTTACTCCTGAGGAATCTCCTGCACCAGCAATTGAGGATGTTGCTCCTGCAGAATTACTTTCTGAACTAGTTTCAGGCCAGAAAGGTGCTTCTGCGGAAGCTCCAGCAACAGAAATACAGAATGTTGCTTCTGCAGAAACGTTACCAGAAGCTCCAGCACCAACAACTGAGGAGATTCCACCTGCAGAAGTAGTTTCTGAGCAACAAATTGCTCCAGCGGAGACACCAGCACCAGCAATTGAGGAGGTTGCTCCTGCAGAAGTAGTTTCAGAGCAACAAGTTGCTCCCGTGGAATCTCCTGCACCAGTAATTGAGGATGTTGCTCCTGCAGAAATAGTTTCAGGCCAAAAAGGTGCTCCTGCGGAGGCTCCAGCAACTGTAATTCAGAATGTTGCTTCTGCAAAAACGTTACCAGATGCTCCAGCATCAACAACTGAGGAGGTTGCACCTGCAGAACTAGTTTCAGAGCAACAAAATGCTCCCGCGGAGGCACCAGCAACTGAGGAGGTTGCTCCTGCGGAAGTAGTTTCTGAGCAACAAGTTGTTTCCACGGAGGCACCAGTAATTCCCGATGTGGCTTCTGCAGAATCGTTATCAGCACCAGCAATTGAGGAGGTTGCTCCTGCAGAGGTAGTTTCAAAGCAACCAGTTGCTTCCGTGGAATCTCCAGCATCAGCAATTGAGGATGTTGCTCCTGCAGAACAACAAGCTCCAGCACTAGCAACTGATGAGGTTGCTCCTCCGGAAGTAGTTTCGGAGCAACAAGTTGTTTCCACGGAGGCACCAGTAATTACGGATGTTGCTTCTGCAGAAACGTTATCAGACGCCCCAACACCAGCAACTGCGGATGTTGCTCCTGCAGAAGTAGTTATAGAGCAACCAGTTGCTTCCGTGGAATCTCCTGCACCAGTAATTGAGGATGTTGCTCCTGCAGAACCAGAAGATCCAGCACTAGTAACTGCGGAGGTTGCTCCTGAAGAAGTAGTTCCAGATCAACAAGTTGCTCCCGTGGAATCTCCAGCACCAGCAATTGAGGATGTTGCTCCTGCAGAACCAGAAGGTCCGACACTAGCAACTGAGGAGGTTGCTCCTACAGAAATAGTTTCAGAGAAACAAGTTGATCCCACGGAAACTCCAGCACCAGTAACTGAGGATGTTGCTCCTGCAGAAGTAGTTTCAGAGCAGCCAGTTTCTCCCGTGGAATCTCCTGCACCAGCAATTGAGGATGTTGTTCCTGCAGAACCAGAAGCTCCAGCACCAGCAATTGAGGATGTTGCTCCTGCAGAAGTACTTTCGGGGCAACCAGTTGTTCCCGTGCAATCTCCTGCACCAACAACTGAGGAGGTTGCACCTGAAGAAGTAGTTTCAGAGCAACAAATTGCTCCCGCGAAGGCACCAGCACCAGCAACTGAGGAGGTTGCTCTTGCAGAAGTAGTTTCTGAGCAACAAGTTGCTCCAGCGAAGACACCAGCACCAGCAATTGAGGATGCTGCTCCTGCAGAACCAGAAGCTCCTGCACCAGCAACTGCGGATGTTGTTCCTGCAGAAGTAAAGTCAGAGCAACCAATTGCTCCCGAGGAATTTCCTGCACCAGCAATTGAGGATGTAGCTCCTGAAGAAACGTTAACACAAGCAACAACACCAATAACTGAGGAGGTTGCTTGTGCAGAAGTAGTTTCAGAGCAACCAGCTCCTCTCGAAGAACCTTTAACAAAAGTAATTCAGGTTGCTCCTGCAGAAGTAGTTGCCGAGCAAGAAGTTGTTCCCGGGGAGGCATCAGCACCAGCAATTCCGGATGCTGCTTCTGCAGAAACGTTACCAGAATCTTCAGCCCTAGCAACTGAGGAGGTTGCTCCTCCTGAGGTAGTCTTAGAGCCACCAGTTGCTTCCGAGGAATCTCCTGCACCAGCAATTGAGTATGTTGCTCCTGTAGAAGTAGTTGCAGAGCAAGAAGTTGTTCCCACGGAAACTTCAACACCAGCACCTGCAACTGAGGATGTTGCTCCTGCAGAAGTAGTTTCAGAGCAACGAGTTGCTCCCGAGGAATCTCCTGCACCTGCAATTGAGGATGTAGCTCCTGCGGAAACGTTAACACAAGCTCAAGCACCAACAACTGAGAAGGTTGCTCCTGCAGAAGTAGTTTTAGAGCCACCAGTTGCTTCCGAGGAAGCTCCTGCACCAGCAATTAAAGATGTTGCTCCTGCAGAAGTACTTTCAGAGCAACCAGTTGCCCCCGAGGAATCTTCTGTATCAGCAATTGAGGATGTTGCTCCTGCAGAAATAGTTTTAGAGCCACCAGTTGTTCCCGAGGAATCTGCTGTATCAGCAACTGAGAAGGTTGCTCCTGTAGAAGTAGTTGAAGAGCAAGAAGTTGTTCCCGCGGAAACTTCAACACCAGCACCTGCAACTGAGGATGTTGCTCCTGCAGAAGTAGTTTCAGAGCAACGAGTTGCTCCCGAGGAATCTGCTGTATCAGCAACTGAGAAGGTTGCTCCTGTAGAAGAAGTTGCAGAGCAAGAAGTTGTTCCCGCGGAAACTTCAACACCAGCACCTGCAACTGAGGATGTTGCTCCTGCAGAAGTAGTTTCAGAGCAACGAGTTGCTCCCGAGGAATCTCCTGCACCTGCACCTGCAATTGAGGATGTAGCTCCTGCGGAAACGTTAACACAAGCTCAAGCACCAACAACTGAGAAGGTTGCTCCTGCAGAAACGTTACCAGAAGCTCCAGCACTAGCAACTGAAGAGGTTGCTCCTGCAGAAGTAGTTTCAGAGCCACCAGCTGCTTCCGAGGAATCTCCTGCACCAGCAATTGAGTATGTTGCTCCTGTAGAAGTAGTTGCAGAGCAAGAAGTTGTTCCCGCGGAAACTTCAACACCAGCACCTGCAACTGAGGATGTTGCTCTTGCAGAAGTAGTTTCAGAGCAACGAGTTGCTCCCGAGGAATCTCCTGCACCTGCAATTGAGGATGTAGCTCCTGCGGAAACGTTAACACAAGCTCAAGCACCAACAACTGAGAAGGTTGCTCCTGCAGAAGTAGTTTTAGAGCCACCAGTTGCTTCCGAGGAAGCTCCTGCACCAGCAATTGAAGATGTTGCTCCTGCAGAAGTACTTTCAGAGCAACCAGTTGCCCCCGAGGAATCTCCTGTATCAGCAATTGAGGATGTTGCTCCTGCAGAAATAGTTTCAGAGCCACCAGTTGTTCCCGAGGAATCTCCTGCATCAGCAATTGAGGATGTAGCTGCTACAGAACCAGTAGCTCCACCACTAGCAATTGAGGATGTTGCTCCTGCAGAAGTGGTTTCAGAGCAACGAGTTGCTCCCGAGGAAGCAGGAGCACCAGCAATTGAGGATGATGCTGCTGAAAATGTATTTTCAGAGCAACAGACCGCACCACAGAAATCTGCTGCATCAGCAATTACAGAAATTAGTCCAGAGCACAAAACTGCAACAGCAATTAAGGACACAGAAGTTCCAGAGATACAAGTCGCACCTGAGCAAAAATCGAATTTAGAGGAAGCTCCAGTGCCAACTGTTAAAGGTGTTACGCCTGCAGGAGTAGTTCTAGAGCAAAAAGTTGTTACCTCGGAGGCTTCAGCACTAGCAAATGAGGAGGCTGTTCCTGCAAACGTAGTTCCAGAAATACAAACTGCTCCTCAGGAAGTTGTGCTAGAGCAAAAACGTGCCGCTGATGAAGCTATAGAAAAAGAAGAAGCTGCTCCTGCACAAGTAATACGAGAACAAAAAGTAGCTCTGGCAAAGGAGGTTGCTGGTGCACATATCGCACTAAAGCAACAAGTTGTTTCCGAAATAGCACCAGCATTAACAGAAGCTGCTCCAGCAGAAGAAGCGGGGACTGCAATTGTCCTTTGTGACAAACAACACCCCAATCAGGCGGAAGACACAATTGCCGTTGAAAACTTGACAACTGAGACTGAAGATGAAACCCTAATTAAACAGCAAGCGACCACAGAATCTATGAGCGATAATTCCGCTCTAGGTAAAACGTCTCAAAAGTGCCTACGAAGACAGCCGAATATTGCAGACACAACACCGAGCGATGGAGACTCAGCTGCGAGACCTGTGAACCTCTTAGGGACCATTTGCAAGGTTTACATTAAGGACAAACGACTGTTAGCCACAATCGAGAGACGACGAAGACGCGCTCTCATTATGCACAAATACCTGAGTTCCTTTGACTCATTTGATGAGCCCGTAGATGATGTAGAGTATGGAACACAACACAGTCTTTTAGATGAGCTCAATTCTTATCAGCCCATAAGTTTAGATTATAGTAATGAAAGTGTTGTTTTAGAGCCGACTGGGGAGGATAAAGACTCGCATTTACATTGTAATGAAAGCAAAGAATTCACAACTCATGTGTCTAATGAAACAGTTTCTGATGATCATCATACAGATATTGCCAGTCCGTCATCAATTGACAATGCTGAGCATAGCGACGATGAGTTCTTCATTGTTGGTAGCTTTACAGAAATTGGCTATAACTTTATTAACAATGTTCTCTTCTCAGATCAATTGAGCTCAGACTCAAATCACAGCGCACCCTCGACCACTCAACAGACATTTAATGGCGATTCAGACTCAGTACTCGATTATGAGAATATTTACACGAGTGAAGTTCTGGATGAGTCAATCTCTGGCAGTAGCTTGCCAGCGAATGATGCCACAACCAATACTAACAATGCCACAAATACTAATACAGTTACTAACAATATTACCATGGGCAATACTAATACAATACGAACACGGCCGAATGGTAAACTAACAAATGGTTCACTAAGACGGTCAAACAAGTCGCTTCAACAACAAAATGGCGTCGATTGTGATGATAATGATGTTATTAACATCGATGATGATAATGATGTTGTACTGTTGCGGCGCTTTGCCCCAGGTAACACGCACTTATGGCCAACACAGTCATCACTCGGTGTTTGTTTGTCTCCTCTATTTGCTTTAACTGTTCTGGCTAACTCTTGATGTTCGCTTATGTCTAGCTTAATGTGTTAACCTCATCACAAAGGCGCTTTAACTAACGATCCGATATTGCAGGCTCGATTGCGGAACGCGAGGTCAAGAAATGGTATAATGCCGTCGAAATGCCAAACAATCCGTATGCGCCCGAGGCACTGAAGCAGCGCATCAGCGGCACACAGGAGCGCTTCATGGATGTGCCCAACATAAGTCCAACTGCAGAGCAAAAAGCCCTGGCGCTCAGGACAAATAATGGCGAGAGTAGCCAGCCTGCCAGCCACGTTGAGGATTACAAGCGGTAAGTTGAGCTCCAGATTAAGCATACTAAGCACACTAATTAGCTAACTATACTAATTAGCTAAGCACATCAATTAGCTAAGCTAACGTAGCGAATATAAACCGGAGATGCCTCAAACTCCGTTGAACACAGCTACAAAAGCAAAAAAATAATAGCCCCACAGTCTCAAGTGTCTGTATTGCATTTGAATGCTTTTAGAAGTGGAAAACTCTTTTATTTACTTTTTTTTTAAGAACAGTTATGAAAACTAATGAAAATTAACGAACAAAAAATAGCACAACTTTTAAAGTGTCTGCATAATTTATTAAAATTAGAAATATACAAAAACTCCATTACCTAAAGTTAATTTTTTATTAAAGTTAAATATTTTATACAATTATTATTTAGTTGCTTTCATTTTTCCTGACTCGAAATTTCCAAAAGAAGAATAAGCCACAACTGCATATTTAAGTTTAGCTAAGATGTTTCTTAGATGTTTCCTTCTACAAGTTTTTTCCGTTTTTAATTTTTCAATGTTATGCAAGAAGTAAAGAAGCAATACCAATTTATTTATATATTTTTTTAGAAGTGGATTTCGAATAGAACACACATAGATTCCAAATACTCATCAACTCTTCAACTGCTCTCTCTTTACAGCTACAGTCGCGACTATTACATCAATGATGCGCCTAGTCCAACGAGTGGGCGAACGCCCAGCGGCAGCAGCTTGGAGCCAACTAGTGTTCACACCGATGAGGATATTGTGATCAATGAGGTAAATCAACAACATGAACAACAACAACAAGTACAACAACAACAAGTACAACAACCGCATGGCCGCATTTCAAGTACTAGTAACGTTGCTGACCTCTCACATTGGACGCTGTCGAAGCCCGTGCGGCGCAGCAGCTCGCTTAAGTTCATTAACCAACGTACAAGTATGTCCCCAAGTAGTATGTCCCCTATCCCGTTAAGCCCAGTGGGCAATGCTCATGCAGAGCGTCCGGCCACATCGGCGTCGCATTATCGCGACTCTAGCCTGGGCCTAGATCCGGACTATGATGACTTTGACGTGCGCTCGCAGCGCTCGTGGCGCAGCAGCTGCAGTCGTCAGCAGTTTGGCAGCACGCTGCCTAAACGCCATACGCAATCGTCGCTGAGCCTGCACAGCAATCTTAGCGGCACATCCTTTGGCTCATCCGCATCCAAGAGGCGCACAAGTGGGGCTCAGGGGGTTGGTCCTTCCGCTGCTGTTTTGACGCAGTTCGAGAAACAGCTGCTGCACAAAGACCTCAAGCGGAATAGTTTCCGTGCCGTGTCCGCCACCTCAAAGGATTTCGTTATGAATCCATTGTTCGAGAGCGAACTGAAGTTAAAGCCCTGCTTGGACGACCAGGATTCGGGTGTCGATAGCTGTTTGAATGGCTTCAGCGGTGCCGAAGCCAAATACAGCAACAATAGTCTACTCTTCTAGGTAGTTTTTTATTTGGGGTTTTCTCTTGGGTTATTTCGGGTTAGTTTTTAGCTGTAGTCTCTGCCAAATTAGTCAGCCAAGTTAACAAAAACAAAAAACAACAAAAAAATCACTAGTCAGTATAAAAAAGCCACACAAATAGAAATTTTTGCAAATTTTTACGGTTCTTCGGCGTCAAACGAAATGTTTAGAATCTCCAGCAAGGGCTTTAAAGATAAAAAGGCAGGCAGCGAGTGCCATCTGCTCAGAAAGTACTACTTATTTACTTGTATATTCCAAATCCGCACCTAGTTGCACCCAAATATTTGCATTTGATTATTTGCATTCATACATTTTTTTGTTTTCCCCCGAGAATGTTGAACTAGTGTTCCATTTGCGCAATTGTATCTATAATCAAGCAATGCAAAAACTGAACAATTATAATTTTAATGCTAATTGCTAATTGCTAATCAAGTATGCAGCATTCTTTTTTTTGTATGTTTTAATTATGATTTTCTGCTGTTATTTTTTTTAAACATAACTCTTGTATGCACTTTAGTTAATTCATACATAATTAATTGCTAACTTCTATTATAAAAACAAAAACAAAAACAATACAAATAATAAAGCCAAAAGTTAAACAAAAACCACAAGATAATCAATGAAACAAATGTTTTTAGTAAATGCAAAAAAATATACATATATCCATAAATATACATATATGCGGTGAGTACATTATAAATGCATTTAAAGAGTTTATTTTACAATATTTGTTTAAATATGAAATTTTACTAACAACATTTGTTTCGCATTGTGCTAAACTCACCTTAAATGTATTTATATAAATTCTTTGATTCGTAGCTGTAACTAATGCGGATGTTTTTTGCACGTTGCCGCCACATATACACTCACACATATGCCACCACTTACACACAAACACCCAAATACTTCACCTAATCCTCAACAGAAATCACCACGCATCCTGCTTAAGTAGCTCATCCCAAATAATACTTTTGTGCCTAACGCTTAAAATTCTTCTTTCCATATACGATTTACGATTATTCTATCTACTCAAAAATCTAACCGCACTACATACAAATGTACCTAAACAACTATAACAACAACAAACAACACAACACACAACTTTAAACACACGCCAAAAACAAAAACAAAAAACAAACAAAAAACTGTTTATATCAAAAGGCTCAAAGTGCAAGCAAAACCGCAGTCGAGATTCCGGATGTGGAAAGTATTTATACAGCTTTGCCCGCCCAGGTGCTGGAGGCGAGCAACAGCAGTCTGGAGACGCAATCTTCGAATCCATCGCTGCAAACGATCAGCGATGATTCGGATACGGTGCGTGTCTACGATTTCAATAAGCAGGAGACGACAGTCATTAAAGCGACGACAGCAGCCACGGAACAGCCCAGCACGTCCAGCACGTCATCTATGGAGTCGGCGTTGTGTGCAACACCAGACGCCACATCCTCCTCCTCCTCCATAGATGCGTCACGGAAACGTGAACGGCCCGTTGTGCTGCAGTTTGGGCCAGCGGATGCCACGCCCAATGTCTGCTCCTCGCCCACAATGACACCGACGCGAGGCTCCACTCCGCCAGCTTTTCGATTTCTGCAGCCCAAGCGTCGTCTGATCGAACCCAGTCAGGTGCTCTCCATTGACGACGATGATGTGGTAAGTAACTGTAGCCAAATATTTATTATGCAACCAATCAAACTTTGTGTGTTTGTGTGTGTGTGTTTTGTGCTTTATGTTAGCCACCTGAGCCAACAACGCCGGCCGAGAAGCCCGCTATCGAGGATGATGTGGTTCATGCTCTGCCCTCGGTGAAGGCACTGGCTCAAGCATTCCTCCTCACCAGCAAACGAACACAGCCCGAGCGACGCTGGCGTGCAAAGGTAAGCAACAGAAATTATGCTGTAGGATCTAACCGACTGCATAATACTCTGATCAAGCAAAAGGCTATAACCTATATTTTAAACTCGACAGCATGTTAAACTGATGGCAGAGAAGTCTGAGAACCCATCCACGCCGCAGATGCGCCGACAGATGCTGCAACATGCCGTTTCCATGGCCGAGGTGGCCGATGAATCGACGATTGCCTCCGATTTGTCATCACTCGAAACGTAAGTAGCACAATTTTGACTTTGCATTGCATCACAGATTTAACTATTTACTAAAACCCACAGAGATCCATCCTCACAATCGGAGGGGCAATCGATTAGCATACCCATTACCGCACCGGTGAGTCCGGTTCCCGTGCGACGAGGCTTCCTCAGGAGTAATATTGCTTTCTTTGAGAACTTAAAGTTTAAGTGAATATGAATACAACTGAGTGCCATGTGGGCTGTGCTGCCATTGGCTCATATTCCACTAGCAGGGAATATGCACAATTATGGTGCACAGCAAATGTATATCCCACTAACCCCTTCCCCTCCCATCAAAAGAAAAAACCGGATACCAAATCATCGCCAAATATTCAAATTCATCTGTGCCATGGCCTCCAATTTACATACATAGAATGACGAAAGTATTCAACAAAGTACTTAACTTAACTTCAAATTTGACGCGTAGTATGCGGAATATATAATTGCTTTTAGATAATACATATATACTTATTATATATATACACTAATATCCATGGATACTATTTATTTAATATTTTAAATATATTATTTACCTCTATGATATGTGTTTAGTTTTAAGCAACTCAAAATCGCTTTGAACTTTCAATGTATCCGTACATCCGATTTATCTAATATTTAATTGTTATAGTTTGTAAGATCGTATCAATAAAGAGCTTCTAGTAAAACCAAAGAGTGTAAGAAGATTTTCACAAGAGATGTGGAAAAATATGTGACGGTTGGAAAAAAATACTTTAATAAATGTTAAAAAATAAATTGAATGTTTATTATTGGGTTTAAGGTGCAGCATACTTTTGGGCTGAACGACAAAATATCTGTCTGGGGGAAATTCCAAATCGTAAGGCATACTTTTAGGGGGACCACGAAATCCTGTCATTTCAGTTGACTCAATGACTTTCGTTTATTTATTGATTGAATTAAGTCTGCAAGCTAATGACTATTTGTGGACATCCAGATAGTCCTTAAAAATGGCTGAGATATGACGGATTTTTTGGTTTCTCTCATATATTCTGAACATCTGTCAATTTTGCCCAAATTATTTTATTGAAATTGAAAATCATTCAATGCTAGTCGAAGCTCTGTCTGGTACGATCTCAGAAATATGAGTCCTTTCGAAATCCATAGGAAAATGGTCGAGTTATGGGCCAAAAACGAATGCCTTTATAAAATAACCTAGTATTTGCAGATTTTCAGAAGGCACGCCTCGATGTTACTATATCTATTCATCCCCACTTTACCCCCTTGACCAAATATAATATAATTTCTGTTGAGATTTCCAAATGAAATTTGTTTATTTTATAACTTCACAAATTGTAAGTTACTTTTTTACATAATTTAAAATATAGTCAAGACATTAACATTAATAAATTAAATATTTTGTCAAGTCTATGCGATTTGTACAAGTCACAATTGGTATTAAAATATTTCTAGTAATGTATAATTATATCAAAAATATACTCTATGGGTCGCAGCTGCATTTAAAATTCGATCGCTCAGAGCGATAAAAGATGAGTGAGCGAGTTCGAGTTGTTTTTGCAAATCATCTCACGTAGCACATTTGGAATGATGATCACAGGCAGCTGCTGGAGCACATGTGGCTATGTTGTGTGATTGTGATGTTGATGTGGATGTTCCGCCAGATAGATGACATACACAAGCGGTATGACAAAACAGAGAGCGAGTATAAATATCAGCAGACATATCCAGGACATGTCGCAATCGGAGCCAGACCAGTCAATCGTTCGCAGCGAGGGTCCCGGTATTGGACGCACTATCGGCGCATGCCTGTCCACAAGCAAATCATCCATCAAAGCCATATGCTCATCCGAAGGCTGCTCCATGTTGGCTGCATACAATTAAAAATGAAATGCAAAATTACAAACGTGAACAAAATGCCCCATATTGGTCTATAGAGTATATATTGGTAAATACCAGATAGCATTATATATTGTGGATCTTTTATTATCTTAGTTAAGCTGCAGCAGTAACAGTTTTGAGTTTAGCTTGCAGCACAGCATAGAGTAGAACAAATGTGTGAGTTGTGGTATACAAAATGTAACTTAATTGTAGGTCATATAACGTGGAGTAGCGCTGAACTTGGCGTAGCTCTTGATAACCTTGTTGACGGCCTCGAGGAAGTCCTTTTCGGTGGCCACCTTGCGACGCGCTCGGATGGCAAACATGCCTGCCTCCGTGCACACTGAACGAATCTCAGCTCCAGTTGAATTCGGGCAGAGACGCGCCAATAGATCAAAACGTATGTCACGCTCTACGGACATCGAGCGGGCGTGGATTTTGAAGATGTGCGAACGTCCATCCTGATCGGGCAGTCCAAACTCCACCTTACGATCCAGACGGCCGGGACGCATAAGCGCCGGGTCCAATGTGTCGGGTCGATTGGTGGCCATCAGCACCTTGATATTGCCACGCGGATCGAAACCGTCTAGTTGATTGATAAGCTCCAGCATAGTACGTTGCACCTCGTTGTCGCCGCCAGCGCCGTCATCGAAACGTGCACCGCCAATCGCATCGATTTCGTCAAAGAAAATGAGGCACGCCTTCTTGGAGCGAGCCATCTCGAAGAGTTCACGGACCATTCGTGCACCCTCGCCCACGTACTTCTGCACCAGTTCCGAGCCGATAACGCGTATGAAACAGGCATCCGTGCGATTCGCCACGGCACGCGCACACAGTGTCTTGCCCGTTCCGGGAGGGCCAAAGAGCAACACTCCCTTGGGTGGTTCAATACCAAGATTGACAAACTTTTCCGGGTGCAGCAGAGGTGTCTCGACAACTTCACGCAACTTTTCAATCTGCTCCTTGCAGCCACCCACATCGCTGTAGGTGACATCCGGTTTATCCTCCACCTGCATCATGGTTACAGTCGGATCAATTTTGGGTGGTAGTGGTATGTGAATCTGATACTTGTTGCGATCAACGCCCACACGCATGCCCTCTTCAATGTCTGTGGGTGCAACGGAATCGGCGAGATCTACCACAAACTTGGCAAACTGCTTCACATTGATGATATACTTGGGATCATCGGAATCGGCGTTGATGATCTTTGTGCAACGCGCCACTTGCAGCGGCTGCTCATTTTGCAGTATCTGCTTGTCGGCGGCCAAGTCCCACAGGGCTGGCGGCGCCAGGCCCGTGTCGCTCTCCTTAATTCCGGTTAGCTCGTTAACCTGTTTCACGGCCTTCTGTATATCCTCCTCGATGTTCTTGATAGACTTGTGATATTGACTCTGGCCGTACGTTTTTAGGAGTTCGATGTCGCCTTCATCCAGCGACTTGATTTCTTTTTCTTCCTCCTTCTTCTCGACCTTTACTTTGCGCTGGTCATCTCCCAGATAGTCCGGCATTTTATTCTTTTTTAATGTTTAATAGCGTAAAATAAACTTTTTTATGTGTTTTTTTTTTTCGCCAACGCTTGTGTTTTCTTGCAGCTTAATGGGCGAGTGTGGCCGTATGAGAATGACTAAACAAATTGCTAGCTGCGCCCAACTTCACTGCTTACTTAGCAGACACTTAACAGAATCACACACAGGGCGACTAAAGTACACACAGGCTTTGCTAGGCTGGCCAGCTCTACCAGCTGTTAATTGCTTACATTAAATTTTTGAACATGAAATCATTATGCGTCACTTTTAACTTTATATAGTAATATTAAATAGTGACTTACCTCTGTCATCCGGTGAACCATGTGTTCCCTCATAAAATTGGGAATCCCTTTTGAATAAGGGCAGCACTTCGCCAGTTATCGCAGTGGAAGCGTTCACAGCAGCCACCAGGAGTCTTTCATCGAGCATCAAGCGTGCATCTTCCAGCGGATTGCGTTCAATAGCCGGCTCCCTTTCCACATTGTGCCTGGGACTGTTGTTTCCACTGCTATGAACAGTGGGTAGTTCGTCCGCATCATTGCTCCCCAGCAGCACATTGTGCACTGTGACCGGGATGCGAATGATGCGATGTGCATGTATCTCATTGTCGCGATCAATTTTATTGAGGCGCTTAATGTCCGCCACGGAGCAGTAAAAGCGCAGCGCCAGTGCCTGCAGCGTATCCCCCTCCTGCACTTTCACCTCGAGCATGTTCTCAAAGCGCGACATCTTTGTGTGGCCGTTGCTGTTCCTGTTCGCCAACTGCATCATGTCCACTAATTCGTTGTCGTTATGGGCGGGTCGAACAAAAATATCGTCCATTCCCTCGGACTGTGCACTATCCCAGTTGTGATGTTGGTGGCGGCTGAAATACGGAGCGCATAATGAATGTCAATGTAAATCACAAAACAATAGTCGAGTTGGCGCTGACTTACACATTTCGACGCATTATATTTTTGGTCTGGCTAGTAATTGCTCGAATGCGTCTCTTATTTCTAGCTCACACACACACAGTAAACGGTTTACTGTTTGTTAGCAACGCACTAAAAGTAGCGTCTATTTGATTACGTTAAATTTCGTAGGGAGATATATAAACAAAAAACAAACCCACGTCTTGAGGCTGACGAACTTGTTCACTCGAAACACCCTGTGCTGCAGTTAAACACTAAGAAGAAGAGCTTACATTTAATTGGCGCTTAGAAAATTTATGTAAATTCCACTGGCAAAAATGGTGTGCATGAATTTTGACTGTCTTCTAAATTCAATTTTGGTTTGGCCACTTATCATCGGATTAATAATATTATTTCTAAGGCAAGTTCAATGTTTAAAATTTAATGTCAATTAAGCAACCCTGGACAAAATACCCAGTAGCTGCGAGCAAAGAGTATGCTTGTAAATCATCATAATATTCCACACAAAACTCATTTATAACAGTACATGAACATTAAGATAAGATTTAATTATACCGAATTATACAAAACATGAAAACGTAAAACATTTTTCGTGCCAATAAAAGTGCGAAATTGTGGTGTATTTTGGATTACAGGGTATTAAAAGCGTGAACGCAGTCGGACAGCTGGTTTGTGTTTATTTAGAAAAGCGCTAGATTTTGCGCTCTTGTGTTTATTTTTTTGTTTTTGAGTGAAAGATGACGATATTTGCATTTCTAAAAAGCCGGCCAATATTTTGGCTGAGCGTAACCGGCAGCTCGGTGGGCGGAGCATGTTTTCTAAAGTAAGTCGACTTAGATTTTAATCAACAATTGATAATTACAAATTGTTGATTATCAATTGTAGAGATCTTATGCAAGGCTGCAAGTTCACAAAAGAAACGGATGAGACGGGCAAAGTTGTGATTGTCACCGGCTCAAATACCGGCATTGGCAAGGAGACGGTGCTGGAGCTGGCGCGACGAGGAGCAACTGTTTATATGGCCTGCAGGGATATGAAAAAGTGTGAGGAGGCACGCGAGGAGATCGTACTGGAGACACAGAATAAATACGTCTACTGTCGCCAATGTGACTTGGCCTCCCTAGATTCCATACGTAACTTTGTGGCCACGTAGGATCGCATCTCAAATCAAATAAATGGCTAATATTATAACAGTTATAACTCCTTGCAGCTTCAAGAGGGAACAGAACAAGCTCCACATACTCGTCAATAATGCAGGGGTTATGCGCTGTCCACGATCCCTGACAAAGGATGGCTTTGAGATGCAGATTGGCGTCAATCACTTGGGTCACTTTCTGCTCACCAATTTGATGCTGGATCTACTGAAGGTACACCTGACTTAAGGACTTTCATTATTTTGTAGTCTCATAGTTTTGTGCTACATCTTAGAAATCATCACCCAGCCGAATTGTAAATGTGTCCAGTTTGGCACATACGCGTGGTGAAATTAACACGGCTGATTTGAACAGTGAAAAGTCATATGATGAAGGCAAGGCCTACAATCAGAGCAAGCTGGCCAATGTGATGTTTACTAGGGAACTGGCCAGACGCTTGGAGGGAACTGGTGTGACTGTAAACGCCTTACATCCTGGCATTGTGGACACTGAACTTTTTAGACATATGAGCTTCTTCTCTAACTTCTTTGCAGGGTAAGTAGTCACATAAATATCTGCAAACTTTTCTAAAAATCTTCTATTGCAGGTTGTTTGTTAGGCCGCTGTTTTGGCCATTTGTAAAGACGGCCAAGAACGGTGCGCAAACCAGCTTGTATGCCGCACTTGATCCGGACTTGTCTAATGTAACGGGTCAATACTTTAGCGACTGTCAGACTCAACAAGTGGCAGCCGCTGCAACTGACGCTCAAATTGCGAAATGGCTTTGGACCGTCAGCGAAAAATGGACACGTACGCAAATTTTAGAAGTGACTCAGACTAAATAATTCGCAAATAATATTTGTAAACTTCTAAAGAATAATTAATTGTAAATACAATGCATTAATAACTATCGATAAAAATTAATTTTAACCGATTACTATCATTGTCATCGTGAGTCTTCGTATTTTTGAGCGTACCAAATTATTTACGTTCGTACAGAACAACTGCGTACTTTGCATTAGTAGTTAATTGAGCGTTGTTCTCATAAGTTCCACAAAATGGGTTGCTTTTTTGAATGTCTGATGTGCCCGTGCGTCGCGTGGGCGGCCGCCTTTGGAGTCGGAATCTATTTTCTAAGGTTACTGAAATGCTAATTGAATATATAAATATGTTTTGCAATTATAAATATATAGTTAAAATCGTATTTTGTTTCTCTTGCAGAGAGTATATGCAAGGTGGGAAGTTCAATAAATACACGAATGAAACGGGCAAAGTTGTGATTGTGACCGGATCAAACACGGGCATTGGCAAAGAGACCGTACTGGAATTGGCTCGTCGTAATGCCACCATTTATATGGCCTGTCGTGATAAGAAGAGAGCCGAGCAAGCAATGGAGGAAATCGTACAGGAGACAAACAACAAAAACATTTACTTCCGTGAACTGGACTTGTCATCTCTGGACTCCATTCGCAAGTTTGCCGACGAGTGAGTATAGCTTAAGTCATTGTTAGCTCGAGTGAATAATATCAATTCGATCTTTTTAGATTCAAAAAGGAACAGGACAAACTGCACATTCTTATCAACAATGCGGGCGTTATGCGTTGTCCACATATGCTGACCAAAGATGGTTTCGAGATGCAGCTTGGAGTCAATCATATTGGTCACTTCTTGCTAACCAATTTGTTGCTGGATCTGCTGAGAGTAATGGAGCTAATATTATAACTTTCTGCAACTATTTAATCGAATTTTTTTTTAGAAAAGTGCACCCAGCCGAATTGTCAACGTTTCCAGCTTGGCCCATACGCGTGGTGCGATTAATATTGATGACTTGAACAGCGAAAAGTCGTACGACGAGGGCACAGCCTACAGTCAGAGCAAATTGGCCAACGTATTGTTCACACGGGAACTGGCCAAACGCTTGGAGGGCACTGGAGTGACCGTCAATGCTCTACATCCCGGTGTTGTTGACACAGAACTCGGCAGACACATGAATATCATGAACAATCTATTCGGACGGTTAGTAATTGTGATCATTAGCAAGATGTTTATATTTCAACAAATATTTTATGCTTATAGCCTTGTTCTGAGAAATTTGTTGTGGCCCCTTCTAAAAACATCAAAGAATGGTGCACAGACCACCTTGTATGCAGCTCTAGATCCTGACTTGGATAATGTAACAGGCATGTACTTCAGCGATTGTGCCTTAAAGGCAGTTGCACCCGCTGCCATGGATGATAAGACCGGAAAATTGCTGTGGGAGGAGAGCGAGAAATGGACTCGCTCAAAATATTAGATTAGTGTTTCAAAGAAACTACGAAAACATTAAGAAACAAATGTTATTGTACATAAGTAATAATAAATAATAGAGAACGTTGCAGTCGGGCGTAACCAAAATATCGATCTTTGAAGGAGGTTCATAGAAATCTGCCTTCGAAGTTTAGTGGCTATAGCTTTCAATAGATTAACGTTTACACCATCAAGAGAGCTATCAGTAACATTCTCTCAAATTTTTGTGACTAATAAGTTGTGGAAGACATGAGTTATCTTATCTCTAAATTAACACATACCAATATTTCAGACAAAGTTGCGTTCATGCGGACAGGCAGACGGACAGTCAACATGACAGACATTGCACCAAACCAATATACTCTGGATGCCTTCAATATCAGAGTACAAGAAAAAGACAATTCCTAATTTGGGATTATGAGCAGTTTGCAAAATTATCGCATATATTAAAGAAACTTTAAATGGTATATCAGATACATATTCATAAAGCTAGCTGGAATTATATTAGGTTGTCAACATAAAGGATGAAAACACATGGACAACGCTTGTGATACGGCTTGGAATCCGTAATGGTCAGTAAGAAACATAGGAAAATATTAGAGTTGCAGAGCAAGTCGATTGCGACAAATTTGTCGCCTGCGCTGTAACGGACAATATTTAAACAAAATGTGTAAGAAAGCTGAGCTTTGAGAAAAGAGATGTAACGCAAATGGAGCATGCCGCTTCTAGCAATAGATCGTTTAAGTGAACACAGAGACCAAGAAATTTCGATCTTTGAATGGGGTTTCCTAGCAATCTATCCTGCAAATTTGCCTTAAAAATTAATATAGGCTTTTGTGAACTTTGGAAGCAGTAGTTGGAGTTCCCAGTAATGTACCTTTCAAGTTTCTTGGGGGAGGCTGGTGTGGGCATTTAAAAGTTGTTCCAAGACCCAAAGTGGAATAGGGCCCACGGTCACAGGAAAAGACGTGCAGTATGTGATAAAACGCTACTAGTTAGTCACTGCAACAGCTCAATCAAATGTGGAATCGAATGGGTCAATGTTGTTTATTTTATCTGTCGACTGATAGTAAATAAAATACTTTGTTGCTTAAGCACTGTTACTGTTAAGCACAGTCCGTTCCCGTAATCCGAGCAGCTTACAGCTAAAAAATGCCATTTCTAATCAGGTATACTTCGTCACAATGATACGCATATTTTTTGTCATATCATAGCATATCTCGTAGGCGTGGACAATTCGAAAAGGAAACTGATGAAACTGGCAAGGTTGTGATCGTAACCGGTTCAAATACGGGTATTGGCAAGGAGACTGTTCTAGAGCTGGCACGACGAGGTGCCACAGTGTATATGGCCTGTCGGAATAAGAGTAAGACGGAGACGGCTCTTAAGGAAATTATTGAACAGACGGGCAACAAGAATATATTCTTTCGCGAACTGGACCTATCCTCTCTGAAATCAGTACGCAAATTTGCCGCCAAGTGAGTAAGCAGTTAATCAAATTAATTGTAGAAATAAATCACATTCGCTTTGCATATATATAAATACATTTAACATTCTTACCTCATTTTATAATGCTAGCTTCAAGGAAGAACAGGATGAGCTACACATTCTCATCAACAATGCCGGCATACATTTTGAAACACGTCGCCTAACGGAGGATGGGTTCGAGATGCAACTGGGCGTTAATCACATGGGTCATTTTTTGCTAACCATTTCGTTACTAGATCTGCTGAAGGTAAGGAATACTATGTACTGCAAATATGCGTACTGATTGCAGTTTAATTTCCAGAAATCTGCACCCAGCCGAATTATAAATGTGTCTAGCATTGCCCACACAAATGGCACCATCAAAGTGGACGATTTGAATAGCGAGAAAAACTATAGCGGTTTTGGGGCTTACAGTCAGAGCAAATTAGCCAACGTAATGTTTACGCGTGAGTTGGCTAAACGCTTGGAAGGCACTGGAGTGACCGTTAATGCTCTACATCCCGGTGTGGTGGACACGGAAATGACAAGAAACTTCATATCGGGTCAAGCGATACTCTCAAAGTATGCATGGAATTCACTAGTCTAAAAATAATTCCTTATCACATTATTAATATTTTTTTTAGATTATTTATTAAGCCAATGATTTCGCTATTTGCAAGAGATGTTAAGAGTGGCACGCAAACCACATTGTATGCAGCACTAGATCCCGACTTGGATACCGTAACCGGACAGTACTTTAGCGACTGTAAACCAAAGAAAGTCGGACGCGCTGCTACCGATGAGAAGGTCAGCCAATTCCTGTGGGTGGAGAGCATGAAGTGGACAGGCGCTCCCAATGTTATTTGAGATAAAGCATTGGCTTTTATTTCACATTAAATAGTTGCAGTGCTTGCCGGGATTATCGCAGTTCAGCATACTATTTAATTGTAATACTAATCCGCATAACAAGCACTTGCTTAAATTAGTAACATAAATAAATTTTCATATTAAATGTAGTGTTAAAGCGTGTTAATATTGATATATTCCGATTTAGTTGGCTGTGCCCTGTGCAATGTCGCCTGCCTGGATAAAGAGTCGCGAGTAGAGGGCATGTGTAGTCGGTTCTTTCTTGTCGGACGTATTGGAGACGGTGTTGACATACGTGTACTGCATATAGAAACCCAATGTCACCTCATCACCCGGCTGCAGTTCAGCTGCTGGGGTGAACTGTAGTCGCATGAGGACCTTGTTGCCCTTGCGCCAAACAATAAATTTGGGCTCCTCGATGGGCGCCTGCACATCCTCATCGAACTCCTTGGAATCGTCGCGTTGACTCAACACAAACTGACTGTCTAGTGGCACAATTGTCGCATTGGCCAAATCACTTACTTCACGCGTCACTTCCCTTGTCGAATTCTGACGGGTCAAGGTGACGCCTGTTGCCTTTAGCAAGGGAGATGACGTAATGGCCTCCTCCTTGATTCTGCAGCCCTGCATGAAGGCATCCGAATTGATTTGCGCATCAGCTGGTGGCGCATCTAATATACTAATTGTCATGTCATACATAGTAGGATTGGTGAACTTCAGAAATATCGCATTGGTTTGGCCGGGCTGCAGTGGCTGTTCACAGCGCACCATGACCACCTCGGGTACGTGATAGCTGGCAAAGAGCTGTATGCGATACTTGATGGATGTGGGATGATACTCCGGCTTGATCAGATTGTGCTCGCAGTGCCGGCAGCGTAGCGAGCGCTTGATCCACAGCGAACGCCGCTGCGGATAGAGATTGCTTACAGCCGTGGGCTGATCAGCCGGCTGGCTGTGCCGTTGCGCCACTGTCGTTATGTTGCGTAGATTTATGGGCTGCGTGAAGATGTCCTCCGGCAGAGGCTCGACCTCAGCACTCGCCTCTGCGGGGGTGATGTTAATCGGCTTCGTTTTGGGTATGCTCTTGTCGTTCCAGCCGATTTGGCGTCGGATCAGCGATACGGTTAGACCCGTGCGATCGGTCAGACTGGGAAACTTGTGCTGCTTAGGTGCCTTGCGACGCATGAACTCCTGTTTCTCCTGCTTCTCCTGGAGCACCACCGACTGATAGTATTCCATGAGTGTGTTGAAGCGCACCTGATACAAGCATTCGTTATCCGGCCAGGTGCCCGTGGCTACGCCCTGATCCGGGATGCCCACATCCCGTGTGGTCCAGCGACATGACAGACATGATAAGTAGTATATCTTCTTTGTTGTTGGCATTGCTGAGGGCTTTGGACTGGGTGCGGCATCCGAGCCGCTTTCAGTGCTGTCCTTGGACTCATCCGTTTTGCGCACAACCGGAACAGTGGTGGCCCGTGCAGACAGTGTGTGCTGGCAACATGGACAGTCGAAGCAGTTGGCACAACAGTTCTTCTTGTGACGCGCCTCAGAGGATGGTATATTCTCCAGACAATTGGAGCAGAAGTGTGACTCAATCTCATGGCAGACGCAGAAGCCACATCTCAGCTTCGGGCAGTGACGGCAGAAGAACAACTTATTGATTGGATTCAAAATGCCGCAGGAGCACGCATACTTAACTGGACTCGGTTGCATGAAACTCATCTTTTAACAGAAACAAATTACACTTTTTCAGACGCTCAATTTGCGAATATTTCTTCCTCTTTCACCAATGACGACAGCTCAACGCTCAGCTGTATCAATTTTGCTATCGCACATCTGGTCACACCGATTATATATTTAGTATTTTTTTAAACAGAATTATGTGAATATCTTAGGAGCTGCTCTTAATTAACAGCGCTGCACTTTGGCGGGCAATTTGCCTTTGTACATTTTTAGCAGAGCAATGTACTGACTACAGGGGAGATCAACGCATACTTTTTACAGTTTTGCTTTTCCGACTGTAATATATATATTTAATAATTAATATGTTCAGTTGAAATAATATGTGTAAATAGCATATCGATATATTTAAACGAATGTGATATCAATCTGGTAAAAATTGTTAGTAATATACTGGTAAATTTCTACAAAATAAAACTAACTATTTTAATCTTAATTGTCTCTTTTTCATTACCTAATGTTTTCACTTTCATTGTTTTTTTTTTTTTACTTTTTATCCAAATATTTTCAGCAACTATCAACAGATGTTTAGTTTTTTTTTTTCTCTAAGTGGTTAATTTGCATAGAGTTGTGAATTTTAACGTGATGTGAATAGTGGTTTTATTTATTTTATTTTACATAATTAGTTATAACGAACTTCCAAGCAAACACTGAACAAAGAATCACATTTCTCACAACATATACTAAGCATATATTTTAGTTACAAAAGTAAATTTTCAATGTTTTGTTTACTGTATTCAATAAACCGGCGTTAAGTATAAATATACATTTTAAATAAATTGTAAAATGTAAAAAAATATTCTTATAATTTTACAATCTTGTTTTTAAGGTTAGCCTTGAGTTCGTGTCTAAGGTCTTATGTTTTGAGGGTCAATGAATCTGTTACAAGAGCTCTTAATTTTTTTGTTTATATATTTATTTTAAATATGTTCTTGGTTATGTTTTATGCATATTTACATGCAGGTAGGTATAATATAAGTTAAGGTACTTGTTGGCTAATATTAATATTTATGTATTGTACAATAAGGTAAATCATCATCAGTCTGTATTCTCACGTTGCCAGTGAAAGAATTTAGCACTCTAGCCAAAGAAGTTGGGCACAAACAGCTTCTTGCGCTTGGTGCGAGTCCTCCTGTAGCGCACAAGAGGTGAGAATCTATAACTATCCGAGAGATCATCGTTGAAGGAGGAACCATAACTACGCTGACTGGCGCGGGCACTTGAGCTGGAAACGGGAGCAATATAGCCATTGTCCACATAGTAGTATCCCGTGTTAAGCTTATCCAAATTATCGGATGTGAGGGGCTTGCCATAGGTTAAAGCATACGAATTGGGACTATCGTAAGTTTTGCGGTCGTAGCTGTGGTCGTAGCTGTTCTCATAGCTATCGAGATCATAGTATGCCGCCTTGGCGCTGCACACTGATAACTTGCAGATAACAATGCCAAGCAGCAGGCTCATCCAGGTGTACAATTGCTATAAATGTGAAATACAGTTAACACCAGACAGGTAGCTGGCTTAAGTTTAGCAGTGCCTACCTTGAGTTCCATTGCTGCTGATTTAAGTTCTCCGTTTTAGAAATTTTGATATGCTGGGTGTGTGCTTGAAACGATTGTTGCTTTCGTTCTGCGTGATCAACACCAAAGAGTTCTACCCTTATATACGAAAATGTGCTCCGTTTCGCACCCGAATGTGAAAATATGTTTTCTGTTGTTGCTTTTGTTGTTATTACATATAATGCCAAAGCGCAGATGCGACAAATCGCCAGATGCGACGCAATTGTGGAGTGGGGCTCATCTTAATCTTTGAAGCAGCCGGTTTTGCTGTGGCTTTGGCTGTCTGGGATCCCGTGCGTGTGCCCAACTCTAGACATGATTCATTTTGTAAATTGGCTCTAATTGCAACTTAATTTTTTGCAGCGTGCTTGAAATTCTAGTTTGATTTGGAAAACTTTTAACAATGCGGAAAGATTTCAACATTTGATTAAAGCCTTTGCTTATAGCATTTGCTTTTGTTTATCATTTGGATATATTCGCTTAAATTAGACTTGTGTTTTCCAAGCCTCAAATGACATTAAGATTTGTAAATGACGTTTATATTTCGGTTATTGTCTAGACACGATATATAAATAAAGTATATAAATATAGATTTAAATTAGCTTTATTATGATTATTACGACCCTACATAATTAACACTAAAAATA
Source organism: Drosophila kambysellisi (assembly GCA_035042185.1). Lineage (NCBI taxonomy): Eukaryota > Metazoa > Arthropoda > Insecta > Diptera > Drosophilidae > Drosophila > Drosophila kambysellisi. The sequence continues at coordinate 7,334,131 of JAWNLS010001251.1, read as the reverse complement.
AACAATAGCTGTAAACAAATATAAGCATTTATCTAATTATAATTTTTAGTTTAGAAAATATGTTTTTCTAAATGATGGACAATAAGTAAATATACATTTAAGTGCATAATTTATAATAGCCGCTATTTATTTTATTGATTATAAAGTTGATTTGGTTAAATGTAAATATAAACATGCTAATTAAATACAATATTGATAGTATAAAAATAAATATAATAAACGCTTCACGTCAACAGCATTCAACAACAATGCTGTTTTCTTCAATTTCATTGTGGTTTTCTCGTAAAATTCCATGAATCAACACACAACGCAGTTGCAAATATTTTGGCAGCAACAAATCAAGTGTGAACTTTTATATACATATGTACATACATATATATATAAACATAACGGTTGATCTGTACTAAAGTATGTATAAAATATTACGTTGGGGTACACAGTTTAAGGTAGATTTAAAATCAAATTGGTCTTGGGCCTGGTCAACGACATTCTCACGTTTCAACTGCAACTCACGTTTCATTCAATCAAAAGTCTTCACGAGATGAAGGTATTATTCGGGTGTTATATAGACTTGTTGCTCATTTCTCAGCTTGTTGCGCCAAATTTCATACCTTCTATATAATTAATGCAATAAGTGCGACACTTGTTCTGTAATTCTGCTTCATTCAGCAGAGTTCAGTGGGCCGATGGTAAATCGACTAAGTGCTTTGGCCCCATGTGTGAAAGCCAATAAATAAATATAGCAGTATTTTAATATAGCACATTTGCGTTAAAATTAATTGTTGCTGACAATAAAAAGTGGAAAATTTTGTGTCTGCAACCAGGTTGGCTGAAATCTACTTTATTGACATGGTCATATTTGGGAAGTTGTGATAAATAATAAGTCACCTTATTTACAGGCGGCGGTCGAAAAAATACTCTCCATATTTGACCTGAAAATCGTGCAGCTGGAGCACTTTTCTGGATACATTTTAAATAAACATTTCGAATAGCAAACATTTGCATGGCGTGCCAAATATTTCACGTCGAATTGATAATCACAATGCGTACGATACGCCTATGCTATGCAAATGCTGAGCTGGTAATCAATAACGCATATAAACAGCGCATATTATTTATTTTTTTGGTTTATTCACGATCAACACTATTTAAAACTGGTGAGAAATGGAGTCTCCGTGTCATTACCTTGCTTTCAAATATACATGTTTGCCATTTCCTTATTTACAAAGATTTGACAGCAAGTTATGGCATACGTGATACATTGCATTTCATTCCTCTAATTTGAGAGATTACTGTACATAGTTGACTAACCAGCAGCTAGAAATTACATGCGCTAAAAGCTGCTAAGCTAATTGCCAGGACAGGTTCCTTGTGCCAAAATGCGTCAGAAGCGTTTTAACTTTTAATTACCATTAATTTAGCTATGCTTGAGGAATTTTATAAACAAACGAAACACGTTTTTTAGAAACAAATATCTGTGTATTATATTGATAATAAACCACTAAAGTTAAGTTACATTTAAAAAGTGCTATTCTTTTTTTAACAAGATATGGCCTATTTCTTTTTTAGCAGGAGATGACCCTTTGGCTTCAGCTTGTTCTGCATAATGCGTTCCTTGTCTGCCTGGGCAGCCGCCTTAATGCGCTCATGACGCTTCTTGGCAAAGTCCAGCTCGCTGCTGAGTTCTACAATTTTGGCAGCAGTCTCCTGTTGCTTCATCAGGCGCTTCTTCTGATTTGACTGCAAAATAAGAAATTTGTGTTAAAGTTGCAACATGAGTGGGAATTCATCCTACTTACTCCTAATGGCGTCGTCCTACCATCAAGGAACGTGTAGTCGGGCAGATTGGTGAGTGGACCAAATGCATTTGGATTCTCCTGCAATCCCTTGGCCGCTCTCCACTTTTGGTCGATGGAACGCACGGCGGTGAGCGCCACATGACGCTGTGCTATTGATTGATAGAGAAAATACTTGCGTTGAATTAAAAGGACTACAGGAAGTACAGACGAATAATTACCGGTAATTAAACATGTATTTCTTAGGCAAAGTTGGCTTATTTGATTCATTGTATTTTACAAAATACAAAACGCTCACATAACCAAACTAGAGTAAACTAACGAGGGTTCCAATTGTAGTTCATTTGAACCGAAGCTCACCTTTAGCACAGCTGTTCCATTAATGATTAAGCAACTTATCGATATCCGAACCCATAACTGTTATCGGCATAGCCAACTTTACTGATAGTGAAAAATAATTAATTAATTTACCAAATTGAAAGCATTTATTGAAAAGTAGGTCACACAAAAAATGGCAACCAGAACTAACACAATCGAACGCAATGCAAATGGCAGCGTTAAATCCTCATCTCTGCTCGAAATTTGCGCGCGTGCAATAACAAAATCTGAATGGGATGACAAGGTAAGAATTTAGAGAGCAGGGAAAAAAGCGAGGTGACCAAAAGCACAGCGCGTGTTTTACTAAATATTTATAATATTTATCTCTGGTAGGACGAGTTTCTGGACGTTATTTACTGGTCGCGTCAAGTGTTTGGCATCATACTGGGCATCGTCTGGGGCATTGTGCCGCTTAAGGGCTTTTTGGGCCTTGTGCTGTAAGTGGAACCCTGCACACCTAATTATAGAACATAAAGGGAAAAGCTCTAATAATATAACAAATACTTTAATTCACAGATTTGCCGGCATCAGCTGCGGCGTCGTCTACCTGTACGCCATAAATTTCCAGAATGTGGACGAGGATGCTTACGGCGGTGCGTGGGAACTGATAAAGGAGGGGTTTATGACGTCGTTTGCCGGTTTTCTAGTGACGTGGATTATCTTCTACACTGGCCTGCATTACGACTCAATAATGGCGGGGAAATCCTCATAATACCAGCCATAGAAAGAGGGGGGAGGGAGAGGTGTAGAGAGTAACCGACGCACTGCAAGTAGATGGAAATAGACACGAAGAAGCAATAACCAATTCCACAGTTCAAATGCAATTGAAGCAAATCATTTTTGCAGCGCCAAAGCATCAATCATAATATTAATTGAATCGCCCAACTTTTTGTGTCCGTGTAGATTGTTAAAAATGTGTAGCCAATTATGAGTAATTTTATGTGTGCATTTTTTGATTTAAATATTTACAATAATCACTTGATGTATTTGCGAGACTTGCGCGATTTTTCTGTGAAAAATACGCAAGTAAGCAGCAAACCTGTTGAGGATTGTTAATACCATGTATGTAATCTATTAAAGCGCAGCGATTAATTGACTCTTTTTATTATTTCTTTTTTTTTATTAAAAATTATTGTTCTACAGTTATAAGGTAGCTGACGACGGTGCTAGAACTAGTATTCCAAGGCGACGGCAGGATTGCTGGCCGTGGTGCCGTTGTGGCCATTTTGGCCCATCTCGTGCTGAAACTTCTCAGGCAGTTGGCCGCTTTGCAGAATCTGCGAGAGTCGCTCAACCTCTGCCAGCGAACTGGCCCGCTTGATGGCCTCGCGTATGCGTTGCATGTCTTCGGGATTAGCGAAACGGCCGCCACCATCGGCAGCCGCTTTGCCGTTGGTCGCCTCGGCAGCGAGGGCGGCGGCAGCGCTTAGCTTCGACTTTTTGGTCACCTCCTTGAGCAGATCTTTGCCCGGCTTGGTGCGGAAGAACTCCTGCGCCTGCTGCCTGTCTTTCTGTTTGATCTTTCGAAAATCGAGCAATCGCAGCTGGGGAAACTTGTAAGCCATATATTCCCGATAATTGGTCTTTGTCGATACCGGATTGATGAGTAGACATATCGTTTCCAGCTTCTTGAATCCGCTGAGTGCCTCCAGATCGCTCAGCTCCTGCAAATTGTTGCCCGTCAGGATGATCGAGCTTAGATTTGGGATGACCTGCTCCAAACCGTCGCTGATACGCAATATGCGATTGTTGTTCAGCAGCAAGCACTTGAGCCGCGGCAGATGTGGCAGATTGTCCAGTTTGCGCAGGTCATTGTCGGACAGATCAATCGTATCGAACTGGTCCAATGTGGCACCCAAATTCTCGATTTGTGGAATTTTGTAGCCGCGTAAATCGAGTTCGCGCTCCCGGCATGGGTTTATGTATTGCATGGACTGATTTATCAGCTCCGGCGTTAGTTTCACCATCTTGACGGGGCAGGAATATAGCTGGTTCTAACAATAACTTATAGATTCAGTCGCAAATTGCTTTTTTTCCTTACTTTATTCCATAAAAAAAATATTGCAAAAGGCGACGCGAGTTTGTGATTCAGTGTGGCCGAAGCGTGCAAACCACAAAATACCAAATCAGAAAATTCAGTTTCGATGACAACGATAACAATCACCATGTGTTATCGACACAATCCAGTACTGCATAGCGCAGACTTTGGCCCACATTTAAAATAGAAACAAAAACAAACACAAAGTTTGACATTTTTGATTTCATTTTAATTCGAATTTCAATACATTACAATAAATTTGCAAGAGTGCTTAAACTTTAATGAACACGTTACAATCATTCGTTTATTCGTTTTGTTGTTGTCTTGGTTTTGAAATGGCAAACTACATATTTGAGCCAACTATGGGAAAATCGTTCAACACTCTTTAAAATTGAAGTGTATTTGTGGTTCGGTGGTGGTGGACTGGGTTTAAATGTTATTCATAAACATTATTTAATCATTATGTGCAAACTACATGTGTGTGTTCATAATGTTTGTTTAAAAATGTAAATCTTGGCAAATGTAGTTTTACTGTAATTTATTAAATGCAATTTTTGTAAATGTTTTTCGGTTTTGCCTAGTTGCTTAGCGTAAATTTGTTAACTTTGTAAAAATTAAATAAAGATACGAAAAAACAGAAAATAAAAAGATTGTCGTTTACATATACATAGTACTAAGTAAATGGAAATAATGTTGAAAATAAAAAATACACATAGTTTTCTTTTGTTTGGAAGCAGTTATAAAAAATATTATATTTCATTTTTAATTTTGTTTTTGTTTTTGTTTTTATTTAATTTGTTTAGGCCATTAAAGTAGTTAATATGCACGCAATCGATTTATACATAAACATATATATCATAATATTCATTGCGCTCTTCTTCGTTAGTTACTTCTATTCAATAGATAAATTGAAAAATAGATTTGTTTTCTTGTATATAATTGGCACTTAACTCATTTTAAAATACATAAAAATATAGTACATAAAAACGTTGGTTGTTTTTGTTTGTTTGTTTGTTGTTGTTTATAAATATGCAAAAGTTATTTTGGGTAAAAAGTATATATAAATAAATAAATCACGTTCATTCATATTGCCAAAGAGTTAAAAACAAAAACACGCGCGCGCCATTGCACATAAATAAAAGAGTTCAGTACGAATTAGTTGCAACCTTGCCACATTATACCAATTATCAATTATCATTAGCATTTATCATTATTATCGTATTAACTTTAAGTCTGCTAATTTTTTCTTTTCTTTTGTTTTTTTTTTTTTGGGAGGGGATTGGGGTGCGTGAGGAATGTTGAGTTGAGCATATATTTATAATAGACAATTTATAAATCAACGACATCCTCTTTCGTATAGGTCGACTCCCTAAACATGCGTCCCGCCGAGTTGCTCTGCTGCAGGCCTTCAACTAATGTCTCCTGTTGGTTAAAATTGGAATTGATTCGCATGTTAAAAATACACACATTGGGAGGAAATATGTACACAACTAGAGGTTATTTAGGCATGCACATACAATGAATGAAAACAACTTATAAGCGACAATTAAATGTAAAACACAAACAATACAATTGATGAGCACCGAAAATAAAACAACAACATTAAAGCCACAATAAATTTCAAAGGAATGTCTTCATCTTTTCTTTTTTGTTTTGATGATTATGCATAAAGCGTAAACACAACGAGAGCGAGTTAGATGACTGTGGTTCGTTCCAGTGTTCCACTCAAACCTCAAACAGCGTTGACACCTCTTTGCCCGCAATGCGCTTCACATTGCTCTCCGCACAGCTGTTCGCCTTGGAAGTCGCCCGCTGCCCGTTGCGCATGCTCAGAATCTCATTGCTGATGAGACTTGCACAGGCCATGGCGTGATGATGATTTTTATTCGAACTGGTGCTGGAATTGGAATTGGAAATGGAACTGCTGCCATGCTCAGTGATGATCGTTTTGCTGAGCGTCTCTTTGGTCTCGCTGTTTACGCTGCTTGTGCTGATGATCTTTGAGCGCGTCTGATTGTTTAATACTGTTGTCGTCGTAGTCATTGTTGTTGTCGTTGAATTGTTGTTGCTGCTGCTGCTGCTGATGTTGCTGATGTTGCTGGTGTTGCTGATGTTGCTGGCAGTGCTCAAGCGACTGATTGCAGACTGACCCAACATGGTTCTAGGCATTATGGGCGGCTTAAGGGGCAGGTCTGATATTTGTTTTGGTTTTTAACAATACGTTTACGAGTACACAACAAATCATAATATGAAAGTAAATAAAATACAAAACAATAAGGTATATAAGCTTGCAGCAACTACTCGACACAAAGTGCTCTCTCTCATTCTATGTCTTTCTACGGGCAGGCACAGTTCATTCGCATGCAGCACGTGCCTTGCTCTACTCACCCAGACGACTCAGACCAGCGGCCAGTTCCCGCACCGACTTCTTTTCCAGTGCAGCGCCTGCAAATAACAAACAAGTGGAAGTTGAGCAAAGGCGATTGATTGGGATAAAATCATTACTCACCTGGCGTAATGCCAACGATGCTGCCACCGCCGCCCGCGGATAGAGCAATGCCCGGTGTAATGCCCACAATGGAGCCGCCAACGCCTTGACCAAAAGGCACCACTTCCACATCTGAAATGGAGCAAAACATTTGTTAAATATAATTATTTTGACGAGAAACAGATGATAATAATAATTCTATAGTTCTATTATTATTACTAAATTTGTAGCATTTAAATTCGTACCTTCTTCCAGCATATCGGGCGTTGTTTTGTTCGAGTCAACGCTGCCATTTCCCGTTAGCAGATCATTAGTTGCCTTGGGTTCGTTGCCCACGACAGACCAGGGACGCGGCTTCTGCAGAGCGATGGGTGTGCGCAGAATGCCGTTGCTCGTCTTGACCAGGAGGCTACCATCGTTGCCGACGGCGGCCACTGAGCCCATGCCCGTGGCATGGCTCTTGATGGAGTCGCTGCTGGGCGAGCGCATTCGATCGTCGCGTGTGCCGGCCTTGAGCAGACCGCTGCTGGGCACCGGCACGTCCTCGCAGTTGCCCGAACCGCTTTCGGTGCGCATCTTCACCAGCGGCGACTTGCGACCCACCAGCGGTGAATATTTCTCCAGATTGTCCGTGGAACGCGAACGTGTTGCCCACGAGGCACCTGAGAGACAAAAAAAAACACATTTATCACTTACGATCTTCATTTTGAGAGCATTAAAGCAAAAATATATATAATTTCAAACTAATTTAAATATAAAATTATTAATTTATGACAAGGTATTTTAATCATGGCATTTTATTTTATAAAAACAAATATTATTAAAAGTTTGTTTGATTAAAAGAAAATATTTTATTTACAGCATGCCATTTAAAATATAAAAAAAAAATAAAACAGAAAACTTAAAAATTAATTATTATATTTAATACAGTTCATTTTATTTAAAAAAATTAAAATCATACAATTGAACAGATAATTTATTAATACAAAAATGGAACACTTAGTATCTAAAATTGCATGCCAATTGGAATGGGATTCATTCTAAAATTCACTTACTCTTGAGCAGTGGCGACTGTCGCTCCAATTTGATGGGTCGACGCTCCTCGAGGATGGGCGTCGTCTCCTCGGAGGTCATGTGGCCATTGCCATCGCGACTCATCGTCGGACTGTCGACAAAAGACAGCGAGCTGCACTCCTCGGATGTGGGTGAGACGAGTGGCGTTAGCGTAGTGGGCGTCACCGAGCCGGGTCGAAAGAAGTGCTCGAGGCCATCGCCAATGTCCCGGCCAGCGAAGGCGGCGCATTCGGCATTTACCAAGGGTCGGGTCGGTGCACGCGTCTTGGCCCGCTTCGGCCGACCCTTGACCAGATGCTGCAGCTGAAAGGAGGCACTGGGCAGCTCCGTAATTGAGTCACAGCACTCGTCCACGCCGCCATCATCAATGGCCGCCATGCTGTCGCTCATGTGAACACTGCTGTTCGCAGTGGCACCCGAGGCGCCCAGGGCAACGGCAGCGGCACGCGTCGACAGCTGCGAGCTGGAGCGATGCGATGAGGGTGACTCCAGCAGATCGGGTATGTGACTCAAACTGAGATTCTCCACAACAGACTGGGGACGCACCTTGCGGGCAACCGAGCGACGTTTCGTTGGCAAATGCGGTGTGGCCTAATCGACGTGGGATGAGGGTGAAAGGAAAGCCATTAGCATATTGTATTCAAAACAAAAATAATATAAAAAATGCATATTTGTTGGTTGTTTTTCCAAATGTGTGAAATGATGAACGAGAGCCGTTGGATCTGGGGGTCAACTTTTGGTGTGAAAGATTACAAAAGAAAAATAACTACAGTGAAAACTACAACTAAAACAGAGAGCTGCACATAGAACTACAGAGACCAGGAAACGGACAGAGTGTGGTTACAGTAAGCGCTCGAGAATGAGTACAATTAAAAATATGAATCGATGCTTTTGTTTTTTAATATTTTTTACATATTAATACATATATTTTTAAGTTTACTCCATGATAAATAAATAAATCTGTTCCTTCGAGCGTTCACTGTATAGGTATTTATAAATTTCACAGTTTATATAGATTTCTAGATATAGTTAGAGAACAAGACATTTAAAAAACTACTTACAAGGTTCAGATATTCCAATTTCTTTAAGTTTTGTGATATATTTATATATATGTTTTTTTTTTTTGGTATGTAAATGAGTTGGAGATAAGGTTTTAATATATGTTTATATAATGTTTATAGCGCATAAAGTAGAGTTGTATTAAGTCATATTTATTGTTTTTGTTGTTGTTGTTGATGTTGTTGTTGTTGTTGTGATTGTTGTTTGGTTTTGATGAATTTGTTTGGATGAATACAAGGATACACGAGAAGAACACGAGAGATAAAAATAATGAGCTTTTTTTGGCTTTTTTTTTTTGGCAATTTCACATAGATTATGTTTTTATTAAAGCGACATTGAATGTGTGTATGAGTGTGTGTGTAGGTGTGAGTGTGTAAGTGTGTGTGTAACTATGTGTTAAACTGTTGTGATTTTTAGCTTTTATGTACGATATAAGAGAGACGTTGCCGTTTAAATAATCACTTAATGTCCTTATGTATTTATGTGATAAGTGTGCGAGAATATTTTTTTATAACTTGCCACTAGAGTATATATTATTCTTAATATACATTTGATCAGTTATTGATATATATATATATATATATATATTTTTTATATATATTTAGATTTGTAGACTACTGCATCCACTTGGGTAGTGAGAGATTTTCAACACTTACAGTGGGCGATTCCTGGCCCAGTTTGGGCAAAACGGAGCCACGTCCACCGGGTCGTATGATTAAGCCCTCAGCTTCCTGGAACAGGGTAAGCAAGAGAAAATGCAGGCGTTAGCACCTAAATTATTAAATGGAATGCAGTGCACCGAAGCCCGATAACAGAACAGAACAGAAGAACAGAAGCCCAACAGTCACAAAACTGGAATGTTTCCAAAATAATTGTTGTACCTTTTAAATGCCTGGCACTTCGTAAAATGAAAACAAAAGTTTTTTTATGGTGGCTTAGGGCAATGACATCACATTTCTTATTATTATATTTGTGAACATATCAACGAAATCAAAGATAAGGTAAGTTCATTCTATGCCTTCAATATGGGTTATCGATTATTGATATGTATTATTGAGGTTTTAGTGGTTTTTTGGGTTTTTTACTTACATGACTGGAACGACTGCGCACAATGTCCGGCGTCTGCGGCTCGTCTAACAGCACCGATGGCGACTCAGATATTCCAAGACCGCGACGATAGCGGGTCAAAGCTTCCAGCACTTCATCTGTGGCCCGATCCGAAATGGCTGCAGCCAGCGATTGCTCAATTTCACTGTGAGCGAGAGAAAGAGAGGATACCAGCAAGAATTAACATTAGTAAATATGCACCAGATGGAGAGCTGTTATTGATTGTTTTTATTGTGTGATCTACTTCTTGTCAGCTGGCTGCACTATTGCTATCTCTGTTTCGCACTCCTGTTCCTCATTGGGACACTTGCTATAGCCGGGTGAACTCAAGCCGCTTCCAGCGGCGCCTGAGCTGCTGCCAAAACAGCAGCACAAAGAGCGCATCAGGCCCATCTTGGCAAACAGCTGTCACAAACAAAAAACAAAAAAAAAACAAACACTGGAATTGTCGTCAACTTAACGGCGCACAAACTATCAATAAATTCGCCTGCGTTGCCTCAGTGGCGACTACGCCGATATCTACGCAAAAGCCCCAAACAGACACAGACACAGACACACACAGACACACACACACACTGAAACAATTAACTAATATATTTTATGTAAGTTTTTTTTGGGTCGACAGCAGCCGTTTGGGCGTTCGAATGGAAATGCATTCAGCTGTTAAGTTATTTTATGTTTGCTTAATCTTATCTGTGCGCTTACTCACACTCACACACACACACATACATAAACATATACTCGAATTTAATTGTGAAGAGCGAGCGCGGAAGCAAAACAAACATATATTTGTGTATGCGTGTGAGCGGGAGAGAGAGAGTGTGTGAGAGCGAACCCGAAGAGAGCGCGCATCACAGCTTGCTTTTAAAAACACATTTTTTGCAAGCTCAGCTGTTAGAGAGGAGGCGAGCTTATTGCAAATAGCTTTTTTTTAATGCCTAAGATCAAGAGACGTCTGGAACTTGGAAATGGATATGGAGTGAGACGGAAATGTTATCAAAGTGTGTCATGAATATTATTGTTGATACAAATGTTTGTTTTATGTTTACTGCTCGAACGTGGAGTTTTAAAGCCGAATTTAGACATAATGCTGCTCTCGATGATTGATTGATAATTAGATAACTAATTGAACGCAGGTGAATTTTGGTTTACACTTTGAATTTTATTTGTAAAAAATATTCAAAATTTTTTGTTTTAGTCGTAACAGTTATGAAAACTCATTCAAATTATTAAAGCTATACGCATTTCCCTTTTACTTGCACACATTAAGTTTGAAATTTTTTATAACTGATTCACAGCCCATTTAACACATCTCTAAAAGCATTGTGATTGTATGTGTATGTGTGAATGTGTGTGTTTTGTGTTTACAGCTTCATTTTTGATCAGTCCCTGCCTGAGTCACCCGTTTTACTCTCTCTGCCTCTCTCCCAAATAAAATATCTGTCTCCTCTCTTGTTACTCACCCAACTTTGTTCATTATCTCACTGCCGGCATTATTGAGCAGGCAATTCTGTAGAAAATCATCGGGTATTTGGAGGCGATCGTTGAGCGCCTTGCGCAGATCTTGGATGACAATCTGATTGCCCAGCGTTTTGGGGCACTGTTCGACGCCGGTGCGTATCATTGTCTCCAGGGTTTCCTCCAGATAGCTTTTGATGGTATAGCTCAGTTCGCTGGCGACACGCGTCAGTTTCATCTCTATGGGATGGCCATCGTTGCGCACGGCCTCCTGCAGCTTGGGCATCAGCTGTTTGCAGTTCTCCGCATCGGTGATGAGTCGCTGCACAGCCGAAACGTTATCGGAGCCACCACCTTTGGCCAGCGAAATGGTGTCCTGTGTCTCGGCCACCAGTTTGTCCACCAGCTGGTGCGTCGAGGAGAGCATAAAGCCATGTTGCAGCCTAAATCCCTGACCATTGGCACGCTTCAAGCCGTTGCAGTTGCGTTGCAACAGCTCCTGCATTTTACGCATTACCATATCTGTTTTATCCGGATGATTCTTCAGATGCGGCGCTATATCAAAGACGGGAAAGGGTATTGTGCGCATGCTATGATTATGTTCCAAGGCATAGACAATATCCGCATAGCCCTGCAGGGTGACACTGTTCTTGTCCAGGTAAATGGTGCGCAGGCGATTATTAATCTGCAGCGCCTTGGCCAGGAGACGGGCGCCCACATCGCCCATATAATTGCCACTGATGTCCAGCTTTTGCAGGCTCTGATTGCTACCGAGGGCATTGATGAAATCGTGCAGATCGTGCTTCAGCTTATTTTCGGAGAGCACCAGTTCCTCGAGCGGAAAATCGTCCTTCTGTATCAGATTGACCAGGGCGTCCATGACGGTGGGTATATGCTTGGGCTTCATGCCCGTCAAACTGCGGCACAGATGCAGCGTACGGATCGAGGGGTTCTTTGAGATAGCCGTCAGCACAGATGCGAGCTCTGCATCCAAATCTATTTGCAAAATGCAATAAATATATTACGAAACCCAGTCATCTCAGGGAATAAGCCAAACAAACTCACTATTGTCGCTAATGTCGAGGCTTTGAAGGACGCGCACGCCATGTATGCAGGACTCGAGCACATGGGCACCTTGGGCACCCAGCGTATTGCTGCTGAGATCGAGATACAGGCCAGCCGTCGACTCATTGCACGCCAGGCCCAACAGCAGATTCTTCAGCGCCTCCATCGGCAGCTTGCAGCCGGCGATGTTGAGGTGCTTCAGGCTCAGTGTGCTGGTGAAGAACTGCTTGAACGATGGCGGTATCTCCTTGCCCTTCTTCGTGCTGAACGAATTGTGCGAGACATTCAAATGCGATAGGTGTGTGGCACAGCCGCGCAACAGAGCTCCAAATAGCTGTCAATAATAAGATCAGAAGCGATACAATTTAACAAGGAGAATTAACTGTTACTAACATTAATATATTATGTTATGAAGTTGCTATCACTAACAGGCCAATGTTAACTTCAGCAATTTAGTTTGCATTGCAGTTTTTAACATTAATTTGTATGTTTTTTTTTTTTGCGCAGAAGTTTCTTATTAATTTAAAAATACATTTTAGCTGTCAGCTAGTTAGAAGATGGGATCTCTATGATTTCTAAGTTGCTTAAATTAGTATTTGCTATTAAGTTGTTGCTTAATTATAATCAACAGTTCAACATTACATTTCGTCTGTTGGCCAGCCAACAGATCCCTCAAGCTACAATAACATTTCTAGAATATGTTAAAAGGAGCTGTTAAACAACATTTTAGATTACCAGCTCTTAACAACGAATCAGAACAAACAATATTAACATTTTATGTTATGTTAGCTTTACTCACATTTTCCAGCGTAATATCAGTCGATGCCAGATCCAAGTGCTCTAGGACATTGGGTTGAGCCAGAAAATTGTGCAGATTCTGCAAGCAAAATTCCATAAATTGTCATTCTGGATAGCATTGTTGAATTTTACTCACGGTTATGTCATCCTTGAGACTATTGCCACTCAGATCCAGAAAGGTGAGCGAATTGGAAATACTTTGATTGAGCGACAGCGAATGCGACATCTGATTGACACCCTTCGAGGTGAGGCCGCAGTGAGCGAGCGCCAATTTGCACAGACCCTTCGATACCTTGGCTATGGGACCTGCCAGGTGTATGGCGCCTAGTGAAATGTATAAATTTAGCATTAAATTCGTGCATTGATTTGGGGAAAACAGATAGATATATATAAATGATAGATATGTAGAATCGAATTGAAATTTGCAAGTTGCGTGTGTTTTATGCCGATATTTTAATTTGAATGTAGACAGAGAGCAAAAGGCGTAAGGCAAGCGGCGAATATATGAGTATATATAAATATCTATTATGATTTGACTTGTGGGACCACAATTACGATAGAGTAAGATTGCAAATAAGTCTGCTATCATAATTACAATGACAAAGCAACTTATCAATACAAATTTAATAAAGGCTAATGCGCTGATAACAATCTCAAGCTCCCAAAAGGTCACACAAGCTTCAAAATCATATCGTATATTGATGAAATGAAGAGCTTAAGGCAAACAATGATAACAATAACAATTGACAACAGCAATGCATAGCAAATATCATTTTAATTGAGTTTGTAATCTTAATGAAATATTTAGTTTTGTTTTATTGTGTTTATTTAGCTAAGTACAAAATAATGTGTGTCAAATGGGTTCTGCAAACCTTGCACAATCTTTCCAAGTAGGGCGCACAATGAGCTTGCTCCTACATGTGACAAATGACAAGATAAACGCGACAAAAACAACAACATATTATATATATATATATAATTAGTTATATATATATATATCGCATATCGTATATATATGGAGAGACAAAGAATGTAAACGGCAAACAAAAAAATATTGTTAATTGTTAGGGAGTAAAAGAGAAACGCATTTAATTGGATTAATTGGTTTACAAAGAAACACGACACGAGTACAAAATGCAACTAATTGCCATTGGGGATGGATTCAGGGGCTTATGGGGGTTGCATGTTGCATGTCGCATGTTGCATTCAGTGTGTACACACCTTTATCCTCGATTATGTTGTGACTCAGATCGATGGTACGTATCGCTGGACTGTTGTTCGTAATCACAGATATCGACAGCTTATTCAAGAAATCCCATCTATAAGCATAAAATAGTTACAATAAGTTTTTAAATTAATTCATATTTAGATATACTGCGTTCTCACCTTAAACCTAGGGCCTCCAGATGCAGCTCCTCCAGCCACATGGAGCGCTTGAGCACATGCAGGATGCGTTCCAGCGTCTCGTGTGAGAGACGCATGTGTGCAACCTTTAGACCACGAAAAAACGTGTTATACTCCAGAGCCGAAACAATGGCCATCAAGTCTCTGTGGGTAGAAGAGAAAGAGAGAGAGAGTTAACATCTGGATATCAATTTTACTAACATTTTTTATATTGGTTAAACATGCGCTAACAGTGAGAATTACAAGGATATAACATTTGTTTTACATGTGATTTCAACGAGTTTAACATATGCTTAACATTTAGCTAACATGTCTTTAAAATTTGTGACTGCATTTTATAAATATATTTATTTATCAAAAATAAAACATGAGTCGAATTCAAAAATAGGACGGAAAAATTATATATATTGTTTGTCGCTATATCAAATTAAAATTCCTCAGCAAGCCCTCACAATCAGAATAAATAGTGAATAACCTTGAGTAGCTGTGATTAACATTTGTGACTGTTTAACTTGTGGCGATATTTGTTTAACATTTACATGAGTTTAACATGAAGACATTTCTGGCTACTACTCACTTGGGTTCCAGGTGATCGAAATCGCGCAGATTGAGCAGGCGTGTGTCGTGCGACAAGTAGATGGTGTCCACATCCCAGGCGACCTCCTCGCGATAGGGCACCCCATGAAAATCGCACATGCAGGCATATTGGGCACTGAAACCGCCACACGGACCCACATTGCGCGGATCCGAGGGACGAAATTCCTCCGAGAAGATGGTCTCCCGTTCCGGTGGTTGGATGTCAATCTGCAAAGCAAATCAAACAACAACACAAAAAGACATAAAGATAAGATTAAATCAAAGATTCGGCTAACTCGACGTATGTGTAATTTTTTATTTTCAAGTTCGAATCGCCTGACAAAAGGCGTCAAGACCGCAGTTAACACTTAAAACTTGGCCATAAAGACCGTCGCGTGCCTCACGGCTATTATGCAACACTTTTTGTGTTGGCCCTGAGACTAGACATATGCCATTGTTACTAATATTGTTGCCAACACATCTAGACACACCCCAGACAAAAGTGTTGCTCAGCCGGTGCCGGTTCGGTTCGGTTCATCAAAATGTAAAATATACAACGACAACGACAACAACAACAAATGCAACAATTGCTTGCAATGTGGGTGGGCGTTGCGATGAGTCAAGAGATTTGCATAAGTGCAGGCAGCATAATTTACAGCGACAACAACAACAACCTCGACCCATTATAAATGCATTGAATTATTAGGTTGTTCAGGCAGCAGCAGCAACGAATTTAAGACCCAAATTGCTTAATTGAGACAACAACACAGCTAGTGTGTGTTAGTGTGTGTGTGTTTGTGTGTGTGGGTAGGCAACGTGTGGGCGCCCATTTGAAGTGGCATCCACATTTGACTTAATCTTTCAAATGCAATTTAATCAAATTAAACAAAACCTGTCTTCTCCTTGACTCGAATAAACTTGTGAAAGCATCAAACGATTTTCAAAATTGGAATATATATCATCTATATAATAATCTAATCTGGATTTAGCTTTTGTATATTTTTAAGTTAAAAATGGCAAACAACAATCAGATTCTGAATCGATTTCGATACAGATTTGATAATCTTACAAACTAGAAAAAAGTTCAGATTAGGAACCTTTTATCAAAATTAATAAATCATTTCTCTTTTAAAGTGAATAACTTATTTAGAAATGAGCTCAATTTGTTAATTGAATAATAAAAGAAATGTTCAATTGTTGTGTCAAAAGCTAAGCATTACCAAATGAATGGAAATGTAGTAGGTTAAATATTAATTTAAGCCTTAATTAAAGCGAAAATTGTGACTCAAGCGACTCGACGCGCTGTCAGCTCACACACCCAAGGCACACACACATACACACGCACACCCCCTATCCCCAATTAATTAATTGGTGAAAAATTGAAAAAGCTTTTTTTGCACATGCTCGAACAAATGCCAAAAATAAATGTATTATAAAAGAAATAAAATTAAAAAATTCCCACATTTCATTGAAATTGAACGGAATTGTTAAAAAAAAAAAAATAAATAAATAAATTGATATCAGATTTACGAATTGCGCATAAGGCAATTCCGCTAAAAGCATTAAATATTTATTCATTCATTCATTAAAAATTTAAATTCCAATGAAAAGCGGCAATTGTTAACAATTTGGATATGCTTCGTTGATTCTTTTGCTATTATTCATAACTGTGAATATAGAAATTAAAAAAAAAAAAAAAACGGAAAAGAAAAAGAAAACCATTTCAATGGAAAAATGGTGCATCATCAACTAAACAACAACGAGAAAAACACTAAAAAAAAACTTCTCACTAAACTTTTAGTTATTGCTTTGTTCAACTTTTGTTTGCCGGGTAAATTTCGCCTAAAACGTTGTTTTGAAAGTTTTAAAACTCAAATATCGATAAGTTTATAAACTAATGGAGTAAAGTTTAAATTTATAATAAATTTCATTGATATATATATATGTATATTAGAAGGGAAATATGAGACAATTGCGTGTTTAGTTTAACTATACTTGCCTTTTTTATGATGTATTTGAGAGGAACTGTTGGAAATATTTGCTTAATGGCCGAGGCTAAATCGGTTAAGATGACATCAGCGTTCTGTGAATGTGAAAATGATATTAAATATGATAATTTATATATATATATATATATAATTATTATAATTGTGAGCTGCATACCGAGCTGAAATTGCCCGCATCGCCGGTTGTGGCAAACGAATATGGCCGATCGCTTGTGATTATTGAGAAATGTGTTGACTTTTTACTCTCGACGCCAACAATGTCCAAATAATGAAAATGGCATTCAATCTGTGAACAAAATTAGTTTTTTAATAATATCAATTAAGAATTAGAGTATCCAAAAGCGGTGTATACCACTTACCTTGGTGGGCACCTTGGCACTCAGCAAATAAACGCGAACTGGCGTAAAAACCTGCAGAGGCGAAAAACAGAAGTGTTTATTTAATAACTCAACTAAATTGTTGAGGGTTTGGTAGGGGTTGCTGGTTGTGGTAGGGGTTGAGGGTCTGTAGGGGTTGCGGGCTGGTACCCTTTGTCGTGCTGCAATTTCGTGGTAAAACTGAAAGCTAGCCAAACGTTGAGTGCATTGAAAGATGAGAGGTTCCCACACAGCCAACCTCACACAGCAAGGAGCAGAAACGAAGGACTAAATATAGGAGTAGAGGTAATGGTAGGGCTGGGGGTAGTGACTCGGTGCAAACCCAATTTTGTGCTGAATGGCAAAGAAAACTTTTACAGCACTTAATTGAAAATCAAAGTGCGTCCGTTCTCTAATTCAGTTACCCACTTGGAGCCGTACGAAATGCAAAGAGCAGAAGGTAGGGAAGGTAGATGGTGTTACCCCCTATAAGTAGCTGGTGTTAAGTAGCTGCCGATGGCAAACATAAAATCGGTAATTGGAAACTTTGTCTCAGTTCATTATATAAGCGGCTTTGTTTTTTCTTTTTGTTCAACTCTCCCCACGAACAAATCAATTTTCCAGTCATGTGACTTTAAGCGGAGCGACAAATTAGCATAGGCCCGCAGTTGGAGGCTCTAAATGCCGCTAAGTAGGCTATAAAATATCAATTACAGTTAGAGCTGCTATGTGAACCCCGAAACCCTCAAGCTCAAGTGGTAGGGTGGCGAGAAAGGCTAAGAGGCAAATTTGCAGAGCACTTTAAATACATTTCAGCGGGCAGAAATGTGTTCAATTTTTTTTAATTGAGTTTTAGAGGTGGAACAGAGAAAGAGAAAAAGAGAGAGGGAGAGAGAAATATGAAGAGAAATAGTTGAATAACAGTTCGGTGCACAATTGGAATAAGAGCATACTTTGAGTATATTGACTACTTAATACTTGGTAAATGTTTTTGCTTTTTGTTTAACCTATACCCCTTAAAAATGCGTAAAAGGGTATAATGCATTTGTGCAAAAGTGTGCAACATAAGAACACATTTAAGCATCCATAAAGTATAAATATTTGTGATCAGAAGCAACAATTAATTCAATCTTTGATTTGGAATATAAGTTTCTTTAATTTTTAAAGCTGTAAATTGAAAACTTGTAAAATTATCCCCCCCTATTTAGCTTTTGAGTCGATTGATATATAAATTATTTTAAATTAAATAAAATAGTACAGTACATTTATTAACCTAAGGCTTTACAAATATCTTTAAAATGTATCAAAATTATATTTACTCGAAAGAAAGAAGCGTTCGCATTTACTACTCCGTAGCAGCTGGAGCAATAAAATATTGCTCTGCTATTGCTACTATAACGAAGTCTAACAGAGAAATAACATATGCAATAGCAGAAAACTCTCTTGCGTCTGCTATTGCTTTTGGAAATAACAGAGAAGAGCATAGCGAAAGAGTATCCATTTTAGTATTATATTAAGGTTCGTAGGAATAGCAGACAGACTACGAAATAGCGCAGCAATTTTAGTCACTGCAATCAATTTTTAGTAATTACTCCAACTATAGGCAAAATATCAAATCTAAATTATTGTTGCTTTAGGCTACAAAAAACTCTTTCATTTAATCTGTAGTTTTAAACAAATTGCATTTTTAGGTTTAATTTGCTTAAACAATAGTAACTTTAAGGCAAATGAAATCGTTGCGTTAATATGCCCCTCTGGTACCTCGACTCAATTACAGGGCATCATCATTTGAATGCAATTTGGCTTGGCAGCCGCAAGCGATTCATCCTAGCGTGCAATTTCATATACAAATTAGAGTGCCCAGACTGGCCCAAAGCCGTCGCAAATCTGAAGAGCTGTCAGATAGATGGTTGCAGCGGATCGGGAGGGGGGAGGTGGGAGGGAAGGTAGGCAGCAGACTGATGAGGAACACCTGAGGCAATGCCAATTGGTGGCTGTTGTTGCTGCTGCTGATGCTTCTGCTGCTGCTCTCGACACTTACCAAGACACGATTCTCTGTTTTATCGCCTTTCGTTTCCAATTTAACCATATACTTGACCAAGATCTTTGTGTGCCGACCCAGTATGGATTTGACGCTTTCTGCAATAAGTGAAATTGAGAATAGTTGAATTAAAAAGATGAGCGGTTAATTAAATTTCAAAACGATGACAGCAATTAACGCCTGCACTTATATTTATATAAAGATATATGGATATATGTGTATTTATCTATTTATTTATAAGTATTTCACATTATGCACTGTGCATAACAATTTGTGTGTGTTTTTGTATGAGGGTTATGTCATAGACTATGTGACAGACAGACAGACAGCACCTCGTATATTGCCTATTACGCTGTTGTTCAGCTGCTTCTCAAGCCAAACACGTAGGCTGGCGGCAGGCACTTTATGAAGGCAACAACAGTTTGAAATTTCGCCGAGTTTCGCAGCCTTAGACACCCCCTAAAGCACATCAATCCTCCCTCTTCCCTTACTCAGTTCCATTATTTTCATTTACATTTCCAGCTACTTAACATAACAGCACACATACATACACACATACACACGCACACTCACAGAGGCACACAGCGATGACGAATTTATTCAAAGTGAGATATTTTCATGTGCATTTGACAATGCCAGCAAAAACGGGTAGAAAAGGAAGTGGGGGGGATAAAGGGGACTCTTTGATTGTGTGCCCAGGTCTTGCTTTTATTATTGCTTTTGTTGCTGTAGTTGTTGTTGCTGTTGTGGGATACCGGGGTACACAAGCATTAGCATTATGTCATGCGACAGGCACGCCAAATCTCAAGTATGCTAAGGCAAAAAACCGGACAGGGAGTTAAAAGAGTAAAGAGTAAAAGGAGAAGGATGGAATGGGATGGGAGAGTGTGATAGCGGTCTACGAGTTATGACTCCACTCGTCGTCTGTGTGTTTGTGTGTGTGTGTGTGTGTGTGAGTGCCTGAGCATGTGCTTTCATTCCAGCGGCATAAATGGAATTGAAATGTCAAATATTTTGGCAGCCGCCAACGACAGTTGTCAGTGTTGTTATTCCTTGCTCTCCTCTGGGAAACCAACTATAAAACGAACCTTAACATGCCATAAGCGAAACAAGGAAACTCAGTTTCAAACTAATTAGCCGCAAATTAGCCAAGAACATGATAAGCTTATAAATAAACATGCTTAGTTGTTCGCACAGGTGTTTTGTGTAAACAAATATGATTTGTTATGAAATATGAAATAAAATGTTTAGAATATACAAATATATAAAATGAAAATTATTATGTGGTATAGAAGGAGGAGTATATGGGAGGAGTGGAGGCTGCACAATAATTACTGACATCTTAAACTATCCCTATAAAAATGGTGTATCATAAGGTGTATGAATCAGAATTTAGATAACAGGTCTGTGCATAGTAAGTCTCGTAAATGAGCAAGATATTGAAAAACGGATATGGCGATAAGAAAGAATTATGTTTAATAAAGATAAATATAAGCAAATAACTACATCATTTATTACAACGTATAAGACAGGCTGTAAAGCTATCTTGGAAATTGTTAAACAAAATACATAAAATATAGATAAATAAAATAATAAAACCGATCATTAAGTAATTACAAATATTAAAAGATGCAATACACAAGCAAACAAAATTATAGTGCTGGAATTTATCACAGATGTTAAATACTAATAGTAGATTTCTAAAAACTAGATGCATATTTCGTTGTAGGCATGTTTCTAGAGAAACACTTTATAGCCTGAGTAATTCCATTCAATAAATTTACATTCTAATTGTTATTTGACAGCAACTGTATTTTATGTGAGCCAGCTATAAAGGAACGGATAGGAAAGAAATTAATTCTATTTAAGAGAAATGGAACTTCAGCAAAGAGCTCAATTTCCTTTTAACAAAGTATAAGAGATATGGATGTGGATCAACATATCAGTTGTTAATCTGTTGTCATTTAACAGAAAATCTCTCATAGGATTTATAAGCTTTTAAGAAATTGCCAACAAATGCTAATTAATTTTATTTATAGTCGAAGCCCTGTTCTCTTAATGTTTATTACCACTCGCTGGATATTTCACTTATGAATCACACCCAAGAGAACATTATCGCTTAAGGCCCAATTTAATGGTCTTTTTTAGCGTACAAATTCCTTGGACAAAAAATGGAATGGAAAGTGAAAAACAAATAAAATACATAAATATGCATATTTGTATGTGTATATATATGTAGTTGGCAGTGGGGATTTGCATGAAGCATGGCCATAAAAGAGCAGCGGGAGCAATTAGCGCCCTGACCACACTCACTAAAACGGCCTCAAAATTGTGGCCAACAACAACAAACAACAGAAATAGAAACATTTTGGTTGCGAGTGAGCAGCTGCGGTTTGTTGCCTCTAAGTGGCAATTGTGGCTTATGAGCAGCAGCGATTGTTAAGACCTGTAGACACGAACACGCACACACATACGTACACATATGCATATACATATATGTGTATGTGTGCGCCACCCACTTGTAACGGGCGCCAAAAATCAAATGCTATAAACAAAAATGGAGAATGACAAAGATCGTCATCAACATTGTGACCAGCCAAGCAGCAACATTTGACAGTTAACTGCGAGAGAGAGAAAAAGAGCGCTAAACATTTGACTGATGCTTTTACTCTTAATTGCAGAAAATGTGAATGAACTTTGTGTTTGACGCTTTTACAGTTGCACTGCTCTCTCATTGCGTTCTTGCTTTCTCGCTCTCTTTCTCTTCTTGATTACTTTGTATGTTTGTTGCACTGCTCGTATGACACTATGTCAATATTACGATGACGCTGATGAAGAGTAAACACACACACACACACACACACATGCACATACAACACAAGTGAGTAACTGTTGACGGCAATGAAATTGCATTTGTCATATGCAGACAAAAAAAGAAAAAAAATAAATTACTTGGAACTTGGTATGCCCTTTAAATTTACATAAGGTTATTTAGTTTCAATAAACCAAATGAATCAGTTTTCACGTGTGCAGAGATAAACTATAAAAAGCTTTATTATGTTTTTAACTGTTTTTTTATTGCCCTACTTAATATGTATATTGTCATAGCTTTATAGACTTCCCCGAACAGCAAACATTGTGGTAAATGCAATAAGATTTATTATCTTTCACAGAATATTTACAGAGCGACGACTTTACATAATACTCCAGTACTAATCAGAAGTTCACCACATGTTTGCACGTAATTGTACACATTATCTGGGCTTTCGAGACAGAGAGAGATAGAGAGTTTATTAGTCATTGAGGCAATATGAAACTGTGTGGCCTTCACACAACATTTAGCACTCAGTGCACCCTGTAGCAATTTGAAGCTCGTAATTAACTGTTACATGTATTCAGCCGTAGCAGCAGCAGAGTCTGGCCACTCTCGACTTCATTTCCGTTTAAAGGAAATTCAACTGAAATTGCCAAAACTGTCGCCAATTGATAACGGCGATAACACAATACCTATTTTTGGAGAGGTCAAAGAACTGATTGTCGAAATGAAGAAGATTGTTGATCTGAATAGCGGATTTGCCCAGCATTACGCTACGTACAACATTGGCAGCATTCTCCTTCTGAGTGCTTTCAGAGCATCAGTGTGACCCAATTTGGTAAAGTTTTGCTGCAGCTGTTGCTGCTTTTTTTGCAGCACAATGGGCAGAGATTACACGAGTTCAAAATACTCGGCTACAAGTGCAACTGTGGGCGTGTATTTTACTGTGTATGTTGTGTGTATTTTTATGTGTGTGTGTGTGCTTGTCGCCTTGTCTGAGCCTTTTATTACGACACTTGTGTACTTTTTGTTGACTGTGCGCTCTTTTTTTGCTGCGTGTACACACATACACAGAGAAACTTCTACATACTTAGATTTGTAAGCAGCACAAAGGCTGTCAAAACTGTAAATTAACATGCAGACTAAAATCAGTTATACAGTTTGACAGCAACTGCACGCAACACCCGCGGCGTGCAAGCAGCACACACACACAAAGATACACATTCACACACTTACATCTAATATGTGTACATATTTATGCCAAGTCAAGCTCAAAAGCTTCGCACTTGCAAAGGATTAGGCACAGCGCTGCCCAAATATAGACATGATTAAACACACTATAAAAGCACTGCATACAAATACAAACACACCGCTGATCATTATTCTTTGAAGCAGCTTTTTTGAAGTCATAAAGAATGCGACAATCGTTTTGAAATGTTTGCAAAAAAGCATCAACAGCAAACAATGGGCAAGGCCTCAGCTACAGCTGCTTGAGCAGCTAACGGTAACTCTCTGTCGTAGACAAACGCCGCACAAAAGAAAGTTAAACGAAGATTTTTGATTTTCGTTTTCTTTGCACTCACAACTTTGTGATTACTTTACGTTATGTTAATTATATTTGCACAATGAAAAAGCGAAGCAGACGAAGAGAGGGAGGACAGAGACAGAGAGAGTGGGAGGCACTCAGACAGACAGAAGGACAGACAAACATACCACAGACTGGCGGATATTGTAATTTACTTTCCCGGGTTATTAACAGCTGTCATTATTTTTTTTGCTGTTAAAATGGACAGCTGTGCACACTGGCTCTGTTAAAGTTGTAAACAATGTCAGATTGACCCTGAAGCTCAACAACAGAGATGTTGTCTGTTAAGAAGTGTTCACTTTTGTTCTAATTACTGTAAATCTATTTTAAGCCAAACCTGAGCTTCGTAAGTGGGCGTGAGCTTTATTTATGTTTGACCTGAAAACGCAATTTGTGCAAATATATTTGATGCTGAGCTTTCGAGCTGTGGACAAAATATTAATGCCGAACGACGAGCGATAGAAAGCGACAGGTTAACCATGTGTACTCGCTCGCCCTCTCTCTCTCCAACTAGTTTTTTTGTATTCCCCAAAAAGCGATAAAGTAGAACACGCCAATGCGACTGGCCAGCAGCAGGTCAGGGATGAGAGAGACGAAGAGCGAGAGAGATATATAGAGTTAGAATTGCAGGCGCGCATCATTAACGTCACTTTTTGTTAGGTGACACAATTTCACTCAATGGTGCTGCTGCTGTTGCTGCCGCTGCTTGGCGACCTCAAAATGGAGCACAGCTCAAGAGCCAAGAGCCAAGAGCTTTGCAGCATTAGTTTTTGTTATTCGCTGGTGTCAATTCTGCGCGCTTTATTTAGTTTTATTTTTTTGTGTCGCTTCTTTAAGTCGATATGCTGTCAAACGGGTTCTCACTTCAACTTCAGCGTCAACTTTCAATCTGCCCAAATTGTCGCCGGCGAATGCAAAAAATGTGTGTGTTGCACTAATGAGACGCATGAGATGCATGAAGGATAACTGGAATTGGAGCAAACTATAAACTAAACTGGGACACGCATCACTCCAATAGAGAGAGTGAGAGAGAGCGTACAAGTAACAGAACCATAGAGACGGAGAGAGAGTGGAGGAGAGCGGCAGTGACGTATTGGAAACGGTTGCTTTTTAGTGCTAATTGCATACAATTTGCAATTAGTTGCATTGGAAACGAGCAAGCAGCAAACGTTTAATTAGCCACATGAATTATTCAGCGATTGCATTTATTGGAAACCACCATTTAGGTCAATCGTGGGTCAGTCACACACACACACACATTCACATGTCTCACGGCCTTCAATGGCCGAGAGCCCATCCAATAAGTTTTCACAGTTTTGCATTTTTGTCTGGAAGTTTTAAGCTTTCCATAAATAAGTAGAGCCATTCAAATTCGGAAAACTAGTTTATATTTTTCCATCGGCTATTGCAAGACCATCGAGATAAATACACACCTGGACAGTAAAATAGGTGTGAAGACCGTGCTGGTGAATGATGGAGAGCTAATAGCAATTAAAAGCAGAGGAAAAATAGCAGAAACACCAATGTCAATTAATTTGAGAAAAACAACATTAGCATTAGTTCCAACAATTTTTTAAATGTTAACAATTACTGTAATCGTAGGGTATACAATACTTTAAAAAATTAACATAAGCTAGTGAAAATCGTTTAAACTAATTTTAAGCTATCTACTATTAAAAAATTACGTAGAGACAATATTAAAACGCTATTGATAAGATTTGTTCGGTTTGGCAAAACAAACTTTTAAATTGTCAACTTCTGATGAAAATAGGTGCAGCATGTTATTTATTTGTTTAATTTTTAAGCGTGTGAAAAACGCCTTCACGTTCTCTCGCTCTCTCTCTTTGTCTTTATCTCTCTTTCTTCGGGTGATCATGTTGTTGGTCAAAAGATGACGCATTAATAAAACGCAATCAAAAATAGGTTGTTGTCTGTGAGTGTGAGTGTGCGTGTGTGTTAGCGAGTGTATTTATGTAAGTGTATCTCACCTTCGTCTTTAGATTTCTTAACCACATCGCGAATTTGCAGCTCTATAATGCGCCGCAGATACTGATCAATGTGATTCATCATTTCGTTTGTGTACATCACGTAACGCGTAACACGGAACACGTAACAAAAGTAGCACAATTCTTGAATGCAAATAACAAACAATACGAACAATAATAATATAAACAGAAATTTATAAAAGAATAATTAACAAAGTTCTCTGACGGATTTACCAGTCAGGCACAAATCGCTGCGAATTCAGCACTGAGTCGAGCTGAATAGTTAACTGCGAACGCCTCTTATCATCAGCACGTTGCGCTTATCAGTTAACGAAAGAGAACAACAAAGAGAAATAGAGAGAGACCTGCAGCGAGCATGGGTGAGACTAGAGAGCGGTTGAGTGGGGGAGAAATAGAAAGGGAGAGAAAGAGTGCAGTGCAGGTACCTTAGTTTTTGGGTGTGACCGCAAGGTGTGCGCTAATACACTGTACAACAAACACACAAGATACCCGTTAACGAACAACGTTGCAAAGGTAAACGAAAGAATTGCAGCGAAGCATTTTGTTTTTTACCTGTGACTATCTCTAAACGTATTTTTCAAGTGAAAATATGAAATGTGTGAAATAGAATCTAGAAAAGATCACGAATTTACTAGATACAAATTTTAAAGGTTCTTATAAATTATAATAATAAATAATAAAAATAAAAAAAATAATAATACTTAAAATATTAATAATACTAGCATAACAACAATTATGAAAATCATAACAATAATAATAATAAAAATAATTAAAAAATGTATAATAATAATAATAAATTAAATAAAAATAATAATAATATTTGCCGATTTTTCTTTTACTTTTCTAGCTGCTCTTCTGCTTTTTAAATACGTAAAACATTTTCAACATTTTTAAAGAAAGCACAGAAATTTATATTTTGCGCTGGAATTGACAGCTGACATATTTTATAAAAATAAAAAGAGCAATGATATTTTCTAAAAGTTCAGCTCGCATATTTGGCTAAGGTATTCTGTAGCTAAAAGGTTCTTGCAGAGACGCAAATAATAATGGACACCGGAAATTGGTTAACGCTTGACAGCGCAACAGAAGCCGACGGGCGTGAAACATCAACAAGCAGCAAGCAGCAGCAACAACAACCCGCAGCTACCAACAACCAACAACCAACATACAACAACAACAGGCAACAAGCGACAAAGCGAATCAGAGTCGACTTACAGTTTTGAGAGCAACTCCACTCAGCGCTCTGGCAATTTTCATCAAGTTCGTTGGCATTCGCGCTAATTTGATTTGAGTGCAATGACAGTAAATCCAGCAACTACCATTTAACTAGAAGACAACACCTCCCCTACCACGCCCCCCACCCGCTACCCCTCTTAGTTGTCTTATTTTCCTAACGCAAATGCCTGATGAGAGGTGCAATTTTGTTGTTTTAATTTTGTTGTTGTTGGCAACTCTCCCAATTAGCTTTAGTCTAATTAGCAGAATGTTAACTTTAACATTCCTATATTTTTCCTCAAATGCACATAAATTTAAGCAAATGTTTTATTTTTATTTATCTATCTATTTTCGACTGCAACTGGAATTTGGAGCAACTCAACCATTGACACTTTTATTTATGTGGCCCAAAATGAATTGCTGTTGTTGTTGCAGTTGCAGCTGCGCTCCCCTTGGAAAAATTCCAGCGTGAAAATCAAATCAAAATAAACTCGAACACAAAACTCAATTGGGCCCCTAATTTATGCTGAATTTGTGTTCCTTTAACTGTCTGTGTGTGTGTGTGTTTTTGTTTGTGTTCTTTTTTTGAGTCCATTTCGGACACCTGTGTTTGTGTGTTCATTAATCATTGAAGGGTGCGCTCCCCCTACCACCTTTTCAGTCTGACAGCAACCAAATCATGAGTTTCGCTCTGATATCGAAATCAGCAAATCCCTAATTGAGCTGTTTTCCAATAGCAGTCATAAGACAAACATATAAACAAATAGTGAACAGCAAAAGCCTTTGCCTTTGATAAGGCAGCACAGCAAATATGACGTGAATTGTATGCAAACATTATAAATATCAATTGAATAATTGTTGACCATATTCTAGTCCCATTTTTTTTTTTTATGTTTTACGATTGTTTTAACTGGCGAAAGACTCATAAATCTCAAAAGATCACAAACAAACTCGAACCAGATATTAACTTTAGTAAAATTAGTGTTATCGACTTTTCCTTTATTTTATATTGCTAACAGCAATTTTTACAGTAAATTAGCTTACATAATGCAAGAGTAATTTTTTAAATTTATTTGATTTAATTAATTTAAATTCTTTATATTTTTCCGGCAAATTATAAACACGCAAAAGTATATATTTTATCTTATTTTGAACGGTTTTTATCTTCGCATTGTGTTTATTTTTTTAAAGTTGCCAATTAAAACAGCAATGATGATGTTTATGATGATGATGTTCATTTAAATGGTGATGTGACCAGCTGCTTCTACAATTTCCGTGCGTGATATCGAAGCGCATTTTTTAATGGCATTCAGACAAAGCTCTTACTAACAGTTATTTGCAAGTAGACATATTTACACACACACACATACACACTCAAATGCATATTTACTGACATGTGAATGTTTGCTGATTTTGTTTATCATGCAGTTATAAGTCGCAATAAATGTTGTTGTTGCTGTTATTAATGTTATTGTTCCTTCTACTTTCTGTTTTGCATCGCTCAACTGAATTTCAGCTCAATTAAATATCATGGCGAGAGCAATTAACAAGAGTGCAATAGTGCAAGAGTGATCACTGAGAGAATACCCTGTAATCGGGTCTGAATTTGCCTGGCACATATTTTTTGTTTTACGTTAGAAACGTTAGTTTTGTATATTTATTTTATTTTTGGTTATGAAAATATATAAGTTAACTCGAGTAGAGTACAAGGAAAACCTACAAACTCATATTTTTAAGCTCTCCCATTTTTACAAATATTACCAAACCGCGTTTACCCCTTGTGAGTGCGTAAGAGGTATACAAAATGCAAACTATACGAATGAATGGAAAAGAAACACACACACAAACATATAAACACACACATACATGCATATGCATGCAGTGCGTGCATTTACACGTTTGCAAGCTGCAGTTAAGGAGCCATTGAGCAAAGCATCTCAAACTGCTGCTGCTCAAACCCTTCAAACTGATTTTGTATGCTGCTAGCAAAAACACACAAGAGCCTGCAGAGTATGGAATAGAGGGGAGGGGCGATTAGCAGGCAGTGTGGCGTGTCCGTGTCGCATTGTGGCTGAACGGAAGTGCGCCGAGAGCGGGGAGCGAAGCAAACGTCAAGAACAAAACATAAAGTAAAAGCCAAAAACAAAACAGCAAATGAACGGGGGATGCATGCAAACAAACAAAAAAAGAGAAAAATGGGATAAAAGATTATGCAGAATGCAATTCACTGCTTCAAAACAAAGAAGGGGAAGAAGAGGAGGAAGAAGAAGAAGAGTAAGCAGAAGCTGAGGTGTGCGGGTGTGAAAACGATAACGATAACGATGACGATTACTCACCATTGAGGTCCTTGGTTAATTGCGAACGCGTCGACATTTTGACAGGCCCAAAAAATATTTGGTTTGTTGTTTTTTTTTTGCGGCGAAAGTAGCAGCAATTTGGCAGCCAGTGAAAATGAAGTCAAACAGGAATAACCACCTTGGTGGCTGGCAGCGGGGACAGGACGGGTGCAAGGAAAGGGCCCAAAGCAATTTGCAGTTTGTTGTTGTTGTTGATGCAGTTGTTGTTGTTATTCGTTTTTGTTGCTGTCGATACAATTTCAATTCTGAGACGAAGCCGCTGCGCACAAAACTGGATTTGAGCCGGGCTTGAGAACAGGAACAGCCTTAAATTGTTGCTCAGACATATTTCGCTTTTCACATACAGACGCACCAATTTTTTTTTCTTTTTTTTTATACACACACACACACAAAAACACTCAAGCACACACACCGATTTTCACACGGTTTTCCACCCTTGTCGGGGGTTTGGGGTTTACTGGAAGTTTACTTTTTGCCTAAACTAACTAATTCTAATTCGTTAAACACTTTAGAAATGCTTTATGTAAATTTCATTTTGTTTTTCTGTGATTTTCGCCGTTTAAATTTTGATTATTTGCTTTGGAATTTCTGCGATTTCGTTTTGAGTTTTTTTTTTTGCAGCAGCATTCGCGTTTAACTTTTTTGCAACAACAAATTGAACACTTTGTGGTGAAACGGTGTGGCGCTGCTATCAATTGACTTTGAAAAGCCGACCAGTTCGTTTATTGACTAAGAAATTTCGCAGTGGTTTGCAAAAAAATTATGCTTAAAAATTAATAAAAAATTCAACGCTCGCACCGCGAGCAGCACACACACACGACGACTGAAAAGCGCTTGGACTACTGAGCGGTGTGACCACATTGTGCACGCATAAAATATGCAGAATGACACGACAAAAAAATACCAAACAGCTGTTAGTTGCACAACTGCACAGGCCTCTCTTTAAGCAGCAATGTTAGCTTATCCATGATTAATATATATTATTTATGACCATTATGCACATTTTACGTTAGCTAATGCAATTATTTAAATATTTGCATTAGGAACCCTAGCTAAGCAGTGCTTCAAAATGCCAAATGGGTGAGCATGTTTACAGCACTCTGTCCGCTGCCGTAGTGAATGGCAATAGAATAAGAAGACTAAATATCAGTTGAATCAGATAGAGTTTAGAGCGCTAAAATGGCAAATGTGCGCTGTGTGCAAAAATTACTACGCCTACAAAAGTTTGTGCTGCCATTCAGTAAGTAAACAAATAATTAATCAACAAATGTTAAGACAGGCCAATGCCAAAAAAATGTGACAACAGCGGCCGTAACATTGCTGTAACATTCGCCTCATTACGAAATACATCAAGGCATTCAAAGCGAACAGCTGTTTTTCAACAAATTTTTTACGTCAGGGGGGGAATGGATAAAGTTGCCGGTCGCCAGACGTCAAACTCTTTCTAAAATTGTTCAGTTTTATTAAAGTCAAAGTGAACGAAAAATCGAAAAATAAAGAAACAGCGTGTGTGCGTGTGTATAAAATGGAAACGACTGCTGCGGCTAATCTGCTGCGTTTGATCAAACAGCTGCTGTTGGAACGCGCCTTCGATGGCATCAAAATGCTTTTTCACAGTGCCGCCGAGGCGTCAAAAAATGCCCCCCATCTGCCCGCAATTGCGATGGATCTATATGGTGATATTTGCGCGCCAACACTAACGGACGCCACAAATGTGGACGATGCACCACTCTTCGATTGCTGCAACGAATTGCTCAAAATTGTGGCACAATATGCCCCGTTGCAGCAATTCATGCTGGAACTGATGGAGAAGATCGAGGAGAGCAGCAGCATCGCGATATTCTCGGCATATCTGCGGGCCCTCCAGGTGGTGCTCCTGCGTCAGGGCAACGCCAAGCCGCAGGCAATTGAATGGTGCCTCCATTCGGTGGTCACCCGCCTAAGGGCCCTGCCGCTGCCCGACTATGTGAGCGCTGGCTATGATGGGCAGCAGGCGCTCTTGCTGGAACAGGAGCAAAAGATCGAGCAACTGATGGCCCACTATATCACCATTGATCTGTGCTACCAGCCGCTGTTGCAACAGATTCTGGAGCTCGACATGCGTTCGCCCGGTTTTCGCGATAGCAGTTTGAATCGTCGCAATGTTTTCACCTGCTTCCTGCTGCAGTTGCTCGACAAACCGTTGGCGCTGCTCGAGCTGAGCAGTGTGACGAAGAGTCTGTTGGATCCCGGCGAGAATTTGTACAAATGTCGTCTCCGACCACAGCTAACGCAGCGCGACTTTTTACGTGCACGCGCCAATGCTGGCCGGGCACAGACCTATGTGCAGCAGGTGGTGCAAAAGTTGACCGGCGATGCCACCCAACTGCTGGGCGATCCCTATTATCTGCTCAGTCTGGTCGAGCAGCGAGCACGCTGGAAGCGACTCCTCGATCCCTCGAAGGGTGTCTTCGAACTGACCAATCTGAATATATTCCTCATCGATGAGAAGCTGCCGCTGCCCGCTGTCGGCATGTATTATCACGCCCTGTTCGTGGGTCAACTGATGCCCCCAACGGCGCCCAAGATCTATGCGCCCCTGTTCCTCTTCGAGGCGAGTCTGTATTTGGTGGCTGTGCTGCTGGAGCAAACGGAGCCACAGTTTCAGCATTGCGGCCTGCGCCTCAATGAATATATGCTGAGCATCCTGACGGAGCCGGTGCCGCAGAGTTCGCTGGATCTTGAAGTGCACAAGCGCTACTGCGATGCCCTGTGCAAGATAGTCGGCTATTCGCCGCAGGAGTCACTGCGTCGCGTCAGCCTGGAGGTGCTGCATCATTATGTGCTGGCCTTCGAGGATGCCGCCAAGTATTTCATAATCAAGAATCTGCTGGAGACGGTGAAACACGATGGCATTTATGGTTACTTGTGTATGCTCTACAAGGATATTAGCGCTAAGCATGTGACAGGCAGCAATCTGCCAATGCCGGAGATATTTTGCGGGCTCAAGTTTCGTTCGATGCTGCTGCAGTGCGTCTGTGTGCTGCCCGAGGATGTTAAATCGGATCTGTTGGTGAATTCGATTAGCATCACGAGTGCTTTGAATGTGCTGCATTATTTCGCTGCTGCGGATCGGGTGAATCGTACAGGTTTCTGGGACATTGTACCAGAGATTCAACAACGTTTGCTGGATCCACTGGGCAAGGCCTTGAACTTCTCGCTGGCCCATTATCAAGCGTACCGTGAGCGGGTGAAGAACGGACAGAGTGCATCCGATGATGAACTGATGCAGAAACAGCTCAACATGCTCGCCGTCAACATCAGCAACAGCGGAATGGCTGACGATGGCGGTGGAGGCGGCGATAGCGGCCAGCTGCCTGATATTGGACGCGAGGAGAAACTGGAGGTGTTGAACACCTCCATAACGAGTCTGGAGTTGTTGCGTTGCCTGTTTCTGGTGGCCTGCGAATCCATCGAACAGAACAGCAATCAACAAAAACTGGAATCGGGGCCAGTTGCCATGGATTTGGATGTGGAGCAGCCCTAATCCACTCCAGCACAAATACCCCAATACCCATTTTAGTATATATATATATATATATATATATATATATATTTATTTATAAATTTGTATCTCGCCAGCGAAATGAAAACGAATTTTTGTCTGACTGAAAATATTATGATTTGGTTTAGTTTATTTTTGCTCGTTTTTGGGTTTGGGTTGACGGCTTGGTGTTAATTGTCCAACAAGCTGAGCTGAGCTGAGCTGAGCTGAGCTGGCCAGCTGGCTAAATTGTGCTAATTAAATGCTAAACTAAATGCGCTTTAGTTGTTTCCAATGCGACCTTCAATTTGTCATCTGTTGACGCATATTGAGTGGAACCTAACAATTAGGGTGCACAGGGGGAAATCCGTTTGAAAACAACAGCGTCTCTTCAAATATCTGAAAAGTTACTTGAGTTTAATGGAATATATACATATATATATGTATATACTCCCTATAAGGATTGACCTACGACCTTCACAGAAATAAACACGCTTTGAAGCGTCAAAGCAATACAGATTTTCGTATATCGCAAATTAAAATAATAAAAAAATGCTATTTGCGTTAACTGTTTATGTAATTTATATAAAGATTGACCTACGAGCTTAAACTTTAAATGTTCCTAATACGTGAATATCTAAAATTCTTAACAAATATCATTTAAAGCAGCTAAAATAAAAATTATTAAAAATTTTCCTACGAGTTTGAAGTTTGCACTTCATAGAAATTAAAAGATCGCCAATTTGCAAATAAATTATGCGACTAATATTAGTCGGTACACAAAAGTAAAAACATATTAAATTTAATTGATAATAAAATTTAATATTCATATTTAAAAATAAAACAAAGAAAATAATTATTTATAATATTATACTCTATGGGGTCGGGGAGGGCAAATTCCAAAAATTGTTATTTGTACTCAAGGGTAAAATAACAATTAATTAATTATTCTATTACACAATTGTTTACATTTAACGAAGGTTGGGAAACAGTTTCCCAGATACAAAAAAAATCAAATATGAACGCTAATCGAATGCTTGATGAGCTGTTCCCAGTGTATAATGAGGGAGTGCCTCGCTCCGAGTCTAATGACTAGCCTTAAAACCAGATGGGGTTGCTCAATCTAAGCATCAGTAAAGCTATAACTAATAAATATAACTAAAAAATATACAACAAATTAACTCCAATCCCCTGCCCCATTGCAGATGCACAAAGCTGCTTGCTGGGAGCAACATGCAACGCGGGCGCAACTGCATCTTTTCACACACTGCAGCAATGCACAACGTTAAAGCCCAGCTCAGCTATGCGACGCAACTATGCCAAGGAGACGGACAAGCTGAATGAGTTTCGAGCACGTGAGGAGCAGAGCGAACGTGAACGCGACGCAGCTGAGCAGGCAGCAGCAGGCACACAAATCGATGGCGGTGGCGGCGAGAGGGGCAAATCCAGCGAGGAGGAGGCAGCCAAGCAGGCCAAAGTGGATGGTATACGCAGCCGGATATTGGATGCAGCAATACTGCATGTGCCACAGCATGGCTGGACCAAGCAGGCCATCATCCAGGGTGCCGAAGAGTGCGGCTATCCGAGCGTGGTGCACGGCATGTTTCCCGATGGTGGCTTTGCGCTCGTCTCCCACTTCAATGGCAAGTGTAATGCGCAGCTGGTGCACCAGCTTCAACAGCAGACGCACAATGGCCAGCTGGAGGTCAGCGATCCGCTCGACTTTCTCGTCCAGGCCGTGCGTCAGCGTCTCAGCATGATTGAGCCCTACAAACAGCAATGGCCACAGGCAATGGCATTGATTGCCCAGCCCCAGCATGCATCCACGGCGCTGGCGCAGGTTCTGACGCTGGTCGACGACATCTGCTACTTCTCCGGTGATCGTTCCGTCGACGTAAGTTTGCCTCCGTCACAATTCTCAAGTGAAGCCTTGTTAATCTCCATTGAACGCTTGCAGTTTGGCTGGTATACGCGACGCATTGGCCTGGCAACGATTATGAAAATGACGGAGCTCTATATGCTGCAGGATACGTCGCCGGCGCATGCCCAGACCTGGGATTTCCTCAAGAATCGCATGGACGAGGCTGTGCAGCTGCAGATGGCACTCTCCCAAACCGAGGGCATGACACAGACATTTTCACGTTCCTTCAACTCGGCTTTCATAACGGTAAATATATATGACAATTATATTCAAAGAATCTGTTCCAACTTTGTTTCCTGTTTACAGGCGAGAAATATACTCGGATTGGGCTACAATCGCCAATAGCAAATAGCCAAAGGACAGCAGCAGTCAACCCAAAGAGTCCAACAGCCAGGGAGACTTGTGTTATGTAAAAAATAAAATTATATATACAAAGATTTATATTCATAAATTGTCATATACTGTTTACCTGATATATATAATAATGTATATTTTCAGAGGTTGTCGTTTAACTATAGATAAGTTGTTAATCTTATGTGGATTGGATTCTGTTTAGTTGCAGTCTTAATTCTGATTAGTTATGTTAGAATATGGATAAAAAACGAGTAACTTTTATCGAATAATTTTTAATTACACACAAAAATCTTGTATTAAAAAATTACAATTTATTTAAAGTTTATTTTAAAGTTTTTTCAGCACATAGATCAAATTTACAATTTAACCTATTTGTTTACTAAAACATTGCTAATCATTTTAACTTTCTCATCTGTGTGTATACTAATGGTTCTACAGTTATTCGACCTATATAAAAATAACAATTGGTGTTTTTGTGTATCTAACAAATTAAATTTAAACAACTTTTTGTGGCTAATTTATTTAACTGAACAAATTTGTACGTTGTGTTAACATTTAACATGTGTAATCTGATATATCCTTGTAGAAAATGTCATAATCCTGCAGCCGATGTCTCTGCCATTTGGCTCTGTTCGAGCAACACTTCCTCTGTCAACTGCCACGTCCAAGTGGGATCCTTGCCTTGCCTGGGTTTCGAATACATCACTGGAATAATGTTATCCATATGTTGATTACACACACGCTCCGACTCATCTAATTCCTTAGGTGTGACTATTGTAGAAGGCTTCTGCCCCGAGCAACTTTACGTTTGGACTCGACCACATGGCCATACAGCTCGGAGATGGCTTTGCATGTACTCGGGGCGTCAACTGGATGAGGATCGGGCGTAGAATAGCCATGCAGCTGCTGCTTGGAATAATACCCTCTGTTTGGTGCTCCATGGCAGAGATCGGCTATCTGTTGCATCGGACAGAGCGGACAGGCATAGGGTATGGGATCACTCCGCGTCCGTTTCATGCAGCAGTGTTGGCACATTTTCAAATGCCGAATGTTAAGATAGTTTTCCAAATGTGGATCAAAATGCCAAAGGTGTCTCAGTTTCACTTAAGCTCGAGGAATGTTTCCTAGACAGATCTTAGACTTGCTGAATTTACATGACTTTAATTTATAATGCTTGTTAATGTTATCAAAGATTCAGCAGTTGCTCGTTTTGGTAATTAAACAAGTCACAATATTAAAGCAAAAACTTTAATATTTAAATTAAAAATTTGGATTTTTGTTCTGCTTGTCATTTATTTTGTGTAGCGAGGGTTTTTCTCCTCTTTTATTTAGATTTTGCAGCTAATTAGCATTGTTGGTGGCTATAACTAAATATATATAATGAAAACTATATTTTATCACATGAAACCAACTAATTACTTAAAATTTATTGCACTACATAAAACATTTAAGACGCAATTGCATATTCAGGTCGAAGCTAGTGGTGCAACGGTTGCAAGTAGTGTGCATCATCTGGGGGCAGCTGCTCCACTTTGCTGTGTGGTTAAAAGTTAGACATGAAACATGGTTAGAGTTCCCTTTGAGTAGTGCTCACCTGTGGGGAGTGTCTGATTGCTCCTTGGCCTGGTTTGAACGTTGCTGGAGCAGACGCAGTGGCAACTCATTGGTGGCTATTATCATGGCATCCAGTTGTAGCTTGAGCTCAGCAAATGTCGGCCGATTGGCGGGTATAGAACACCAGCATCTCTCCATCAGTGCAAACATTTCATCCGTACAGCCGTCGGGTCGTTTCATCCGCTGTCCCTGGCGCAGCAGCTGCAGCAAATCTCTGGGCGAGATCGACGGATACGGCATGCCGCCCAGCGTTGTGATCTCATACAGCAGCACACCAAACGACCAGCTTGCAAAGATCAGTTTTGTTAATAGATGCACCAGTTAATCGCGCTTGAATTGAGCTACTCACACATCACTCTGGCTGGTGTACACCTGGTGCGTCAACGATTCCAGAGCTAACCACTTGATGGGCAGCTTGCCACTGCCGCCTGACTTGCGATACACATTCTCATGATACACATCCCGACTGAGACTGCAAGTGAATGAAATACTTAAGCTGGATGGGTTCTATAAAGACTACTCTGCTCACCCAAAGTCAGCTATTTTAATGGTCCGATCCAAAGAGATGAGCACATTGCGTGCAGCCAAATCGCGATGCACAATCTTGTTCTGCGCCAGAAAATCCTAAGGAACAAAATTTTAGATCGATTTTGATGAGTCTGATCACCACTAAAGACTCACCATGCCAACGGCCACTTGTTGCGCAATGTCCAGAAGATCGGCATATTTGAGAGGTTCCCTGATAGCTGCCACTGCGGGTGCATCAAAGTACTCCTGATTCTCAAAGCTAACGGTGCCAGAGTTTTTCATCGATTTCTGTTTATTTTGCGCATTGCGTTTTAGTATAGCCTTTAGAGAGGCCACAGATGGTGGCGCCACCGGACTCGCATCGAGATTCTCAATCGCATGCAGTCCATACGATTTGTTGTCAGCGGCATTTGTCAGCTTGGTCAGTTTGTAGCTATCGCGTGAGAGATCCGACTCGTTCTCTTCCTCCAGCGTGGACAGCACGGATATATTAATATCCTCGATGCGTGTGCTGTTGTCCAGCAGTCGTCCAGAGCGCGGCTGAAGCCGCGCAGGAAGGCAGAGAGCAACCGCTGGCTGGAACTTAGGGCGCACATCCTGATTATTGCGCTCCTGCTGAAACTTCCACTCATCGCTAGAAGTATAGTCCAGATTTAGGCAGACTGAAGGAAAATTTTCTGTACACTTACCGCAGAAAGCTCTGCAGGCTGCCGAGGCCGCAGTATTCGGTGAGGAGCATCATGCGATTGCTGAACCTGGTCGAGTAGCCAACAATGCCAACAATATTTGGATGACGGCCAACGGCTCGAAGCATTTGGATTTCGCACTTGAAGGCCTGCACATCCTCCTCATTGGGCTGGTCTAAGAAAAGAGTTCCTTGTTAAAAATGTACCCATCTCTTTCGCATTTGTTGTCCTTACCCTTGAGCAGCTTGACAGCCACCTGACGCTGTTTGTAGACACCTCGTCGTACCAGACCAAAGGCACCCTCGCCCAGCACATCCTGCAGGAGCACAGCGTGTGGTTGCACCTCCAGCTCATCGTCCAGTTCAGCGTTATCCTCTGCGTTGAGGGTGGCCAGCAGGTTGCTACTATTGATAAGCGACAAATGAAAATCACTGGACTGATTGGGGGCCTCTTTAAGATCCTTGGTCTCCAGATGCACGCACTCCTGCCGCTTGTGCCTGTTCAGCGTGAGGAAGCATAGCAGGAGTATGCAACAGATGCACACCAACAGGAAGAGCAGCAGTTTTATTAGGCTGCTTTCGGGCAACCAGGACGCTAGCGGTGCCTTGCTGAGGAACACCATGCTGGTATTGTTGCCACCCTGAGTCTGCGCCACCAAAGCCACCTCAAAGTTATCACCCAGCACCGTTATATTGGATATATAATAGTAGCTGGCATTCTGATCCACTGTGAAGTTGGCCTGCTCGTTATCAGTATGTAGTATATACAGCATATAGTTATCCGGCGGATATTTGGGCAGGGACCAGCTCACATTCAATGCCAATATATTCTGATCAAAGTGCTGCTGTTCCACCTTCAAATTGCTGGGCTTCAGTGGTGCTGCAAGTGGAGAGATCTTAATCCAAATATCTTTTCAACTCCTCAACTCACCGCAGAGCTCATAGTTGTTTTTAAACCAATCCAGGCAGCTAGGCGCCTGTAGGATCAGCCACTGCACTGGACTCTCCTGCTTATTCTTAAAGTTCACGGTGCGGACACCCACTTGGAATTGCTCGCCAAAAGTCATATTCGATATGGTGTAAGTATATAACTGACGAGGCTGTCAAAGGGATTACAGATGATCTTTCCATAAATTTTATATGAAATTTTGCAACTTACATCACGAAACTCCACTGGATTTGGTGAACCCATGCTTTTAGCATCCCTTGAATAGTATATCATGTCAAAGTAACAATTGCGATCTGCAAAACAAAATAAAAACCAATTTATGTAGCAGCTCCTCTTATTTATGTGACGATCTCATTTCTTACCAGCTGATGGTTTCCACTCTATCTCCGCAGCAATGCATTCAAAATTATTGGGCTGCTCCAGGAATCTTCTCAACTTGACCTCACCCATTTTGCTGGGCTGATAGCCAGGGCGCAATGTTTGAAATGCCTCCTCTGCAATCAAAGAATGGGTGCCATCAGCGTGCACAGCCTGAGCGCTAATATTATGCATTGTATTCGGTTCCAGTTTGCGTAAGGTAAAGAAACTATCATCAGACTAGAACATTGAATTCGGATTAGTTATGTTAAGTTAATGAAAAGTTTTGGGACATACCAAATAAATTTGTGATTCCATTTTATCGTTGGCCGCATTTGTTCGGATTATGAAAACAGCATCTGGTGGCTTTTGTGTGGTGGCATTCGTGTGCCTCTCATGCTGCACCCAATTGATGCGAAAGCTTAGCTCGGACTCCGTGCGGCAGACGAGCGTCAATAGGAAATTCTCCTGCACTCGGCGCAGCGTCGAAGGCATTAAATCAGTCGCATTATCGCCTTGGCAGTGCTCAAAGCAGCCATTAAATTTCTGGAAAAAAAATCCAGTGCTATAAATGAATTAAGGATCTTCGAGTGGGATTCACCTTTTCCGGCGTGATTTGCAGGCATCTCTTGGCGCAGGCGCTCACATTGAGCAGCGTTCCATCATCGGACAGTAGGCGCATCAAATCGCCCTGATTGCTGTCGATGAGTAGCCAGAAGATAAACGCATATTTTGCATAGAGCAGCAGCATTTTACAGTTATTTTTACTGTTCTTTTTTGTTTTTTTTCTTTAGTTTAGTTAGATGCAAGGTTTATTATTCTATGCGCAGTGCGGTTATTGCACTTTCTGTTATAACACTTGGACTTGCTTGCAATTTCTCGCTCTCTCCCTCTCCACCCCTTTTCTACTCTCCCGCTCTCTCTTTCTATCAATCTATATATCTCTCTCTCTCTCTATCTGTCTGTCTTTAGTTTCGTCGCGATTCGACCGTCGCCTACGAGTGAGCTTTGCGTACTGAAGTCAACATTTGCGAACAGGAAGAACTGTTGCAAAGCCACAAAAAAAAAGAAAAGAAAGAATAAGAAATACAATTAAAAAATACAATTTTGTGTTTGTTTTGCTTCCATTTCGGTTTCATATCATTTGTAATGCAAAACTTTGGATTTGGTTAACGACAAAGTGACAAAGCGAAACACACTCGATAAATTTTGGAGTCTTCACCAATCTAAACTGTTATACGGTAAAGTGGAAAAAGTGCTCGGGCGCCACTTATGCATATCCATATCATTAGATCTTGAGCACTTTTTTCCACAATCAGCATACTTATTATCCAATTGATTCTGTGTGTGGTATTAACTGTGCCCAGATATTCCATAAGCTCGGACTGTGCTCTCACAATACATATCCTTAAGCAGATCAAATTTGGCAATTATATCCTCCGAGGTGTTTTTTTTTGTACAGTTTGTCTCATCTGTGTTTTTACATTGGGAAAAATTCATATTTTCTAAATTCTTTTTCAAAAATATGTTTGTAATTATTGACTTTTGAATATTTTCTTATTTTTGTACTATTAAACGGATATTTCAAAACTACTTAACATTCAAATTAACAAGATTTATTTATTTATCTACTTGTGAAATTTAATATACAAAAATAATCAATTTTTGCTTATTAGCTCAGAAGTCTTTTGACTATGGAGATTTTGTATGCGATTTTGTACATTTTTGGCACCAGATTGGGGAAAATTGCATATTATTAGGCATAGTGAAAGGAAATCTAAAAAATTTGGATACTTTGAAAGTAAAGCCAAAATAAGAATTTCGAGTCCGTACAGTCAGGATCGTGACTGGCGGTGAGAACAATGCGTCTGTTAATATCGTCGTCCGTCCATGATAATGTTGCGCAGCTCCAATTGAGTCATATACTTGGCCTTCGGTCCATTCCGCAGCACAAACTTGTGATAGATCATGGAGATGCAGTGGTGAATGATGAGTGCTCCCGTGCCTCATTTCCATATATGTATGTAGTTGAAGCGTGCATTTTCCATGTAGTCTAGTGTTGCGTCTAGATCATTCATATTTGCTGCAGGAGAGTATTTGATTATATGTTGTGAATTTCTGAGATACAATGATGATTGTGTAGAAATCCTTCAAAGATTGAGACACATTTGAAAATGTTTTATTTTCTTTATCTAATCGTTTAATTTTTCCTTTGCTTGAATTATGTGTCATTTAGTAAGCTAAAGCAAAGTTATACAGGATATTACAGAGCTATACAACACAAAGTATACATCTGGTATTTCGGGAGGTGTATTACTTAGAAATGTAC
Organism: Drosophila kambysellisi; assembly: GCA_035042185.1. Taxonomy (NCBI): domain Eukaryota; kingdom Metazoa; phylum Arthropoda; class Insecta; order Diptera; family Drosophilidae; genus Drosophila; species Drosophila kambysellisi. The sequence continues at coordinate 7,292,249 of JAWNLS010001251.1, read as the reverse complement.
CTTAAAAGACAATCCGTACAGTTTACAAAACGTAACTTATTGCATACGACAATTATAAAAGTTTTCTTTTCTTTTTCTTGTTTTTTTTTTGTTGTTTTTGTTTTATATATATATATATATATATATATGCATGAATCAGTCATACAAAATACACAACTACATAGATGTACAATTATTGTATAAGTATATATATTTATATATATATATATATTTATATAATTAAAAAAAATAATATTCTAATAAACAAATCAAAAACTTAACATAGCTGCAAAAGGAGAATTTGTTTGTTGTAATACAGTGGCAAAATAGAATACTGAGTTGAGTTCTTGATGAGTTTCGAGTTTCGTGTTTTCTTTGAGTATTTTTTTCTTTTTTTTTTTTTTGCTTCTTGGTTTTTGTTGTTCTTGTGACACAACCGCGATCCACAAATTGATAAATTCATAAGTTTTTTGTTTTGTTTTGTTTGTAGAGCAAGTTCACTTAACAGATACCAGGATACAAATATAATAATACTAATATTGAAAAATGCAAATGTGTGTGTGTGAGTGTGTGTATGTGAGTTGCGAGTGTGTGTGTGTATGAGTTTGTCTGTGTTGTGGCATGCACACAAAATAACAGTCCATGGATTTTGTCAGAGCAGGACGAGACATAAACCTGCTTGTGGCAACGTGAGTATTTCGTTTTCGAATCAGTATTCGATTTTTCATTCATGGTTAGTCAGAGTGTTCTTTTTGTTTGTTTTTTTTTTTCTTTCTCTTTTTAATACCCTTGCAGAGTGTATTGGAAGAGATGTCTCTAGAGAGTATAAATATTCGTGATCTAACGACTTACAATATCATATAGCTGCCATAGAAACTCCTACGCGTTTTGTCTTGTAGCCGGAACACGAACAGTTTTGCGATTACTTAAATTTAGATATGAGCTAAGGGACTCCGCTCTGCAAGGGTATACAAGCTTCGGCGTGCCAAAGATAACCGTTCCTTCTGGTATTGTTTTTGTTTTCTTATTGGGAGACTTTGAGAGTCGGCTACATTTCTCTAAACGCATTTCAAGCTAAGTTGTTTTCTTTTTTTTTTTTCATTACGTTCTACCATTAAATGCTGGCAATTTCGTATTGTTGTTGCGTGTGTGTGTGTGTGTGTGTTATTGGGTGTGGGGCTGGTATTCGCTTCCATTTACAACAACTAGTTGTATGCCAGGGAGTTGACATTTAGCGCCAGCGCTGCTTCCGTGCTGCTGCAACTGGAAGATGTCGATGCCTGGGGCTGTGCTGTGCCGCTCTCCAAGTGCACATTATTGTATTCCGTTTTGGGAATGCAGCGCATTGGCGTCTGCGCCTCCTGTCCCTGGCAGTGTCCTTGGCCCAACTGCTTACCCTGTTTCGTTTCGCCATTGCTGTTGTAAGCGCTGCCGCTCTGGTTGTAAACGCTGAGACGTGCCTCATGCTCGCGTCGCTGCTGCCTCAATCGTATGTCGTGCTGTTCGCGCATCTGCCGCAACTTGAGGTCCTGCTCCTGCCTATAATACGACATCTTCAGCTCCTGCTCCATTTGCTCAAACCGCAGCCGCTGCTCGTGTTCGCGTCGTGCATAATCGATTTCGGCGAGACGCGCTTGTTTCAGCAGCTTAAACAGTTGCTGTTTGTATTTATCCTCGGTGTCCACGCAGCCAATTGTCTCATTTGCCACAGCTGTGGGCGTAAAAGGACCAGCCACAGCTGCGACATGGCCAGCAGCCGGCGCTTCAGGACTAAAATCTTCCGAGAGCACCGATTGTGCCTGTGAATGCTAGCAAATATAAATCAATAGTCAAATTTTAAATATATACATATATTCCTTGAATATAGTGTGTATTGTTAACTTACATTGCGCTGTCGTCTTTTACGGGTCGGTGATGTTTTCTCGTTGTCTGCCGCGCCGGCTGTGCCTGGATCCGTGTCATCCTTGCTGTTGTTGTTGCTCAGCTGCGGTTTGGCTTTGGCACGTTTGCGCCGATTGGGCGCTTGCTGTGGCTGGGCGCTCTCCTGCTGCGAGTCGCCGCCGGCGGTGGAGGGCGGTGGTGAGGGTATGGCTATGGTTGATGTTTGCAGCGTATCCTCGCTGGCATTTGTTGAGTTTGGCAGGGCGGCCAGCGGCATATCCTCATCCTCGTCCAGTTCGAGCAGCTCTTTTTTCAGTGGCACACTGACGGCACCATTGGTGCCACTGCGCGTTTGACTGCGCGACGATACCGGATCCTTTTGCAGCTCCTCCATAAACTCAATCATTCGCATGCCCTCCAATGCATCCGATTTGGGATGCTTCTGCTGATGTTCGCGCTTGGCGGAGTTCTTCATGCTGCGCCACTGCACCTGAATCTGCTCTAGCAGGCGATGTCGAAAGTTCAGCGCATTAAATCTGTAAATCAATTTAAGTTATATTATATAGTTTACCATTTATATATTCGTATAGACTTACTGTTTGGTTATTTGGGACCAGGCCAGTCGCTTGGCCTTGATGCTTTTGGCATCGACGCTTCGATTCTCAACGAATGCGACTCTTGTTTTGATTACCTCCAGGAGCAGGCCGCGTTCGGCTTCCTCCCAATTTAAAGACCTTTTTTTGCGTGTGCCTTTTTTCTTGCCCGTTGCGCTTTCCTTTTCAGCAGACTCTTCGGCAGCATCTTCAGCATTCTCCACCCCCTCATCAGAGGCGTTTGTGGCTTTTGTTTTCGACTCCGCCTTTTCATCATCGTCGTCGTCTTCCTGCGGCGATGATGCGCCCTTTGTCAAAAGCTCCTCTAGTTTCATTGTGCTGCCGAAATTCCAATTAGCGTTTTTGTTTTCAATGTTTATTATGGTTATTTAAGCGCGATTCCGATTTGCAAAAAATTCTTATTTGATTTCTGTATATACTTTGTGATGGCGTTGCCACCACATCGAAATGTGACCAAAAGTCGCTGCTCGTTGCATATCGATGCCACTATCGATATCTTATTTGAGCACCACTATGTGCAGCCTTGCCTTCTGGCCTATCGATAGATATTTATAGTCATACTTGAGTATCGAGCAAAGTAAGTAGACAGCAGGCATTTTCATTTCAATTGGGAAAAATATTAATTTTATAACACAAAACACAGCGAGATGGCTTTTGGTGACTATCCCGTTGAGTATAATCCCAAGGTGCACGGACCTTACGATCCAGCACGCTTCTATGGCAAAGGTATGGGAAACTTGCAAAAATTACGTAATTTTCGCCGCACGATATACTGCGGCATTGCACGATTTCTAACACTTTACATAATTCTGCAGCTGATGTTCCATTCGGCCAAGTGAAATTGGGCGAGCTGGGCGCCTGGTTTGGACGCCGCAACAAGACACCAAATGCCATGGCTGGCGCCATTAGCCGTGCCTGGTGGCGTTGGCAGCACAAATATGTGTTCCCCAAGCGTGCTGGCATTGCACCATTTTTCCAATTGACCGTCGCCAGCATGACGTTCTTCTATATGATCAACTACACCAAGTTGAAGCACCACAGGAACTACAAGTATCACTAAACGCTATCGTCTCGCTTCAGCTCCTCTGTCAGTGCTACACTTTGTTACTTCTTGGTGGGGAGAGAGTTGAACACTCTGCAACATAATATTAGTTTATTCTTGTTTTGAAAAATCGACTAAATCTAATAAAAACAAAATCAGCTGCGAATAACAGTGCTGCACTCAACAACACTGTTAATTCAATATTTAACATGCGTTCACAGCATTTGCACCAGTATCCAGCTGTTTGTTCATCTGCGAGTTTGGTGGCCGATGGATCTCGCATATGAAAGGCAACGGGTGTTCACAGCTCAACGTTTGCCAAGTGCCACTTGGTGTCAGCGCCACACAGCTGGTATTTGCCTGAAGACCTCTAAAAGATTTTACAGTTGGGTAAATGTTATGGAACTTTGGGACTTTCTACAACATGGGGATTTTTATGGTAAGTTTACGACAAACTCACCCCAGTCGTGGATGTCCCACATGCCAGGCTCGATAAAGAAAGCACAACAGACTCTCCTGTTGACCATTGCGAAAATCCAGTGGCTGCAGTGAAGTGCTGCTATTGTAAAATAAACCAATGTAAGCCAAAAAGATGCCAGGATCAGGCTGCATGATGGGTCGACGACTGTTATACTCAAGTAGCCAACGCGATAATGCACAAGTGCGCTCCTCAGAGGCCACATGCGCCAAACTGCCACTAAATTCGCTGGCATTGGTGCAGGTCAGCGAAGCATTTAAATAACTGCCAGGCTGTATATAAAATACAAAAAGGCCCACTTGCGGCACGCAGCTTATGTTGTGCAGAGCTGTTAAGAGATCAGTAGAAGTTAACAGTTGCAGTTTATGTTAGCGAGGGTGGGCTATGTTAATAGGAGGAAGCAATGTTATTTGGCGTAAACTATTATTCCAGCAGTGGGATATTTAGGAGTGATAGTGTGGGATATTAAAGAGTGGATATTTAAACAGAGGCAGGTTATGTCAATTGACGCAGATTCCAGTGCATATAATTCTATGAGATACCTTTTATTATCGGAATCTGTATATTTTAACAATAGCTGCTTAAGAAAAGAAAGAAAGAAAACACTGAATATTTAAGCAGCACAACGTTATGTTAACAGAAGGAAGATTTTTTTTACACATGCTGTTTTAATTAACATGAAAAAGTTATGATATAATGAGGCTATTTTAACAGATGCAATTAATGTTAAGTTTTGACCAAATTATGCAAATTTCCCACCTGTAGGCCTTCCAAATAAACTATAGTAATCAAAGCGACTGTCGTTGACCATGCTCGCAAAGCTTGTGTTCTGCGGACACTGTAACACGTGACAGTTGAAAAACTCGCCAGGTTGCTCGAAGACACTCAAACGTCGACGTGCATCCTTCTCACGTCTGCTGTGCTGTACAAAACGATTCTTTCGCCGCTCCTGATCACCTGGGGCATAGTTTAAGGCCAAGCCGCGTAGTTGACGTGCCAATTTCATGCAATCCGCCAGTGTTGCTGTGCTCTCCAAAGCGAGTGCCTCATCGGTAGCAGCGCGTTGACATTGGCGCACCAGATGAAACTGCAATGGGGCAGCATTCTCCGTTGGACAGCGAAGTGCGTCCAATTCGGTTGAAAAAATTAAATGAATCAGCAAGAACAGTTCCCACATGTCTAACAGTCGTAAATGTTAACCCAGCCGTTTTATGCATACTTTTTTTGACAGGCTGCAATTTGTGCATCAAATTGAAATAAATGGAAATCATTTTGTTTATGGTCAATTTAATTTTATTGTTCATTCACATTGATTAAGTTTAGCTTATGCCTAACTACAGATTTGTTTTTTATTTAATATATTGTTTCTTTATTTATTTTAGATATGCATTGCACGGCTCCAGGCGAGCATTCTACATAAAAAATGCTCAAATAAAGCTGTGCAAAGACTTTTAGCTAAATTACTTTTGAGAATTAATACAACTGTATTAATATTCATTTTAATTTTGTTTTGTGGATCGGCTGTGTGCTGTAGAGGGCTGCCCTGCTTTTTATATAGTATAATAGTGGTAACATATTTAATATTTGTAGTGCACATATAGTTTAAACAATGACAAGAAATAATTGTTCAAGAACAATTAACTAAGAACAAAGTGTGGCAGGATTTTTGTTTTTTTTTTTTTTGGAACTAAGTTTATAAATATTAGAATACAAATACAATTATCACCTGAGCGTCGGCTGCTGCATTCGTTGTTAGTGTCGAGTGTGTATTTTTTTTTAAATTAATAGTTAAAGTAAGTAAGATAAATACGATACACATTTATAAGTTTAATGACTGCACTACGAGAAGCGAGATTGTGTGGTTTTTTCTGATAAGAATCTGGGAAGTCCAACACCAACACAAACGTGCGAAACAGAGTCTGGCAACTCCAAGGCTGCTTGTGCATGTGGCAGCACTGGTCAACTCTGCGACATTAGCGGGCAATAATGGGAAATTGCCCGGTAATCTCTGCACAAAAGGGAATTTTTTTTTTATTTATTATTATGTCTTGCAAAACTAGAATACTAATTATTTAACTTAGGCAGTTGCTCTTTAGACACTGCACTTGTGACCTTATAGACTAATCTGCTGCCCAACGTGTCACGAGACATTTTTGACAATTGACTACCGCAGGCGGCTTTAATTATTAATATTATTATTGTAATGTTTTTTTTTTTTTTGTTAGCTTGCTTGCTGCGCGAGTATCTCATACTTGATTTTAAAACACTTTGAGTGTTCCATTTTGTTATCGTTTTGGAAATGTTCTTTTTGAAATTTTGAATTTTTATCTGGTTGTCACATAGTATGGATCGCTTGCTGGCTTAGCTGCTATGCGAGAAGGCGGTGTTTGTGTAGGGACCACTGTAAATGGAGCTGCCCGAATTGGACACCGTTTTGGTGCTACGGCGTGCCATGATGCAAAGCACCGCGGCAACGACGGCCAGCATCAGTATCAGTCCCGCAATGGCAATGGCTATGGCAAAGGTGCGCTGCGACACGCACAAAGCATCATCCAGGGTCTGTAAGTGAAATGATAAGGAGTGAAAATTTAATCAATGTTTATTATTGTTTTTTATTATTATTTGAAATGAATCAGTGCTATAGATATCGTCAAAGATAATATGCTCCAACTTGTTACCTCAATCTAAAATCTTATATGGCTATCTTCGAGAGACTTTCAGTGTTTATTGAAGTTTCAACTCACCTTCTCCTTAAACACCGCATCCTCGTCGCTGTCGTTGGCATTCTCGTTCTCGTTGACATAGAGGCCGGAGAAGACCTCAATGGTGGCGGGCAGGGCTTCCTCATCCTTAGCATCGCTCGCCTGACGCTTGGGTCGCTTTGCGCTGCACAGTGGCGCCTCCTGGCAGCTGGGATCCTCCAGGGCGCACAATCGCACATTGCATTGATAATATACGGATGTGGTGTAAGGGAACTTGTGCGCCGGGAAGGTCACATTGGCAGCCAAACGATCCTCTGTATAGTTGAATTGACCCATGATCTCGTTGTCCATGGGACAGCTAAGGAACAAAGAAATATCAAGATGTTTATCTGACTAAAAACTGTATTGGGAATAGTTTAACTTACCCATCTTCGCCCACCAGACGCTGTTCACCCCAACCCAAGCCATCTCGCACAATGCAGTCAGTCACATGGAGGCCGTACAGCTTCTGCTGATCTATGCTGATGACAATGGTCAGCGGATCACCTATTTTAACATCATCGGCGATCTTGTGCTCCTCGTTATAGATCTTCATGTGGCAGCCGGGCATCGGAATTTCGTTGTTATTCACCTCGTTGTCAGCCTCATTCTCCAGAGCTGCTGCTTCGCTCACATCATGGACATCGTCCTCGTCGAGTTCATCGTCACCCAATCGCTGCTTGTCCAGCGATCGTCCGTAGTCTCGTCGATCGTGCTCATCGCTGCGTTGCGCCTGCGGTTTCTGTGCATGCTTCCGTATATGCTTCCTTGGCTTGATGGCAGCATCGCGGCTCTTGTAGGCACAGCGCACATGGTAGCCGCGTCCCAAATCCGTGATCAGTTTCAGATGTGGCTGCAACACAATTGTATTGAAGAACTCAATTCCGCCATCGTCCTGAAAACGGAAAGGGAAAAAATATATTAGACATGTGCTTAAAATGGGAAAATTATAAAAGTAATCATAGAAATTTATTGAAGATTTAAATTAAATAATAAAAATGAACTAGATTATATATTTTTATAAATAAATATTAAAATACTCAACGAAAAAAGCATTTATTGAAATTTATATAATTTAAATTATCTGCTTGAAATTTTAAAAATATCTAAATTATAAACAATCATAGATATTCGTTAAGTTTAAAAATACGATAGTTATTTGTTTCTATAGCTTTTTAAAGAAACTCTAGAAATAGAATATGTAAAGCAACTTTTCTTTATGCAGCAGCTTCAGCTCTCGTACAGCAAACAAAAGACTTGGGCAACAAACTTGCCACAGCGGACGACGCCTCCCACCTTTGGTGCCAAGTTCCTTAAAACAAATCGCATGCTTGCAGTTGTTAATGCTAATGCCCAAAGAAGCCATATTAGCGATGCAGGCAGTAGAAACCTGCTAGACAGCTCTGTTAGCCCTGTTAGCCAGGGCAACTGGGCAACGATATGTGCTTGTTGTTGTAGTAGACAATGGTAGTCAATGTATTGTAGTTCCAGTAACTCATTATGCATAGAGATTCACGCTTCGATGCAGCTGAAAATTGCTGGCAAGAAATTTGATGTGTGACTTGGTCTTCAACTCGTCTTTAGATCACAAGCACTTCCTCATGTTTTTTTTTTCTTTTCTATTATTTTTTTATTTTTATTTTTTTGTTGTTGTTTCTATAGAATGGTGCTGAAGCCGTGCAGCGGAGTGTGAAGTCTGAAGTCTGTTATCTACATATCCGCAAGAAATTAGCAATGTTTGCGTAATGAATTTTAATTTTAGACCTTATTTACAGACAGAAACTGAAATTGAAATTTGCAAACTGTTCTTTCCACTTCCGTCGATTACATCATCATCATCATCATCATCAGCAGCAGTTAGCCAAGTTTAATCTTCAAGGCAGCAAACCTTTATTCCCTAGACAATTTGTTAACATTGAACGCAGTCAGAGCATTTACTTTTCTCTCTGCCACATTCTGCTGCCACATAACGGTGCTCTGGTGCTTGTGCTAATTTCGTATCGAGCACTCGACTCAATTGCTGGCGTGGTCTGTGGGTAATTGTAATGGGCCAAGACGCGTACGTATTTTTGTTGTACTTCTTTTTTTTTTTTTTTTTTGCTGTAATTGGATTTGCCTCGTTCTCGTTTTGGGCACGGAAATGCTTTATTTAAGTGGCAGCGTTATCGTCACCCGAAGGGGCATTCTTAATTGCATTTGTTTAGACTGATGCGATTTATGGAAGCGAGTAATAAACCAAGTTAGAGACTTTGAGTTGTTTCCGTCTTGGACTTTAAGCCAGGTCGAGAACTTGAACGTGTCTCGCGACTATTGTTGTTGACAGTTATATTTTCTGTGTGTGTGTGTGTGTGTGTGTGTGAAAGAGAGATGAGCCGCATTTCCCAGCTGCCGCAGCATCAGCCAATGGTAAACAATGGACTAATAAAAGACATAATAAAATGACATTTAAGATTTGAGGCACAACACTGCCACATAACGGTAGAAGTAGACAGCTATTATGTCATTATGACACTTCTGTGCGTTCGCTTGGTTTTCTACAGTTCTTGCAACAGGTTTCAGCAGCGGTTGCTTTCAACAAATGTGTAAATGAAATGGAGAAATGTAAATTAAGTATTTTATCTGTGCGCTTAATTCACCGACTTTTGAAGCATTCATAAATGTCAAAGCGACTCATACGTTATGTGAATATACATATATATAAACATATATACATACATAAGAACATAAATATAGCTGCAGTTGCGTGGGTGACGTTCAGCACTAGCTGACCTTCAGGCCTCAGTCAAACAACAGCTTTTAAATGAAATGTCAATAACAATAAGAAACACGTTAACATGTGTTCACTTTTGGCATTTTCACGGTCACGGTTTCGGCCATTGAACGCGTTCAGATGACCGCCAACGTTGAAGACGATTCAGAACAAATCGATTTTCATTTGATGACCCATGTTTGATCCAATAATTTGTGGCACTAGAAAATTAAATAACGAAAGACTTAGGCAACAAACTCAAAGCATTTCTAATTTGTTTTTCATTTCATAAAATAACAAAACGAATTCTTAACCTATTCTTCTAAATGTTGTTGATTTTGTATGCTGCTCATCAACTGCACAGCAATTATAAATTAATTAAAACGCTTTGCGCCCTTCAGGCCGCGCACTTGTAGCTGTTTCTATCTATATATACATACATGTATATCTTTTGACCCTGTACGTAATGGTTAATGGAAAAACAAACCAGCAACAAAAAAAATAAGCTAAGTTTAGTCACAGCTACGCGACTTGGAAATGCCCTGGAAGCGTGAAATGTTTTTTTAATTACATTTCGATTTATTATCTCAATCAGATACTTGAAGTTTTTGCTGAATAGATAAGCAAAAAAGAGGGGTTTTATTTTTTTTAACCAAGTAAATAAGCTTAAAACATAATATTTATATAGTATATATAATCTCTAGTGTATACATGGGGCAGTCTAAAAATAGATTGCCTTGGTTAATAGAAAATAATAATCATATACGACAAAGTAAAAAACCAGCGATTCTTAAAATACTCCGTTAGAAATAATAATATTGCAATAATATTTTAATAAGACTGCTGATCTCTTCTGGCTAATATACCTTTTGCACATAGGAAAATTAAACATTAAATTTAAAAAAAGCATGTTTTTAGCACACTTAATTGCGTTTGACATGCACAGCCGCAAACAGCAACAACAATAATATATATAAAAAAAACTAGCTAAACAACAACAATAAAAATAATAATAGCAACAGGGTCGCTGCGGAGACTCAGTTGGGAGTCAATGGCGTGGCAGCTTTTTGCGGCAGTTGACACTCGACTTTTTACATCAAAATGTTGTTGCTATAAATGGGCATAGTTAATTAGAGACGCAACAAACAAACAAACATACATGTATGTATGTGAGTGCAACTTAATTGTATGCAAATGTGCATTCACTGAGCTCATCTTCAAAAGCTGACGTAACCTCAGCATCCTGCCCTGACAACAGCTTCATGATCACAAAACAGATGTCATCAACTGCAGCTCCATGAAAACGTCATTAACAATTAACAATAAAAAAAAAAAATACCCTCACGTAACTTTACTTGGCTTATTGGTTTTTCCCATTATTGGCGCTGGCTAAACAATCATTTTAGCCATCAACATTAACCATTTCATATAATGCGTCAAGTGCTTGGGTCAATAAAGTGGCCGGCACTCAACACAAAAGACTCAGGCAACAAACTCATCAGTGTTCTTTGTATATAGAGAAATAAGTACATTTATGTACTCAGCAGATATATATGTATGTATGTATGTATCTATGTATGTATGTATGTATGTAAGCATGGAACGTTAAACGATGCTTGCCATAAGAGCAATTATAATTTGCAATTTGAAAAATGTATGTCAGACCAATCGAAGCGAAAGGAAATACCAACAAGATTACAAAACAGTTTGCCCCAATAAATGCTTAGAAATTACATTGCATACGAGAAATTTATATCACAATGATGACAAATAAGCCACTATTCGTGTCTGTGTGTGTGTGTGTGTGTTGACCATAAAAATGCCCATGCGTGAGTTGAGATTGCCGTTTAGCTGGATGGGTGCTAATTGAGATTTCAAAATACATCGGAGCTCTGTAAGCGGCTGTAAGCGATCGTAAATCGCAGCTATGAGCCAATAAATAAGCCACGCCATATAAGCCAAGTATCTAGCCAATTTATCTATGCCATGTCCACCATAAACTCGAAACAACAATTTATTTATGACAATTTATTAGCCATTTCGATTAAGGCTTGTCTTCCCATTCATTCGGGTCATTCGGTAATGTTGAACTTGGTCTCAACTGCAAATATTGCTAACAAATTGAATAAATATTTTTGTGTTTGATTTAGTTATTAGCAATAAACAGTGTTTATTTTGTGAATTAAATTTTATTGTCGATTCTTTTTGAAGCATATCTCTGTTTGTGGCTGTTTTTCGCAGAAGGTTTACCTTTTTATACCCTCTGGGTAAAAAAGGGTATAATGGTTTTGTGCAAATGTATGTAACAGGCAGAAGGAAGCATCTCCGACCCCATAAAGTATATATATTCTTGATCAGGATCAACAGCCGAGTCGATATAGCCCTGTCCGTCTGTCCGTTCGTCTGTCCGTCTGTATGAACACGGGGATCTCAGAGACTATAAGAGCTAGCGACTTCAAATTTGGAATATAAGTTTGCATTTGAGAGCAAATCATCTTAAAGGGAAATTTGCCAATAAAACTAGACTATATTTAATAGCTGGGTTAAGGGTATATCGCAGTCGAGCCAACTCGACTACAGCATCTTACTTGTTTTCTATTAACCGCAACAATTTATGAGATATGTTCAAAAAAGGTATGGAAATAGAAATATCTATGAAGGTAACATTTGTAGTTTCCACTCATCTTTATGCCGTATTATTAGGTACAAGTTGTCGATTATAGATATTGAAAATTCTAAAGATAGACACATGTACTTTAAATAGGTTAGTCGCTTAAGTGCCTTATGGATTATATTATATTTTAGATGTCTTGTAGTCAGACAAGATTTCATTTAGTTACTAAACACAGCTTAAAAATTTTTTTGTTCACACCTTCAACTAAAGTTGAACTCTGCATCATTAGGCAATCAGTTAGTTAATGATGTAGTTAATAAGCTGTCATTCATTGAATGCCAAAGAGTCACAAATGCAACAAAATTTATTTCATGTGCGTTCAGTGAGTCAATTTCAAGCCAAGTTCGCAACGCGATGAGCAAATGGCTAATGATTATGGCATATGGATTTTACCTTGTGTCCAATTCATCTCGATTGATGCTGGATGCTGCTAAAACTCAATTAACATGCCAAAAAGGCAGAACAACTTTTAAGCCACACAACATAAAGCTGAGGTAATTGTATTTAAACTCTTGGAATGTGGGATGCCCAAGTGGAATACTTATGTATACATTTAATTGAATTCTCAACTTGACTTACCGTTTCCTTGGGCATTGTGTTGCAGCTACGCAGCGGCAACTTGTATCGGAGTGCACCAATGTGATCTCTGCGAAAGGAATGCCAAAAAAAAAAAGAGAAAAAAAAAACCATTTATGATTATAGCTGATTGTTCAACTACTATCTAAATTACAATCTGGCTCTAACCTGTACTCGCTGAGGCATGTGGAATTCTTGGAGAGGCCTTTCGGATAGATCATGCCACTGAAGAGGCCCGTCTCGTGATTGGGTGGCGCATCTTTAATCGTGATCAGCATTGAGCCGGACAAACATTTGACTCGCACACTCGGCTCCACCGACGTCGACGGTTTGTTGTTGCTGGTGATGGGCGTGGCCGCTTCCGCCTCCGCCTCGGCCGCTGCAATGGCAGCGCTCAACGAGTCGGGCGCGTCCTCTGCAAGAAGCGGGCGAATAAATTTATGTCATAAGATATTTGTGCATCTACAGTTAAAACAACAGTTAGACAATAACAATATAAAGTTAAGGCTCGAACTCTAGCCGAGGATGCAGTTTGCATAAATCATCAGCGATACACGAATCTATAAAATAAAGCAAGGAAAAGTGCTCGAGGCGAGGTTGTCGCAACTAGCAGATACCCTGTATACAAAGAAAGAAATCAACCAAATGCTTATTCTTCTCTAAGATTCATGTTATGTTCACGGTGTTCCTAAATAAATGATGTATTAATTATCCGGTATTTAATATACTGCCTCAAGGGATTAGTTTTCTTAAACAATTTTCGAAGTATCATGTGGTGATAACGATAATTAATTTATTAAATGTAGTGGTGCTAGCTCTATAATCATTCAATTTATAATCATTCACAGCAAGGGGAACTTTAGTAGAATTTGATCTATTATTTTATATATATTATTTATATCTACCTTGGTAGACTTGTATCTATATTTTACAAAAATTTGACCTCTCTAGCTCCTAAAGACTCTATTAAAATAAAGATGTACACACAAACTCCGATACAGACAGAGATACTTAAGTACTAACTTACGTACTCAAGTACTTAATGGTGTCTTATATTACCTTCCATAATAACCCTATTAACAACATTTTGATTACAGGGTATACCAAACAAAAAGACAACTCGCACTGCGGGACCAAAACACAATGGCTGGAAAGATGCCCCTGGGAGCAACTACAGCTGCAACTGCAGCTGGCAACAAAACTGCGGAAACAAACGCGGCGACAAACATGCAACCGACCGAAGTTAATGACATTGAAAAGACATTCAAAGAGCACAGCAGCAGTTGCCATTAGAAAGATGCAAGTTCCTTGAACTTGCCACCCGAACAAGAAAAGCAAGCCAGAAAGAACCTTTAAGCTTCAAGTCTCAGCATGCGGTTTGCCACCAAAGCCAAAGCCGCAAAAGAACTCGCTTCTAGGGCTATGTATATATACGTACATATATAAAGATATATATTTATATATATAGATATATATATGTATATATATATATCGCATATGCAGCACAACACCTCGCGTGCGATTTCGCATTTCGCCATTCCAGCGAGATTCTCGATTCGTTTTTTGCACTTCTTTTGTTGGCCCGGACAAACGGCGTGTGCTTGGCTCACAACTTGGCTAAAGTGGAGTTGGGTCTTAAGATGGCGATGGCGATGACGATGGCTTTGGCGATGACGATGGCTTTGGCGATGCTTTGGTTTAGTTCAACGAACCTTCCAGTCATTTCGCATCAGTTAACTTTGTTTCTATTCCTATTCTACAGCATATGCGGCTGGGCCAAGTAATTGCATGCAACTCTCAGAGCCGGTTTTTACCTTAGTTTGGCCCAAAGCTCAAAAACCCCAAGCCAACAAGTCGTTATTGTTTGCTGTTGGCTGGCACATAAAATATTTAATGACTTTCTATTATGTATAATTTTGTGAAATGCATAACTGCATAATCAAATAGGGAGGGTCTCAAAGCAAAAAACAACTCTGGCGACTAAACAAAGCTCTATTTTAGGCAACTGACAGAAAACTAATACAATACAACACAACACTCCAAACATATTATTCTTATTTTAAGTTATTATGGAAGATATTTCATTTTGTATCAAATAAAATCAGAACTCCCTGTGATTGGTGTAAATATTATGTAGATGAGTTTGGAGGAAGGGTATTCTTAACTGCTTGTGCTTAAATTTCCTAAAAGGCTTCAGGAACTGAAGTTTGTGTTTTCTTATACCTATTATAGGTATATCTAGTCTGGCATTGCTTATTTAAAATAGACAGTAATAATTCTGTAATAACTCTTGAACCCTTGGAAAATTGACTACTTATATCACAAAACCCTTTTTTATTTTTGAAAATATGTTGACCAACCTCATAATTCTCTACTATGCCATTATATTTGAGAAAAATAAATATCGGCATTAATCTTCGGCAACCCGAAGAAAGTTTGGTTTATTGATTTATTTTTATAATAACACTTTCTCACACAATTGCCAAAATTCTCAGGCAACTTCGAGCAAGAGGTATCTGAACAGATAAACTGATTATATTTACATATCCGAAACCAATTCCAACAAATACAGCTGCTCATAAATGATGAAGGTGAAGAAAGCGACTCAGGCGGCAAAATTATGGATATACAAAATATATTTAAAAAATTGTTTGTCATTCTTCAATCATTTGACAGACTTTGGAGCTGGATTTAGCTGACTGACAGAATTGATGTAAGTGGGGATAGAAGTGTGATCAAGGAACAGTTGCCATCGCCAGACCTCCAATAGATGAAAAGCTTCTCCGATCTAAGCAGGTGTGATGTGTGGAGTGGCAGCTTCTATAGCCAACGGTGCGTGCTGCGAGTAGATTAGTCTTACTTTAAAGGTAGTCAACTGGGATAAAGCTATGCTATCTGACAGTCAACTGATTAAAAGACACCGCAGGCATTCGACATGGTCTACGCTTGGTTGCTGCTTGGTTGTTGAGCTCCCGCAGCTCAATAGCTTGTCGAAGTTTCTGTGCAGATTGATGCGATGGACTACGCTGGATACAAATAAGAGTGAGAATGAGGCTTTTACCATGTGACCCGATATGGTCAACTAAGAGTTGGCCACCTTTGACTTTCTATGCTTCTCGCGCATCAAACGCTTTTCTGACCCTCGTCTTCTCTCTGGAGTTCGCGGAGCTGAGCGATTGCTTTGTGTGCCGTCTGCTCAGCAGCCACAATTTGAGATTGGGGTGGTCTTTTTTGGCTTAAAATTCTTGACTACTTTCAGTTGACTTTATTTTTATTCAGCTTTGCCCTGGCTCAATCACAGCTGGTGATTGATCACCAAGGTGATGAACTGCTGGTTTCGTTTGGTTTGGTTTGCAAAACTGAGAGTTTAGACCACCAGGATGCCCTACATTATCCTGTGTACCGACGTGCAGGAGCTCACTAACAGCAGAGCTGAGTGAGACCTCTTCATTTCCCCTTGAAGAAGGCATGAAAACAGTTTTCAAATTGTATTTTGACTACCTCATTTCCAGCTATGTGGGGAAGATGTTTTGGAGGAACCTAAAGCAGAGTTTACTCTTGGACGTTGCCCGATTACGTGTTGGCATCGTCGATGGCCCTATGATAAGTAGTGTGCCTGTCATCATTTGTAGTCAGCGTCCGATTTTCACTTGAGAGTTTTCATAAGACCGGACCCGACTACTGACGCAATCTGAACTATTTAATCAAAGCCATCAACTGCTGTCCACGCTTATTGGCAGCTCAGTCATATATTGCCAAACACTCGACACACTCAAACACACACACACACACACCCACAAGAGGAAGTGTGCTGCAATACTTGGCGTGTCTGTTGAAAAGAGGAGTCATCGCTTTTTAATAAGACTGCTAAATGCTGCATGAATTGACTTTTGTTTGCCACAGCGGCGTTTATGTGACTACCGACCAAAAAGTGTTTTTCGTGTGTTGTGTGTTTGGCAACGGTAAATGACACACACAAAACGTCAATCATATTCATATATAGATATGTATACAAATATACATACAGACACCTTCACTTTTCTGTTGCATTTGCGAGCAATTGTGCGCAGGATAGATTAAGTGGTGCCTCTTAAGGATTGGCAACTGGTTTAAAAATCTGACAGCAGAAAAAAACATTGGAGATCTTTAAAAATCGTAATTTCAGCCAGGCTTGCAACAATTGTTAACAAAATTAACAAAGTAGCTAACTTCTTAAAAAACACTTGCTTATTTTTGGTAGAATTTAATTAGAGAATTTGATTTTCTGAGTTTTTTAAAATCTTTTAAAAATAAGGTTTTTATTATTTTCGTCGAGTAATTTTAGTTATTATTATTTGAACTACTTGAAATATTTAACTCATAATCTACATTTGTGCATTAGTTTAGTATAAATAATAAAGTACGATTACTAATAAAAAATAATGTCCTTAGCTACTAAGTATGAAAGATGCCAATCTCGAGTACCGGAAGCAACCTATTCTATATCTCAATACGATTGCTAAGCATTTTATGTGCTTATTACCGCAGTAAAAGAAATTAGAAACTTTAAATCTACTAAAGGCAATGATTACCATATGTGAAATTTGAATAAACTGCTTAAAGTAAGTATGTTGCAAGATTAATGTACTTACTTGCTGGCGTCGTTATTTGTGCGGCGTGTGTCGTTAGTGCTGCTGCAATTGTCTGTAAAGAAAGTGGATAGTTGAGAAGTGGTCATTAGAAGCGTTATGCGGTATGCGAACAGGGCCTTGGAGATGGCCATAAAACTGTTGACATAAATCACGATCGAGCTGACATTAATGCCCTGACTAATCTATGCAAGAGTGCCGACGAGGTAAGCTCCTTTAATTAAAATGGAAATGCAAAGAAAATGCGCCAAGATTTTGGTTTCATTCGTGCTGCTGCTGCTTATGCTTATAAGCAGAGTGAAGATATTGGAGAATTGGTGATTCTCTCACGATTCTCTAAGGCCGCAGAAAAAAGAAAACTTTCGCCAGCAGCTCGCGCCAGGTTAGAGTTGAAACGGAGGCTGGAGCTGAAGCTGACACTAAAACTGAATCTGAGGCCGAGGCCAAGCGCCTTAGAATCTAAGCATGCAGCTTGTTGCATGCAGCTTGTTGCTTGCTGTTTGCTGTTTGCTGCTTGCCGCTTGTAGTTGTGCCACTTTTGGCAACTTGGCACAACACGAATCGATTTTAGCATACGGGGGAAAGGTAAGGGTGTGTGTGTGTGTGTGTGTGTTTGTGTGTGTGGTAAGTAAACATGCCCGTCAGTGTTTGTGTTTATGCTTGTTGCCGGGGCCTCATATTTAGGTTAATCGCCTGGCCGTGCAATTGTCATTCACGGCCTAGTCTCGACCCGAAGCTGACTTTGATTCTGAGCTGATTGATATGTTTTAGCCCGCATTGGCCAATTTTTCATTTCACTGCGCCCAATAATGGGGCTACAATCATATTTTCATGACCCTTCTACACGAATGTAGAACAAAACGTCTGCGACACCATAAGATACATATATAATATCTGAACCATCTGCAATAGCCAAGATCATGTTAGCTGATTGATGAGTCTTAGCCTTTGCATTTCACTGCATTGAGACTACAAGCTCAATTAAAATTCTAAGCACACAAATTAAAATTATAAAAATCGAACTATCTATTGTAAGATCATTTAATGAAATACGATTTGCATTTTTTTTAATGAGTAACACCAGTTTCAGAATAGGAAGATAACCATTAATACTTACGATTAAGTGCAGCGCCGTGCAAAGAATTCGAGTGTTTGACTTCATTGTGTTGGCTGCAAAAATGAAAAGAGAGAAAACAGAGAATTAGAGAATTGGAGAAGTGCGAAATTCAGTGATTAATATAAGAAAACCAACACGTTGGCCAAACCGGTTGGGCACTCGACAGCAATCCGTTTACATTATGCAAAAATCATACAAGCCAAATAAAATGTTTAATGAATTTTTGATGTGTGCATGTTTTCGCCCAAGCCATGAAAAGAGGCCCCGGGCGAAACTTTCAACCGACACAGCCCTGACAAATGGGGTCAGCACAAGATTTGTGGACTTGGAGCCAACTTGGAGCGAACTTGGAGCGAACTTGGAGCGAAGTTTGCGTGCCACCAAAAATGGGTTAAAATCAGCATAAAAACCAAACAAGCAAAGGAAGCTGCCACAGCATAACGGTAAAGGCGCAACGACAGGGCACAATTGTGATTGAAGTGAAACAACAAAACTCTTAACGAACTTCCGTCAACAGATGCAACATGACAACAGCAACAACAACAAGTCTAAAAACGAGTATTAAACAGATATCAATAACCAAATGGTGCACATGATAAGCAGTTTTTCTTTGGAGTTTCCTGCAGACAGGCATACAATGTGACTACTGTGAGAACATTGATAGCCAGTCATGGCCAGGAAGAGCTGTCCGACAGCAATTGCCCGATCATTATCTGTGAAACAACAACAACAACAACAACAACATGCGGCTTATATAGATGGCCAACCGCTTGATAAAAGACCGCCAATGATTTCAGGTTGTTTAAAGTTGTTTTTTGTTCCTCTCCTCCCACTTTATGTTGTTTACTCTTTTTGGCTGCCAACACATTTCATTCACATAGCGCCTTATGATGTCACAGGCATAGAGAAAGACAGACAGACAGACGGACGGACGGACAGTCAAACTCACCCATTGAAATTTGATTTCAGTTGCAGTAGTTACTCCTCTATTATCCGAGTGCTATAATCTCTATAGGATTTTGGTTATTATTGAAATTGTTTGATCTGAAATTGGGTCAGCTGATATAGCCAGCGTGCGTTGATAAATGACTGACATTATGCGGCGTCTATAATGCCAACAGACAACATTTGTCAATGCCTGAGACCCACACAATCCAGGTAGAGATTATATGTATGTATGTATATATAGATTCAGATCGCAGCTAACCGTGTTGCTTCACTCACAACTGTGAACTGAAAGCCCCCCCGAAATGCAAATTGCCAACAAACAACACTAACAATAACAACAACAAAAGTTGGTAGACAATACTCGTAGTGCAATAAATTAGCTAAAATTAGCCGCATGACGTAAGTGGGCATAGCGCAAAAATGTCACTAACTCGACTCCGCTCCAGTCGGACACCCATGTTGCAAAAAACAACAACAAAAAAACTACAACAATAATAAAAACAATTAAACAGCTGCTCGAAACTGAAAGCGCAGCTCATGCAAGCAAAATAGCACAGTAAATAGATAAATATATTAATCTAAGATAATGGTGAAACTGAAATACTCTTGCAAAATTACTATGAATTAGTTGTGCAAGGCGAAAATCGTGTGACAAAGCAATTAGAAGCATTTTCCTTAAATAACTGAATTGAATTAATTTTCAAAATGAATTGCATGCCTAAATTAGGTATTAAAAATAATATCATTTCGAAATATAGCGCATATCCGATCACCAAAACCACTTGGCCATTAATCCATTTGAACACCGATATAACTGATCAATCTAAAGATTAGCAATAAGTGAGTAATTAAAAACTGAATATATATTTCCATGTAAATTCCCAAATCTCCATGCACTATAAAAACTATTAATGAATTGTTAAATACTTTAAAGATTATTTAAAATAAAGAAAAAAGAACAAACAAATTGGATATATTGCTAAACTTATTAATAAATTCTTTTTTTCTTAAGTATTAAATTTTCGAGTTCGATTTTTGATCTCTTGATATTGCTTCTATTCAACATCTTTAAAGTCCTATACAATTATTACCAGTTGCCGCTAGCTATATATTTCACTACTATTTTAATAATATTCTTTTTAATATTAATATTATTTTAAATACTTATGTATATACAAATATCTCAATACGTTACACAATTCATGACAAATCTAAGCTACATAAAAATAAAATAAAATTGGAATAAAAATTGGTGCGCATTGCGCTCAACGGAAATTATGAATAATGAACTCTGATTGGCATCTGCTCTCGTTACCCAGTTTCGAGAGATCGAAAAAAAAAGTAAAACGAAAACATTTGCAAAAACCCAATGAAATGGGAGCAAGTGACCTTCCATTTGGTAGTCAGTACTCTGATAAGCAGGAAATTGCACGTAATTCGTAATGCTTGAAATGTTGTTGCCGATTTAGTTGCATACAATTATTTATTGGAAAGCTTTTTGTTTTGTTACAAAAAAAAAATTGAGTATTGCCCAATAAGTTTCAAGTTTTTCAAATTAAATGCATTTATAATATTAAATTGTCATTGTCCGATTAGGAAATTTAGATTTTAGACATCTTGTAAGTATGCTGTGTCTTTAAACTGATTCTCCATCTCTTCTGTTATTAAGGAGGCAACCTAAACAGTACTGTTGAAAATTATGTTATTTTACATTCAATGTAATCGTGCATCGATACTTATGTTAAGTCCCTCATTAATTGCTACTCATACTGTAAAGTAGCAGTCAGCTGGGACTCAGTATTACATTTCTTATCCAGGCATTCCTTCGCTCCAACAAATACTTCTTATTAAAGTTTGCAAAGAAGCATATGTTAATAATGAGTTCAATGCACAAGAAGCTATAGATTATGTTAATTATACACATAAGTACATATTTAGTTACGTATTTGGTTATTTTCGTGCATGTTTCTACTAGTATTAACATCATGAAATCATTGAACTGATCATCATCGACGGTGTTCATTCAGCTGTAACGGATATTTTTATGTGTGGCTGTCAAGTGTCGAATTCGTTTGACACACATTCCGTAACAGCAACGACAACAGCAACAACAACAACTACAACAACAACTACAACAACAACAGCTACAACAAAAACCTTTAAAACTAAATAAATACGAGTAGAAAAGCCGACAAATGGGCCGTGCAACTGAATAAATTATGAATGTTGCGTGTGCACGACGAGGCAGCACAGAAAAAAAATAAAAACACAAGCAAAACAAATACAAATTGTTGAAAACAGACAGAACAACATTAACGTTAACGACAATGGGCAAACAAACATACGGTTTTGTTTAAACAATTGCATTTTCATTTATGACTGTACATTTACAATGTGGCGACTAAATGACCTCGCGTGTTTCATATAATTTATGTATGAAAAGCCTCAGAGCATAAGCAAATGCAAAAAAAAAAAGGCGTTTTATAGTTTATTTAATTATTTTATGTTAGTTGTTTAATTTTTACAGCTTTCGGCATGAGCAAAATTTAAGGGTACCAACTGTACAAAATGTGATCGTGTGCCGCGTAACTGGGCGTAAAATTTGTTTAATTTACAACAAATTTCATGTGCTAATTGAGCAGAAAATAGGCACATTATTTGGGATAGCAAGAGGAGAAAGAGATAGATGGGGGGGATTCAGGAACACTAGATTGCTTGTGAGATTGTGATGGTTGGCAGAGTAATCAAAGCGTAATCTTGTTAGCGGCATCGGAGGCACTTCATTGAACAAATTATGTTGCTCCACATAAAACGCACGCATCAATCACAGACAGAAAGACTTCAGGCCCAAATGAGTGAAGCCACAAACTTGGGAGCTCGATTAAAATCAAGGCACAAGAAAAAGCCGTAACAAACAACAACAAAATACCAAAACCAACTTGATTAGAATGAGAGTCGCTAACACTAAGAATATCACACGCTAACAATCTGGAAGCCGGTCATGCAAATTGCCAAAGGCAACACATAACAAAAAAAAAAAAAATTATCTGTGTTAAGCACACACACACAAATAGCACACACACAAATAGCACACACACACACACACACACACACATACTCATATGGCGAGGGCCTAACCACAATGCGAGCCAGTTTGACCTATTTGGAATGGGCATCGACAGTGAAGAAAATAAAAAACCAAAAACAAAAACAAAATAAAGAATGAGCTTAGCAAAGACTTACTGGCCAAGAGCATTCTAACAGCCAACAACTTTCGGTTGTGGTTATGGCCAAGTGCCATCAAAATGAAAAATCTCTAACTCTAAAATATTATAGTCAATCAGCTAAATTTGCTGCAATTTCGCTGCTGCCACAGCTGCTGCTGCTGCTGCTGCCACAGCTGCTGCTGCAGCATAGAAAGTAAGTTTTTTGTTGGCTGCTTATCACGTATCTAACCAGTATCTATACCAATAAAACGCAGCTGCATTTTGGCCCGCATTGTGTTCTTAATTATGGTAATTAACGTGATAATAAAGAAAAGGGTCAATACGAGGAAAGCCCATAATATATAGTCTTATTTTTCTGAACAATGTTGTTCTTGTTGTTGTTGTTGTTCAGTTTTTTTTTTTTGGGGTCAGGCATGGCTTTAATTTGCTGTCTTTGTCTTAGCTTTTACTTTTACTTTGAGCGCACGCATGTGTGCTCAAGTGCTAATCAAAAGCGTTAGAAGATCATGATCAAACCACAATTGAAGTATCTGACTGACTTCGGACTTTCACCTGCTTAGCTATGCAAATCAGTACAAACCAATCATCAAATTAGAATTTCAAATTTTGTTGTAGCATAGATATTTATATAGTATAGATATATATATATATAAATCCAATATATGCATTTTTGAATACCAGGTAGCTGGCAAAGAAACGATGAGCTTGGCTATTAAGTGTCGTTTGAGCTAACAAGCTTTGTGGTTGGGGGGTGTGTGTTGTCGGGGGATTTGAGGAGATCAAAGCAAACGCAGTCAACGAATCGGAACGAGTGCTTATTTTTTTATTTTTATTTTTATTTGTATTTTTATTTGTATGGCTTGGCGATTGCGTCAAGGTCATTGCAATTGCCAGACGTCGTCGCAAATGAACTAACAATGCCTCCAAATTGCCATTAGCCGGACGGAAAGCAGCAGCAGCAAAAACAACAAGTGCCAATGCAATCGCCGTAAACGCTAACGTCAATTTCCCATTGTGTTGTTTAATTTTCTTCACCATTTTCTAAATGACATTAACTTTTATTATATGGCTGCAATTTACACTTAACAATTAACACCAAGTGCAAAGTTAATGTGGCAGCTTAAGAGCCGCACGAATTGAATTATCAAATGACTTAAGCCACGAACTTCTGTTGCAACAACAGTTGACAACTGGTCTTTGTGAAATTTTTTTGTTGGTCCATTTGTTGGCTGATTATTTATTTTGGCCAAAGCTAGCTTTGCCATTTTGGCTGCACCAAAATTGGAAAGGCAGCTGCTCATTTAGTTGTCCTTGTGCAATTGATTGTAGCCCAAGACTATAAAAGGGTATGTTGAACAGTGGCACATGAAGGGGAAAGTTTACTAAGCTCAACATTTAAGTATTATTCAATCGGCTCAAATTCAATTTCTAAACTTAATACTAAATCTAATATAATTTAAACAACTATTACAGGGCATCTTTTAGTCGCACTCGGAATACTTTGCTGGCTATTTAGAGATTAGGCAAGGCACAGAAGCCAAAATGCGTCAATACTTTTGGAGTTGTCAAGTCTATCGTCAGCTCAATTTCAAAAGCCCGCCCGCATTTGGCCAAGTGCGTTAAATTGGAGCGTTCACAAGTTGCCACATCTTTTGGGGCAGTGGCTTGAGAAGAAAACCAAAAACACGAACAAAAATGCAAACGCTTTTGCTTTTGTTTTTTCATTTTTTTTTTCCTTCACGCAGTTACGTAAATTTTCTACAAATTGTTTTGCTGTTTGTCGTTGATTTGTCAAGATGTCCAATTTAACTATGACAGTGTCTCAAATAAATGCTTAAAAAATGAGCAAAAAAAAACGCTTATTGAACACCTACAACTTAACCACAAAGACGCACCCAGAGGCAATGCGACTATTTTTACAGCTATTTGTGATGCCTAATTTTTTATTTTCTTTTTTTTCTTTCGGCTCGGCCAAAATAGAAACACGCAACAGAAATTCGCATTGAACGTGACTTGAGCTCAGCTCTTTTAGCCGTAGGACTTGAATATGTTTCGATTTTTATCAGCCGCACAACAACAACAACAACAACATTTTCAATCGCCAGACGCTTACTTAAAGTTGGCTTCTATTGTTGTTGTTGTTGTTGTTTTTTGGCTTTGGCCTGGCGCCCATTGTCTGAATTTTGTGCTGCTTGACTGCTGGCTACCTGGGGTTGGGGCAAACAGAAAAAATCAAATACAAAAAAACAAGTTTGCCAATCGCTTAACAGTTCCGTTTTCTGCGGACTCTAATGATTTCAGTTTTCAGCATTGTTGAAGCTTTAACCAAGTCTAGAAGTACCTCCAGCGACAGAGGCTACCGCTGCTGTTGGTCGGGTCAATAATGAGCTGGGCCATTTTAATCGAATTAGTCATTGATACACAAAATTAATAGAACTACCAAGAAAACAAAAAAACATGACTTAAGCACATGACGTAATTTTCGAATTGTCAATTAAGCCATTAAAATTTAAGAAATAATATATTGTAAACAAAAATAAGCTCTTGCTTTTGCGACTTCAACTAAATGTATTCCCAATTGCAAAATTCAAAAACTGTTCGATTCAATATAAGCAAAAAAAAAACGCTCGTCGACTAACACAGATTTGGGAATTTTTTTAAATATTCCAGAAAGAATGTTGATAATGATTCATCTATACTCCAACTTTTATGTTTAAATTCATATAACAAATCCGTTGATTTTTATTTATTTCAAAATCTGGTGTGCCCAGCCTGTCATGCCTGCTTATGTTCGGTCTGTTGGGTATCGGAATAATCAGTTTTCTGCAAAGCCAAGCGACCTGGTTCAAAAGTCATGACTGCATGCACCAGTTTTTTTTGTTTTTTTTTTTTTTGCATGTCAGTCGACCACACCCACGCCCCGTATGGCTTGGATTTGAAAGTGTTTTGGCGAACGTTTGTACAATTACGGCTAACATTGTTGGGCCAGACTTACCCACGCAAAGGCTGTTTGTATTACAACTGTATTTTTTGTTGGTTTTTTTTTTGTGTATCATTGAGGTAAAAGACTGCATTTAAGTCGACTGGGAATTGGACACGTTGCAGCATTGGCTGCACAGAATCTAGCCAGACTACTTTTCATTTAAAAGCAAACAACACAACTGGCGTTTAATATAAGCCAACTTCAACTGGGTGACTCACATGCACCAATGCAAAAATGTCTCGGCACGCCCTTTTGGCAAAGTAAATAAATGACAAAAAAAACCACAAAAATTTCAGAAATACAGATTTGCATAATTAGAGAGGGAGGGGAGAAGGAGAGAGAGAACGAGAGGAACCGGTAGCTTGTAGCTCAAGATTTTGAGTAATGCTGTCGCTGTTAGCGAGCGATCACTGTTAAGTAGTAAGTTTGTTGCTTAAGTCTTTCGTTTTGATTTCCGTTAGCAACTCGTTACCTTAACTGTAAATCAATATTGATTGCAAAAAAAAAAAAAAATTTTAAAAAATACCCAAACGGAATTTAACATTGTAAGTTCTTTGGCAGGTTGAATGAACTTTTTTGGCTGTTGCGCTTTCTTTGCGTGTTCCTCGAGCTCTTCGTAAGCTGTGGCAACATACGACAAGGTGATTATAAATCAATTATTAAGTTCATGAACCCACTAAGTAGTCAATCAAGTTTTTTGTTTCGCGCAGTAGTGCGTCATCATTTTCTTATAGAGATTACTCAATGGAAATGGATCACATGTGAATAATAAGTGTGGTCAATTTTCCCATCAATGTTGCCACAAATGTTGCACCACAACTCACTTCTCAAGTATCACACAATGGAGTAATATGCCAAAAAAAAGCAGAGTACAACATTGAAGCGCTGCAAACAAAATAAAATAATAACAACAATAACACAAAAAAGAAACAAATAAAAGT
Organism: Drosophila kambysellisi; assembly: GCA_035042185.1. Lineage (NCBI taxonomy): Eukaryota > Metazoa > Arthropoda > Insecta > Diptera > Drosophilidae > Drosophila > Drosophila kambysellisi. Next base: position 7,265,671 of record JAWNLS010001251.1, on the reverse strand, counting down.
ATATATTTTTTCGATGTATTTTTGTGGGGCCGCGTTTTGTCTCAAGGTCACTTGAGCAGCTCGCTTGTTGTGTTTGTTATATAAACACGTTAAGTTCATTATGGCCAAGAAGTGCCGTATAAATGTTGCGGGCATATCAAAACTGGTCTCAGCCCGCAACTGGCTTTTGTTGCCTTTTAATTATTGAAATCATTTTTAATTTTTTTTTTCTTATTTGTCTGATTGTTGCTTTTTTAGCTGCGTTGGCGCTCGTTAGCCATAATTCCAATGTGGTAGCTACCCACATCTGAGAGTGAAAGAACTAGGAGCGCATATGGGATTCTATTAGCTCAGTTTGCCCGCAATTATTCACAACAATAGGTGTTATAGCCAACATGAAAATATTTTGAGAGTTAACAACCACAAATTAACCAATTAATATGCAATGCATCAAAGCGAAAGGCGGCCCAAGAAAAAAAAAACAGAAAAAACAGATTTTCATTCATTTCTCAATGTTGATGATGCAAGTTTTTCAACTCCAACTCCCTGCGAACCGCTCTCTATATACGTATATATCTATCTCTCTTCTTCTCAGCAAGCTGTCAATCAATCAAATTTTCTAATTGCTTCTTTAGACGCCAACACAGCAACAATAACAACAATAACAACAACAACAACAACAACAATAAACCAAATGAAACGCAGAGTCATAATTATGGCTAAGACCTTTCCGTTGGAAGTGCTAAAAGTTTAGACAAGCTTTTTGTGTGTGTGTGTGTGGCTCCTCTGCCAGCAATTGCAGCCAATATTTAACAACAACAGCCTTAGCCCTAATGCTGGTCCCACCCATGATTAATGTTATTCAAGATACTCTTTGAAATGCTCTGCCAGTCAATTAGCAATAGATTCTAGCATTTAAGCCTCATGTGGGCTGCAACAAGTAAATGTAAATGCTTTAAATATTGTTTTTCTTGTCTGGGAAATAGGCATGGAAATGTTTAAACACGCCTACACATTAGCAAACTTAATAATAGTAAAAGCTTACCCATAAGCTATAAAAGTGTTTTCTTTTCTAAATAGTTAATATTTCTGAAGAATACTAAATATATAATGAGTCAATTGAATCAAAGGAAAAAATATTACAAATATGAATTTTGGAAGTATCTCTAAATACACAAATATATTTTCCATTACAATAACAATTACTATTCCATAGTTAAATATTTAAAGTAAATTCTTAAAAAAAACTTCTTATTTCTTTAATTATTATTCTTTCGCTAACTGAAAAGATACAAATCACACGAACTTCTTCACAAATTCTTTTCTTTGAATATATCTTTTATCTAATGACATGAGTAAATAATCTCAGCCAGTCAAGAATTTTCTTCCCAAATTTTTTCACCAACCAATTGGGTTGCAAGTTAAATCTGTGATATTCGTCGTCTAATGGTTTTTCTCAGTAATGAGTCTTTTCCCTGTCTTAACTAAGAATGCAACGTTTTGAAAATTTGGAAAATTTTCTCAGTTTTTCCGGTGACGCTGACACATTAAAATTAAACATGCCGGACATGCAACAAGCGGCAAGCGGATGTCCGTGACTTGGCTATCAGTATGTGTACATAATATATAATATTTATATGGGTATATAGCTGCTTTGTGGCGTGCCCCATCGTGGCATGCCGCGTCATGCAAGCTAATAAGACCAGTGGTATTGTCGCATCTCCATGTTTGTGAAGATGATGTAACTAAATGACTAAAACAGCGAACTTGGCAGCATGTGACAGCCAATTTCGGACGCGCTCTAACCTTGAGAAACAGGTTCAATGCACAGATCTCAAAAACTCTTAAGGAGAGGAAAAAACGCAACTTTACTAAAAAAAAAAATAATAATATTGCATTACATTGAATTTTGCGTACAAAAAAAAATATTATCTTGGTATATGTGTGTATATACATATGTATGTGTGTACGTCTACGAATATGTGCGAGAGCGAACCTTACTTAAGTGAAGGCAGAGCGAACCGGTTTCAATGATGAGGAACGCCTCAGACGATTTATGAAGTCATCTTTTGTGGCTTTGCGCTGACTTAGCTTGCAATTTTGCACGGCTAAGCATCGACAAAAATAAAATAAAATAAAAAATAATAAAACCCATCGCCATATTGAATACTTTGACTATATATATATATCTTATCCGAATATGTACAATTTTGCAAAATAGTAGAGGTCTCTAACTAGCGGTTCATTTGGGTAAAAAATAAAACTTACCTTATGACAACGGTCGTCCCGTTTTAATGTTTTGCGTAATCCAATTCGTTATGTGGCCTTTGTTTTGTGTTAAATATATTAATTTTCTTGATTAGCTGGTTGTTTTTTTGCAAGCTTTATGTTTGGGGCCGAATATGTGGAAAGACTTTTTTTTTAAACTTTTTACAATTTATCATGCTCCGTTGTAGGTGCTAATTTTCTTTCACAGGCATAATTTGTGTTTTTTTCTTTCTCTATTTCTTTTTGGTTTTGCAATTTATTTTGTCTGGTCAAATTTGTATTAATTTAGATTTGTTAACTTCCTCTTTGTTTGGCGTTCACTCGTTTTACATAAATATATGTGTGCAGACTGTTGAAAATAAAGCAAAATTGCTATAAACAATTGTTGACGAACAAAAAAAACTGCAAACACTCGAAAGAGCGCAAAGCGTCTTAAGAGCTTAAAAACTCCGACAAACGTGAAACAGGGAGACAGACAGACAGAGAGAGAGAGAGAGAGATACGATATATATGATTGCTCTTTTGCGTATGGGAATATATATACGGGCTGGTTTTCGGGTTGGTTTTTGGCCCAAACAATAAAAGACTTAGGCAACAAACTTGCGGTCAATTTACACAAGTACGATTTTTTCTTTTATTTCCAAGTTATCGTGATGAAGACACAAAATTAGCTTTTAGCCAAACCACCCGGTGTGCAACCAACAACTTGATAGCCCGCCAAGGGCAACAACAGTCAAAAGCAAAACAGCAAATAGACTGGCAAACAATGCAACAATTTCTATCTACAAGTATTTCTCTTAAAGCAGCGTCACAAATGCGATTGCACGAAGTGGCCAAGAACCAAATTAGAACCAATTGATGGTGTCGATTCACTCTCTAAATTATAATAAGAAACACGTACATCGCTCGTTTTTTTTACAATAAATGCGATCCGACAACAACACAAAACGGTGACGACGACGACGACGACGACGACGATGACAACAACTTGAAAATTAACGCGCAACGCGACGGGAACGCGCTTGATATTTGCTGTGGATGTGTCTCGCACACCGACCTGGCCAAGACTGAAGCGCACAGACGCTACGCTCTCAAGTCAAGACCCACAACAGTCAGCTCAGCTCAACCGGTCTTGCCAAGTTTTCGGAGTCGCAGTCGGAGTAATTGGCAAAGTCAGCTCTTATTGGCGCCGCCGCTCTTTTCATAACGCGTTGTAGTCTGTTGTTGGCTGTCTGTTGTCTGTTGCCTGTTTTTTTTTGTTTTTTTATCTGCAACTGCAACTGGCCCACACCGGTTGCACTTGTGCCCCCGTATGCCACGCTCCGCTGGCGCTCCCTTCTCACCTCTCGGTCAGAGATTTTGTTATGTTTTTCTTTCTAATGAGTGCGCGACTGGCACATAATTAGAGCTGCTGCCTCTCATGTACACATAGATCCCTTTGGGGCCCGAATCACGACACGCTTGGCCAATGCAGCTAACTAAGCCGCACTCTCCGCATTCACTCAGAGATCCGTCAAGTTCAGCTAAAAAACTTGGTGATGTGCTAAGTGCCGTCGAGAGAGCAGCAAATAGATTTGATGTGTGGGCTGTCACCAGAATACCTTGATGACTGCATATACGGCACATTTACATACATACATACATACATATTTACATACATACACTCAAAAAAATAATCAAGATACCAGCTCTTGAAACATTGAGTTGAAAGTCTCACAACAAAGAACATACTTGATGTAAGCATGATTTTTTCAAACCAAGAATTCTGAGCTTTTGACTAAATTTGGTAAATACGGCTAAATATCATCACTTGATATTTCATATTCACTTTAAGTCTAATTTTATACCTTCTTGCCATTTTCTTCATTTTACAAAATGATGTGTACTCAGACTATTTGTAATCTATTGTTTAAGATTAACTGAAAAACTTTAAGCTTATTTTAAAAAATGTATACTGCTTCCAAGAAGTTTTGCCTCTAGATCAATCGTACATTTAAAGTTGAAAACGTGATTTTGGGTCAGAGCGCAAGAAAATCTGGATATAGGAGAAAATCGGTATATGGGCAAAGGTCGAACCTTCAGAATGCCATAACTTCGACAAAACTCAACGCATTTTCAAAAGCAAGGTCGTTTTAACCATAGTTTGGCCTCTAGATCAATGGTACATTTAAAGTTGAAAACGAGATTTTGGGTCGAAACATAAGTCAAAATTATAGTCCGAAAATCGGGATATGCGAGAAAATCGGCATAGGTCGAACCTTCAAAATGCCATAACTTCGTCAAAACTCAACGCATTTTCAAAAGCAAGGTCGTTTTAATCATAGTTTGGCCTCTAGATCAATCGTACATTTAAAGTTGAAAACGTGATTTTGGGTCGAAACATAAGTCAAAATTATAGTCCGAAAATCGGGATATGCGAGAAAATTGGCATAGGTCGAACCTTCAAAATGCCATAACTTCGTCAAAACTCAACGCATTTTCAAAAGCAAGGTCGTTTTAATCATAGTTTGGCCTCTAGATCAATCGTACATTTAAAGTTGAAAACGTAATTTTGGGTCGGAACGCAAGTCAAAATTATAGTCCGAAAATCGGGATATGCGAGAAAATCGGCATATGGGCATAGATCGTCCTTCAAAATGCCATAACTTCGTCAAAACTCAACGCATTTTCAAAAGCAAGGTCGTTTTAATCATAGTTTGGCCTCTAGATCAATCGTACATTTAAAGTTGAAAACGTAATTTTGGGTCGGAACGCAAGTCAAAATTATAGTCCGAAAATCGGGATATGCGAGAAAATCGGCATATGGGCATAGATCGTCCTTCAAAATGCCATAACTTCGTCAAAACTCAACGCATTTTCAAAAGCAAGGGCGTTTTAATCATATTTTGGCCTGTAGATCAATCGTACATTTAAAGTTGAAAACGAGATTTTGGGTCGAAACATAAGTCAAAATTATAGTCCGAAAATCGGGATATGCGAGAAAATCGGCATAGGTCGAACCTTCAAAATGCCATAACTTCGTCAAAACTCAACGCATTTTCAAAAGCAAGGTCGTTTTAATCATAGTTTGGCCTCTAGATCAATCGTACATTTAAAGTTGAAAACGTGATTTTGGGTCGAAACATAAGTCAAAATTATAGTCCGAAAATCGGGATATGCGAGAAAATTGGCATAGGTCGAACCTTCAAAATGCCATAACTTCGTCAAAACTCAACGCATTTTCAAAAGCAAGGTCGTTTTAATCATAGTTTGGCCTCTAGATCAATCGTACATTTAAAGTTGAAAACGTAATTTTGGGTCGGAACGCAAGTCAAAATTATAGTCCGAAAATCGGGATATGCGAGAAAATCGGCATATGGGCATAGATCGTCCTTCAAAATGCCATAACTTCGTCAAAACTCAACGCATTTTCAAAAGCAAGGTCGTTTTAATCATAGTTTGGCCTCTAGATCAATCGTACATTTAAAGTTGAAAACGTAATTTTGGGTCGGAACGCAAGTCAAAATTATAGTCCGAAAATCGGGATATAGGAGAAAATCGGCAAATGGGCATAGGTCGTCCTTCAAAATTCCATAACTTCGTCAAAACTCAACGCATTTTTAAAAGCAAGGGCGTTTTAATCATATTTTGGCCTCTAGATCAATCGTACATTTAAAGTTGAAAACGAGATTTTGGGTCGGATCGCAAGTCAAAATTATATATAATTTATAAATGCAATATTTTTTTCTGTGTACTGTGTACATATACAGATATATACAACAATGAGTTTGTTAAGTATAAATAAATCTTGGACTTGCATTTACATTTTTCATACTACAAACACAGGTAGGTAGGCATACAAAGAACCTTTGCGTTTACTTTTGCTGTTGCCTGTTTGGCTGTTAGCCTTGTTCGAGGTCGCCGCTCAATTGCCGTTTGTTGTCGTTTCCTATTAACTTCAACGTTTCTATTTATATTTTTAGTTATATACCCATATTTATGATTTTCATGCGTGCTTCTCCCGCTCATCTGGTCAATGTCAAAAACATCGTGCTGGAATGTTCAGACCCTTAGTACGTGATCCCAAATGCATCGAAATTAAACTACTTTTATTTATCCGGTAGATCTATACCATGAATAAATTAGAAAAAAAACCCTTTTAGAACTGGGTCAGAATTTAATCATGAAGTTTTTAAAAGTTATAGACAGAATATATCTACAGTTCCCAAACATGCCCAATTTGGAATCGGTTATTTTTTGAACAACTGATATATACTAAAAAATTAAATACAGAAAAAATCAACAAGTAGCGATAGCGGTTCCAAGAATTTAATAAGCTGAATCAGCAGTCTCGGCGTCAAACTCAATAGACATTTAAGTGGGCGAGAATTCGCCTGGCAACGATTCAATTACATTACATCACAAAATTCTGAAGAGCTTCAACATCTGCATAGAAGTCAGTAACTGGTGAAACCCACGCTGTTAGCTGATTTTTTGCGTGAATTTGGCAATATACACACACACACATACACACTTATACTCATAGAAACAGGAACGCCCACACTTCGAGCCAAGTTCATAAAGCCAAGCTGACAGGTTCATTAATTCACAAGTCGTTGGCCTTAAGAAACAATAGCAACAGTCACAATAAAACAACAACAACAAAAAAACAAAACAAAACAAAATCAACCCCAACGGAAAGGACTGACATGTCCTTCGTCTCGGGGTACAGGTAGCCAATGGTTACTGTAACACCTACTACATGTTTATTTATGTACTTCTTTTATTTCGGGTGCCGGGTGTTCCAAATCAAAGCAACATTGTGTGAATTTCGTATAAATTAAGGCAAGCTCCGATCGGAGAGGCCCATCAAATAATTGTTTTGTAAAAATTTCTTGTTGAAAAAAAAGTGTTCATCTGACTAAAAGTATTTTAGCTAATTGAACGCAAAATCAAATCATTTAACGGCAACATGACCGAGATCTTGTCACGTGAAAAGGAACTCTTTCAAATTAACCAGGAGCTCAACCTGATGTCAATAAGTACATCCGCTGAGGATGGCAATCCTGTGGCCAACCAATCCCGCTACGGCACCTATCTCAAGCAGAAGGGTCCCAGCACGCTACTGAAAAAGAAGCTCAATGTCGAGACGCTCACCAACAACACCAGTACCAACAACAACAAGGTAACAGGACTAGTCAACAGAGGGCCGAAATCCAATAAGATTTGTGGACCAACATCAACTCCAACGACACCCTGTGCCTCTCCACCGCTTACAACTCCCCGTGGCAAATCGGCCTGGACACAGTTGACCAAGTCAAAGATTACCAAGGCGCCGCAATGCAAACTGGGAGTTAGTGCACCAATCTCCGGTCGAATGGACGGCACTTTTACTCGACGGGCAAGCCATAAAACGGCCACTTATGTTAAGTATCGCAATCCGAATTTTAAGCAGAGTCCTTCACTGGATCTGCTCCTACGTCATAGCGATGGCGCCGATGCGCACGAGCCAGTGATGGAGCTAGAGGTGCAACAGACACGAGAGAGCACAACGGTAGTCAATGGACAGGCCAAGAAGCAGCTAACACAAGATAACTTCATAAGGTGCCAAAGCAATAGCTAACAGACAAAATCATTCCAATAATGAAATATTCCCAATTCTATAGATTTCTCAAAGCAAAAGTTGCCATTTTGGAGGAGGATCATGGCCAGCTCACGCTGGACATTGCCAAACAAAAGGAGCGACTGGAGGAGACACTCGAGTCGTTGCGCAAGGCGGAACATCAACGGGATCAGGCAATCAACTCGAATGCCAAGCTCACCGAGCAGCTGCATCGCATTGAGCTGCAGGCGGAGGACTCGAGTCGCTGCCAAAAGGACCGGCAACTGGAGCACAACAAACAGAAACAAGAACTGGAGCTTCTCAGACGCGATGCAAAAATACTCAAGCAGACCAATGCGAATCTGGAGAAGCGTCTGTTGCGCGCCAATGATGAGTCGGAAGCGGCACGCCAGTTGCTGGGACAACAGGCGGGACAACAGCGCGACGAGCTGGATCACAATCACAAGGAGCTCAAGCTGCGTGACAATCGCATTAAGGCACTGAAACGCCAGCGCGCCGATCTCTTGAATGCCTACAAGAAGCAACTGTTCCTGATTGACAATCTTAAGCGTCAGAATAGCTGTGTGGAGCAGGCGGTGGCCATCGGTTTTGGAGAAAAGGAGTTCAACAAAGTGCTCGAATGGAATACGTCCGGCAAGCCACCAGTATATTAAACAAATTAAATATTAATTTCGGACCTCGTGCTTGTACTCAATTAAAAATATATATAAATATATATGTAGTGTATAAATTAAATGCTAGGACACGCTAAAACTCCCTTAAGCAATTTTCTTTTCAATTACCTCGCATCTAAGTCAATTAGCCAAGCCAATTGGAGCCGCAGCATCAGGACATTGGGGTTGCAACCGCAACGTGACTATAAAAGCTCTTGTCCTTCCAGTCACAAATCACACTCACTTCAACGCTCTCTGGACAGCAACAGGACCGCAAGCAAACAGCCAATTCCAACACACACTGTCCACACCGAATAAGGATTGCAAAATGGCCGCACTGAGATGTACTCTAACTTTACTGTTGGTCACCATTATTGTGGCTGCCATCTTGCTGCATGGCAGCGAGGCAGCCTACAGGAAGCCACCATTCAATGGCAGCATCTTTGGCAAGCGCAATGCCATGGGTAAGTTCAAAGAACGTTCTGTTATAACTGATAAGCTTAGTTTATACCCATATAGACTACGATAATGCCAAGGCAATGGGCGCTGCTTGCGAGGTGGCCGTGGAGGCGTGTCAGAGCTGGTTTCCCCAGAACGATAGCAAATAGGAGCAAGCCTTGAGAGCGCATATTTTGGGACTGATCTTAAACTTACGCACTATGAAGCACACTAGCTCTAGTTCTAGTTCTAGATGCTGCAACTGCCTAATCACAACCACCGACTAAATCCATCAACAACAAGAACAACAAAATTAAGCATGTATAAAATGTATTAGTTAAGTCGTCCATATTCATAAACTTACAAAACTTATATAGAATATACATATACTCAATAAACTTACGAGCAATGCACATGATAATGCTTTTGAAAAACTTCTTTATAGTTAACAGACACATTCTTGAGATAAAATTACATATATATAATTAAATTAGCATTATGTTTAATACAATACATTTAAAATTTTCTGCACGAGCTTCATATATACGATATAATTATCGTACTTAGTACAAATGAGTTGCAGAATCAACGGCGACGCCGCTTTCGAAGCTCATTTATATGCTTACGCAGGTATTTCATATAGTCAACCATGGTCGAAGTTAGTGCCTGCAAAAATAAATAGAGAATTACCAAAGAAATGCATATATATATTCGTCACACTTACAGCATCCAGTACGTAGCGCGGTATATAGCCCTTCAGATCGAGACACAGCACCCACTCCAGTATACAGCAATCAGACTTGCCAATAATCTCTCGAAACGCAAAGCCCGAAACAATGTTCTCTCCTCTGTCAAAGCAAGTGTAGTGTATTCAGCATTAATATTTATAAATTTTAATTATATGATTTCAACACACCTTATATATTTTGTGATAATCGGCACGGCTGCATATTCCACACTAATCGCAGCGCTCATCCACACTTTATTGTTAGTTTTGCCAACCGAACCTTCTGGCAAATGTTGTACACTTTTCTCTGAGGTCCGCCGCGCATCGTCAACGCTGTCCTTGGCATCCTCGAACGTATCATCCAGTGGCGGTGGCTCAACATCAAAAGATAAAGCAGCACCCAAACCCTTGGCGCCCAGGCTTTTGCTTAGTGTGTCGTAAGGTGTCGTTGGAGCGGTTGCCGATGTACCATCCGCTGGAGGCAACGAAGAATGACCGAGAAAGTAACTGCCGGCTTGTGGTGTCTGCGATTCATTGTCCGATATTGTGGTCACACTGCCCTCACACGATCGGTTTAGAGAGTTATCGTCTTCATCATCGCTGCTCAACTTGGCAGCTTCATCGTCATCACAGATTTTGCCATTATAAATTAAACGACACGAACGCAAATTGACAAAATCGCGACTTTTAACCATACCACCACCACCGCCAATGGAAACTTGGTAGGTTATATCAGTGTAAGAGTTGATTTTCTGATTAGATAATAAAGTATATATGATTAGTCACAGCTTCGTTTGTATTTAATAAGTTGATTTAATTTAATAAGTCCTGTGCCTCAAGGTGTCATAAATGAGTGTAGCCTGGCAATAAATGTCAAAAGTTGTTTGCTTTAAATTTTATAAATAGTTTAAAACACTTCTTTCGATTGTGGTACTTGACTGTCTTGACTTACGCGCACTATTTTCGACTCCAAAAGCGTTGGTGTCCACTTAGGCGCATCCTCGATACGATAAAACAGCTCCTCCATTAGTGCCTTGGCGGGATATTTAAGACGCCCCTAAAACCAATCCAACAATCAGTTAAAATCAGCTTAATGAAGTGCAACAGTTAACGCACCGTCAATTTGTAAATCTTGCCAATTTTGTCCCTCTGTGTACTGTGTATTGTGTCGCCCTTTGGTGTTACCTTCTCCATCTTCCAGTCGGTGGACTCAATGAGCTCATATGCCTTGAGCAGGCAATCCAAGCCCATTTGATTGTACTCCTCGTCCTGTGAGACAAATAAATGAGATATTTATAAATATACAAGTTTGCAGCAGTAAAATTTCGCATAACTAACCAACAACATTGTAAATGTGCCTAAGCAACTGATTGACAGCATCTTTTATAGACGCGTCAAAGTGAAATTGTTTTATTCAAGGTCTTTTAGACATGCGCATGCATAAACACTTAGCTTACCTCTTCACCCTCCTCGTCAGACTGATGTGCCGTGTCCAAGGGTGAATAGAAATCTGTAACGCTTTGGGGTGGACGTTCGCGTTCTGACAAGATTGTTGGATGCGTCAATGATGGGCGATCATTTGTGATTCCCGCTGTGTACAAAAAAATCAAATATGCGAATAACCACATATAAATATAGAGTTCGAGAAAACTTACATAGGAAAGAACGAGACGCATATCGCTCCTGGGGTATAACACGGCAGTCTAAGAACCAAGCCTCGCCCCAGGCCAGAATAAAAGACATTAGGATGATTATAACATCGAATACTTGCTGTTTGGAGTTAACCCACTAAAAATAAACAATTAAAACAACAATATTGTGAAGAGATATGTGTTCACTCTGTATTCACTTACGTCATAGAAAAACACTTTGGTGATTAAAAACAAACACGATGCACTTGTAGATAGCTGAAAGGAATTAACCACAGTTAAAGCTATTATTAAATCAATGCAAGCAGTCGCTTACCGCTATAATGGACCAGTGATTTATATACAGCATAGCATAAAAAAAGATTAGAATTATGAAACGGCAAATTGCCGTGGCAACAATATCAAAGAGCGATGTATAAATGGTATAATGTATGATTTGTTTCTGGATGGCCTGGAATATATTGTCGCCACCGATCTGTGAAACAAATCAAGAAAATTAGCATTTGACTTGGGCACGCAAACAACTAGCAGTATACATACAACTATGCAAATAAGCCAAAGCAGCGATACGAACACCAAATCGAATGTGACAAACAGACAGAAGAATCGTCGCACCACCGACATGCGCCCATCCTGCGAATAGCCACCGAGGAACTCCTCATTAAGCCAATTTATGGAATGGGGTTGCGCTGTGTGTATATTAAATATGAACAAAATTTAAAAGCTGCAATAATGATGGAAATACAGCTACTTACACATACTGTATGGCATGTGCCTATGTGGATAAGCACTATGCCGGGCATTCGTGATGAGCATCTGAGCGGTGCTGCGTACGTCTTCTGAATCCGTCATGGACATGGCTAAGAGTCTTCGCCCAAAGGCTTAGTTCATTTTATCAAAAAACATTAACTGCAAATCAAATACAATAGATGTCATTTATTGGTTTTATATACATCTCGTTTCATTTTATCAGCAAACAAAGCAAATTCGACGATAAGCATGCCCGAACCCAATGTTATATACAATATAATACATATAAACGACTCCGCATTTGGCATGACTAACGCCATACCGATGAAGAACTTCCTCGACATGCGAATCCGTTTACATTATGTTTATGCTGATAACACACTAATTAAATACAAAATGTATACAATACGTATATGTAAACATTTGAAATAGCACTTGACATAGTTAAACTGCATACTTTACAGATTTATTTAGATTAGAGTGCAGTAATTCGATCGATTTCTGATAAGCTTCAACACTTTTTCTTTGTTTTTCAATAATAAACAATTTTGTAGCACATTCATCGCTTGAGTAAAAATATAAAGAAGTTGCTCTATTGCACTCATTTACCTTAGCACACTCTATGCACATGCACTTTTTATAATTTTGTACCTTCTTCAAAATATTATTATCAATATAGCACCATACAAATGATTAGTTAATTACTAATTTGTTAGGAATTATTTCGAGCAATGATTATCCGGGGGAAACACTGTGGTGAAAAAAATGCATAAACAGCTGTTTAATGTGACCATGCTGCTAACGATGCGAAAATGCCAAAGATAATCTATTAACTGGTATCATTGTCTGCAGATAGATGGCGCAATAAATAAACAAAACATTACAAATAATTGAACCATTTATTTTTGCTAGCTTTTGTTTAATTACTTAAATGTATGGATATAATCTTAATGTCATCATACGGTTTGTCAGTTTTGGGATTTGCCTTAGCATTGCATATGTTGAGAACGACTTCCATGCCACGGTACACGCGACCAAACACTGTGTGCTTATTGTCCAACCAAGGCTGCAAATAATTTATAAATTTAAAAATAAGAATTTACAAAAATTAGATAATAAGATCTTACTGTAGGCAGCACTGTGATAAAGAATTGACTGCCATTTGTATTGGGACCGGCATTCGCCATGCTCACAGTATAAGGACGATCATGCTTCAGGCTTTGCACAAATTCATCCTTAAAATCATTTCCCCAGATCGACTTTCCTCCAGTGCCAGTGCCCGTCGGATCGCCAGTTTGCACCATAAATCCCTTTATCACACGATGGAATATGTGTCCATTGTAGTAGCTAAAATAAATTTTATTATATTTGGTGTATGCATATATGTATAATACAAGTATCAGAGTCAAAGTTTTACCCATTTTTGGCATGAACACAAAAGTTTTCCACAGATTTGGGCACCTCCTTGAAGAACAGTTTCATATGAATGTCACCTTTAGTGGTGTGGAGCACCACATTTTCATAGATTCGTTGAATAACTAAAAAGGATTTACAAAAACTCATAGAGATTATACTGAAGTGTAGGATAAACAAATAAAGGAAACCTTCATCTGATCAAATGTTAGCGTGTAAAAGATAATACACATTTGTTAGCCAAGATTAAGACAACAATTATGTTTAAGGCGTGTAAATACCTTGAGCCTCTGGCACGGCAATAATATCTTCCTTCGATGGCTTCTCATTGAATATGTCTCGATCTACGTCCTGCAGATCCGATGGAAGACGCCTACTATATATGTAAAAACGATTCTTTCTGTTGTAAGAAAAGAGAATGGGTTAAACATAATATTTAATTAAATTTAATATTAATTCCACCCACTTATAAGCTGTGCAGAAGGCTGTCGGATCATTGAGTAGATTTTGTAACGCTGGATTCTCGCTGGCCTCCTGCTCCAGCGTAATGGCCGCCTTTTGTCGCTTGATTCTGCCCTGAAACAGGGCTATTTGCAATGGCCGAATGTTATCGGTTTTGCCTAGAATGGCGACACAACGATTTGTGGCCACATTAATCACTTTAATGCCCAACATTGTGGGATAAAGCAAAAAATGGCCGGTACTATCGAAGAGTATGTTGAGCGTCGTATTTTGCGCGGTCTTCTCCAAATCACGCTCAGCAGCCATTCTACGGCCAAACTCCATATTGGGCAAGGCATGTGGTGTCTGCTGCATTTGTGTGTATGTAGTGAGCGCTTCATCGAATACCCGCAACAGTTTCCCCGTATTAAATTGAAAAACTCGCACTTTGCGATCCATCGAAATGGCAGCAAAACGTTTGCCGTCCGGCGTTGCTGCTAAGCCAGTTACAAGTGTCTTATTCTTGGCAAATTCAAAAAGACCTGAAAATATACTAAATTTTAGCTTATGTTTAACATTAATTTGTTGTCAATCGATTTACTTGTATCCAGTTTAGACTCAAAGTTGACCAAACGTTGTGGAAATTTGTAATCATGTTTGGAATTCTGCCAATACTCCAGGATGCCATTGCGATCCACAGAAATTACCGTTTCCATGGCCACATTAAAGCACATTGAAACTACTGGAGCCGAATGCAATTTGTCAAAAGTGTGCAAGACTTCCCCACCACTCTGGCCGTCATAAATATAGATGCAGTTGCTCTCCGAGTCAGTGCTGTGAATATATATTAACATAAATATATGTGTATCAGGACTACTCCACACAGACTTACATTGCCAGACCCTGTACAGCATCACCGGGTGAGTTTATCCACTCGCTACACAGCGGTGTGTATCCCAAACGTATAATATTAATCATATCAAAGTTGACCACATCAAAAACCTTAGCAGTTTCATCGGTTGCTGCTGAGCATAATAGAGTGCCGCTGCTGTTGGTTGAGAGTGATTTTATGGGCACCAAATGGCTGCGGAAATGCTTCACAAAATCAATGCCCAGATCCATTTTTTTCCAAAACTTAATGTGGCCATCTAAGCTGGCGGTGACAACAAATTCTGTTTTTGTGCTCACTAAATGCGTGATGACGTCGCGGTGCATGTAACTGCGCTCATAGCTTTCCGCATTGGGCAGATTCTCCAAAAAAATGTGCTCATACGGTAAAACTATATATGAACAGCCACAATTCGAGATAAGTTGATGATCACAATTTAAATTGGATTTGGAGTGTTTACCTTTCTTTTTTTTAGCCGGTACTGCGGCGCTTTGCTCCGATGGCATCGGTCCAATCCAACCATCATCTTCACCCTCTGCCTCCGCTTCCTGTGCATCATCGTGTTCGGATTCAGCCGCCTCTTCCGTTGCGCTGCGCTTTAAATCTTCTTTTTTATTTTCCTCGCTCATTTTCTGCAAATATACGTAATAAACAAACCGAAACAAACAAAACGTAAGCCAAAAGTGCAGTCAAAAGACTTACAGCACATCTGTGGGCACCCTAAAAGTTTAACATATCCTTAGATGTTATTAACGGTGCGCGCCAAATTTGTCCAATAGCTTTCAGTTTTAAAGCAATGATTTAGTTGATGTAACTTTATGTGAAATACTCATAGTATCGATTAATATAATTAAAATTTCATTGGACATAATTTGGATTTAGAAAAACACTCGAAATTATATTGAACATATGTTAGCTGACAGAGCTTTGCAGAACATCTGTTGTTTAACATTACCTATCGATTGTTTCACGATGTTATCAAATTCTCAAACAGCTGTCTGACATCGTTGTGAATTGTCAATCTGCGCTGTCGCAATTCACACAAATTGAAAACATAACAAGCCACAGATTTAAAACAAACTAAAATCTGTATATATACCGGAATTGTAAATAAAGTATGCAAAAGACCAGTGAAGAAGATAAGACGCATACCAGCCAGATTGCGTCCAAGCCAAGAAAGGATGTGGATGACGGTGGTGGCGGCGTCGGAGCCGCCAATCGCATCGTTGTTAATGCAGTGCTTGGAGCAACCGAGACACGCATACGAATCAATAAATGGCGCGTACGCGAGGGCCAAAATGTTTCGGCGGCGCAAATTTTGTTCTTGTACCAGCAGCTCGGCGACGATGGCAAGCCCGTCAAAAAAGACGATACCACTGTCCTAAAATACAAATCAAATTTAGCTGGTGTGGTTAAAAAGCGGCTCCGAAAGGAAGGCGAAATAGTGATAAAAGGGTGAGTTTTTTTCTCTGCTTCTTCTTGTGTTTGTGTTTGTATGCGAATCAAAAAGCGGGTTGGCGCGGTCGGGCGGGTGACAGTGGGTGGAATGCAATTATGCACACACCGCAGCAGCCCCACCAGATGAGCGTATACATAAAATGTGAGCTGAGCTTTTCATGTTGATTTTCTTGTTCTCTCTGCTGCGCAGGGATGCGCTTTTAGAGTTATCCGAATGCATACACACAACGGTTATCAAGGACATGTGCGCAGATTGCGGCGCGGATTTACGTCAAAATGATAATGTAAGTGCAACAACAAATCTAAAATAAATATAAATTTTTTATTAATTGGAATTTTTAAAATTTATTTTTTATTTTGAATATAGGGACAAACATCGGAGGCCTCAGTGCCGATGGTGCACACAATGCCCGACTTGAAAGTTACTCAGAAGCTGGCCCAAAAACTGGGACACGATGACACGCGCCGCCTGCTCGCCGATCGCAAGCTCGTCCTGTTGGTGGATCTCGATCAGACCGTCATACACACAACCAATGACACGGTGCCGGACAACATCAAGGGCATCTATCACTTTCAGCTGTACGGTCCACAATCACCCTGGTATCATACGCGCCTGCGACCGGGCACCGCTGAGTTCCTCGAGCACATGTCTCAGCTGTATGAACTGCATATTTGTACATTTGGCGCTCGCAACTATGCGCACATGATTGCACAACTCCTCGATCCAGATGGAAAGTTCTTCTCTCATCGAATCCTGTCACGCGATGAGTGCTTCAATGCCACCAGCAAGACGGATAACCTCAAGTAAGTACTTGGCATGCTTTAGAAGCTTTTTACACTATTGTACATTAAGTAGCCAAATTCGAAAAAGCAGATTGTTTATCTTGCGTAGATCGACAGGCTTAATCTTTATAGCTTTATGCTTAAATCCCAAGTGCTATCTGTTTTAAAGATATAACATAGATTGCGGAATCTGAAATCTAATAACGCATAACTAATTGTCAGAATATATAATAGAATTATATTTATCCAAGAGTACGTAATCTCTAGCAATAAAAATATAAAAAAAATGTCTTTAACTAATTGTCTTGAATATTTTTATTTTCACGTAGAGCGCTTTTTCCGAATGGTGATTCCATGGTTTGCATTATCGATGATCGTGAAGATGTTTGGAGTATGGCCTCCAACTTGATACAAGTGAAGCCGTATCACTTCTTTCAGCACACCGGCGACATAAATGCGCCGCCAGGCCTGTCTAAACACGAGCTAGATGGAGAAGGTGTTGATTTCAAGGGTGAGCAGCTTTTTTCATTGGTCATAAGCACAATTTACAACAACAATTATTTTCCACTTGTAGAAATTGATAAAATAACAGAAAAAAAATTGGAGGGCGATAAGCCGGCATCGAGTACGGATAAGGAGTCGCAGAAAAGTGAAGACGCCGATGCCGACAAGGGCGACAATACAGTTTCAAGCACAAGCAAAGATGAGGAGGAGTCTGTGGATGTATCTGTGCTGGAAAGCGATACAAAAGATGCGGAGGCAAGCACCATCGCCGCCACCACAACCACAGAATCAAATGACTCCTGCGTAAATAATGTTGATAAGCTGAATGGCAAAGAGCCAGCCGAAGATGCCATGGTAGTGGAAAAGAATTCATCGGGTTCGCCAGAGCCAGAAGCATCGAGCAGCGCCAAACAAGACAGCGATTGCGATGATATCGTTGTTATTGACGATGTGCCCCTCTCGGAAAGTTCAAACAATATCGAGAAATTGCAGCCGGCCAAAAAAGAGGATGACGAAAGCATTGCGTCGTCCACAAGTGGCGAGGATAAGCCGGGACCAGACCAGTCCAACAATGAGATTGCAAAAAGATTAAGCTCTGATGATGATGTGGCCACCACATCGCAAAGCACATGTCCAAATGTCAAAATCTCAAGCGATGGGCAGAAGCAAATCGAAATCGAGGATCCAGATGATTATTTACTGTATCTTGAGGTGATATTGCGCAACATACACAAGCGCTTCTATGCGATCTTCGATGAGACTACAGAAATACCCGATCTGAAAATTGTTGTGCCGAAAATCCGCAGCGAAGTTTTACGTGGACAGAATCTAGTCTTTTCCGGCTTGGTGCCGACCCAGATGAAAATGGAGCAGTCGCGAGCCTATTTCATAGCCAAGAGCCTGGGCGCCGAGGTTAAATCAAACATTAACAAGGATATCACACATCTGGTGGCAGTCAATGCCGGCACGTACAAAGTGAACGCCGCAAAAAAGGAGGCCAACATTCGAGTGGTTAATGCTAATTGGTTGTGGGCATGCGCCGAACGCTGGGAGCATGTGGATGAGCGACTATTTCCGCTCGATCGCAAGGTGCGCAACAAAGGCCGTCAGCCGCCGGCACATTGCCACAGTCCGGAGCATGTGGTCAACTACAATGAGAGATCAGAGATTTCGCCATCGAGCAGCATGCAACAGGAGCTGGGTGGGAATTTTCGTGAAACGCTAAATCCGTTGCTGGTTTTCACCAATGCAGACATTGAATCCATGAACAAAGACTACGACACCTTCTTCGAGTCGGAGTCATCGTCCAGCGACGAGGGTCCAGTTAATTTTGGTAACTAAATGACAACTTAAATAAAAATTCGTATTTAATTTTTGTTGGCTTTCAGAAAATCCTCCGATGGACAAAAAGTTGCTGAAGCGCAAGCGTGAGGACGAAAGCTCAAATCGTGCACACGATTTCTTTACACGCAACGAGGATATCATGTTAAGTGCGCCCGGCACCATTGCCGACTTCGACAAGAGCTCCAACGAGGGCAACGAGAATGATGACGAGGAGAATGACGAAGATGATGACGAGATACCAAGTGCCAAGTTCCGGCGAGGTAAGTTTAATTAATTAATAATCATTTTATGTCCCTAATTAAATCATTACGTTTGCAGGCGAGGAGTTGCCATCGGATTTGGAAATGGGATCCGATTCGAATAGCGAAAACAATCAGGAGGATGAGGATGATGGCGAATGGAATATGATGGGCGCTGCTTTGGAGCGTGAATTCCTTGGACTAGAAGAGGACTAGTCATTTGAACTCGATCTGAACATGTAAAACAATGGCCGACTGGTGGCCACTTGGCCAGGCCATAAAAGACTCGATGCTGGAGAGGATTGTTAGACATTTAAAATGTCCCACTCTTCATGAAACTACACAAAAACAAACGGCAACAACAACAGCAAAAATACATGTAATAAAGTAAATTATGCAGCAAGCGAAGCAATAGTTCGTAATTTTACATATATATCTATAAAGATCGAGTACGAGATTTGATATAAGAATGAGATGCGCACTGTATGTATTAGTAGTTAATATGTATCTACTTTTAAAACACACACCAACACTAAACTAATTTAAGTGATTTTGCGCATTCAGTTACATACACACCACACACACACACACACATCCAACACACACCAACCCATACATACATACCACACATAAACACATGATCTGTGCGTCCTGTAGAAAATAAAGCAGAAACTGAAGCTGCAGCTGCTCCCTTCTTTCTCAGGCGCATCGTTTGAGTTGGCAAATCATTTAAAGTGTAAAATCAAAAATATCTCTCATTGTAAGTAAATGTAAATGTTTTAAAAATAAATTCCGTTGAAGCGGACTAGTAACTAGTGTTTAATTTAATATTAACACAACTCGAGTGGTTTAATATTCACTCTGTGTGTGTGTGTGTGTGTGTGTATATGTGTATATGTGTATTTGAAAACAAAAAGTTACAACTTAAAGAAATTTGTTTGTACATATGTTGATGATTTCATTTTTACACACAAATAAATAAATGTACATATCTCACACAAAGTAGACTCCAATATCGGCTATGTCTTGCTCATGGAACGCTGTTCCTTGAAGCGGCTAATGCGCTTCTTTGGCGCATTTGCATCAATGTATTTGCCAGCGGGCAGCGGCTCAGGTGTCGTCGGCTCCTTCTCGACCAGATCTTGCATGACCTTCTGATAGGCGCTCATGTCGCGCAGTTCATCATCGATGGTGCGTTCCTTTTTCTTTCGGTTTTTGTTCCTTTTATTGGAGGACCGCTTGTTGTTGTCTGGAGTTGGCTCTGGCTCCTCTGGTTCGATAACAGCATGAGTTTCAGCTTCCACAGCGGACTTGTTGCGCAATATGGATTTGGTTTCAGGCTTGGAAAACTATGAACAAGAAATTGTCAATTAATTTGATGGTAGAAGGAGGTAAGTGTGCGGTATAAGTGATTGTTATGTAAGTAACATAATTCTCTGCCTGCCTGTTCTCCCAGTTACGCTTCTTCTCCAGGTCCCACCCCATTTTTTCGACTCTCTGTCCAGGCAACACACTGCCAGTCAGATCTGGTTACAGACTACATTTCATGCCATGCACTCACTCTCCTTATGATAACTCACCTCCGCTCGTGGATCAACGTAGGCCGTCTCTCGCTCCCCCTCTTTTAGTATGGGCACCTTTAACCCCTCTTCACCGTCGAAACTGTTGACATAAATGGGAAACGAATTCCCTGCCTGCTCCTTAGCCAGTGCCAATTTGTATAGCTGATAAAAATGTGATGGATTGCCAGGAATTGAGCTCTTATCGAAATCTTCAGGTGCTGCGTTCGCTGCGGAATGTTTGAAATTAATTTGCAGTGTAGCGATTCGACCCGTGGAGGCTTCCAGTATTTGACTGACCAAGTCAAAGTCCTGCACACTTTGATTTTCCTTGACAAATTCCAGATTTTTTTCCACTTTTTGCATAATTTGTGGACTCTCTGTGAAAATAGCTGGCTCCCCTTTGCTGACTTGCTGCTGCTTCACTGGTTGCACTGGTGCATCTAGGGAAATTACTTCACGTTTGTGTTGCTTGCCCTTGGGCAACATTTCGGCAACTGATTCGTTCTTTCTGAAAACCACCTGATCATCGGTTTTGGCAAATGAGATGCGTCGCTTTTTATTATCAATGGGTTCGGTGAGTGATTCGGTGTCTTCATCCTCGGTGTGCTCGAACAACAATTCCTGCAGATCATCCTCCAGAATAACGGTCACATTCATCAGATGTGTCAGCTCATCACTGCTTTTGTTTGGCACCTGACGCATTTTTGCCTTTATAATTTGCAATTGTGTATTTAGAAATTGCAGGCGCTCCTCTCTGGGTAAAAGCGCCATTTGCTCTCTAATTAATTTGACTTCCTCCAGCTGATCCTCATCCTCATCCTCACCCCCACTTCCCATTTCATCTTCATCACTGATTTCTTCATCCTTTTGATCTGTTATTTCTTCATCCACTTTCGTAACATGTTCTTCATTTAAGTCACTTGGCTTCTCCACGCTACTCTTCTCCTTGCCTATGCGATCCTTTGCGCTCTTAACTTCTGCTTGGCTTTTCATTAAATTGCGCACCATTTCTTGAGTGCCTTGCAGATTTTGCTCCGCCTCTATGTCCACTTTGGTTATTTCGTTCCGCTCCTGCAATTCTAGTTTGTCAAGCATATCAAAGAGCTGCTCATCAGTCAAAGCTGTCGCAGTTTCTTTATCACAGTCTTTGTTTTTGAGTTGAGCTTGCTCTGATTGTGGTTTGCTATTAAGCATCTCGCTAAGCGTCTGCTCATTATCATCGTCTGGATCGAGGCCCAGTTCCTCCATTAGTTCGCGTTCTTCCAGTGTTTTGAATATTTCTTCTCCGTTTGTGGCACGTGCCTCACGCTCTTCGCGTTCCTCTTGTTTTTCTTTTCGCATGCGCTCTTTGTGCTCCTTGAGCCAATTGCTGTGTTCCTCCTCATTGTATTCTTCAACGATTTCAACTTCACCAGCGTTGCGCACAGCGCCTTCCAGTAATGGTTTTGCCAATTTGTTTCTGTAATAAATAAATGTATATTCATATACAAATACTTTTAATTCGCTTAGTTTACTTACTGCCAGAGATCTGCTTCGACTTCTAGTTTCTTGATATGTTCATTGGCCTGTTGCAGTCGGTGCTGGCAAATCTCCTTGGCCTTGTTGGACGAGCAGGCGGAGAAGTAATTCTGATAGTGGCCCACCAGCAGTTCGTTTGTGTGTATCAATTCACCCGGCATAAGCGCCTTCCTGCCAATTGGCACCATAACCTCGACGGTAAGATTATTGGAAAACATGTCGAGATTCCACATTGCGGCCTCAATGTCCTTCCTATAGACTTGCCAGCGATCTGTTTCATAGGCGTTCTTGTCAAGTGCCTAAAAATGAACTCCATGTTTCGTATACACTCAATGGACTTTTTAAATAATCTTGCCTACCTGCCTGAGCACATCCTCGCGCCGCTCCATCGTTGTTTATTCTTAGAATGTATCGATAAATTCTTGCTTTTCGATATACTTCGAGGCTGTGTGACCAAATACCACAAAAAACTAAATACCAGAGTTGCCACAGCTGCTGACTGTGTTGATTTGGTATTCCAATATTTAACGGTTTACAATTCGCTTATTGAGTTTATGGTTAATATAACTTATATGCACTCCACTCCAATATTGTTGTTAATAACTGTTTGTATAAAGTCAAGTTAATCAGCGACAATATGGTCCAAATAGATAAGATATGACCAACAATTATGCTAATTAAGTTCTTATCAGACAACCTTAAACGAATTTGTGATAAGCAATTATAAATAATCAATACAAATAGTTTTAATTGCAATTAGATTGGTTTGCACTTTATTCAGAATTGTTTACTTTACACACAAGCTCACTTGGTAAAACTTAAAAAAAGAAAAGAAAGAAAACAAAAACGGCATGCAGGTGGCAGATGTTAGTAACGAAACGTTTCAAACGTTTTAGATGCAACAGCGTAATTTTATAGGGCCTAATTATATATAGAATACATACATTTAAGCTACTTTCACATAAAAGAGTTCATTTTCTGTGTACATTGATTTTTGTTTTTGTTCTTTTTGTTTTCATTTGATTTTGTTTACAGTGGGCTCGCGAGCTACAACCGATTAAATTAATTACATACATACAGAAAGCATTGCTTAGCAATTAATCGTTGTTCATGATTGTTGTTTTCTTTTTTATTTTTTATTTATGTGTCGCATTCTTGGCTGCTGCATTGGGTCCATTGTTTAGGCCTGCACTGCCAAGTGTGGGAAAATTCTTTGTAAGCATATGCGATTCCTGATGGCTGTCAACATCGCTGGGCGCAACGACTTGTTTGCAGCTGCTGCACACCTCCAACCGGGGCACCGATACGAGCAGTGCCGGCGTCAGTGAGTTCACATATTGCTTATGCACCAGATACAGTTCCTACAAATAGCAAAAATATAAAATGTTACATCCAAGAATGACGTGTAAGCTTAATTTGGCTTTGCAGCTGCTAGTTATGAATGAACCTGTTGTTTGCCAATGTCCGGCAGCATTACTAAGAGTTCCGGAAACAAGATGTGGAAATTGCTCGACATCGCAGATTTGCAGTGATCGTAGTAGGCTTGGCCGGAGCAGGTGCCTTCCCGAAACCGTGACGAGAGCAAACGAAATTCCGTAAAAGCCTCGGGTGTTTTAAGCATCTCGCGCAGCTGATCCACCAGGTTCTAAATAAACAAATTGAATTACCAAAAAACGATTAACTAATATTTGTTGTGGCTCACTTGATTTCTGTTGGTGGTGTCGGGTGGATCAGTGTAGCTGCTGGCAGTGGGCACAATGCTGTAATTTTCGCCCATCGAGCTGGTAAAGGTCAGATTATTGGATAACTTTGCCACCGAATTGACGGTGACGTTGGACATGAAGCCAGGCGGTGGCTTAACCGGTGGTGCAGCGGCAGAGCTTAGACCAGGCGGCGCACGCAGAGTGCTCGATGAATTGCCATTAGAGTTGGACAACTGCTGTTTGTCATCGCTGCTGTTGATGTTGTTGTTATTGTTCTTCGTATTATTGTTGTTTTTCTCCTTTTGCTTGTTTGCTTTGGGCTGAGTTTCCTGATTTGGTTTCTTTTCCTTAGACTTCTTATCCTTCTTACTTGACGAATCCTGATTGTTACCGTTGTTCTTATTGCTGCTGTTGCTACTTAGGGTTTTGGTGCTGCCCATGGGACTGGGCAATAAGGGCGCTGGCGCCACTTTCGATTTGCGATTATCCAAATCCTTTTGTTTCTTCTCTGAGACGGGCTTGGACCAGTTTAGGTTGCCGCCATTGGGCTTAGCACCCAATGGAGCTGCTCCTGCTCCTGTTACTGTTTTGGTGCTGCTTGGACCCAGCGTGGGAAATTCAAGGGCCGTCAATTTGGGCGCACTCTTTTTGAGCGCCTCCATGCGCGCCTTAGCCTCGGACTCCTCTTTTTGTACCATTTGCAACTTTTGATGGGTGTTTGGATGCGCCACTGAAACATAGTCATCCACCAGTGATCGATGTTTAGCTGCCATATTTGTCATGGGCAGCGTCGTGCCACTCGGCAGCATGTCCTCCTCCAGATTGCGTGCCAGCTTCCTGCCTTTGCCGCCGGGCAACGCTGGAAAGTCCATGTCCGGTATGGATTTCTTGCTCCCACCGGTAGCACCAGCTCCAGCTGCAGGACGATTCGAGACATGCAACAGCATGCCATTAGCTGGTGCATTGGCACGTGCCACAACGCCCCCACCAGTAGAGCCAGCTGCAGCATGAGCTGACTTTTTGAAAGATGCCGTAGCAAGCTGTGGGAACTGAACGGCTCGGGCGTTGGAATGGGGGCCACTAATTGTGGATATGCTGCCACCAGCCGCCGAGCCCAGAGCCGGAAAGTTCTCTTTGGTGCGTGCCAGACCCGAGGAGCCACTTATATTGCGCATGGACGGCGGCGGTGCCCTGACCAGAGACACATTCGGGCCCGGCGTAATGCCAGCGAGCATGGGAAACTCCTCCTCGTTGCCAGCATCAATCGTAACCGGATTACCGCGCTGTGCGCTGCTCGTCGGCAACTCATCCAAATAGTCCAGCTGATTATCCTCATTGCTGTGTGTGAAAAATCATTCGAAATTAAATAATTAATATATATATATAATATCTAAATATTTGTTCTTTCTTTAATTTAAATGTAATATTAAATTTTACTATTAATATAATTGACTTTTTGAGTCGACTGACTTTAGTTATCATTAAGTAAATAAATAAATAACATTTAAAGTGTCTACGCTGCTTCCATTTAAATTTACTTGCAACAGCTCCAAAATTGCTACTGATCAAAATAGCAGTTGATCTTTAAGAGCAATTTCAAGACTAATAGTTAAATCACATTAAAATATTTACAAATACTAAAAGACTGGAGGCAGATATAAAATGAAATAAATTTGATCTTTGTATGCAACTGCGATGTTTATCAATTAACAGGGGATATAATTAAATCAAACTGGTTTATGGGAATACACATATCAAACAAATCTATCATAGATATCTGATGCTTCCATTTAAAATGATTACTCACCGTGATCTCATGTTCGTTTGTTCGTTTTGGCCTCGTCGTCCGCGCGGTCCCAGCGTAATCTCTAATTGCAACGTGCGCGTCTGTTTCACCTGCTGCTTGTTGAGGGTCTTCCCATGGACACTGGCCACATGCGCTTTGAACTCGATCTCGTTGCGAAAGGCGCCCGTAAACTCCTCCGTGGCGCATTTGCCCTCATCGCACAGAAAGTGCTCCTTGCGAAAGTGATCCGCCAAGTCCGCATAGACGCTGCAAACACAAATTAATCAGCTGACTTGGCTTAAAATTATGTGCAATTTTGGTTTACTTGTAGAAATCATTGCCACCATCGGCATCGCAAAAGTGACAGAAGTAATGATCGCGTCGCAAATGGCGAAAGAGCTCATCGCGATCCACGTATCGCTCATTGCAATACTCGCACAATGGATGCCCACGATGCGATGTGTTATCTGGATCACCCTTGGCATTGTGAACGCCCAGTTCCGATTGTGTATAGCAACGTCGCTCGAACGTGAAGATCTTCAGCGTCTCCACGCACAGATCGCAGAAGTACATGTGATGATCCCGCAGGACATGATTGCGCAGTGCATCAAAGGTGCGATATGGAGCCGCATCACAGCTATAACATATAGAATATATAATTAAAAAACAACTCCAACTCAGTGCAAAAGAAAAACTCACATGGGACATGGATGATTGAGTAGCTCATAGAATTTCTGTTGGATTTCAGCGCTGCAGAAGCCAATGCGATATTTTTTGCTATAGAAATCGCAGCGATTGTTCGCCTCCAGTTCTCGGTACGGAAGCTTCTCCAGCGTAAACAAGACCTGAAACATGAGAGCCGATTGATAGTTGATATATGTTATACGCTCAATTAGACGACGTATATATAAACAATAGTCACCTTGGAGAGAACATGACGACAAATGGGGCATTCGTTTTGCTGGCAGAGCACCCTCATGCGTGTGGAGCACTCGTAGCAAACGGGATGATCGCAATCCCCAATCGAGTAAATATCAAAGTTTTTGAAGCAAACGACGCAAGCGTTATCATCGTTGCCCGCTTGACTGACAGCGTTGGCCTCGTGGTTTACTTTCGTGCTGGATTCACGCGATTTGGCATTGACTGTTGGATGAGCCGCAGCTGGCCTACGATGTGGCCTATACGATGAGCCTCTCGATCTTGAATTCTGCATGACGAATACGGAGGGAAGGAAATTTCTACTTGTTGCCAAGGGCAGTTACAGCAAATGTTGTTGTTGTGTTCGTTGCAAGTTGCAGCACTGTTTGCTGTGTTTATTAAATGATTGGCAGTACTTAGCAGCAATTTAGCTCTGCACTTGCGTTTCTAAATATGCCAAGTTGTAATTTTTATCGACGACTTATAATTTCAATGAATTTTGTCAGCGTGGAGAATGTTACAACTAGTACTATTCGATTACCAACTCAATGAAGTCGATTTTTCTTTTCGCATATAAATGCGGTCTCACTGTGGCGAAATACCATTTAATTTATAGAAATGATTAGCGTTAATAGATTTATGCTTTAAAATAATATTGATATGTGTGTTTCCTTTTGTTTTAAAAAAAATAACTAACTGGCAAAAATAACTTAGGGCTTCAATTCGAACTGAGAGCAATTTTTTACAATTGCAGTATTTTCTTAGGGATTTCTTAGCTGGAAAGTCTGGCAACGCTGGCGCAGCAGAATGTTGGCTGAAATTACAAGGAGTGCAAATACTGCTTTCTCACGTGTATTGAGTAGGCGACTGTCCCGGCCGATTAACACAGCGTCAGCAAAAACAGTTGCAACCAGTTATAGACAGATACAAGAGCAGAGTTTACGCACAACTAAATTAGACATGCCGCTGTACGAAACCGTTGCGAAGGGCGCCAAGAACTCGCCCAACTACAGCCTCTATTTCAGTAAGTAAACTAATTAATCAACCCAATGAGTTATCAATGAATGTTATCCTTAAAAACGTGTGAGTTTTTTGCATATAAAATATTGATTTATACAATTATGCAACAAGTTGTGTGCTTAATTAAAAAGCGCATCTTTATCAGCGAATTTCACAGTCACCGGCAGGGCTAGCTTTTAATATAAATGTTTGTGTGTGCGCGCGTGTTTGTGTGTGTGGGTGTCTGACACTGGACAAGGTGAATCAATCGGAAGCCGAACGTGGACTTCAGTTGAGGATTGTATATCAATTTATTGGTTTTTATATACGTCATATATACAAATTGCTCTTTAATCAGTTAAGTTTTGCTAGAATTGAAAATATACTTTCGTTTGTTTGTGTTTTTTTTACAAATGCAATTAGTCAAATTGTTTGCGTGTTGAATATTAGTACGGCACATTAATTAAAACGCTCCATTATTTCTGGTGTATAGAAAACAACTGCGGCAATGTCATTTCACCAATGCACGACATTCCACTGTTTGCCAACAAGGAGAAGACCGTCTACAACATGGTCGTCGAGGTGCCACGTTGGACAAACGCCAAAATGGAGGTAAAATTGACATTGGAAAAGACATCAATTTATCAGTAAATAAATCACCCGATTGCGTGCGAATTAGATTAGCCTGAAGACGCCGATGAACCCCATTAAGCAGGACATTAAGAAGGGCAAGCTGCGGTATGTGGCCAATTGTTTCCCTCACAAGGGTTACATTTGGAATTATGGCGCATTACCGCAGACCTGGGAGAATCCCAGTCACATTGAACCATCGACAGGCTGCAAGGGCGATAACGATCCCATCGATGTCATCGAGATTGGCTATCGTGTGGCCAAACGGGGCGACGTTATGCAGGTCAAGGTGCTGGGCACCATTGCGCTGATTGATGAGGGTGAAACCGATTGGAAGATTATTGCCATCGATGTGAACGATCCGCTGGCATCGAAGGTCAACGATGTCTCCGATGTGGATCAATATTTTCCGGGTCTGTTGCGTGCCACAGTCGAGTGGTTCAAGGTGAGTAACACAAATTGTTATATTTACTATATGTATTTTATATATAAATTTATATTGTACAGATCTACAAGATACCCGATGGCAAGCCGGAGAATCAATTTGCGTTTAATGGCGATGCAAAGAGTGCGGAATTTGCCACTTCGATTATTGCGGAGACGCACAAATTTTGGCAATCGCTGATTAATCAGACCAATGTGGCCACGCCGGAAATCGCTTGGTTTGTCCTCAAATCCCCAAATAATATATATAAGCATATTGTCTAATATGTTTTTCCCTTTCGACTTGTAGCCAAAACCTTACCAATGCCAACTCGGAATACGTTGTGGGCAAGGATGTGGCTGACAAATTTCTGAATGATGCCTCCGATGGTGGCGTGGTCGAGGAAGAGGTCGACACAGGTAAGGTTTTCTATGTTTCCGCCAAGCTTTGAAAAAAAAACACTCGCCACAAACAAAAACGAGCTGCACACAAATTGGATACAAAATTCTAAAACTGCATGCTTACCTAACCAATAACCAAAATCCAATCCTGCTGTAAATAATGCTTATTCACTACACTAACACAAGAATACACTGTTTTAAATTGCTTTCTTTCTGTTTAGTTAATTGTTGTTTATTATTCAAATAAATATTTATGATGCCACTTAAAATCGGTTTAAATCTCTTTGTTTTACAGTCGACACTTGGCACTTCATCCACCTGAAGTGAGTTGAATGATTGATCGATTGATGATTGTCAATATACATGTGAAATCTAAATAATGATGATATATATAATATATACACCTTATATATATATAAAAATAAAGAAATTTTCAGCAGCTGGAAAAATGTGAAATGAAATCCGACTTGCCTTCACTTGAAATATACAGTTTTTATTTATATTTTACGACTAGATCCAAACAAGTTTAAATTAATAAGGGTACATATTATGTTATATCGAAATTTGTTGTGGGCTGGTTATCTATGTGTGTGTGTAGATTTTCTTATTTTTCTTCTTTTTTCAGTTAGAATTAGAACGTAAACGTAACAAAGTAACTTAATTGCTTAAAGGATACACAAAAAATGTACAAAATATATTCATATGTGTTAGGTATCTATATAGATAAATACCTCTTGTATGTATGCAAAGAAAAAAAAACTAAAAATAATTATTTACATCAGACATATTTTTTTAATTTAGCTGTTCCTTTGTCCTTTGTTTGAACTAAAAATTAACATACATACATACATACATCTTTATTCATATCGAGTTGAAAACTAAACTTAAATTGCGGGTCGTGGGTTGAGGGAGTTGTGGGAGGATGGTGCCCTTAAAGACGAAAAACAATTGTACAAAATGTCTATAAAAGAATTATACGAGAAGTGTGCTGCGCGAAAAAATACATATTTTTAGCTGATTATGTTTTATTATATATATGAATATGTTGTATGTTGTAGTAGTAGTAGTTTATATGGATATTATTATTCTCTTTTTTTTTATCATTTCCTTTCTTTCACTTAATCATAAAAGTATTATGCGAATTTGTCGCTGTGATAATTTTCGTGTGTTCCTTTTATAGGTTTGTGTTTGTATAATATATATAATTGTATATATGTAGTATATATATATATTTATAAGTTGTATATAAGTAGTACTCGTATTATGCGTTTTTTGCTATAGCTGTTTGCTCCTTCGCCTTCTCGTCGTTCGATTTGCCCGTCCGTTCGTCCGATCGTATTTACTTGCGTCCCAGGGTATCGCGATATTCATTGTACTTGTCCATCTCCTCGTGCAGCTGCAGTGCCTCGACGCAGGCGTTGAAGAACACCGATCCGAAGCAGTCTTGCCTGTTTGTTTGAGGGAGGGGGTGAAAAACATTTGCATTAGAACATCATCTCAAAATTATCGATAACGATTTTAGGCTTTGCTCTCTCACACAAAAAACAAATGTGAATCGAGCACCAAAATGCAAAAAATTTGATTTGTGCCTATTAAAAAAATTTGGTTTCGTTTCGTCAGCCAAGTGCATTGTAAGAAAAATGTAAAAAATTGCACTTGACAATCAAACATGGCAAAAAACAAAATCAATAAATATTAAATGAAAAATTTTAACTGAAAACATACCACAAAATAAAAACGGTAAGCGCGCGTTTTTAGTCGCGTCGGAAACGCCCCAAACATCGTTGACAGCTGGCTGGCCGCACTTGTTGCTTTCACTCTCTCTCTTTGTTTTTCTGTCTGTATGTGTGCTTTGCGCCTGTTGTGTTGCTCTCTTTGTCACTCTCTCTCTCTCCCTGGTCAGTGTCGCATTCTAATTTCATTTATCACAATTTTGGATGCCCTCAAATAGCCAGCGATTGTTCATTTATTTTACATACAATATTCATAATTGTGTTCATTGTTCATATTTTTTTTTTTTTTTGCCACATTTTTAATGCATTCTTTTTTTTATTAATTCAGTTTTTTTTTTTGTTATTTTACCAAAGGGGTTTTTATTTTGTTTGTGTTTTGCACAAATTGCGTTCTAGACTAAAATATTTGTATGTACTCTTGGGAATATAATTTGTTTTCTCTTTTTGCCAACAAATTTTACGCTAATTACGGTTTAATTCTTTACAAAATAGCACAAAAATGTAATACATATGCAAAATACTTTCGGTCTTGTTTTGTGGGTGCGATTGAGTGTGTGTTTCGGTGTGTGTGTGTGTGAGTTGTATGTGTGCATCTGTGAGAATGTATTTTTTGTGGTATTTTTTTTTCTTTTTTTTTTCATGCCCTTTGATTTATGTAAAAATGTAAATGCTGCTTGGAATACGCGGTACTTTTTTTTTGTTTTGTTTTCTTTCTTTTTGCTTCTTTGTTTTTCGTACAATACAATACAAAAAAAAAAAAATTATACATTAAATAAGTATATTAAAAACAATGTATATTTTATTTTACATAGATAACGCAATAATAAACAAGCTAAGAATACTTAGAAATAAATACTTCTTCGGCTTCGGGGTCTGTCTGTTTGTCTGTTCGTCGATACTAACTGGGAAGAAATCCCCCAACCGATGTATAGATATACATATACCCCTTATGTGTGTACGTGTGTGTGTGTTGTCTCACTGTTCCCAAGTGTGCGTGTGTGTTTGTGTGTGTGTGTTAACCCCCCCGTGTTTGCCGTTGCCCGTTGCCCTAGCTTAGAACAAACGCATAACGTTTCAATAAATAAATTAAAATAATTCGTTTTTAAAAAAACACATAGCATAGTTAATAACTGTAAAGCATACAGTAATAAATAAGTACGAATTAAATTTGGGCGTTAAACATTTAATTTGTTCTCTTCTGCTTGTTGTAGTTTCTATTGTTGTTCTTGTTGCTGTTCAGATTCTTCAGGTGTGTGTGTGTGTGTGTGTGTGTGTTTGAGTGGGTTTATCCACTTTTCGGGTGTGTGTGTGTGTGTGTGTGTGTTGATGTTCGTTAGTGTTTTGGTAACCCAAGCAAGCACTTTCAGAGTTATGTAAGCGGCGACATGTTGAATGATATGGGCGAGCCATTTATTACTTTTATGAAATGCTGTAAATTCGATACTTCTTCTGTGGGTGTTAATAGCACTTTAACGCATTCGCCAAACCATTTGGAATCAAAGCAGTCTTTCCTAAAAAAAAAAAAACAAACAACACACAAAAAGATAACGAAAATCATACAAGAAATCAAGATTTCAATCAAAAATAATCAGAAAAACTAATATATATTTGTAAAACAAATGAAGATCGAGTATATAGAGAAAAATATATATGTGTATGTGAAGTAGATAGTGTGTTTAGTATTTGAAAACGACTTGTGGCTTGTGAAAGGGATAGGGTGAGCCATTGATAACTTTGAGATAATGCTGCAGTTGGACAATCTCCTCATCATCGATGAGCAGCACTTTAAGGCACTCTCCGAAGGTTTGATGGGCGAAACAATTAGCCCTGCAGCAAATAGATAAGAAGAATATATGGCTAGCATACATAGATAAGATAGATAACAGCTAGATAAAAGTCAACTCAACAAAATACTCGGAAGAAACCAAATGAAAAGAAATAGGCAGAAAATAGCTAGATTTGTTTAGTTTTGTTTCGAGAAATATTTGTTAAATGTGTCAGATGTGTGTGTAGTTTATAATAAGTACGCGGAAAGTTTCCTTAGTTTTCTTTATAACCATGTCAGGGTCAGTTTTCAAACATGACCATGGTAAAAAGAATTCTCTTCTCTTCTCGTTTTTATAAATTTTATTTTTTTTGTAGGCCACAATTTGCGACTTTTTTGACGCCTTGAACTGTTGTCAAATTGGGGCTGAGGACCCTCTGATGAGGACGAGGACGGTTATAGAAGTGGAACAGGGTGTGGGGTTGTGGGGTGTGTGGGAAAATGGGTTGTCTCAATTTGCTTTCTAGACAAATTTCGATTTATTAGTGGTGTTGACGGCGTTTTGGATTATGTGTGTATTTAAGTGTTTTTTTCAGTTATAGCAACTTACTTGCATAGCCGATGTATACTCGTCTCGCGGAACAACTGATAGCAATCCTCACAGATGCGGTCCAGGCGGAAGAACATGGTCTTGTTGAAGATGCCCTTGCATTCCAGATCGAAGAAATTGCTGCGTTTCGACAGATTGTGATTGTGTGGCAACGCTGTGAACATGGGTATCAATACAAGAAACAGCACCACCGAGATCTTTATGTTGCGGGAACACATCTGGAAAAGAACGAATAAAATATATAAATATCTATAAGGAAAGGTGTCTCAGTGCATAACTTAATTGAATGTTGTATAATGGAAATCTTAAAATCAAAGGTTTAAATTTAAGGTTATAAAGTCTTAATAATTTGTATAAATAAATGTACTTATTAAAAATGAAATGCATTTTCTGTTGATTTCGCTCAGTGCATCGCTTATGCTGTGATATGATAATGCTTGAGTACCGGAAATAGTTTAAAAATAGCACAATTTACTGTCTGGCTGGTCTATTTTTAGACCACTCACCAGTCACCAGGTACAATTAAGTTCTGCTTTAGTTGGCGCTGCGAAAACCGCTTACTGGGTAAGTAAGTGGATATGGGCCAAGCTGAACCTTGAAACCGCAACAACAAAAATATTAAAAAAAAAAAAAATGCACAGGCAACAGCAGAAGCAGAAGCAGAGGCAGAGGCACAACGGGTGGTCGTCGGCCCAAGCAACAATCGCAGACTCAATCAAAAAGCGAAGTGCAAGGAGAGCAAGGGAGAGAAAGAGAGGGAGATACCAACTCAAGGCAAAGTGCAAAGAGTACTTGTTAATCGTAAATCGTAAATCGTCTAGCATAGTCTAAAAATAGCGACTGTCTGCAACTGCAAAGTTTGTGCTATAAATAAATTAAATGTATTTCATGTGTGTGCGTGTGTGTGTGCGTGTTGATCTTGTAGAACTATGTGTGTGTATGTGTGTGTGTGTGTATCTGCAGGCATCATCTGCATTCGGCATCTTCCTTCATAAAGGTGTACTTTGAGTGCTAACAGCGGTCAGAGTTGTTTCTCATCTGCCTTCTATAAATAGATTCAGTGTTTATTGCATTATTTGTAAATCTGTCTGTCTGCCTGTCTGTCTGTCGACTAGGCTAATTTATGAGTCCAAGTACAAACTGAAAACTGGGCTCAAAGAGCGAGCCGCCTCGGCAAAGCAGAAGAAAAAACACACATGAAAAAAAGCAAGAGTAGCAAACAAATAAATAAAAATACACATACATTTACATACACGAACACACACACACACATACATACTTATATGTATGTGTATTTGTGCTGCTTTTGTGTGCGTAGTCAGACAGGCCCCCAAAAATATAATAACAATAACAACAAAACAATTCATTTAAATACAACTTTTGTATTTGCATATTTTTATCAATTTGCGTGGTTTTTTCGTTTTCGGTTTCAATTACGTTCGGCGTCGACATACATTCCTCAACTATTGAATAATTTGATTAAAATTGCAAATTTTTCCATTGCTCTTCTTCTTGATCTTTATTGCTGTATGTGCCAATTGTTTGCACTGTTATTTAAAAAAAGCGGCGTGTGCGAAAATGTTCGCATCTGTGTGTGTTTGTGTGAAAAATGAATGAAAATTCAAAGCAGACACAGCGTCGCGATTTCGAACAACAACAACAACAATAACAGCAACAGGCATGCAAGCAATTTGTCGAATTATTTTTTCGAATTTTCGACTTTGCGTCTTTTCTATTGAACATCTCGCTTAGCCCCTCACCTCCTGCACCTTATCCAATCGTCGATCTTTTCGTGCTATATTTATACAAACATACATATTATTTGTGTTTGTGTGTGTGTGTAGATTCTTAGTCAATGTGTTGGTGTTTATTTAAATTGATTTTTTATTGGCTTGTTGATGCTTTCAATTAAGTTGAGCGCATTTTTCATGTCGTCGGTTTTTGATTTATGGCCAAATGGCATGTAGAAAATGTTGAAAAGTTCATGAATCACTTTGCCAAATGTTGAACCAAAATTCAAATAAAGCTTTTTCTTTTTGTGTATGTATGTATGTGTGTGTGTTTGTGTTTAGTATAATTAGCTGCTGTGCGGCACGTGAGTGCCATCTAACTAAAATACAAGTAAACACAATGAGTAACACACCATTTGAAAGGTATGAGATTTACTTAAGTAGATGGCGCCACTTGAAATACATACATATATGCGCCTACGTATGTGTACATATGATATGAGCAGCAGCAGTTAACAGCAGCAGCTGCTGCTGCTGCCATCTCGCATTACCCACACGACGACCTCTGCGCAGCGGCGAGCGCTGCTTCAAACTAATTGGATTCGAATTGCACGATTTATTGCCATCGAGCGAGAGTTCGAGAACGAGTTCGAGTTCGACTACGAATGTGTGTGTGTGCGCCTCTGCATATTTGTATTTAACACTTTTGCCGGCCGCATAAAATTGCATAATCGATATGATGGGCGTAAAGTAACAGAGTAGACTTTAGCCCGTAGCTGTAAATGTATACTCTCTTCTACTTCTGCTGCTGCTGCTGCTGCTGCTAATGGCGTCATCATTGACCACCGAGGAGCCAAGGAACACATACAGATTGTGTATAAGATCGAGCGATCGATCAATCGAGATCGATACAATTTACGATCGTCATCATCAGCGTCATCGTCATCATCAGCGTCATCGTCATCATTAGCGTCATCGTCATCGTCGTAAAGATCTTGTGCTGGCAATTTGTTTGCATTGTGCTTTGATTAGCTGCCAATTGATTTCGTTTGTTTGTCGGCCTGCCGCTTTGTATCAATTTAAATAACTGTCTGCCTGTCTGTCATGCATACAAGCGGTCGCACTATAAGCCAAATAAGCATGCCACTCTACTCAAATGTGAACGACTTGCTGTATACCCCGTATTCGTATGCGTAAGCACTTTTATATTAGCTCTTATATATTTATGGCTTTGGTATAAGATACACAATTGTCAAAAAGTGTTAAGCTTCCGCACTCATTATCATAACCCCTTATTGATGGGCACATTATATTTATTTATTTCTATATATAAATAACTGATTCATAGGCGCGAGTCGTGCATACCACAAAATGAAGGGCCATGTTTCATGTCTACGTCGATTTGCCTGATTTTAAACTATTCAACTTTGATTTTAATTGCTTTTTGCTTCTAGGTTTGAGTGTGTGAGTGTGCGTGTGCCTGCTGTCAAGCGACATTGAATGAAGTCATGATCCAAAAATAATGATAGCAATTTTAACGAGTTTTCGATTTCTTTTGTGCGCAATAGTTTCGAAGAATTTCGCACCCCCAACAGAATGTACATATACATATAAAAATATACATATAGCACTGTTAGCAGCAATGTTATCATGATGATGCTATCGCTGTTATTTTTTCGTATTTTACGGCGAATTGGCAAATGGTTGACAATGAAATTCGTGCAAACTGCGACCAAACGAACAAGTGTGTCCATTGTAGTAGATATGTACAAAATTGCAACAAAACAAAATACAGACAAACATATACAAATTTCTGCTATAAACAACTTTTAACGCTTGGCTACGCAAGCATGGCAAAGTTAAGCTGCAAAAGCAGCACATATTTTGTGGCATTCATAGGCGTACATTGCTGTTAACATTGCTGTTAAGCGCGGCTTATGTTTTGTAATATTGTATGTTGACATTTGCTGCTGGCAATTTGTACCAATTTTATGTCAGCCAAAAATGTAAAGTTAAGCATAACTGTTAAAGCTAAACAAAATCGTAGCAATATCAATATACAGCTACTACTAATCTTGTCAGCGAAATATAATTTTAACATACATTGTAGAAACTGTTTAAACAGCCCACTTGAGTTAGTTGCAACGGCTAACGAGACTGCATGGTACCATGGCCACAAAGAAAAACAATAATAACAACAACAACAACAATATAAGCAGCGACATGGCGAGACTGCTTGGTACCAAATTAACTGGCACAGTGATTGTTGCCAGTTGTTGTTGCTGATGTTGCCAGTTGCTGTTGTTGCTGGACGTTGCGCCTGCGTTAAACGGTGCTGTTAATTTAGTAGACATGTGGCATTTTGCATTTTTGGTTGCAACTGGAACTGGACTCTCGCCACTTGTGCCGCACGCGCACTTTTAATCTGCAATTTAATATGCATTAAATTCTATGGCATCAAATTAATAGCGCTGCATGCAGAGCAGCGCAGCAGAACAGCGCAGCAGAGCAGCGAGCAGAGAGTCATTTGCAAAATGGCGGCAGGTGGTGTCGGCGTCTGTTTGTGAATGTTAACAGCACCGGGAATAGGATGAGCATACATATGTATCACACATATTGCATGTACATGTGCGTGTGTATATGTGTATGTGTGTGTGTGTGTGTGTATTAATTTCGCTCACTTTGGCCAC
Organism: Drosophila kambysellisi; assembly: GCA_035042185.1. NCBI lineage: Eukaryota > Metazoa > Arthropoda > Insecta > Diptera > Drosophilidae > Drosophila > Drosophila kambysellisi. The sequence continues at coordinate 7,228,065 of JAWNLS010001251.1, read as the reverse complement.
CGCCTGTTGCTTTTGATGAGGCATTCTATGGCTTCCAGCAGCGTCGTCGCTGCGTTGTTCATAAAGTTGCATGGCGCGAGTCAATTGACTGCTGCTGCTGTTGTTGTTGTTCTTGTTGTTTTTTTCTGATCTCTCTGGATTGATCGTGTGTGCCTCGTGCGGCAATTAGTATTATTAAGATTAATAGTAGTTGCACGTTTCGTAATCGATTGTAAATATATCTGGCAATTCGAATCCAAATAGTTATGGCACAGTTATTTATTTTCACTCTTGTGTTTTCTTTTTTTTTGTTGGTGCGCTTTCAAAATGTTGTTTAAACTATGACAACAATAACAACATTAATAATAATTATAATGGGCACATCTAGTGAAACAAAAAAAAAACACCAGCGCGAGCAATCAACTTTGTTGGCAACACAAAATAAAACTGAAGATCGTAAAACTGCTGTTGACGTTTGCAGCCTCGTCTCAGAAAACAACAGACAACTGTTGCTGCTGCCGCTGCTGCTGTTGTCTTTTTCTTATCAGCTCACACACACTTACATAAGCCATGGCATTTGTGAGAGGCAGCGACGACAGCGAGTCTGGCGCTGTTGAGGAGGCAAACGCAGCCAGCGTCAACCAACCGAACCCAAACGAACCGAACCGAACCGAACCCGTCAGCCAGCCAGCCAGCCAAGTTATGCATGCAAGTATATGTGGGTGTGTGTGTGTGTGTGTTTGTATACTCTTGGTCGACAAACACTAACATCTCGCATACATTATAGATGCAGAGTGGAACACTCAGGCGTATACGTGATATGCATATATGTTTAAAATAAGTGACGCGACGCGACTTGACTTGGCTCGACTTGGCTTATCATTTGAGAGCCGCGTGGACTCCATTAATGACCAGGTTTTCTTTCTTTTCTTTTCTTTTCTTTTGAGTCCTGCTTGCTGGCGGTTAACATAAAAAAAAAATATTAAGAAAGAAACATTTACGTTTACCGCATATGAATATGCAATTATGTGGATCAATTACGGATCGAACAAGTCAAGACCTTATTTAACTTGCCGCAAATTGCGGAAAGTCTAACAGAATTTATGGCACAACGCTTACCAATTTAGGCTAGTTTTATTGTTTGAATAGTTTCAGTTAACTTAATCTCAAAATGAGATTCTTAAACAAAGATCTTTAGATTTGAAAGCTGTTTTTTGGATTAGCGTGCTTATTTATTTTATTTTTTTAAAATGTATTACAATTATTATTGTTATTATTTCATTAAGTAATTCTACAAACTCCAAAAATTTTAGTTGCAATTTTAGTCTCTTTTAATTAAATAAAAACTATTGTATATAGTTGTTATTTTTCCAAGTTATTTTGTATCTATTGCTCATACGCCGCGTCGACTTTGAAATGGCATGATTTAATGGCTAAGCGAGAAATTTACCTGGCTGATTTGCCAGCCAGTTAGGCGACCATTCGACACACACACACACACACATACACTATTACACTTTTGCCATACAACAACAATTGGCATTTTATTATTTTAATTGAAAGCAAAACAATTTAGCATGCACGGAGAACCGAAAACTGGTTTCGACCCGTTTTTCAAATGCCCCGCGAAAATAACTCGACGAATGCGAATCGTAATGAATACTAATTCAACAAGTTTTCAGTAGTTTTTGCAAATGCAGCCTATCACAGGTTTCACTGCATATATTATATATATTTGTATAAATAAATATATTTACATATATATATACAGGTCCGTTGAGGAAATTATTTAAGTATTTAAAGCTTGGCGCGGTGACTGTGCCAATTTTTAATAAAACACATAATTAAGTTTTCGAATCCGATTCAACATTAATAAATTTAGCAAACCGCAAACGTTAAGCGTTAAGCGATAAGCATTCTATATAGGCCCATTAGGCGCAGCTGTTGACTCCCGCCCACCTCCACCCAACCAGCCAATGAATACGGTTTATTTTTGGTCATACGGAATAATGCACGTAAGCCGATTATTGAAATGTGAAATCAATGCAAATTTAATTGCTATCAAAACAACCAGCAGCTGATTATTTAAAAGTCTGCTAAGATCTGTATACAAACATGTTTCATTAACATTTTGTTAACAGTCTGTAAATGTAACAGGTAAGCTTACAGATCTTATACTCTGCCAAGGAAGGCGGATGAGTATATTGGTTTCTAAATTTACTATATATGTATAGTCGATGCTGATAACTTCAAGGAAAGTATTATTGATAACATCGAAACAAAAATATATAATAACAGAGTCAACAAATTTGCTGTTGACCGTCTTCAAAGACCGGCATAAACACAAACCAGCCAAGGATATCTGTTATCAGCTGCCGAGTTCATTCATTAAAATATTTCTTGCTTGCACTAAAAATAAAAACAAAATAAGAAACAATTGGCTTGCAATCAGCAACAACAACCAAAAATAAGAAAAGAAAAAAATGTCGACCTATATTCGAAAATTGCAAATAGAAATTGCCACAAATACTTGATGTCAATTAATAAATTTACGCTCCACAAATTCACATTAAATATTTGTGTTGTCCAGAAACGGAAATGGAAATGAGTCACGGCTAATAAAGTACAAAACCGCAACAATTATAATACACACACTTATATATATATATATAGATATATATATATAAATAATTATAAATGAATAATAAACGGCCATTGAACGTGTGAACAAGTTAAATTAACAAGAAACAAACAAAATACAAACAAGCCAAATGCACGAGATTTGTGTGTATTCTAAGAATGTGAGAAATTCCACACAGACACACACATATACACACAAACCACACACACACACACTCATGCAATAAACGATTCGTGTGAATTTGTTTTCTTTGGTTTTTTTAAATTAATTTTTTTATGCTGGTCGCTGACGCCAAAGTCTTTGGCCCCATTAGGAGTTACGAGCTGTTTTTTGTATAACCTTAACTTGCAACAGAACAGAAGAGATCAAGAATATATATATATATATATATATATATATATATATATATATATTTATATATCTGATGTGATTAGTTTTAGTAATCAACAATTTACGTATTCCTTGCAGCCGAGTTAAGTAAACGACTTTAAATATCATAACCTGAAATAAATTCAGTTTTATAGTCATGTGGAAGGTCTTTTAGACATGTCCGATCCTAAAGGCTATATACAATCTTGATATGTATTAGCGGTTTCAATGCGAACTGGTCTCTTAATATTGATTAGACTCGCCTTTCTAGGGAAATTCCGCTCTTTCTTGTTTCTAAAATGAATATCCAAAATGAATGTTTCGTCGGGGATTTTTTTTGGTTTAATTAAAAAAAGTAAAAAACACATTAAGCAACTGTTTTGAATATTTATTTAAAATTACAAGGTATCACTCTTTATAAATGCCGATATTTATGATCGTAATAATAGATTTAAGTCCAAGTATGTTAGATCTATCTATCGAGTGCACCAAACTTATAAGCAGTAAATAAAATTTAATATGTGAGATACATTGCTATATATAAATAATTATCAATCAATCAATTAATCAATCAATTTATTTGGTAATAAGGTCGAGTGTAAGTTTAGTCGGACTTTCAATGTTAGTTTTTTAGAAAATAAGATTCAAACTTTTCGGCTTGGATACGAACTCAATGCTTGTGTGTTAAATATGCGTTTATTTCTTTAACTACTCTAATCTCAAACTTATGCACTTTGTAAAATAATAATTATTTTTATATAGCATACTTTTGGGCACTTGACCTGTATTTAGTGTAATAATGGAACAAAAAACCGTGGGAAAACATAGTAATAAATAGGTTAATTCCTGTGGAGGTATAAATCAGGAGTATTATCTCTGAAATTTATCCGTGAGAATACTACTAGAATATTACATTGGGAAGAAAATATTTAAAAGAATACCCCTTAGAAAGCATTCACAGTCAATGCATTAAGTTACAGGGTATTCAGGCAGCTAACCATTGTTCATAACATTATTGCAAACTGTTATAATTGCTTATGCCAAACGGCCAAGGACGGAAGAAATGTGTGACGCTGAAGCTAAGCCGTCAAGTGCGGCTAAGACTTAAGGGGGAGAGGGGGTAGGTAGATGGTAGGGGAGAGCTGGTGCTGGGCTTGGATTGAGCGAGTTGAAGCAAGCGCTTGACGTCAATTAAAGTTGAAAAATGACGGCAAACTGCAAACTGGAAACTAGTTTTCCAGCGATTACGTGACATAAAATCAATCATTAACATTTGTAAATTGAGTGCGACTTATTTGGTAACTTGTTGTTGTAGTTGTTGTTGTTGCTGTTGTTGTTTAGCTGCCTTTTGTTTATCAGCAAAAAGTAGCCGTTAATATTTTTTACGGCTTGTTTGTTTTTAGAGACGGGCCCCCGTTTTATTTTATTTATTTTTTTTTGTTTGTGTTAATGATTTGATGGGTTTTGTGGCTCCGCTTGGCAAGTTTTAATGACAACACTTCAATGAATTGCCTGATGGCTTTTATTGGCTTATTACTACATGTAATTTACGTGCCGCTGGCTCAGAAAAAAAAAAACAATTCACTTTTACGATCGGAACAGCAGCGGAACCAATAACCATCATAATAATAATAACAATAATGCTATAAATGAAAATCGGTTAATTGCTACACTCTGCAGCATAAATGCAGTATGGATATCTATGGATAATTATATATACATGCCTGTGTAGCTATTTTATGGCCATTAAAGGCCAATTTAATGCGCAAACAGACAGACAGACAGACAGACACACACACGCCATAAAAATCATGTGGCTAGCAATGGCAAAAGCAGAAAAAAAAAATACAAAAAAAATATATAGTAATAAATACTCGTGGAGCAGAACAAGAAACTGTTGCATCAGCCAATTTGAAAAAATGATTTCGATCTGGCCATGATTACAATTAAATGATTATTGGGAATTCGCCAAAGACACCACATCACACCACCCTCCTCTCCCCAGCCCCTTGTTCCGGCGCCATAATTGAGTCATGCAATGGATAAAGTCGTCAAGATCCAAAGATATCATTTGATTAGCTAAACAAACAGCTTAATTGCAAATCATTTTTATTGATGCCCGTTTTTTTTCAGCAATAAAAAAAACACGCTTATTCTATTGTTTGCTATTTTTCGTGTGAATTAAAATGTTTTAAAAATTATAATAAATAATGAAAACTAATTTTTTAGATAAGATATTAGATAAGATGCCACGCAGCTTATTTTTAGTTTAAATACAACGTCAATTCTATTTTAAATTTATGATATACTGTCTTTTTTGCATACATGTAGAAATTCCTATTTTTACTGTGAATTAAAATTTATTATACAAATAAAAACATTTTGCTATTCTGGATCTAGTGTGAATAATAAAGTATTTATTTAAGAAAAGCGGTTTTCCTATTAATGTTATGTATTTAAATTTTTAAATAAAGATTATTAAATAATAAAATTGTGAGAAGTATACATTTCATATTTAAGGAATTAAAAGCAAAATAATTGCTTTATTGGGAACTCTTTTTTGGCTTGTTAAGACTTAAACTTAAACTTACAACTTAAAACTTTAATTATGTAGTTATGACTTATGGATACTCTGTCAACTATTTGCTGTATAAATTTATAATTATTATATTGTAGTTCCAGTCCAATGTCAAATTAATGGAAAGCAGGCAAAACTTAGTGGCGAATTATTGGGGCATTGAACTGTAAAATCAGTCAGCTATGGGCTGTCTCAGAGGTTGCAGATGTTAAATGTGGATACACACACACATATGTACATATGTGGGATTGCAGTACTTATAATAATATGGAAAACATATGCAAATGTGTCTTTGATATATGGCATTGCTGGCCATTTCTCAATTGGCAACATCAAAGCGTGGCAAGGCGCATTTGTATCTGTATCCACACATTAACCTCAAAGTGCGGTTCGCTGCTGCTGTTGCTGCCAACAATCAGATTCCACTTGATTGCCGCCGGCCTTTTTTTTTTTTTTTTTTTTTTGGTTTTGAGACCATAGGGAGCGACCGCAACTTCATTATCATGTTGCCAACTCAACAATAACAAGAAGAACAGCAAGAAGCAGGAGAAGATCGCTTAAGCGCCTCGAGTCATTTGAGTGCGGCCCAATTGCCTTTCAATTAGGCGAGGCAAACGCGTGCCCAAATAACAATGTCGGAATCGAAGATGAAGATGAAGCAAAGGAACCAAAAGAGGGCAATGCAAAGATTTATCGCCATATTCAAAGCTATTCCACTTTCTACATAAAACTCAAAGAGGCAATATGCAAGATCAGCTGCAGTTAGAACAACTTACAATTAGCTGATAATATTGAGTATCTGCAATAGAAATACATTTAACAAGAGTCTTTATTCCGGCCTCAGTAAGTACTTCCAGCCTAACGAGACTCCTTCTGGTAAGTACCTTTCGGTAAGAAGGTATCGTTAGCTATTGCAGCATTAGATGGTCTTAGAACTGCAGCAGTATCGATACTCTCCAAACAAGTCCGAACAAATAGATAATTCTTTTGTAGTGCTGAATGGAGTGCTTTTTTATGCTTTTTTACAGTTGCAAATTAAAAAATAAAGAAAGTGGATGGTTAATTTGTATGCGCAAGTGTTTTAAATCAATTGATTCATTTCATTGCAGCGCATTGCACTTTAATTTTCAGTCAGTTCGATTTCCATTTCAATTTCGATTTCAATCAGCAGCAGCCATCAAGTGCAACTTCATCATTATCATGGCCTTTTCAAGTTCATTAACATGCCACACAGAATCATCGGAGACCGACCGACATCCAGATCGAGATCGAGAACGAATTCGAGATCGAAATCGAAATCGACTGCTAACCAATGCCATTTCATATATACATTTGCATATAGAAAGAGTCTCTTAATTCTGTTTCTGTTTCTTTTTCGGTTTCTGTTTCTGTTTCTCTCCACTCTCCACTGAACTTGAAAAAGTGCATTTCTCATATATGTATGTACATACAAACATATGTTTGTATTTCTGTATATACTGCGTATATATTTTAAGATTCTGGAGTTCTTGGAACGGCATCTTGTTCAAATTAACCTCCCCTTGGAATATTGGAATTGATACTCACATTTAGTGACAGCTTCTTCATAGCGATCGGTTTGTTTGCTGTTTTTTGTTTGTTTGTTTGTTTGTTTATTTGTTTGTTTTTTTTTTTTTGTCACGTTTAACAGTGAAACGTTTTGCAAATTTGTTTGGTTGTAATTAGTTGTTTAAGTACTTGTGTTTGCTGTTTGTTTTAAGTACTCGTTTACACTCGTTACACACAGTTTTTTTTTTTATTATTATTTGTTATGTTCCTTTTTGGTTTAATTTATTATTATTGGCTGTTTTATTAAGTTGATTTGCCGCAGCTTATATTTACTTGAAGGCTTACAACCTTTGCTAAAAATAAATGCAAACTATTAATAACATAATCTCTCGTTGTTGTTGCTGTTTTTTGTTGTTGCTGTCAAATGGTGATTAATCACTCATTAAGTGCTTATATTTCTATGTTTTACTATGCATAAAAGTGAAATGTTCAACTAATTCCACTAAGCAGCTTTCGCCTGCTCTCTTTGAATGGAATCCGAGTTGAGAGTGCGTGTGGAATGCGTTTGTTTGCCCTTCCAGTGCGCATTCCAAACACTCCACACATTTCTTGCAGCTCATGCGATCGTTGTAAATTATTATTATTATTAATGTTGTGTGTTTGTGTGTGTGTGTGTGACGTCGACGTCGACGTCAACGCCATTGATTAAAATCATTTATATGCAGCGCTTTAATGGCCAAACTGCAGCAGCGGTTCATAAAGAGAGAGAGAGCCGAAGATTAAATAAGAGAAGGAGAGAGAGAGAAAGAGATGGCTGGCTGGGCTGAATGCACATGGCTGAATTTTGCTCTTTAACTGCTGTTCCCTCTGCTGCTGCTGCTGCTGCTGCTGCTTCTGTTGTTGTTTTTATTGTTGTTGGAGTTGCAGTTATTGCCGCTGATGTTGATTTATTTAGCCGGTCTGATCGCTTCGCTCGTTGCATTTAAAATGTCGGAAGTGTTTGCGTGCAAAAAATAAATACAAATGCAAATGTGTGTGCTGTGTTTGCTTAAACATAATATAGATGTATACATATATATATACAAATAATAATAAAAGTATATACATATATATATTTCCTGTTGCAAGCGCTCAATTGTGTGCGGCAACCACAGCAACATCATTTGTCATGGAACACATTTCTGTTTCGATTTCTAGGAAACGCCGCTTGCACAAAAAAAAAACCAAAGTCATCGAATGCCATAATTCCAAACATTCGAATCGTTTCAATCGGTCGTGTATCGTTGTCCCTATGAGCGGATTGCCTGCCTCTTCCCTTTTTATTCATATTTTTTTATTCCATCACAAACCAATAAGAACTTATGACATCATCGCAAGCAACAATAAAAAACCAAAAACAAATATCCACGAAAGTTTTCTTGTCTCTGTGTGAATGTGTGTTGTTGTTGTTGTTGGCGCACCCTCTGCACATGGCAACAGAGCCAAAAGAAAAGAAACAATGTCAAAAATGTACAACAACAGCGCACTGGAAAACGTGGCTCAAAGTGCTGCTCATCTGTGTGGCCTGTGTTTGGTGCTGCATTTGTATGTGTGTGTGTGCTGCTGCAAGGTGGCAACATAATGCGAAAAGGCAACAACAATGGGCACACATACAGACAAAGTGATCATTTGTGCCGGTTGCCGCATTGATTTGGTTATGGTCATCGATATGAGACCGATGACGATGACGACACACTGACAAGATGCTGAGAGCTGACCGAGCTGCTTTAGGCGCAGGCGCAGAGCCAAAAAAAAAAAACAAACCACACACACAAGCATACACATGCACACACACATACACACACACACACACAGCAGGTAGTCCCCCTTTTATTTTAAGTGCAGTGTGCGACCTGCGCACAGAGATTAAAACAATCCCGATAAGCAGCAATTGGTATTTGGTACAGTGGCCACTTACAAAATTGGAAATTATTTAACAATCGAAATGGGAATTGATTTATTTTTAAATATTATTCGATTCTTATTATTGAATATTAAAAGAAATTGAAAATAACTACATTTTATATAATAAAATATTGTCCCTTAAGCAGCAAATCACAATAAATTTAAAATTTAACCACAAAATCTCAAGAAAAAATTACAATTACAAAAAATTACAAAAACAATAATTAACTTAACTTTTAGACTCGCATACAAATCATTTGATAAATAATCAATTGCAGAGTTCCAATTTGCGAGCGATCACTGTAACGTTTTTGGCAGTTGGTAAACTGCATTTGGTATTTGGAATATGCCACAATCAATAGACTGTTGCAGGTCAGGCTACAAGTGCCTGTTGCTCATTTTTGTATTTTTCAACAACAATAATAATAACAATTATAAAACAACAACATACAACTTTTAGCGCGGTTTTTTTCCACAATTCACACAATTCGAATAAGATAATAATAATTTTTTTTTGGGTTTTTTTATGACTTATTTAAATTTTTTGTTGCAATTTCAAAATTGAAAGTTACGTCGAGTTTCTCATTATTTTTTTTCTCAAGTATTTAAGTTATTTATTAAAAGTTGAAAAATTTCCTACGTATTTTAAATCACCTTTGATAGATTGCACTGGATATATTTAATCAATATTGAATATTTGCATTAAATATACGTATGTATTTATTTAATAAATATAAATTGGCACTTTTGGCTTGCACTGGTTTTCGTTTCGTTTATTTGATTTATGATTATTTGTTTTTCTTTATTTTCCCCTTAATTGTTGATTCAACTTGTTGCTGCGGGGTTTTATATGATCTTTGAAATGTGGAAAGAAAATATGTCGATATTTATGCTATAAGCTGTCTCTCGGAAAACGACCTGCTCGCCACGATGTTCAGATTGAAACTGTTGCACTCGGGAATCCGGTTTTGGTTTTTTATACTGAATTTTTGTAAGAAACTGTGAGAGCGACCCTCTTACCTCTGCAACATTGTTTGGCTGTTGGGTGTCGACTAAATCGCAATCTGTTATGATTCATTTCATGCATGTTAACTTAACATACCAAAAATCGACTTCATTATTGATTTCGTTTCGCCCATAATATATGCGTTGTTGTGCAACAAATTTTTGTTCACATGCTGTCACATGTTCAGACACATGTTGCGCCGCTTTTTGTTTGTGCAAAATGTTTCGGAGCGAAGAGCGTTCTGTTAATCTGCTGTTAGCTCTCTTCCACCAAATGCGCTCTTGCTCTTTGTTTTTTCGTATGCGTGTGCGTTTTGCTCTCTTTGGGCCACTTGTTGCTAGCGGCATAAGCTGTAACTGTAATTGTCTCTCTCTCGCTCTCGCTCTCTCTGAGGATCTCTGTTAAATTGAATGCTGCTGATGCTGCTGCTAATTTTGGATTTCCCCCAGGTATTTTGTGACGCAACTAATTATTAATCAATGCAATAATTACAGCATATAATTACAATAGAACAACAATCACTTTGATTCCACTAATTCTATTGTTATACCCTTTTAAAGCTTTTAAGGGCAATGCTCAACGTGTCAATTTAATAAATCCACAAGAAGTTCCCCTTAATGTGAGATAAATAGGCAATTTCTTGCTCTTTACATTTCCCTTACCGTTATATGAATGAATGTTAGCTTAGAAACTTGGAATATGTGAATTGTCAAATAAAAATGCATTTATTTTATCTAATTATTTTATCTTATCTTATTATTATGGGATGTCGCATCTTATCTTTCTTAATCTGCCTTCATCTTTGCCTTTTATTATCTCTTTTAAATTACTACTGCATACTATCGGGCTGAGATGGACGGCGAGCAGAGTGTTGTCAGTTCTATTCCAGGATTAAATTACAGGGTATCCATTTAGTCAATTCACTTGTAAGTTGCAGTATTGAATAATTTGTTGTTTTTTTTCACCTGCCAGCCACATGACAATTCAATCCCAAGCGAGGGAAAAATTCTGTATGAATACAATAGAAAAGATTCCAAGGTGGAAAGTGCTAGTTGAAAGTTCCCAATTCCAGATGATGACTGTACTACCTGAACTATTTCTGTTTACACAATAAAATTTAATTTAAAGCCAGCATTTTGTGGTCACTGTGTTCATTTTAATGAATAAAAATAATTATAAATTCTATTTAAAGTCATGAGAGTGTTATCAAATCACCATTTTGCGAAATTGATATTATTATTGTGAATAAGCAAACCGAAAGCAATTACTGCTAAAAAACAATATGGTCACCAATTAATTTGCATTTATTTTTAATTACCCGGATAGATTATATAATTCGCAAAACCATCCAAACACACAGAAAACAAATCGTCATAAAATTAGAATCGCTCTGAAAACTATCAAATTATCTTGTTTTTAGAAAGAAAATCGATGCTAACGAAGAATGTTTGTAACAATTAGAGTGGCTTTTTTCAGCCTTGAAAGAGTCCACTTTCCAGTGAAACAGTAGAAAATACAAATCTCGAAATCACAGCTGAATTGTTTTAATAAAAATGTTCCCATGCCTCTCTAAATTAAATACAATCATACATTTCACACAAACTCAGACGCGCATACTTGCAAAACGGAACCGGAAATTGAAGCAAACAGCACTTCTCGTGTGTGTGAGAGTAAGTGCGTGCTTGTATTTGTGTGTTTGTGTGTAAGAGATGCTCGAGAAAAAAGTTTGACTCAAATGAAATTAAATATAATAAATACATATAGATATGTATGTTTTACAACATACAGACGGGCACACACCGTAAATATTTAACATATATTCACGCTCAACAAACAAATGACCTTGTAACAATTTCTTTACAACAAAAATAATAATAATAAATGAAAAGTGTTGAATTTTTGATGATTTGTGGAGACTGGAAGGAAGCTGGTACGAATTGAATTCAATGTTAATAACCTCAAACTGGGCCACAAAGCAAACAACAACAAACAAACAACAAAGTTGAACTTGCGCTGTGTGTGTGTGTTTGTCAGTGTGTCTATGTGTGTAAGATAAATGTAAACAAACACAGACGAGCAGACAATATGCAAATATGCATAAGCAATATAAGAAATTCGAATCAAAGATCGGATTTGGAGGAACGCTTACCTTAGGCGCTTGTTTCGAGTTGAATGCGAGTTTTTTCTCCGTTTTTTTTCTGTTTGTTTTTTTTTTTTGTATCTTTTGCGGCCACACAAGTCGTTTTGGGAGCTTATCGCCTATCGGCCGACGCTCTTTGCTGCTGCTGCGGCTGCCTCTGCTGCTATTGGGCCTTCGGCAAAGTTTCGTTGCATAAAATTTTGTTCGAGTTTTAAATTCGTTTTATTTGTTTCTTGATATCTTGTTTTTGTTGTTTTCTAAACTTGTCGCATGGGCGTTTCTCTGGCGCTTGAGTTTATCGCCATTTTGTGTGGATTTTGGTTAGATCTTTGTGTGCGTTGCGCTGATGCGGTCTATGCATCGGCATCGGTGGGAGTGGCCAGACCAAAATGACAATTGACCAAAGAAATCAAATAAGACACTGCCTCTGCGCACTTCTCTCTCTCTCTCTCTCTATTTGGTTATTTCGTATTCTCTATTTCAACTGCTGCAAGCGAGAGCACAAAAATTCTTAAATCTGTGTGTGCTTTTTATATTTATTTTTTGGCTTATTTTTTTTTTTTGTATTTTTTCTATACCGCGTTTCACTCCCACTGCATCTTCTTCTTGCTCCGCTGCTGGATGCTCTCTTTTCACTCTCTGGTTGTTTATTTGTTTGTTTGGACGTTCGGCCGATTTACGCTCTGCACACGCACACAATCACGCACGATCGTTCTCTCACGCACACACACACAGGCAATCGTAACAGTCGCGTTGATGGAGACGGGGGAGGCGGCGTATGGCTGCGGGGTATTTCGCACGCAATGCGAGTGGTTGGCGCGTTTAGTGACATTCAGTGCCAGGGCATCGGAATTGCTTTACATATGCACGCACGCACACACACACAGACACGCACATAGACACATACTTATTAACACATATACACATACAAACAAGTGTATGTATCTTTGTAAATATATTTCCACATAATTGATCCGCTGCGTATATCGAAAGTGTCGCCCCTGACAAGGGCCGCACAATTCTCACGTTGTCACTGATAATTCACAATTGACTGTGCACTACATACAGCTGCAGTTTTACATACATACACACACACATATATAAATAAATATATACAAGTAATAACTTTGGATAACCCAAAAATTGAACTGCATCGCTCGAGAATAAATACTTTTTGCTGGCATATATAAAATCGGATTTACATATAGCTAGCTTTATGCCAAGGCGACGTGTCTCGTCGAAAATTAAGAATAAAAAACACACTAAAAGAATATTCTTCGTATTTTTTTTTAATATTTCTTGTTGAAAAATGTCAAGCCGCCTGAGCAACGAAAGCAGACTAAATGCAAAAAATGAATTGACAAAATGTTGCGACCGCCTGTTGGGGGAAATGATCACTGAGAACTGAGCACTGGAACACGGACGATCGTTGGCATACACCCACACACACACACACACACACACATTTACTTATATGTTGCTCGAGTTTGAGTGTCTGTCTGTCACACAAGGCGGCCCCATTACTGCGCCGGCCCCCCCTCCACCTTTTTTGTGTAGATAATTGGGAGTGTGTTTGTGTGTGTCTCATTTTTTGTCATTGCATTGCGTCTCTAATGTCAACTTAAGGCAGACAAAGACTTCCCACTTACGGAGGCAGCCCCCTTTTCGACGACGCCACTGCTCAAGTCATTCACTCACACACACACTTATGCGCGAGTTAAAATTGAAATTGTAGCATGTAACTGTAATTCGCTGGCACTCACCAAAATAAAGCGAGTCGCGAGCATAAATGAGCAAAGAACATTCTGATATTGGCTATGCACGACTATCAGCTACCCTGTGCGCAACATATTCATATATGTCAGCTTTTGCTTTGCTGATCAGTTAGGTTTCTCGATTAAAAATGTTTTATTTATTTTCTACTGTGAATAGCTTTCACATTAAGAAAATCAAATTATCGTCTATCGATAACTATTCGAGCCTAAAAGTATGCACTGTAAAGTTCTCGTATTGTGAAGTATATGTATAAATATAATATCTGTGTGTTTTAATTAAAAACAAATATTTTAGGTACATATATTTTTAATAACCATCGATACCTAATAAATCCTAAATGATAAGCAATATGAAGTACGAGTACAAATATAACTTCTCTGTATTTCATTCAAAATCTGTTATTTTTTCGCACATCTATCGAGAATTGCATAGGCATGCTAAGGAAAATTTAACTATCGATAACTAATAATGTTTTTATTTGCACTTTGCAGCAGCAATATCTTTTTTGCCAGGGTATGCAAAACTAAAACAATGCCTTTGATTGCCAGTGTAGTATATGAATGTGTGTGTGTTTGGGTGTGTGTGTGTGTGTGTTGGTGCGTATAAAGTGTCTTTCCCGGCAGTTCTTGGAGCACCTCCACCTCCGAGTTGACGACATCGCGTACCATGTAAAAAGCGTGTAAAATGTAAAACGCTTTCAGCTGCGTCGCAAATTATTAGCCATTTCCGTTTTGGGGCGGCAACGCCACAGCCCCCGGACTTAAATATGATCGTATATAATTCTCAACCAAAGTCATATATATAGCTATATACATATGTGCAATATATAATATATATGTATGTATATACATATATAAATTATACGCCCGGTTACAATTACAATGTACGACTTTGCCCGTTTGGCCTGCGGCTCGTATATTCCGTTTGTAACACATGTAAATAATATATAATAATATATTATTGTGTGCACCTCTCTCTAACCTCCATTTCAACCATGTGCATATAGTACATAATCACATTACGTATACGTCAGAGTGTCAACAAACTTGTAATGTGGCACAAGTATGATTCAATAAGCTCACAAACTGTCAGACGTGTTGTCTGATCGTGTGTTGTTGTTTCACACACTCACACACACACACACACACACAATTGATAACTAGTCGTTGAAAATGTTGCAATAGAAATACAATATATTAATGCTACAACTTAAACATGTTAACAATCTTCTTATAAGCCATATTTGTTTAATACGAATCAAGTTTATTTAATTTAGAATTTAATTTGAATTTCAATTGTACATTGTAAATAATTACATATATAAATAACTCTAATATCATTTTCGTTATACTAATTTTAAGCTTTATTTTTTAAAAATTGTGGTCTGTTTTTACTGCAGATTTAATAATTAAATTTTCTTAGATCGATTACCGATAGCAATAAAAACCACTATTCTAATCTTGTATTAAAGTGCCTCAACATGATAGATCATATAACCTTTTTGACGGATTATAGATAAAGCATTGGGTTCTTAATGGGTATGCTAGAAATCAATTAAATGGTGTTTTCATGATTTTTTAGCAATCAATAAATTGAAATAAATATGAATTGCGTAGGGTATACAAGAACTTCCATTCCAATAAAGTCTATTGTTTTTATAAAGATCGCCTTGTCCACACAGACAGATAGACAAGCAGAATTAGCTAAATCGATTGGACTGTTGATTCTGATCAAGAATATATATATAAAAATATGTATATTTATATAATGGGGTCGCACATGCTTCCTTCTGCGAATTAAATTCTATTAATTTTGCACAACCCATTCGAACCCATTTTGAATGGGAAAAAATGTCTACAACAATTTCAATTGAAATGCATTAAAAAATAAGAAAATAAATAAAACAAACATTGTCAACAATTGTTTTCTGTTTGTTTGGTAACCTCTTTTTATTTGTTTGTTTATTGTGGGCGCCAAGTCAACAATACTCGTTAGCAAGTGACTACTGTACAAAGATATTGTTTATGCATTTGTCATTAGTTCAAGACATTTGCGAATGATTCAATACTCAAGTAACGGTAACGATCGAATTCATTGCGCAATTAGCTAGCTAAGTAGCTAACGGTGTGATCGGGTGATGGGGTGGTTTTTTGGGGGTTGGCTGTGTAAGGGTAGCTAGCGCTGGCGTCCGTGTGACAGTTAATTACTAGTACTTGCTGGAGATATATGGACGAGTGGCAAACGTATGTGCAAAAGTTGACTAAATTAGCGGCGCACACGCAAATTATAAATACTTAGCAGGCACATTGTAAGGAAATGCCAAACACATGCCACAAAAATAAAACACTCAAATTCGCCGGCACTTTCACAGTGAAAGACACACGCAGGGACGAGGGGCGGGTTGGCAGTGATAGACCCCAGCAAAGGTCACAGCAATATGATCTGCAGTATATATAGATATATATATATATACATATCAATGTCTAAATTCGTGACTCGTGATGGGCACTTAAGGCATCAGATAACCAGATTAAAAAAATGTAAGAAATTCACATTTTTAGTTAGTTACTTAACGGACTGCATAAATATGAAAAGATACATTTTTAATTAATCAAAATTAACAAAGCGAGTTATCGACAATCTGTAGGCAAGTAACTATTTTAATTCACTATTTTCATATTGATTGCATAAGTTGTAATAAAACATGTATTTTAAGCTGTCTCTCAACGAATTCTATTTGCAATTTCATTTCGATTGCAATTATAGATTGTTATTGTTGGCTTTAACTGAATAATCAAACCCGTTTTGTGTGCTGTAATTGAAACTGCGTCTAAAAATAGCCAACATGCAAAAAGATTGCCCAAGTGTCGATCGCGGTCTTTTTCAATATACTCTGTAGCCATTAGAGCTGGTTATTTATGACAATTTTTTTTTATTTATATAGCTATATTCACACTAGACACTCAAAATTTTGAATATAAATATAAGTTCTCATCAAATGTTATCCGATTTATTTTAACAAGAATTTTTTTTACGTTTGCCCAAAATCTACAAAAACCGATTTTCGACACGCGTTTTTCACATATCTTCAAACTTCTCATTATTATTATTATTTTTGCTATATATCACACATTGATCAAAGTATTTCAGAAAAAAATATTGCCAAATTTCAGAAATTCTTATTGGTGACAAGGTTAACCCATCTGATTATTTATATAAATTATAAAGATTATAAATTATAAAAAAGAAAGTTATTTTTATATTAAGGACACACACTTTTTAAAAATTTAGAAAAAATATGTCTAATTTCTACTGTTTTTGAGCATTTTTAATACATATTAAATACAAATAGTCTTAATTAAAAACAGTTAAGATTTTACATTGAAAACAGACAGAATCTAAACTCTAAAATAGCAGCCAAGTAGACAAAAATTACATTTCAGAAAAGGTTTGTTCTCAAAATCGAAATACTTTCCCTTATTAAGAAATATAGTTCGGGGAAAAATAATCCTTTCAAATTTTAAGGAAATGTTTTTCATATATTAATTTTAGATCGATTTTGTCTGATTTTTTTAAGTTAAGAGTTTTTTTTTCACAAACTCAATAAAACTATATATGTATGTATATTTTTAGGCTGTCTACAGGGTATTCTGTAGTTGAGTGCACTCTTACAGGCTAATTATTTATGTGGTTTTCAACAGATCGATTCGTACTCACCATTTTGTTAGCAATGATTTCAACTGTCCGACTGAACGAGTGAATGAATGGCTGATTGACTGACTGACTGACTGAGTGAGTGACTGACTGACTGACTGAGTGACTGGTGACTGTAGTTGGCTTAACTCGTTGACAAAACTCCGCTGGGCTCTGCAAACTGTGCCAAAATGTTTGCGAAACTTGGGGCCAAGCGGCTTATATAGCCCCTTTTTCACATTGACCAGGGTGGTGGGGGAGGGGGGATGGGTGGTGCTAGCTGTTGGGTGTTGGCTTGTTGCGGTCTCCTTTTTGCATAATACTTCAGCTGCTGCTGCTGCTGTTGCTGATTACAAAGCGCCCCCGAGACAACTGTATAAATTAGATGTGTGTGTGTGTGTGTGTGTGTGTGTGTGTATGTGTGTCGTATGATTATGTTTATGATTATGATTATGTGGCACGTTGATTAGAATGCGCTCTTATCACTTGTTGCTGCTGTGAATTAATGTCTTCATCTTCAATGCAATTGCTTGCCACAACTACAACGGCAACGGGACCTGTCAATTTGCCCACAAAGGATATCATTAGGCAGCAAGGACGATTCATTATATGTATACAAAAGTATATAGATATATGTATATATGTATATAAATGCACATCGATATGCGCTTATTGAAATATGTTACAAATATTGGTCATTGTCATCCTTTCGCTTTCCAAACAGCGGGTTATCCGCCAGAGAAGCTGACTTTGGCTTGAAACAAGCCAAAGTTTAAATTGCTAATGCTATTAAGACTATACAAATAATTAAGATGCAAATGAAAAATGCTACAACAGCAAGAAATAACAGTGAATAATATTTATGCATATATATTTAATACATATAAATGAGAAAATTATGCACAATACTTTAGCTTTTAAAGATTGTAACGGCTTAAAAATAGTATTGCGAAATGTGTGAAGCAAAAGTTGATAATTAAAAACACATCAATATATATAGAATATAATAATAATAATAATAATAATAATTACTATGCTTACTCCACAGGTTAAAAGATTTACCCATCTCTTTTCAATGTTTTACTTTCTTTGTTGGGTTTTCCCGGGTTCAGCAAATACTTGCAATGAATGTTTAATTATCTTTTATTTTATTTATTTTATAATTTTAATTTACATTATACATTAAGAAAATACTTTTTTTCATCTTTATTTGAATCTAATTAGAATGCAGCATCTCTTTAGATCTTAAAGTAATTATTATAATTCAAATTTTAATTTATCAGTTGCTTCTACAGCTAATAAAATATATTTAAATTTACTAAAAAAAAAGAATTTTAGCCGTGATGTCCGTGTCCGTGACCATGACCATGACCACCAGTTCCTCCCCAACCTCCGCCTCCGCCACCACCGCCACCACCACCACCACCACCCCAACCTCCTCCGCCACCACCTCCTCCACCACCACCGCCGACAATTACTGGTTTGACAACAATGGGCTTGACTACGACGGGTTTAACGAACACCGGCTTGGATTTGGTAAATTTGGCGGGCAGGGAGCTCAGAAGTTGGGCAGAATTTTTCAGCTGTGTGGCTTTCTCCGAGAATTTGGCTGGCAAAGCGCTTAACAGCTGTGCGGGATTTGGCAGACTTATGGGCTTCTCCAAGTAGATGACACTTTGCTGGGATTTGTCGAGAGCAGTGGGCGTGGCCAGCACGCAGGCGGCGCTAATGGCCAGCAGCAGAAGGCAACACTTGAGCAGATCCATGGCTTGTGTGGAGCAGCTCGAACTGGGACCGAGCTATTTATGCTTAAACTACAAATATTAATTTGCATTCATTCGTCGATTTTCGCGCACTCTTTTTTTAATTTATTTTCTTTTTTTTGTATCGTTCGAGACATGTTGTTGTTGTTGTTGCTGAGAATTCCCCCACCAGTTGTAAGTGGAATTAACAATGATGGTGATTCTGGTGCAGCATTATTCAATGATCGTCGCTGTCCAGTTGGCATTCAGTCGGCGATTCTCTAGATTCTCAAATCAGACATGATGCGTCTGCTGTTCTCTGTTAATCTATCGAAATCCAAAAGGAACACTTGACTCGCATTCCCAATGCGATCTTGATGTGATTTCTGTTTGTTTCACTTAACGCCATCATCATCAACACCAGGCGTGCCTCCTCATCCCAATTGCGGAAGTCAAATTGTATTTTCTACATATTTTCTACATCAATGAAATTAGGTAATATTTATTTTTATTTCATTTGTAATTTATTTATTTATAAATGCAAAATTCAATTTATTTTAATTAAATTAGAATTAAACTCTGCAATTAAACGATAAATTAAAAAAAAAACAAAACAATTAAAAGTTAAAATTCAAATATCATTTAAATAATAATAAAATATATAAAATGGAAAGTAAAACGTAAATTAGTGAAATAAATATTTATAAAGAAAATAGTGAAATCGATGTTTACTTCATTCATCATAATAGTAATAAAATCAAGTAACAATTTATTTACTTATTCAATTGTTTTATTCCGTTTTTTTTTGGAATGTGTTAGTTGTGTTATTTTAGGCATCATTTTTTTTTTTTTTTTTATCTTTTATGGTAAGTGTTGGATGTGATTTTAAATATCTACTTCGCACGTTTTATATAATAATAATGTTATTATATATGTTATATTATATATGTTTATATATAGCATATAGTATGCTTAAATAGTCTTCTATTTTTTGTTATTGCTGCTTAATTTCGCAAATTGTTTAAGTTTTCTTTTCCGAAGCTTAAGGTTGATTAGACGTTTCTTACAATACTGGATCATATGTCCCCTCCATATCTGCTGCCTTCAGCACATGGGTGCTGTTAAATGGGCATCTTATCATATAGCTACCTGGATGATTTTTAGCGCATTTAATTAATTATTTGACAAATAAATCAAATAAATTATATCTTACTTAAATATTTAAAATTCTTTTTTTTTCACCAGATTAAAAAAGTGGATTTTTAAAAAGTGGAAAAATTTGGAATATTCAGCTCCGTTGTTTCCAATGAAAGCTTTTCATTTTTTTAACTCCACTCGCATCTGTGATTGTGATTCTAAACTCAAGGCACATGTGTTAAAAAATATAAAAATATATATAAATAAAGATTGCTGCGAATTTGACAAATCGACCAAAACAACTTTCTAAATTATATATTTCATCCCCCTATGTGTCAAATTTACTTTGTGTTTAAATATGCAAGTGACGTAAAATTGTTTAAAAATAAAGACATTTTTGGGCGGGGCTTCTTTTAAATAGTTCAAATTAATTAATTATGTTTAAATATAATTGCTACATCAAAGACAATATTTTTTTTTTGTGTGCATGACGCAAATGAGAATTGTTGCATGATCACTGTATGCTAATTTTTGCCGCTAACTTAATTTAAAAAGTAACAGCTCTGTGCGTGAAAAGGCTGAACCGGCAACACTGACTGTGTCAAAGTAACTAGTTCATCGATTGTGTAGCCCTGGAACCATGAACACAATCCAATGAACGAAAAAAAATTCATTTTCGGCTTTATTTATTGAAAAAGAAATGGACGAAAGCGTAATTGTAATTAACGATTCGATAATAACAATTGAAAGCGATGTGGATGCGGATGCAGATGTGGAAGATGGCGAAGTCAAAGAAACCGACATTGAACACGTTAACATTACCGCCAATTCCGGTCAATCACCTCCGCCCCCCGTCTCCACGGGAGAAACAAACAACGAAGTACAGTAAAAAGAAAATTAACTAAAATCCCAAAAATTATTATTAGTAAATTATGTTAGCAGGATGACAAGGTGATATTTGAAGTGAATTTTCGCGACCGGGACGACTACGAAAATCTGCACAAGCGTCTGCTCAAAGTTTTAAATTCAACATTTGCCGAAGATGAAATCGTGTTTAAATTAAGCAATTCCACGCCAAGCATTATTGCCCATAAAAGGAACGAAATTGTTTCACTGCCTGATGATGATCTCTTTTTGATTGATACGGCGCCAACTGCGCGTTTAAATGCCGCTGAAGTGCCTTCATACAAGCGCTGCCACGGCGACATCCTCGACGAGGAGACGTCGGCGCGCAAGAGACAGAAAATCGAGGCGGTCCACAAATGCTTCCGGCCCAAGGTGCAATCCGCGTGCTTCAACTGCGGCGAAACGGAGCATTCGCTGCGCGAGTGCACGCGACCCCGTAATCAAGCCCGAATTCAGCGTGCCCGCAAGCGTTCCAATTTCCGAACGGAACGTTACCACGTAGACACGGAGCAACGATTCGCCCACATTCGACCCGGCAAGATTAGCAGTAAGACACGCCATGCGATGGGCTTCAGTCGCGGTGAACTGCCATTCATGTTCTATCGCATGCGACTGCTGGGCTACCCACCCGCCTGGCTCGAGGAGGCCAAGGTCCAAGGCTCCGGCATTGCGCTCTTCAATGCGGACGTGAGTATGCTTCAAACTATGCATATATATATCGAATGTAGCCTAACTTATTGGCAATTGCAGGGCACCGAAGTGCAGGGACCGGAGCAGGAGGAGGGCGAAGCCGACAGCTTTAAATATGATGTCAATAAAATTATTGATTTCCCCGGCTTCAATGTGGAGCCGGGCAGCAAGTTCTATGATGTAAATATTGCATGCAACCAAGCCAACTATAAATATACCCCTTGCAGAGGGCATTACAATTCTTGGGAGAACTTTGGCGAACCCATAGAATATTTATATACTCATTGCTGGCAACGAGTAATTTAATTTTGTGACTTCTGCAAGGATATTAGAAATACTTGGGGAATCCGCAGATGATTCTATCTAATCTCAAATCCATTTGCAGGACTATCAGCATCACAATGTGCCACGGTTTCAGGAGCAACAGCTCAAGGCCAACTTCATCAAGTCGCTGGGTGAAAATGTGACAAAGGGTTACAAACGCAAGAAACTAATAGAGTTGCCAACGCCGCATGATGTGAATCCCTTGACGATAGAACGCGGCTCCAACGTTGTCGAGCACGACATGGACGTCGATGATGATGAGGATGCGGCAGCTATGCAGCCACCCCTACCAAGTGAGTGCATACATGCAGCACCGCCACCGCCGCCACCAACGGAAGGAACAGCAAAACGTGCACCATCTCCGACGCTGGAGGATCTGAGGGAGCAGCAGGCGCAATTGTTGCAGCAGCTCGAATCGAATACGTCACTAAACGCAAGTGAGGTCGGCACAGTCAAGTTGACTGCAAATGATGAATCCACAACAGAAACGGCTCCTGCTCCAGCTCCTGCATCATCTTCAGCTGCTGCTGCTGCTGCGGAAGTCAGCAATCAGACAATCTTTAATGGTCCATCGATTGAGGGCACGCCCCTACTGAAGTTCTCCATCTATGACAAGTTGCCAGTGGGCGATAATTTTAAGGTGGGCGTCAGCGATGTGATTAACTTTGAGAATCTGCCCGATTCCACCGGAAAATACGAGCAAATGAAGGGCGTGCTTAAAAACGTGCGCCAGAGAATGGAAAAGCTGCAAAATGATGACGACTAAGTTGAGATTGCAATCGATTTCGATTTGTAAATACACTAAAATACATACCAGACTCGGTTTTTATCAACAGACAAGCATTGAAGTTGTAGTTTCTCTATATTTTGGCCATAGCCCAAGTTTATTTACCAATTTCTGTTGAGATTGCACACAGGAGAAATTATATGCTCTATTCATCTATACAGATGTATATACATATTATATAAATATATATATATATATATGTATATATATATATATATGCATTGCAGTAAGTAATTCAGTAGTAAGTTTGTACAAAATTTGATATTTAGTAAATGAGAGTTGTGTCAATTGATCTAATTGTAATGACCGAGAACACATACACACACACACACCTACACACACACACACACACTCTAGATTAGTGCCGCTTTCATTTATGTATTTGCTGCCCATTTATTTGGCGAATATGTAAATACTTTAGATATTTACATTTGCATCTATATACATTTATATGTATTTATGTATATGTATATATTTGAATGCATATATGTGTATGTAGTTATAAACGGAAAGAAAAATGCAAGCTGAAGCACCACAGAGAGCCCTCAATTGATGGCCGGCCGTGGCTGGTGCGGCGGTGGCGCACCATCCGGATTGTTATCCCGGCGACTGTTCTTGCTGTTGGTGGTAAACCGACTCCAGGTGCTCGGATTCACAATGTACATGAAAATGGCCAGCAGCAAGAAGGCGATGGCAATCCGAATGCTGTTGCCGCAAGAGTCGTCGGCGCCAGCCTGGCCCGTGACACGTCCGCTCACTAAATGCAAGAGTCAGTTAATAGTTGTTGGAGTACAGTACTCGCTCGCTAATTAGAATCTTACGTTTATGCAATACATTAATTAATATTTTTAATTACATTATACAATTTCGTTAATTAAGTATTCAAATTTATATTTCCATACGTTAAAATAAACATCAATGTTTGCAGTTGAAAAATATAACTTGTATATCAAATTTATAGATTTAATTGAAGATGTTGATTCTACTTAGCGAGCGTTCACTGTACAGGTAAACACTTACCATCAATGCACGCAGTATCGGAGCAAGCGTTCTGATTTTGGCGTATCTGTTGACATAGTTTGATTATAAATATTTTTCCTCATAGTTGTGGCTAACAAATGAATTTGATACTTACAAAATTAATGAGCCTTTGCATGGCCATTTCATGGGACCAAATGCATTCGCAGCCATCGAGTTCGTCACCCATCTCGGTTAGTGGTTTTGTTTTATATGTCTGACTCCAGCGGCTGCCTCTGCGAATATATGAAAGAGAATTGTTTGTTTTGATATTGTTTATGTATATATACACAACACATATGGAGAGATTATTGAAAAATTCAACTGACGTGGCGCAACTGAAAAAAAAAACAGAAACACTGGCGAGGGAACAAAACACAACTGGCGAATAAAAAATAAAACGGAACCGCTTTCAAACTGTAAATGTGCTCAACTGTAACGAATTGTGAAGCGCAGTGATTAGAACTCGGAACTTATTGCTCTTAACTCTCACAAAAACTCAGATAGAAACCCTATACTAAAATTTCGTGTTTTTTTTTTTATTCTGATAAGTCTGTGCTGAGAGCGCGCAAAATTTTAAATAGCCAAGCAATTTGCTAACAGCACAAATGTCGGTTCAATCTACCCGCATATACACATATATGTATGTACATGTGTGTGTTAGTGTGTAGTACGCCAGATGATTCTCTTGGGGCCATACTTCCAATATATTTAAGCGACCTTGGCAAATGCCTATAAGCGATTATAAACAAATGACACGCAATTGAAACACAACAAACAAAACCAAGATAACAACACACACACACACACATGCATATAGATTTTTCTGGTTTGTGTAACAAGTGTAGGCAATTGGAATTGTGGGCACACTTTCACATCAGAATGCAGCTGCTGGAACACACACACATGCATACATAGGTAGTATATATGTAAAAGTTGCAAACATACGTATGAATATATAAACAGACGTAAGAGCAATTAAATGTTACGCTATGCCGTCATATTGGTATTAATAATTCAAGTCAAATGGCAGGCTGACATTTTTCGAAAACATGAAGTCACTTTCTTATTGGATTGTTTTGTTTTCTGTATTTAGGTTTCTTC
This sequence comes from Drosophila kambysellisi, assembly GCA_035042185.1. Lineage (NCBI taxonomy): Eukaryota > Metazoa > Arthropoda > Insecta > Diptera > Drosophilidae > Drosophila > Drosophila kambysellisi. Next base: position 7,202,705 of record JAWNLS010001251.1, on the reverse strand, counting down.
CAATGGAAATTAGGTAGCGAACGTAAACAAAGTGCATTTGGATTTCTTGATGTGCAGCTAATAACAATTGTAATTAAAAGCATTTCATTTGATTGTATGCTTATTATTTACAGAATTGCTTTTTATTAGTAACTTACAATTATTATCTGTTGTAAGCTGCGCTTATCTTTTTATATTACACTTATTTATTTCCTTACCAACTGAAAATGGAATGGGAGACTGGAACTCACATATGGTAGTGTTGTGCAACGACGAGAACTCAAATGTACCTAAAAATGCCACTAACAACTCTGCAACATTTATGTATAAGTACTTTTTGTAACGTACTTAATTATTTAAATTTCTTGCGATGATTTATTGCGAATGCGACTTAATCCTAGGCGACGAGTCTTATTTACGGGCGCATAGATGGGTGATAAAACATCTTCGCTGCGCCGCTTGCCAACACGTGCTCTCGGCACACGTGGCGAATCCTGAGAACAGCTCCGATCCCTGACAATTCGCTGGGAAGGCGAATCCTCTTGCATCTCTTCCTTTCGATTGAGAACGGGTGTGCTGGTCGAGGCTGCCATTGGAGCAAAGCGCAGTCTGATCGGTGTCTGGCTGGCTTCCGTGCTGCAATTCTCTGAATCCTTTTTCAGTTTACGTCGCTTATTCAGCGACAACAGATTACGACGCGTTATTATCGAACTCTTTGTAGCGCGGTCCAGCGGCGAACGCTCCGTGAGCTGCGTCAGCGAGCACTCCATCTCTGGCGTGCACTTGGGCGTCTCAAATGGCACATTCAATGTGGTTATCTGCGGCGTCGCCGTCACTTTGTAAACCTTTTGCCTAGTTACCCGTGCACATGATGTGATTTCATTGTTAGCTTCGCTGGGTGGCTCTGGGATTACTGCTTCCACATCAGACAATACAATTTTAACAGTCTCTTCTACTACTTCTTTTTTGACTTCGAAACATTTTGATATGTTTTGCGCTGGGATTTGCTTTAATTGAATCTCGTCCAACTGATTGCAATTTGTTTCCAAATCAGCCATTAGCAGTGCTGCTTTCCTGCTCATCTCCTCTGTGATTTCCATAGTTTTATTCGATGCTGTGCGGAACTCAATATTTCCAGATATATCAGAATGTGTAATTCCATAATTTCTATCTTCTCTTAGTTTCTGGGAAGATCTTACTTCTACATCAGCCATTAATTTTCCAGCTGCCTTTTGCTTTTCCTCCGAAATTTGAATTGACTTATTGGATGCTGTGCAGGATACTGCAGATTCTGCTGGCCATTCCTTTAGCTGGATCTCATCCAACTGATTGCAGTTTGTTTCCAAATCAGCCATTAGCATTGCAGCTTTTTTGCGCATCTCCTCTGTTAATTTAATTGTTTTTTTGGATGCAGTGCGGAACTCAATGTTCCCAGAAATGTCTGAATGAGGATCGCCATCATTTCTTTCCACTCTTAGTTTCTGGGAATAGCTTACTTCTACATCAGCCATTAATTTTGCAGCTTCGGCCAATCTTTCCTGAGAAATGGCGATTGCCTTATTTGAGGCTGTGCGAAATGCAACGTCATCTGAATCATGCATGGGCTGCCACTCACTGAAGGGAACCATATCCAATTGATTTGTTTCTGCATCTTCATGCGTTGAACTGTTTGGAATATCCATTGGCTGCCACTCACTAAGAGGAATCCCCTCGAGCATTTCACAGTCAAAAGCATCCACTTCGCTTCTTAACTGATTGTTGATTTCCAAATCAGCCATTAGCTTTGCCGCTGATCTTCGCATCTGCTCCGTCACTTCAATAGTCTTATTTGATGCTGTGCGGAATCCAGAATTTATATTTAAATAATGGCAATCTTGGGGATTTGCAGTGCTAGTCTTCAAATCAGCCATTAGTTCTGCTGCCTTTCTTTGGACATCCTTAGTTAGTTCCACAGTTTTATTTGATGCAGTGCGAAATTCGATGTTTTCGGAAAAATCAGAATGTGGATTTCTATCACTTCTAGCTTCTTGTTGTTTCTGTGAGTGGCTTTCTATCAGATCAGCCATTAATTTGGAAGCATCCTGCTGCTTAACTTTTGAAACTTTTCCTGTCTTGTTTGAGGCAGTTAAGAATTCGCTGGCATCCCGAATATCCATCGGTTGCCATTCACTGAATGCAACCATTTCCAGCTGATTACAATCAGATTCCAGTTCAGTTTTTATGTTCATTGTCTGGTGTGAATCTGCTATATCGATTGATTGCCATTCACTTAAGGGGATTCCTTCCAGCAAATGCGTGGAAGCTTTTGTGATTTCCTTTTTCTGCGACTTTTCCTTTGCATCCTTTTTGAATAACTTTTGTGTATCGAAGTCGCCATCGAACCAATCTCCACAAAGTTGTGCATCTAAATAAAGAAATTGTTTAAATAGTTTTGAGATTTTTATATGAAGTATAGTTACCCTTATCCGTGCTTGGGATCTCTGGCGCTAAGATTCGAGTTCTCTCGCTAAATAGAGAAAATTCAACATTATCTGCAAATTGAGAACATTATAATAAATATTTATGAGTTTCCCGGATACCTTACCTATAGTCTTATTATCACAGTTATCATCAAAATATTTGGATTGCTCTGTTTTCCCAACAAAGTACCCAATGTCCTCCAAAACATCTGTTGCATCTTCCAACTCAACGTACTCCTTCAGTTCCATTATAGTGGAATCCATGTGTTCCATTTGGATGTCGGGCAAATCAATCGACAGATTTGCATTGTTTTTTTGTGTGAAAAACGCGCTTAAATTGAGCAGATTCTCACAGATTTTCTGCGAGCTGTTGGCATCGAAGGCGCAGTGCGTTGTCGTTGGAACTTGTGTGGTGAAATCCTCCTGGACCGACAACTCCGAGGAACAACTCGAGCGATCATCGTCTTCATTAACTGGTGTGATTGCTGCTGTCGAAGCTGTTGTCGCTGAATGGCGTGCAAACGTCTTAATTTGTTTATTCCTAAAACGAAACCAGGGCGGAGTATCATCGCATGTGGGCTGCTCCTCATCCACGTAACTGGGTGAACCACAGAAATCCTGAAGGATCTCTTGGACTATGCTTAATGGCGTGCTCAGCAATTGCGTTGCAATTTCATAGTCAACCTCCGGTTTGATTTTTTCCATCGGTATCTGGTCATTTTGCAGAAGGGATTGCAGTGTTTGGAAGTCTTGCGAGGCTGGCACAAGACGTTCTCGTGGCGGTTCTTGTCGGGCTCGCAGGCAGTCTAAGCGGTCTGCTTCGAAGAGCTTGGCTTCGCGCAACTCAAAGCAACTCTCCAATTCACCAAGATTTACGATTTTCCATTGCGATTGCGTTTCAGTTGCCGGCTTTGCCGTTAAACAAGTTATTCGCCTACGTGAGCGTTGGGATCTGTTGGAATAACTTCCACTTGGATCTGTTGGACTTGCATCTATGCTATAGTCTTCATCGTCATCTTCCATGATCAACAGGAATATCCATGCTCGATTTCCAGATGACGAAGTGCTTCCCGCTTTGTTTGTATATCAACTGCACTTATCGATAGATTTCTTTGGTGCTGTCTAACACTAGCCGATAAAATATTTGAAATTTACGGCTTATCGATAGCTTACCCACTCACATCGATGACAAGTGCACGGCGATGTACAGCACTGTTGTGTTGTTATCGATAATATTATTAGTTTGTGTGATTTCATAGGTGCAGTTTAGTAAAAAATAGTGGTTGCGATCCAAAATAATGGGGATATCGACGGCGGTGTTGCGGACCCAGCTAATGGGCTTGACCAACTTCATCGGCACACACAAGGACCAAGCAGACAAGTACCGTCAACTGTTAAAAAGTGTCCTTACGAACACCGGACCCGAATTGATCGATACCCTAAAGCTCTTTGTGGAGGCCATTGTCAACGAGCATGTTAGTCTGGTCATTGCTCGCCAGATACTGAACGATGTGGGCGTCGAGCTGAGCAAGCTGCCCGACGACATGTCCAAGCAGCTGTCTCATTTCACACTGGAGAAAGTCCATCCACGCGTCATCTCATTCGAGGAGCAGGTGGCCGGCATCCGATTCCATTTGGCTAACATATATGAACGCAATCGTCAATGGCGCGATGCGGCCAATGTTCTCGTCGGCATTCCGCTGGAGACTGGCCAGAAACAGTACTCTGTGGAGTGCAAACTGGGTACTTACCTGAAAATCGCTCGTCTCTATCTGGAGGACAACGACTCCGTGCAGGCCGAGCTGTTCATCAATCGTGCCTCGCTGTTGCAGGCCGAAACTAACTCTGAAGAATTACAGGTGCGTATCCCTTGCAAATATATCCTGCTTTCATTTTCATTTAAGTTATTTCCACTTGCTTGCTGCAGGTTCTGTATAAAGTGTGCTATGCCCGCGTTCTTGATTACCGTCGAAAATTCATTGAAGCTGCCCAACGTTACAACGAACTGTCCTACCGCAAGATCGTGGACCAAGGTGAGCGGATGACCGCTCTGAAGAAGGCGCTCATCTGTACGGTGTTGGCGTCGGCTGGACAGCAGCGCTCTCGCATGTTGGCGACTCTGTTTAAGGACGAGCGCTGTCAGCATTTACCAGCCTATGGTATACTGGAGAAGATGTACTTGGAGCGCATCATACGACGCTCCGAGCTGCAGGAGTTCGAGGCTCTGTTGCAGGATCATCAGAAGGCTGCCACACCGGATGGCTCATCGATACTGGATCGCGCTGTCTTCGAGCACAACTTGTTGTCCGCCAGCAAATTGTACAATAATATCACGTTCGAGGAGCTGGGCGCACTGTTGGACATACCCGCTGCGAAAGCCGAGAAGATTGCCTCACAAATGATAACCGAGGGTCGGATGAATGGGCACATTGATCAGATCTCTGGGATTGTGCACTTCGAGAATCGTGAACTGCTGCCGCAATGGGATCGTCAAATCCAATCGCTGTGCTACCAAGTGAATTCCATCATTGAGAAGATTGGCATTGCCGAGCCCGACTGGCTGGATAAACAGAACTGAGCATGCGAGCGGGATCAGATTATCACTGAAACTCTCATCATATATAGTATGAATCTGAAGTGGATTGGTTGCAGCCGGGTCAAAGTTCGACATGTTTTATATTTTACTTACATGTAAATTTCATTTTGAATTTAAGAAATAAATATGAGATGCATATAAAATGATCCCATGGATCAATGCAAAACAGAAAACCAAACCGAACCGAATCAAATGAAATGCAATTTTTATGAAACATGTCCATACATATATTCACAATAGTCTTTCTATTCGTATAATTCACAAAAAATCTCTGTGTATAAACATTTTTAAGTCTTAGACAACTAGCGGAAAGTTTTGCTTTGTATACAATACAAATGCAAAGTTAAACAGTGTATATATATATATATATGTATATACATATAGATATATATGTATGTGTTTTTTCTTTGTTTTCAAATAGAAAATTTAATGAGTGTTCCTCGTACTACCCACGCCTACAATTCCAAAAATAAAGGCAGCTCAGCGCACCGTCTGCTTTCCATTTGAAGTAACTAAGTAGTAGTAACTAATAATAATAATAGGCTAATTACAATTACGAAAATTCAACTAAACCAAATGCAAAACATTTGCTCCCTCGTAGTATTTTACAAAAGCAAGTCTTCACAACAGTTTGCTGAATGCATCTATCCCAAAAAAAAAGATACTTCGACGATTCACAAACAGATTCCCCCAATAATTGAGCGGACTCAACTTAATAGTGGAGGTAAAGTCATCCCTGGGTATTCGCCGATGACTCCTCGTTCAGCTGCATTTGTGCGAGGGTGCGCACAACGACACCCCGATTAACTGGCGTCAATCCCTGGCAGAGGCCAACAACAGCGTCCAGCGCCACTTCCGGGCAGTCCTACGAATAAACAATTAAAGAGAACAGTTTGCACATTAGCCAAAGCAGCAATTGCAACATTTAACAAATTTGAGACTACCTCAAGCATTTTGGATATCGTTGAGATGATGGCATCCCGCCGCACAGAGCTCACATTCTTGGACACAATCGACTCGGTGTTTGTTTGCTCCTGGTACCAGTTCACCATTTCCTCATTCTTGTCCCACAAGTAGGCCTGAGAAAAAATACAAATGAAATCCAGTTCGTAGGTAAATTGCAGTCTCGTCTTTACCTCAGTGGCGCCCTTATCCTCGACTAGCCAGCGTAGCAGCATTTGCTTGGCCTGGCCAACGGAGAGGTTGTCCTGGGCACGCAGTATCTTCTTGATGTACGCATCTTCGAGCAGCAGTCGTCGCAGACGCCAGTACAGCCAGCGACGCGAATCCCGCCACGGCACAATCTCGCTGATGCACTCTTTCTCCAGCATCCGTTCGGGCGTATCGTGAAGATCGGCAAAGTGAACGGCGACCGTGTGATAAACATGCATCAGCACCGCAATGCGCGCCTTGATCTTCTCGTCCAGCTGGGCGGCCTTCACCTTGTCGCCGGCAGCAATGGCTTCGTCGTGCTCCCGCTTCAGCTGTAAGCAAATAAAATAATATTATTATATATTGTTATATAAATATATCTGTGGTCTTTATCTTTACCCCGACTGTAGTGGCGTCCAGTCTGTGTATCGTTTTGATGAGGTCCTTCTCTTTGTACTTGATTTCGACAATGCCCTCGGGCTCGAGGACACCGCCACGTGCCTCTGGATCGGCATAGGTTTCCATGTAGCGCGGGTTGATGAGCGAATCGAGCACCGCCCAGGCACCGCCACGTAGCTCGGCATTGGGTGGCAGATAGATGAGCACCGGTTTCTTGTACTCGCGCAATCCGTCCACAATGTAGGCGCCAAATTTGACAATCTGCTCATACATGTCCTTCATGCCGCCGGAGAAGCCACGCCAGTTGGCGAACACAATCAACGGTAACTCCTCGCGTCCGAAATCCTTAATGGCCTGAGCAGTCTTGTACGATGAATCCGGATACCAGACCTGACCCGCCTGCTGCAATGTCTTCGCCTCGGAATCTAAATTGGCCGGATCGGCGGGCATTTCCACCTCCACGGTACGCGTCTCTACTGCAATGACGCCAACGGGCACACCACCCAATCGAGCACGGCCCGTCACCACGGTTTTGGCCCACGACGACATTATCTCGCTCCAGGAGTCGCGATCAAAGAATCCATTCTCCCATTCATTGCCATTGGCGGGATTGACACGGCCGGCGAGCATCCAGCGTGGATCATATGGGGATTTGGTGGGCATAAAGTCAACAGGGCGATCGACACGATCGCTGGGCAAAATGATGGGCAGATCGCAGCCAATGTGGGCAGGAATGTAGGAGAGCCAGTTGAGTATTGTGTATACACCGTCCAAATCAATGGGCTCTGTTTTGTGGGTGACACCATTGTTGAACATAATCTGAACACCGCCCAGCTGGTTATTCGAGGCATAAACTTTGCGACCGAGCAACTAAAATAGAGAATCAAACGAAGGATTAGGATTAGGTTGAGAACAAGCTGCTTCAGTAGAGCCTTACCTTGTTGAGGGCCGCATAGCCAGTGAGTATGATGTGCGAATTGTCGATTTGAATGACACGTTGACCTAGACGGACCACGTAGGAGCCAATGCCGATGGTGCGACAGGTGACCATGGCAATGGTCACAATCTCCTCATAGGCCTGCGAAGTTTCGCCAGCGATGAGGCCGGCATAGCGTAGATTTTCAACGCCCAGGCCATCATCTTTCCCAATGATATCGGTGATCTTGTAGCGCTGCTCGCCTTCATCCTCAATCAGGATCGCACGCACCGAGTTGAGATTGGCCACCTTGGCGTAATCCTCCGTGGACAAATAGAGATATTTGAAACCCTTATCAGGCTCCTCGGGAAATTCCCATGCGATCTTAAACATGGCCTTCACCTCCTCGGCGAGGCCAATGCGTGCACCGCTATTAACCGATATATAAATCTGAAGATAATGAATGATCAGTGGCGTGTTGGATTTGGAGCAAATAATGCGACTTACCCTGGGCACTTTGAGCTTGCGCGCCAACTGCGATGCCTTGGCAAAGACCACATCCTCCTGGATGCCAAAGGAGCCAATAAAATAGGTCAGATCATTGGCAATCACGATTATCTCGCGACCTGCCGGATACTCTGGTGTGGCTAACACAATGCGCCAAGCCACCATTCCACACTGAAAGAGGATCGAGTATATATATAATTAATATATTCATCATCGGATCTCCATTGTGTGCTGCATACGTACATTATTCTCGCCGGGTAGGCGTTGCATCTCGACGAGATTGTCGTCCTCGAGAACCAGCTCCTTGCACTCTATGAGAATCTTGTCGGGTATGCGTATATCGACAGTGGGTCGCGCCTTCGAGAACTCCCGCCAATGGCGTTCGGTCATCTGGCGGAACATGTCGGGCATATCGTACACATACGTGGTGCCATTCGATTGTGCCTGGAAACGTTTCTGCTGCAGGAAGTCCTTGGTCATGTACGGCGTCGATATGGGATGGCCATTTAGTGATCCCTGCTTCTCGCCATAAGCCTTGAACTTGATCTGCCACGCGAAAGAGAGAGTTAAACGAGATTAGTTTAATAGTTGAGTTTGGAGTCACATCTTTAGACACTTACAATGCCCGTTGCGGGTTCGGTGTGTTCCGTGTACATGGAGATGTCGAGGAAGTAGCCAGAGTCGTTGGCAATGCAGAGACGCACTGCCTGCGTGGGCGATTGAGGCGACTGGCGAATGACCATCTTGAGTTCGGCTTGAAGGACGCGCAGTTTCCAGAGGCGTGGACCATAGCGCATGATCATCTTGGTGACGGACTCCTCGATTTTCGCCGGATCCATGATGACAGTGGGCACAAAATTGAGGAAGATATGATTGCAGTCGGTGCGCTTCGCATGCGGGTGCGAAAAGGCCACCTCCAGCTCATCCATGGCCTCCAGGAGGACGCGTTCGCCCTCATTCTGCAGATATTCGAAGGATGCCTCCTTAGTGATCAGATCCGAGTGCCTGATGATCGAACGGATAAAGAAACGATAGTCGGTGACCTCCTGACCCTTCGACACCTTCGCCCTGCCCAAATACAAATGCATCTTCTGATTGGCCGTTGGCAACGCCTCCAAATCATAAGTCCTCATGCGATTCAGCTCCAGATGGAACGCCGATGCCGGCTCCAGATGCCTATAGATGCGATCCTCCTCGAATTTATCGCGTGCCCGATAAGTGAAGAACTTGGGGAACTGGCGCTTCTTCAGAGCGGCAAACGTGATACGTCGAATGCGTCGCTGGAAAAGCTCCTCGTTGTGCTCGTTGCAATAGTTGCCAAAGATCTGCGACATCTGCACATCGTCCATTTCGCCCGTCTCGCGCACCGCCACACTGATGATGTGTATGGGTTCCGTCGATTTGGCCTCCTCGGCTGCATTCGCCCGCGAAATGGGATCGGAGAGCGAAACATTTATCGAGGTGCTGTGGCGACTATCTGAAATGGAATCCACTGCATCGACAGCTTCGAGCACTTTGGCATTGACCATTGCCGGCGACACAAAATCCTCGAGCAGATCGAGTATCTCATCCGAGTACATCGAGAAGTGTTCGAACGAATCAAAGGCAGCAATGGCGCCCGTACGGACAAAGGTGGTGCTCATTGCATCGCCTGATGCGACCTGATCCAGTCCGTCCGGTGAGCTCATACGCGAAAACAAACGATTTGGATGCGCTGTGGGCAGCAGGAACTGAAAGTGGACGAGCGGCAGTCCGCCGGACAGCTCCAGATGCTGCAGACAGGTCAGCTCATAGGAGGTATAGGCACGTCGCACATACACCTCGAGGGCCGCATTGCAGACGGCCCGATTGGAGTGATAGAAGAAGTCGTGGAGTATATCGAAGATCGATGTCTCCGACTGGATCAGACGCTGCAGATTCTCCGGATGGAAATCATGTCCGTACATATCGACGGCCGACAGGAATATGGACTCCATTTGATTGTGGCGCAGCTCATAGGCCGGCTGATGGGCGGCGATGAGCACCTGTCGGGATCGCAGTGCGACTCGCGAATGCTCGGCACGATTCAGCGAGGTCAACTCGCTCAATGTGTTGGCCAGCTCATCGGTCAGGCCGGGCTCATTGGCCCAGAGATGATCGATGAGCAGCGTGACCAGCAGATTCTTTTTGGCCACCTGCGAGTGCGAAAATATCGTGTTGACCACCGTCAACATATCATCCTTGTTCTGTTCCCGCACCTGGCCGACACACTTGTCATAGTGTCCATGCTGGAACTGGGACTCCACATCGTAATATTGACGTAGCAGCTCATGGACGGCTGCCTTCATGCGTCCTCTTATGCCATTCCTATACCGTTGCACCAGCTGCACAATGCTCTGCGTGGTCAGGAAGAAGACATCGCGATCCGCACGCTTCTGCAACGTTGCCGCATGGCTATCGATGACGCTGGCAATCTGTTGCGATGGGAACTGGGCCAGCACACTGGTGATGTTCCGCTCGTAGAGGGTCATCAGTTTGCGGATCTTCTTCTCCACGGAGATGGGTATGCGGCCCGAGATGGAGGCAATCACCTCCTGCAGCTCAAGCAGTGGCAGCGAGGGATCACGCAGACTCTGCATGAACTTCTCAATGATGTCGCGCAATCGTTGGGCGTTGAACGGCTCCGGCAGACAGTATCCGGCTAACGTATTCTCCAATATGACCTTGTACGTGTTGTGCACACGATTCAGTTTCTCGGGTAGGGGCGGATTCTCCGGCTGGGGGAATTGACTTTTGTTGGGCTGTGCCTTCGTTACCAGCGACGGATCATCGAGCTCGAGGTGGCCAAGCAGGGTGCCCGCATCCAAGACGGCACCAGGACGACGCACAAAGGTGACGGTGCCCGCCTCCGTCGACGTCAGGGTCATCACCATTTTCATTACCTCAATCTCGGCGTATGCCTGACCCTTGGCCACATGTGCCCCATCCTCCAGCTGCAAATTGATCAACTTGCCAGCGGAAGGGCTGCGCAACAGCGACGGATCATTCTCCTTCTCAAAGACACAGGTTTGATTGCCGATCACGATGCGATAGCGATCCACTTCTTCCTTCATATAGGTGGTGTAGGAGGCACCCTCCAGCGAAATAAGCAGACCACCATCGGAGAGGCGATGCACCTCGATCTCCTTGAAGGAGTTGTTCATCAACAGGAAATATGAGTTGAGTCCAGTTTTGGCCGCCTGCACCTTGTAGCGCAATCCACCGTTGATTAGCTCCACATCGACCACGTTGCTGAGCGTGTTGGCCGCCTGGATTTGACCCTTCTCCAGCGAGGTCTGGAAACTGGTGAATGCCCCCGTTATGTGACGATCCGCAATGTGCAACGCCCCGCACATGACGCCCAGCAGGATGTCCGGCTTTTCGGACTGCATACGCTCCGCAATCAGTGCATCCAGCCAGGCAGTATCTATGCTGTTCTCCAGGAAGCGGTTCGTCTCCAGTAACGTTATCAGATATTCGACAGTGGTGCGGAAGTCACCACGAATGGAGAGCTCCTTAAGAGCAATGACGAGATTCTCGCGCGCCTGCTGACGATTCTCCCCCCAGGAGAAACAATGACCAAACTGTGAGTCGGCAAACTCGTGCAATCCACCTGAGGCGGCCACACTGAAGTAACCCCAAACGTTCTTGCTTGAGCGGAAGTTCAACTCCTGGACGGTGCCAGAGCTGGGCTTGAAGCCCTCGTCGGGATTCTCGCTGGTTATGCGTGCGGCAATCACGTGTCCCGATGGACGGGGCTTATTCGGCGGATTCTCGAAGTCAATGACCGATGAGCCCCACGGAGATTCGCCATAAAGCAGACGTATATCCTTGAGCCGGTATAGTGGAATACCCATGCCAATCTGCAGCTGGCACGCGGGCAAATTGACATCGGCAACCATTTCTGTGCACGGATGCTCAACTTGTAGACGAGGATTGAGCTCAAGGAAGAAGTATCTGCCCTCGGTGTCATACAGATACTCAACGGTGCCGGCACTCACATAGCCCACCATTTTTGCGAGACGCACAGCCGCCTTTTCCATGTCCTCGAAGACCTCCTCTTGCGCCACAATGGCCGGAGCCTCCTCAATAATCTTCTGATGGCGTCGCTGTATCGAACAATCGCGTCCAAACAAACTGATCGCATTGCCATACTGATCCGCCAGCAGCTGCACCTCTAAATGACGGGCGCCACGTGCCATTTTCATCACAAATATGGGTGAGCCGGGCACCTCCGCCTGCACTTGACGGAATAGTCCGGGGAATTCTTCGGCGGTGTCGACACGGCGAATACCCTTTCCACCACCGCCCTCAGAGGCTTTGATCATCACCGGAAAACCTACAGAAGAAAATAAATATATGAGTAAATTCGGATATTAACAGGTTTAATCTTGCTTACCAATCTTCGTGACGGCTGCCAGGCCCTGCTCCACATTGGTGACACATCCGCGTGCGAACAGTTCACTGGATATCTTAATCTTCTTGCCGCTGTACTGTGCCTTCAGCTCCGAGCCGGACCAGGGCAGCGTTGGTATGTCTGCTGTTTGGGCCACAATTGAGGAAGCCACCTTATCGCCCAGCGCCCACATTGCACGCTCCGGGGGACCCAGAAACACCAGGCCCTCCTTGTGCAATAGCTCCGGTAATTTGGGATTCTCCGATGCATGGCCCCAGCCCGCCCAGACGGCCTGTAATTAAAGCGAGCGTTCCTCATTAATTGAGATAAGTGTCTAATTATATAGATAGGGAATACAATAATGAGCTTTCTTTATCTACTGCTGATGTATTAAATGAATTGTGACGTCAGCGTGAAAAAACAATTAAGGAATATTTTTAGTCAGTTTAAAAAGTAAAACAAATGACTATTTAATTATTACTTAGTCCACAATCAAAACTTTCACAAGCTAATTATTAAAAAAAAATATATATATTAAATCAAATTGTAAAAAACATAAAAATGTAATTTATGAAAATGGCAAAGAAATAGGAAAAGTCTGAAAGAGATAAATATCCTCACTATGAGAACGGGAGATATATGTGTAAAATAGTATTTTCTGACTTCAGAATTCTTTATTAATTTATTTATTAATGAAGAAGATATGATTTCCACGAGAAAAAAATTATGGACGTAAATATAGGCATTCCTGGATTCGTTTATCTTTGTTGAGCTGTATATCTTCATATTTCTAAATTTAAATGTTTATGAATTTAAAGCGTTCAATTAAACAGCTTGGGTCAATCTATGTATGATTCTCATTCGTATCTGGCAAAAATGGTTTATCTTTATTAAGGAATGTGTATCTTCAGATTTATAATAGACAGTTAAAGCGCATACAATTTAGCTGACTTTTATTTCACTAAACATGTGCTAAATTAGGAAATAAAACTATCAAATTTTAGTACAGATACTTGAAAAAACTCAGATTTAATGAACGCTTAGAATGTTGCTCAGTGTAATCAGCTAAGTGGCTGCTCGTAAAAGACAAACACACACACACACACACACACACACATACACAGAAAGTTATAGTGGCTCTAAGCGTACGATCCACTTGGCTTGAGTGTAACGCTAGCAAACACAAATCGTACGATGTGTTTTGTGTGTGAAATTGTGGCTAGTGTTGTAAAACGTACCTGGACTTGAGTGCGCAGCGCGATATCCACAATGAGCTCGACATTGGCATAGTTGTTGTTGTTGGAGCCACCAGGCACTGGCACATAATGATCGGCCATTTTGATGTACTCGGCATTCGCCTTCAGATCCTCGGGCGTCACCATGACCACAAAGCGAACGGCTCGCTCATTCTTGAACATCTCGTAGGACCAGCGGCGAATGGAGCGCATACACTTGACGGCCGCAATGCCATTGTTGGCGATGAGGACGCGATTGATGACACGTGTGCCACCGAAACGCTTCACAAACTCCTCCGTGGTGGCAATGTGAAAGTCACGATCCTGATTCCGATCCTGTCCCAGGCCAGTCCGCGACATGCTCGGTCTGTAAATACCAAAATTGTTGTTGAATTTTGTTTCACAATTCACTTTTTGTTGCGTTTCATTGATAACATAAACAACACGGAAATCATCACCCGAACACTCTGTAATCATAACAAAAAAGGAATGGAATTCTACTCGAATTTAAAATACCCTTTTAACAGTGGAATACATAATAATACATCAACAAACACTTTGTGCTCGCTTTAGTAGGGTTATAAAAAAAAACCCCAATTTTGTTGCACAGTGCTCCCATTCCGAATGGCTCTGGGTCAATGTTAGACAAGAGCGAGAGCGAGTGAGAGAGTGAAGTTCCAGTTGACAAAAGAAGAAGCAGCACCACTACAAAAAATGGTATTTTAAAGGCATTTTGGCAAACCGGTTTAGTTAAGTCAAAAAGTTTTCTTCTTTTTGGATGTTGTTGTTGTTGTTGTAAAGCTTTTACATTATTTACTTTGCTCAGTCACTCTCTCTATCTCTCTCTCTGTCTCTCTATCTCACTCGCGCCAAATGGAGGACGCGTTTTGCATTTTTGCAATTCAATTATTGACTTGCCATATAAAAATAATTATGCGTGATATATGTATGAAAATAGATTTTAGCAAATTTACTTCAGGGTGCCGCCGCCATCGTCTGTCGGAACACTCAGCAGCGTTGGCAATGACGTGCTGTTGTTGTTGTTCTCATTATTGTTGTCATTGGCGCTGTTGTTATAGTTGCCAGTTTCATCGGCGATGCTGCTGCTACTGCGATCGTTGTTGTTGCATTGATCAATGGCAACAATATTGGGAATGACCATTGGTGCATTACTGTTATCCACAGATGACGACGTTGATGGCGAAGTTGATGAATGGAGCTCCTCACCGGTTTCGAGGAGCACAAAACGTTTGCTGGCGCGGCGCTTTAACATTCTGACGCAAGCAATTAGAGCCAAGATCATTCAAGTCCAAAGTTGAAGTTGATTTTGGAATCGTTGTAAACCTAGCACCTTAGCTAATTATCGTATCGGTATTATGCAATTGTATTGTATCAAATATATGACTAATCTTCACAATGCAACGCCGCTTTCACCTTACTGAGAAAATTTACAATAAAAAACTGCATAAAAATAAGAATGGACAGCGGAAGAGCGAAAGAAAAGCAAAGGTCTTCAGCACACTAATAACGGCGACCGACGGGCACGGCAAGTACTTCTAAACTGAGTAGCAAGCGGTGGCATCGCCAGCTTGAAAGCTGGCCCCTCCACAGCAAGAAACGATGACATCGTTACTCATACGACCCATTCACCAGCCAGAGAGTCAGTGAATGAGCGAAAGAGAGAGAGAGAGACATACAGAGAAAGCGCATTAGATAAATTAAACTGCCGCTTCATTTGTTGTTACGGATGGAATGAAAAAAGAAAAACAAACAAGAATTCCAAAACAGTTCTTCACACTGGTTGTCAGGTGTAGTTGCTACTCTCTCTCTCACCGACTCTCTCTCTCTCACGCACTCTGTTCTCTCTGATAGCTTTGGCTCTCTTGAAAGCTCATTAAGATAAAAACTTTTTGACTCAGCGATGTGAGGCACGTTGTTTGTTTGGTAACGTGTTGCCATCTCTTTCTGTGAAACTCGCGCGATTTTGTTGTGCCCCAGCAGCTGTGACGTAGTTCAATTTGGTTTGTCACGTTTTCATGGTATTATGTTTGATATATGATATATTCTCACCTGAGTCGCTTGCGTCGCTCCGCAATGTCTCCATTCTGAGAGATATCACTCATTTTCTGGGGAAACTGATCAACAGCCTCGCCAGCTTCGATGGCCTCCTTCTCATCGATTTCATCGCCCACCTGCAATTGAATTTGATATTTTTTTTAATTATATAATAAATATGGTTATATACGAAGGTCCTACCAGAAAACTGGGGCGTTCCCCATCTGTGGTCGTTTCGCCGCTTGTTGTTGCCGTTTCCTGTTCGCTCATTTTGCTGTTGTATTTGATTTCAATGTTGTTGTTATTGTTGATATTATTGTTGAGATTAAAATTGCTCAAATCGCTCAAAACGTTATCCTTCAACTGCTCACAGAGGCCATCTACCACTTCAGCTTTAATACTCTCGCTTGAGAATTGCACCTTTTTTATGCACGATTTGGGAAACCGTTTCGACTGCTGCTGCTGCTGCTGTTGTTGTTGTTGTTGTTGCTGCAGCTGCTGATCACTGTTAATCTTTGTTGCGCTTATCGCTGACGAAGTTGCTGCTGCAGCCGCAATAACGCTGGAGTTGCCTGCAAACAAAATAATAAATTTACATTGTTAGTTCAAAATGCTGTTGATCAATTCTGTTTGCAATTTAAAGTGCCCAAGTCCATTGTCAAGCAGTGTTGCCAATTCAGCTTTGGTTCTAGCTTTTTTTTGACTTAATAGCAAAGCGAACAGTGTGCATCAATTTTCTTTAAGTGAATAATTTTTCATTTCCCAAAGAGTGTAGGAAATATTGCACAAATTGACCATTATCTAAGATTACAACCTTAAATGCAAAAAGCTGTTAAAAAATATATAAATACATACATAAATAAAGATAAGGCATGTTTATGAAAATTATGAAGACAGTCGCAAAAGTTAGTTTTATGAAAATCTTATAAATAAACAATATAGCTAAAGCATAAAACAACGTAAGCGTACTTTTATCTTTTTAATAACGAATAATGTAGTTTTTTCTTTCAATATTTCGCCATAGCCTCAATATTTGGTCAAATTTAACAACAATGGTGGCAAGCTTTAATTATTTTAAAAAACGAACACATTTCTTACTATTGTTTGTGTGGTTGTTGTGGTTGTTGTTAGTCGTTGTTATTTGTCTTAAGCAGCCGCGTTCGCGGCCAAAGAGCAAATTCAACAGGTATGTAATAAACGCCAGTGTGATTAATAATGCGATAAACATTAGCTACATCCAAATAATACCTAAAATTGTTGATTTGGCCGTTAAACATAAGATATTCAATAATGGGTTTTTTTTAAAATATATATTACATAAATATAATATATATATAGATGTATGCATATAAGTTCAATAGGTTAAAGTCATCAATATTTATTGATTGCTTCACGAATTTGCGTGCAAAAATAAAGCCAAAAATACATATAATATTAAATTGCATAATTATGTATAAACTAGTTTCACACAAAACAAAAAAAAAAAAGAAACGGACAAAATAAAATGTCGAATCTTCAATACCCTTGAAAGTTAGACCTTATCAACGCTAAAATATCGCCCTACATAAAACGGTTACATAATAAAATCAAGCAATCTTTTCATGTTCCGAACTCAAGCTGAACATTTTACGTAACGGTTTTTATTCTTTGTTTAGAAGTGAATGTCAAACGACAAAACAAGTATGTAGGTATTAAAAACTCGATACAGGTTGTTTTCTGTTTCAATTCGTTTAAGAATGAATATATTTATACATTTATATACATGCAAAAATATTTTATTGATAAGTAATACAGACAAGTTATTTATTATGAAAACAAGTACAATATATTTATATTTATTCAAATTTTAGCACATTTCTATTGCTTTTTCAAATAAAATGTAAAATTTTACGTAGTTCAGTTAATAAACTATAAACTATTAATGTTTAGAAAGCTAATTAGACAGCACCTTATTTCCCTGTCAAAGGGTATTCAATATTGAATGAAAATTTATTTTTTTGAGGGTATATTGGGGCACAACTCATTTACATTTAAAGCAAAGTGGACGAGAAAGTAGAGAAACACACCAGGTAGGCAGGTAGGTGGGCTTTGTAGCTATGCGAAGTGTGTTTTGTATATATAGAAGAGGTCAACGATTTAATCATTACAATATGTAAGTGTGCCAGGGTGTATATTTTCAAAGGCACTCAACACAAGCTTGCAAAGTACGTAAGAAATACTATAATACTATTAATTATGCAATTCAATATATAACACGACTTGAAGAGCAACACTCCTGTGAAACTTAATATATATAATTATATTTATGTTTAAGGAACATGGTTTTCTATATTAATATTTCTAAATTAACTTGAAGGCACTTGGAACATTCGCAAGACGTTGGCAACATTTTAAACTTTTATTTTTCTATGTTATTTTCTTTTATTTCTTTGCAAAATCACATATTAAATTCATTTTGGTTGTTTGATAATATTTAGTTTTACCACGTTTTGTTGGATTGTCGAGGTGATTTTTAAGGTGTGTTTTAAGCGCGCGCCACGCAACGCAGGAAGCAACAATTTTTCGCACGTTTCGCTAAATTTGCTACCGCATCGACCGACGTTTGGAATGCGACTGACTGCTGGACATACACATGGAGACGCTTTCGCGAACTATGATTGAATGTTGCTGCCGTCGCAGCCCAGTGGGCAACAGTCGGCGCCGACTTTGTCGTCGCTATCAGCAGCCAACTAACTACTTATGCTTGCCGAAATGTCTGCGTCGGCAGCAACAGCAGCAGCAGCAGGTGTGTGTTTGTGTATGCTTAGCTTGGGTTGTTGTGCTCGTATGTTAATTGCTTAGAGGGCTTTACGGGTCGAGGCAGCTGCTGGGTCGCTGCTGACTGCACAAAAATTGGCACGCTGCGCCAGCGATTTATTTATTTATTTACATTTTGTCTTTTTGTTTTTTATCTCGTGCTTATTGCTTGGCGCGTAAGCTTCGATAACACTTGATAAATCGATAACAAACAGTGTTTTGAGCTACATATTTTGTTGGTCGCTCGCTGTTTCTATCTTATATATATATCTCTCTCTCTCTGGCGCCTCACATAATTTTCAATGTCAAGGTTGTTGTTGTTATTGTTGTTGCTTTTGTTGCATAATTTAAAGTTAATCTCAACGATTCCTTGACATTGATGATGTTCTCTAAACGAACAAAGTCGCGTTAGGGTTGCGACACGAACGCAATCAATGCAACTGCAACAACAATAACAAATTAACTAAGCCAAATTGCACTTTTGCTATGGACGTCAGCAACTAAAAAGGTGATTGCAAATGACTTCAATGGGTAGCAAGAAGAAAACTGATTAGCTGCTGATTGTGATTGGCCTGTGACAGTGTGTGTGTATGTAATTAAAGAGAAGAGCACGCAAATCAATTTATTATTTGAGTGTATAAACAGAGGATTTTTAAAAGTCATTAAATAATTTGTTGGACACACTACAGCCTGATAAGAAATACAAATCTTACGATTTTTGAGTGTTAGGCGTGTACACGTTCAAAACAAAAAGTTTCATATCAAGCCGGTAGCCATGGGAACAGGCCGGCTCTGATTAAATACCTTATTTATTTATTTTCTGTAAGCGATAAACAGTTATTAAGAGAAGGGAGTATCAATGCTCAGCTCTTATCAGTGCAGTCGGAAAATTTTCTTAGACACTTGAAATTATTCATGTCCGGCGCGTGGCCATCTTGTCGATTATAATCAATGGGGCGTGAGCTTTAGACGCGTGCCTCAGACGTCTGCTGTTGCTGTTGCTGCTATTGACATGCCATATTCACCCATACATACACACACATATATGTTTAACCGTTATCAGTAGGCTGCTGTTAAAGAGGCGACATTCGTCGCTGGCTTCATCTCCAATTACAATTATCCACACACACACAGACACAGCTATTAAGTAATTGAAGCCGGCTTGATGCGACTACTTAGCGGGAAATAGTTTTGAAACCACCCACAATAGTTCTACCGAAACACACCACAAAACACACAAGCACACACACACAATTAACACATATACATATACATATGTATGCAGGCACACACACATAGACACGGACATCGCGCGATATGCGAGTCCAATAGAAATCAAGGTCAGCTCAACTGATGAGCGCGCGCAGAGCAGCCCGTGACTGAGAAAAAGAGAGCAAAGCATATCGACTGAAATTATGCTGCCCAGCACCACACATACATTGTGCAAATGAATTGAATTTAACAACAAATTAATACACACACACACATTTAACTATAAAGCACCGTTATTTGAATGTTGATTAATGCATTTGTATTGCTTGCTGGGAGGTGAATAACCCGTACTTTTGCCCCTTCAAATCTAATGTCTTTACATATGCGCATATTTATGTATGAAAAGTCTTTAATCGCATATTCATTGCTGGCTTGGTGCTTAGATAAACGCACTAGTTAGCCATTGACTTACTTTTCTCCATCGTATTGCGCTTTCCACGTCTCTTTTTGTTAGCAATTTTTGTATTGTCTGGCCACAAGAAAATATGTTTTCCAATTGGGTTGTGGGTGGTTTTTGGTTCACTTTGTATAGCTAGCTGTAGCACTTAATGAGCACAGTTAATATGGACGCGATGCGTACTGACTTCCTTAACGATTAGGATGAGCAACAGTTATGTTGATGCTCATATTTTGCAATTGTTTACAGGTTTTATCAGTGGTTTTATATACGCGTAAATATGAATCCGATTCTATTTAGTTTGCCAACGATATGCACTATCGATATTATCATTGCGCTGCCGATTGCCGCAAGAAGTGTTGCAAAACGCGAAACGCTAGGGCTGCTAACTCAGGTCAATCCACTTGTGGGCAGCGTCTGCAGTCGACAATAATATTTGCAGCAGAATAGCCGCGTTTTTCGTTCTTTTGCAAATTAAATATAATTACTAAGAGAGCCTAAGATGTTCGATGTGGAACCCATTATTGCGGACCACAAAGATGTCATACACGATGTGGTCTTCGACTACTACGGCCGCCGCATGGCGACTTGCTCCAGTGACCAAACCGTAAAGGTAATGCAAAAAATCCGTCATTGGAAAAAACGAAATGAATATTTGCTAGTATTGTTTAGATTTGGGATGAAGATGATCATGGAAAATGGTCAGTTACGAGCAACTGGAAAGCGCACTCTGGCTCAATTTGGCGTGTATCTTGGGCAAATCCCGAATTCGGTCAGGTGATTGCGACTTGCTCCTTCGATCGCACCGCCTCTGTCTGGGAGGAAGTGATGGGCGAGAAGGTTTCCACACGTCGCTGGGTGCGCCGCACCACATTGGTGGACTCACGCACCAGCGTTACAGACGTGGAATTCGCGCCAAAATATTTGGGTCTTCTGCTGGCCACCGCCTCTGCCGATGGCATTATAAGGATCTACGAGGCTCCGGATATTATGAATCTATCACAGTGGCCCGTTCAGCATGAGATTGCCAATAAATTGACGCTCAGCTGCCTCTCGTGGAATACATCTACCTATATGGTCACACAGCTACTGGCGGTAAGCTAACTCTCAAATTCCTAAGAGTTTTGAGATTAACTCTTATATTTGGAATTGCAGGCGGGCAGCGATGAGACTGCCACTCCCACGGGCAAAGTGTTCCTCTTCGCATACAGTGAAAATGCGCGCAAATGTGTGAAAATGGAGACGGTCAATGATATAACCGATCCGGTGACAGATGTCGCTTTTGCACCCAACGCAGGGCGCACTTTCCACATGCTTGCCGTCGCCAGCAAGGATCTCTACATAGTCAACATACGCGGCGTTACGTAGGTTTATCTTTAAATGAATGTGTTTAATTTATCACTGATTTTGTAAAGAGTTCTAAGGAACATTTATGAGATGTTGAAGTGATTTAATTCTAGAGTGGATTAGCTATATCAATGTTTGTTTACATTTTCTGTTGAAATTTAAATTTGTTAAAAATCAAGCTCTTGTAGAAGTATTATCTGATATCAAATCACATCCACTTTATGTGGCTACTATCTAAATAATGTCTCCAAGGGATTTCAAAGTTTGACATTCCAAAGCGGACAATTAATTTAATAATTGCATTTTATTAATTTAACAAATGTTCTCTTTTTTAGTGATTCGACGGGAAATGCTAAATTGGATCTGCAAACGTTAAAGTTTAGCGAGCACAACTGTCCCGTTTGGCGTGTCTGCTGGAACATGCTGGCCACCATGCTCATCTCCACTGGGGACGATGGCTGCGTGCGCATTTGGCGCATGAACTACACGCGACAATGGAAATGTGCGGCTGTGCTGAAGGCCGAGGGCAGTGGGCCAACATATGAGCCAAATCCAAATGCACCGACACTGGCAACGACCGCAGCAGCAACAGCCAAATTCTACAAGAAGGGCACCATTGGCAACCAAGTCCCATTTCTACGTTGTTGAAAATAAGTTGCAAATATAAATCTAAACATACATATACATATATATAAATAAATCTATAAAGCAAATTTCCGATTTGTGTGTGAGATTTACTCCTCAATTCGTTGCACTTACGTCCTGTGCATCTTCGACATTGTGTCCACAACTGACTGGCTCCTTGGCGCAGCGCCAGAGTCAGATTCAGTTGCCTGGTCCACATTTATTTTGACCGGCAACGTTATTTCACATCTTGTGGGAAACTCGCTGGTCTCATGCACATTACATCACACCCGGAAAATGCGGGAAACGTTGAAAAATGCGCGTCACGAATTATTTACCATAAAGTACAAAAGGCGAAAAGACAAAAAGAAAATCATTTGATTTTGAACACGACTTGTAAAAATCAAACCAATTTTTCCTGCTCGCTTGCACCGATAACAAAAAATAATCGAAACTGTAAGTGCACGTGTGTGCGTGTGTTTATCTCGTGCACATGTATTGTATAATTGAGGCAACACCAGCTGATAGTTGATAACTTGTTGCTCGTCGCTTATTTTTGTAGTACAATTTTGAGTGTAACTGATGTTTATTGACCAATTTTATTGAAAACAAATATTTTAAAAACTATTATTTATTGATTTCGAAAGATCTACATTAAAAAATGTAATATTAAAAAAATAAGACTTTAATGTAATATTTTCTGGGGTATGTTAAATTTTTAATTATTAAAGGAGTATACTATTAAGGAGTAATACTATTTTATCGATAATTGTGTATTTGAAAGTGTTTTTGAAATATACGAAAGTACAGTAAAGGTTCTTAATAAGAAATTTATGTTTCGGTTGCTGAAAAACTAAAACTAATAAAAATTAATATGTATTGATTGTGTTAAGAAGTAGTTAAAATTTATTTTGAATAGTTTTCGAAAGTTGTATATTCAAAAATAAATTAAATGTTTTCGAAAACTAGGAATATTGAATTAGTTTCTAAAGTAAGTTGAATAAGAGAGACCATTTTCCGAGTGAGTATTATCAATTATTTTATTAATAATTTTTATTCAGAAGATTATTGAAAACAGCATAGAATATTTGTCATTTTACTAATAGTTTGTGTTTCTTGTTTTGCTTGTTTTTGAATATACTCAAATAACTCTTTATTCAGAATGTTTTAATAGAAAAGCGATCACATTGATAAGCAGCAGTTCCAAAGATAAGAGTTTTCTGAATCCTTATTAACTGATAGTGGATACTATACGATTTATAACGATTATGCACAAGAACTTAACGATGTGTTTGGGTCATGCACCATTTAATACCACACGAATCGAGGACACAAAATGCATCTCATAAATTTTGTGTTTTCTATCACATATGTATGTAAATATTTAGCAGCTGGGCTATTAAATTGTGGCGAAACAAGTGTCGAACTCGATTAACTCGATGGGTTTATGCTCATATGGAAATTTGTGCCAGGTTTAACATGAAAATCCATTCAATGAAATCACATAATATTCCACTTAATTGACTCGAACCGCAATAAAAATAAACCATTCAAACATATCGAAAAACAAGCAGGTTAAAAACCATATATTAGAAATCCACCCCGCAACTGCGAGTCCTTTCATTGTTTATTGTTGTTGTTAGCTCGAACGTAATCCAAGGAATGAAACCAAATTCGGGTTGTGCTTGTGTTTTTGTACGTAAATCCAACGGAGAGAAACCACCCTAAATATTAGATATACATATGCTTCTGATATCGTCCTATCCCGTAGCAGAATGATTGTCTCTAATTGGAAGTTTTGACGTGTATATTACGTGATGGTGTTGACGATGATCTCTCTGGGCCACCCTTGAACCGAGCAGTGCTGGTTGATTTCCACACAATGGGAAATCAGTCGAACAGTACTTGCATATCATAGATGTGTGTGTGTGTTTGCGTGTGTAAATGGGGTGGTATTTGGCTGCGTGGGAAGTCAAAGCACAGGGCTCTCTCACATGGGCATTACACCGAGCAGCCCAGCCCTGGTAACGCGATAAATATTGAAATCATTTATGTTTAACCGGCAAAGTTAAATTAATGCGCAGAAGATTGTTTCATTTCAATGCCAACAAAAAAGAACGATGCCACACAGGGCTTTCCCTTAGGGGTTGTTATAGTACTTGTACGTTGTTGTAGTTGTTGTTGCAGTTGTTGTTGTTGGTACGGAAACGCTTATTACATCTATTTGAGAACAATTTTGGTTGTCCGACCTTTTGTAAATTTGCATTTATTTGTTTAGAAGCTGAACGATGCCACTTGAAATAATTTTGCCTGGTTTAATGAAATTACTTAATTTCATTTAAATTACAGGTAATATGTGTATGAAATTTTGTTAATATTATTTTCACTTTAATTGGAAAACAAGCATAATGTGAAATCTTTAAAAATTTGTATTCATTTGCTTTTATAAGACTGGTGTTTCTGGTGTTCTCTGTCTCTTTGTTGTTGCAGGTATTTTAATTATGTTTTAAGTACATAAATGTAGTCATTGTTTCAAAGTCTTCAGAAATTCTTGATGAAACTCTGATATTGCTGAAGGTAGTAAATATGCCAGAGATAACAATTACAAGGGTATTTAATCTACAGCTTGCCTAAGACATCCTTTCTCGATTATTTTAATTGATTTTGAACTTGAATTTTGAGATATTTTTAGGCATAAACAGGTACACATTGAAAGCTGAAGCTTAGCCTCTCATTATATTATCCCATAACATTTGATAAGCTAATAAAGTTCTAGAGGAAATCTAAAATATAGTCTCATTTACAACATTACATACATTTGTTCTAACTTCTTCTGTATTTTTTTCCTGTTTCTTGGTTTTTTTTCTGAGTTTTGCCTGAGTTTGTGCCTCACTTGGTGTTCACCTTTGTAAGCAAGCCAGTCGGAAATATCTCATTTGCTGTTTTGTATTGTCTGTTTAGGGGTTATTGCTACCCTTTGCACCTTGTAGCCTGTTCCTAATTATGTCCAGAAAATGCAGCAATAAGCAACGGCTTAACTAATTCGTTGGGTTTTTGGTTTTTAGTTAGCGCTTTGCCGCTTTGTCGCTTTGTCGTTATGCAAATTTCACACTCGTAAAGCATTGCAGACAAAAACAGATACCAATTTGACAAATACACAGTTGACCCACCAACAACAACAGAACGGAAGGGTTCAAATGAGCGGGTTGACCAGTGGTCAGTCCAGGAGGAAGCGGCGGGTCGCGAACGGTGGCCACAGCTTATTAGTCGCGATTATGTGTTCCAGTTCAACGGGTTTCCGGTAATTCGACAAAACGATTTACATATGCATATTTACAATATATTGAGGAGTGCTTACAAATTATGATTTCAGCTTCAGCACACCTATTTTTTTTTTTAAATCGAAATATTTTCGTATATTGAATATTTCTATGTAGGAAAGAAAGGAAGAATGGAGTCAAAGTGCCGTCATATAAATTGCTTTATAAATTGAAATAATCAATCTATTGCTCCTATGAAAGCTGTTTGAAATTTTGATAATATAAAGACAGAGGTAGAAAAAGAGGAGATCAGCAAATGCCGGAGAGGATATTTCGATTTTTCTAGGTTGATATCATCAAAATCATGTAGAAGGCCAATTTGCTTTTAAGAAACATCAGATTCTTTGCAAGCTTTAAAATCTTTACAAATCCAAATCCAGGAAAGAAACAGAAATATGAAAGTGAAGGAATCCTTTTAAAATGATTAATTATATTAATTTAATTAAAGTTGAGTAACTTATTTTTCTGTAGATTCCATTAAAGTTGTGCTCAGTTTTTTATTATCAAAACTATATCTTTATTTACAGTAACTGTATGCTTATAAATTACAGATAATGCTTTATAGAAAAATGTAGAAAAAGTTAAACTAATCCAAAGCATTTAAGCAATATACAAATTTTGGGATCTCATCGAGATGCACAACTTAAGACTATCACACATGTTTCGGCTTTGAACTGACTAGATTGGGTTGCATTTGTAGATTGGCGGGGAATACCCCTACGGCCGACATTAATAGGCCATTTCGGCACCCCAGGGTCGATAGGGTTTGGCGCCATTCGGTGTGGCATATTGCAGGGCGCTGGTATTGTTATAGTCCTGACTGCCACTCACTGGATATTGTGGTGCCGCACTGTAGCTCAAACTCTCGACCGGAATGGAGGGAATAGTCTCATTGACACGATGGCTGTTCGTCAGCTCAATATAGGTGGGCACCTGTTGCGATTGCGGCTGCTCCGCGTGTCCAGGATGCTCCTGGGTATAATGTTGATTTGCCTGTTGCTGTTGTGGTTGCTGGGGCTGCTGATGTTGCTGCTGCTGCTGCTGTTGTTGCTGCTGTTGTTGTTGTTGCTGCTGTTGTTGTTGCTGCTGTTGTTGCTGCTGCGTGGTTGCCTCCGCTCGTGGCTCGAGTGGTCCAATGTTGGCATCACTGCCGGCAGCTCCACTCGCTGTCGAGACGCTGGAGCGGGTCACATGATGCGGCGTCGGCGTCATATATGCACCCGAGCTAGACACATAGGAGCTGGCGCTGCTGGGCGTGGCATAGCTCTGGTACGGCGTTGCCGCACAACTGGGCTGATATCCGCCGCTGGCGGAGATCTCTCGCTGCTGTGCAAAATACTGCAGATGCGACATGAGACGCAATCGCAACGGATCCTGTATATCCATGCCCTCGATCGTGACCAGATAGCGAGCCACCTCAGCGGCGCACTCACGGAATCCAATGATGTGATAGTCCATGGCGACACGTTGCGGATCGTAGCTGAGCGAATCCATGGCTGTAAACAATAAACAATAGGCAAAAAGTCAATAAGCTGTTGCAACAGTTAATACTATAAATAATAGTTTCCCACGCGAAGAAAAAACTACCCCTGTCCCGTTTCGGCTTGCTGTTGAGTGGGGTGTAAAAAGCGGGTGGTGCATCGTTGTGGCGGTGGTGGTGGTGGTTATTTTACTATCAGACAGTGAGCAGCAGCGTGGGAAGTGCCGAGATTCGGTATTCTCTTGGGCGGTGCACTTTCCCTATT
The DNA here is from genome assembly GCA_035042185.1 of Drosophila kambysellisi. Lineage (NCBI taxonomy): Eukaryota > Metazoa > Arthropoda > Insecta > Diptera > Drosophilidae > Drosophila > Drosophila kambysellisi. Next base: position 7,175,492 of record JAWNLS010001251.1, on the reverse strand, counting down.
ACAATGCCAATTTGTATTCTTTCCCAGGCCCATTGGGTCAACAGGTTAACATTGTTTATCCAGCTTTATCATAATATGACACATATTGTGTGTGTTGCTTGTAAGGGAGAAGGTTTCCCATGCAAATAATAACTGTCCAAATAACAGTGAAAGGTCTACAAAGTTCTCTGGATGTTTTATATATTTTGATTTGCATTTTGTACTGAAACAAAAGCATTTAAGAACTGAAACAAAGCCAAGAGTTCTACATATCTACAAAAGAAAACCACTTAACTTCTATCAAAATAGTTTGAAATTTCTTCTGAGGAAGTTTACACTTTTTCAATATTATCCAGCTATTTTCATAATTACTTCCACTTTTGAATTCATTTTTATAATACCTTATCGGATCAGAGACAAAATTATAATTCTATCTTCAAGGGTAAAAGAATCCAGCAAAGGTGGCAAGTCTCTTTTGAATTTAAAGGAGCATTTATGATTTAATTTTAGAAAAGGACACAGAAAAATAATGAATGGAAGTTACTATTAATTAAAGATCTAAAGCTTGAGCTTTCTCGTGTTTTCAACTTTATTTTAGTTCCCTTTAATATTACTCATAAATCAAAAATCTAAAGCAGTTGCTAAGATTATGATTTGAAAAGACCCCTATTCAAAGGACCATTTGAATAAGCATTACTTACTTTTTGTTTGCAAGCTCTTCAAATGCTCGACGGTCAGTTGGAGAATCTCCGCTTTCTCAAGCTTGGCTGATCCTTGCTTTTCATAGGCCGATGGCACCAGACGCTTCAGTTCTGTCAACGAGGAATTGATTCGATCGCGACGCTTCTTCTCGATGACTCCGCGACGCTTCTTGCGGCTCATCAGCTGACAGCTGCCCGTTCCGCTGGGCGATATCCTGTAAAAACAATAAAATTGATAGAGATTTTAATAAGATGGAACTTATATGGCAGATCTTTTGTAATCAAAAATCGCATCTCCAAGCACTGATCTTAAAAGCGTGTAGGATCCTTAAGCAATTACATCTATACAGCATGTTCAAGAATAAGAGTTGAATTTCCCTTAAAATATTGCTTACAGAAAAAGAAAATTTTAAGATTTTATACTCAGTATTCAATAAAATCGAATTATCTAGGTAGGGTACGGTAATATAGCGATTACATCATTCAATTATTTTCAATTCATGTTTAAAATTTTTGAATAAAGCACGAGCAGGCTTATTTAAAGACTTGTCTTTTTCCTTGTAGATTATTTATCTATTTTGGCTCTTTCTAAAGCTCTCCTAGTTTATTCACAGAACTCGACAAGAAATTGTGAAATATTTCGATTTTATACTCAATTTCGCCAACATTTGACTTTTAAGTGTACACATTACTTAAACTAAGTTTTAAGCAAATTACGCATACGCACTGTTCTTTGGACGATTCCTCGGAGTAGAGCTCATCGCAGTCGCTCTCGGAGAGCGTGCGCTTCAGACTGTTGTGCGAATGATGGCTCTGGTGGCTGTGATGACTGTGACTCTGTGGCGGCGGCACCCAATGGCTCTGCGGCGTGGCAGGCATAACGGCGGCAGCGGCGCCATAGCCCCAATGATGCAAAGGTGGCGCATTCACGTGCATATTGTGCTCCATGGTAAGTTATTTGAATTGGGCAGTTGGAATATATTTATATGTGTAAAGGTGTATCTGCTTTTGACGTTTATCTTTTGATATTATCACTTTTGTAGCTTGCAGCACTAGAGCACATTGAACTTGGAATACTTTTGTGTATGTTGAACTTGCTGAGCGGAGCTAGTTTTGAGCACGTGACTTATCGTGTGCGCGAACGGCGTTCGACTGATTTTGCAGCACACGTCGAGCGGACGTTCCGGCCGCCGTTTGCCCGGCCAACTCCAACCCCTTAATGCCGCCGGCAAACAGCAGCAGCGGCGGCGGCAGAGCGGCAACAGCAGCGGCCCAATAAGATGCAGCAGCAACCACCCCCTTTTTGGTCATACGCGTGCCGTCTGCTCTGACTGGGGGGTGACTGCGAGTCAGCTCAGCTTTGCCTAGTGATCATTGTCCAGGCAGAGCAGACCAACAAATGAACAAGGACGAGAGACAGAGAGAAAGAGAGAGTTAGTTAGTTTCTCTCATTCTCTCTCTCTCACTCTCAGTTGCACTTGCAGCAGTTGGCTCAAGTGCAAATGCAAATAAAAAGCCTCAATAATTATTATTAGTTGTCGTCGCATCCTTCTGGCATCGATGCCTTATCTGTATCTGAAGCAGCAGGAGCTGTTGCAGCATTGACGCCCTGGGCGGCAGAGCACAGCTTGTGTCGCATTGTCTGTGCGTCGTTGACTTGTTGCCACTTTAGCTGTTCTTGGGCTAGGCAACTGGCAACCGGCAACTGGCAACTGGGAAACTGGAGCACGCGACCGAGCCGCCAGCCCGAACAGCCGCCGGGCTCGTGTGCGGCATGCGGCTCCAACAAGTGCACCCGATGTGACCTTACTCTTCCCGGTCCGCGCCCACTGTGTGGCATTGTGTGACCCGCATTTTGTAGGTCAGTGGTCGACTTTGGTTTTCAAGGTTATGATTATGGAGCTGGTGCCGGAACTGTGGCGTTGACCTATGACCCACTCATTGGCTGTCAATTGATTTCTCTCTCACTCTCAACTCTAAAATTATATTGATTGCCTTTGTGTATGGAAATAAATTAATAGCTAAAAGGGTAATAAATAAATGTGGAATAAGAATTACTAACTAATGAATAAGCAAATTTAAATATAATACCAAATTATAGTCCGAAAATCGGCATATGGGCATAGGTCGAACCTTCAAAATGCCATAACTTCGTCAAAACTCAACGCATTTTCAAAAGCAAGGGAATTTTAATCATAGTTTGACCTCTATGTCAATCGTACATTTCAAGTTGAAAACGTAATTTTGGGTCGGAACATAAGTCAAAATTATAGTCCGAAAATCGGCATATGGGCATAGGTCGAACCTTCAAAATGCCATAACTTCGTCAAAACTCAACGCATTTTCAAAAGCAAGGGCGTTTTAATCATAGTTTGACCTCTAGATCAATCGTACATTTCAAGTTGAAAACGTAATTTTGGGTCGGAACATAAGTCAAAATTATAGTCCGAAAATCGGTAAATTGCAGAAAATCGGCATAGGCCGAACCTTCAAAATGCCATAACTTCATCAAAACTCAACGCATTTTCAAAAGCAAGGGCGTTTTAATCATATTTTAGCCTCTAGATCAATCGTACATTTCAAGTTGAAAACGTGATTTTGGGTCGGAGCATAAGTCAAAATTATAGTCCGAAAATCGGTAAATTGGGGAAAATCGGCATAGGTCGAACCTTCAAAATGCCATAACTTCGTTAAAATTCAACGCATTTTCAAAAGCAAGGGCGTTTTAATCATATTTTAGCCTCTAGATCAATCGTACATTTCAAGTTGAAAACGTAATTTTGGGTCGGAGCATAAGTCAAAATTATAGTCCGAAAATCGGCATATGGTCATAGGTCGAACGTTAAAAATGCCATAACTTCGTCAAAACTCAACGCATTTTCAAAAGCAAGGGCGCTTTAATCATAGTTTGACCTCTAGATCAATCGTACATTTCAAGTTGAAAACGGAATTTTGGGTCGGAACATAAGTCAAAATTATAGTCCGAAAATCGGTAAATTGGAGAAAATCGGCATAGGTCGAACCTTCAAAATGCCATAACTTCGTCAAAACTCAACGCATTTTCAAAAGCAAGGGCGTTTTAATCATATTTTAGCCTCTAGATCAATCGTACATTTCAAGTTGAAAACGTAATTTTGGGTCGGAACATAAGTCAAAATTATAGTCCGAAAATCGGCATATGGGCATAGGTCGAACCTTCAAAATGCCATAACTTCGTCAAAACTCAACGCATTTTCAAAAGCAAGGGCGTTTTAATCATAGTTTGACCTCTAGATCAATCGTACATTTCAAGTTGAAAACGTAATTTTGGGTCGGAACATAAGTCAAAATTATAGTCCGAAAATCGGCATATGGTCATAGGTCGAACGTTCAAAATGCCATAACTTCGTCAAAACTCAACGCATTTTCAAAAGCAAGGGCGCTTTAATCATAGTTTGACCTCTAGATCAATCGTACATTTCAAGTTGAAAACGTAATTTTGGGTCGGAACATAAGTCAAAATTATAGTCCGAAAATCGGTAAATTGCAGAAAATCGGCATAGGTCGAACCTTCAAAATGCCATAACTTCATCAAAACTCAACGCATTTTCAAAAGCAAGGGCGTTTTAATCATATTTTAGCCTCTAGATCAATCGTACATTTCAAGTTGAAAACGTGATTTTGGGTCGGAGCATAAGTCAAAATTATAGTCCGAAAATCGGTAAATTGGGGAAAATCGGCATAGGTCGAACCTTCAAAATGCCATAACTTCGTTAAAACTCAACGCATTTTCAAAAGCAAGGGCGTTTTAATCATATTTTAGCCTCTAGATCAATCGTACATTTCAAGTTGAAAACGTAATTTTGGGTCGGAACATAAGTCAAAATTATAGTCCGAAAATCGGCATATGGTCATAGGTCGAACGTTAAAAATGCCATAACTTCGTCAAAACTCAACGCATTTTCAAAAGCAAGGGCGCTTTAATCATAGTTTGACCTCTAGATCAATCGTACATTTCAAGTTGAAAACGGAATTTTGGGTCGGAACATAAGTCAAAATTATAGTCCGAAAATCGGTAAATTGGAGAAAATCGGCATAGGTCGAACCTTCAAAATGCCATAACTTCGTCAAAACTCAACGCATTTTCAAAAGCAAGGGCGTTTTAATTATATTTTAGCCTCTAGATCAATCGTACATTTTAAGTTGAAAACGTAATTTTGGGTCGGAACATAAGTCAAAATTATAGTCCGAAAATCGGCATATGGGCATAGGTCGAACCTTCAAAATGCCATAACTTCGTCAAAACTCAACGCATTTTCAAAAGCAAGGGCGTTTTAATCATAGTTTGACCTCTAGATCAATCGTACATTTCAAGTTGAAAACGTAATTTTGGGTCGGAACATAAGTCAAAATTATAGTCCGAAAATCGGCATATGGTCATAGGTCGAACGTTCAAAATGCCATAACTTCGTCAAAACTCAACGCATTTTCAAAAGCAAGGGCGCTTTAATCATAGTTTGACCTCTAGATCAATCGTACATTTCAAGTTGAAAACGGAATTTTGGGTCGGAACATAAGTCAAAATTATAGTCCGAAAATCGGTAAATTGGAGAAAATCGGCATAGGTCGAACCTTCAAAATGCCATAACTTCGTCAAAACTCAACGCATTTTCAAAAGCAAGGGCGTTTTAATCATATTTTAGCCTCTAGATCAATCGTACATTTCAAGTTGAAAACGTAATTTTGGGTCGGAACATAAGTCAAAATTATAGTCCGAAAATCGGTAAATTGGAGAAAATCGGCATAGGTCGAACCTTCAAAATGCCATAACTTCGTCAAAACTCAACGCATTTTCAAAAGCAAGGGAATTTTAATCATAGTTTGACCTCTATGTCAATCGTACATTTCAAGTTGAAAACGTAATTTTGGGTCGGAACATAAGTCAAAATTATAGTCCGAAAATCGGCATATGGGCATAGGTCGAACCTTCAAAATGCCATAACTTCGTCAAAACTCAACGCATTTTCAAAAGCAAGGGCGTTTTAATCATAGTTTGACCTCTAGATCAATCGTACATTTCAAGTTGAAAACGTAATTTTGGGTCGGAACATAAGTCAAAATTATAGTCCGAAAATCGGTAAATTGGAGAAAATCGGCATAGGTCGAACCTTCAAAATGCCATAACTTCGTCAAAACTCAACGCATTTTCAAAAGCAAGGGCGTTTTAATCATAGTTTGACCTCTAGATCAATCGTACATTTAAAGTTGAAAACGTAATTTTGGGTCGGAACATAAGTCAAAATTATAGTCCGAAATCCGGCATATGGGAGAAAATCGGCATAGGTCGAACCTTCAAAATGCCATAACTTCGTCAAAACTCAACGCATTTTCAAAAGCAAGGGCATTTTAATCATAGTTTGACCTCTATGTCAATCGTACATTTCAAGTTGAAAACATGATTTTGGGTCGGAACATAAGTCAAAATCGGCGGGTGTGGCATATGGCGATCTTTGAAGGAAATCGCCAACAATGCAAAAATCGATTTTATCGATTTTCTAGCTCCCTAGTGGACTTTAACTTTTGAGTTATATATACTTTCAAGTATATGTTACAAGTTTCAAGTCTCTATCTTTAAGGCTGTCGGTCAGACGGACGGACATAGTATAAATAGCGCAATTAAGTAGCAAAGCTCTGACGCACCGCCTTCCCATTTAAATACCACAAATTACTAGGCAATTTCGAAAAGAGGTTCAACGCGGCGTATGTTTGATATGTTTTGTATTGTTTAGAATACACCACCTCGTCGTGATATCGATTTCATGTGTAGTGCAATAAAAATTAAGAAAAGTGGTTTTCATTCGCTTTCGGCATGCTGTCGCTCAGGTTTCCAAAAGCGAATCATAAGTATCAGCAAGTACATAGAAATGAGCATAATCCCAGGCCAGCAATTGTTGTAAATGTTGTTGTTGTTATTGTTGTTGTTGCGGCGCGTGGGACAACGTTAGCAACAGCAACAATAGTTGCTGGCAATAACTCACCCTTAACGTTGGCGAGCAAATGCACCACCAACACCACCAACACCACCATCACCACTTGGCACTGACTGTGGCTCGCAACACCGAGCGCGCGACAGTGAGAAATGGCTCGTGGGAAAGCCAAAGGTTCGACGATTCTCACGCATGTTCAGCACGTGCGGGTCGTGCGCCCAGTCCCCTTCCTATCCCTTCCTCTCTCCTCTCCTACGTCGCAATCCCGGACTGGGCAAAAAAAGCGCAGACCAAATCGTTTGAAGTGCATTAAATGCACGTCGGTCCGACAGAAAGGAGCGCCGTCGTTGTTTTTCTGCTTTCCTTCTACTTTTTAATGGGTTTTCGAAATTGTAACCAATTTTCAAATAATCAAAATAATGGAAAATTGCTGCCGATTATAATCCGTGAAGGAAACAAAAACTCGTTTATAATGCGATATGTCGATTCACATATATACCGTATAAAAAGAAAAAAATACATATATAAATATAAAGAAAATAATTGACTTGAAATTTGGCAAATCGCCATGGTTTGGGATAGTCCACCTCATTTCTCTAACTAAAAATGCTTAACGTTTTTTTCAATATTTTTTAATAATTTTTAAATTCTAACAGTATAATTTTTTATAAAAAAAAAATTATTTTTGCATTTTCTTCTACATGTGGGAAAACAAGTTACCAGAAAACATAAGGTTTTCAAAAATATTGAACAATTTGAAATGATGGCAATCATATTTGGTTAGAAGAAATGTATTTTGAAAACGTAAGGCATTATTTTTTGTGCATTTTTCCAAATGTTAGAATGCAATTTTCTAGAAAAATTGATTTTTTTCGAAAACAATTTTCATACAGTTAAAAAGTATTTGTAAACATTTGAATTCCATAATTTATTTTGCGCATTGTTGATTAAGGGCACTCGTTTGTATTTATAAGAAATTTAATTTGCAACTGTAAAAATGTTTTCAAAAAATCAAAATCTACTTTCGGGTGGCACATCTGGTTTAATTTAAGGTGATTTTCCATGGTATTTTCTTTTTAGAATCCGCACCGGATAAAGTGGAAAATGTTTTAAAGATTACCACCTTCTAGAGAATGAATCTAAATGAAACAAAGACTCGCAAATATCGTTAGACCGATTTAAAATAGGCCGTATAATTTTCAAAAAATTTGAAACTCTTTTACTAATAAACGAGCGCAGCGAAATATCCAATTCACAGGGACAATCCGCTTCCCAGAGAAAAATACGCTTCCCAGGACAAAATTGCTAAAGCAGATCTCACTTTTTGTTTGTTTTTTTTTTTTAGTTTTTTATCAACTAGAAACTTTTAAGGCAATTATTAGAGTTGTTTTTGGTGTGGTTGGGTTGTAGCAAATTTTGCAAATCATCTCCCAGGCCCAACTCGGCATCATCAATCCAGGTCTCCAGGGTGCACGAGCTGGAATGATGACTGGATCTCTGCGAATTTGCGCTTCCCAGACGCTTGCCAGTTTGCCCAGATTGGACGGCCTGCAGCTGCCGCCAGCGGCTATCGAAAGCTGCCCAATGCTGTCGCATATCGAACTGCTCCTCGTCTAGGGAGTTGCCATTGATGTCCCACTTGACAATCGGATAGGCATCGTTCGGCGGCTTCTCCACAATGATCACATTGTGATACTGGCCTTTCAACTGGGAGCCAACGCTGACGCTAAACGAGCACGGCGGAGACGCCACCTGCCTCAGGTCAACACTTGAATTCGAATTGGAATTGGAGGGTGTATGCCTCAAATAACGCACATTCTCCTTGTAATGCATCAGATCAAATTGGATATCTAGCCGCTGATCCTCCTCCACCTCCTCCTTTAACTGGGAGAGCACTTCGTGACAATATTGGACGGATGGGTTGGGTTTGATGATTTTGTTGTTGTTGTTGTTGGTATTCTTGGCGTTAGTGCTGTTGTCGCCAGCATATTGCTTGTCGTTAGCTGCAGCTGTATTGATGTGCTCCTCCTCCTCCTGCTGCTCCACCTCCTGCTCATCTTCATCGTCCTCGTCCAGACGCTGCACAAACAGTTGCTTTGATGTTGATATTTTGCGCAGCAGCTGCATTAAAAATAGTAGTCAAAAAGTCTTCATTACTGCTAATGTGAATTACATAAATACCCAAATACCATCGTTAAGGATATTAGAATATATCCATTAAATTTTTGAGACCAGCAAGTATCTATGCTTCATATCATTAAGTGCAAACTAAAACCCTCTACTGAAGATGTATCCCCATTACATTTTTTTGGACTTAGAATAGTACAGATCGGTTCATAAAATATGTATCTATATCTTTCATATAGGCTATATCTACTGCTCCGATGTGGGCAGAGTTTGCACTTTCCGTAAAACAAAATTTAACAGGTTTTATTTAGGAATATCTTTAGTTTAAAAATCATATACAAATTTGAACTTAAAGGTTTGTTTCTTACGATGTAAGTCGTGAAACTATTTTTTTCCTTTTAATACTAACTTATAACACTTCTTTAACATATCTGGTTTCTAATTAAATGAAAAAAACAGCTGAAATGTGAGCACATTGACTATGTTTTGTAAGGACAATTAAGTTGCGGCATGCCGCAGCTGGCGGTTCTTCCTTGTTTTTTTGATGCCCCACACGCAGCGCCATCGATTTTTTATTGATTGTGCAGCAAGGGCAGCAAGGAACCACTCAACCTCATATAAACACATAACTATCCAATATCCACTCACCTTGAGACAGGACTTCTTGGTGCGCCTCAGCAAATGTGACATGTCGGTGCCTAAAGTGTGTCTATTGTTGTTGTTGTTGTTTCTGTTGTTGTTTTTGTTGTTGCTGCAGTTATTGTTATTATTGGTGATGCAAGTGTTAAATGTGAAACAGGCAGCGACATTTTGATTGCTTTTTACTGCTGCTGATGGCTGCTCCTGGTGTCTGCTGCAGCTCGTCGGCCTAACAAAACAACACTGAAATTGGAGAGAAATTTAGAAATTTTGTAAAGGATTCTAACCCCCGGCAAGTTTACAGTTACGCGAGTCGACGAAGCGGCGGCGCTCGCAGGACGACGCCAGGACGTAAGGACGTAAAATGCGAACTGGTCGTGTGCCGCATGACTCATAAGGGACCAGCAGGAATTGCAAGTGCCAAACAAACACACTCATACACTGCGCAAAAAAATTGACCTAGAATAAAAATCACCCAGAAGACTATACATTTTTCTTTGTTCTTATAAATAATTTTGAAATGTAAAATAAAACTATTTCTTAAAATTAAAAAATATGCATATATTTTTCAGAAATACATTTTTCCATAACGGGAAATATTTCTAAAATCAAATCGTCTTAAATCAAGTTTTTTCTAATGGAATTATATGAATCTATAAATATTGTTGTATATGTGAAATCTTAAAATAAAAAATCTTAAGAACGCTAATGATGGATTTCTGTAAAACCATAGAACAAAAAATCCTGGAAATTGTACATTTTTTTTCAAAATATATTTAGGAAAGTGTAAACAGGAATTAAATAAAATATAAATCCTGGTTTTTAAAAAGATGCAAATATCCATTTCGCAAATATACTTTCTGTCGATCTAATATAATTAGAATTCAGATAGATTTTGTTCTCAGTGTACACACTTACAGCTGAGAGTCGCAGCTCTTCGTCGGCACCGGCGCAGTGAGCGTATATGTATATATATATATACATATATGTGTGTGTGTTTGTGTGTGTGTATGTGTAATCTCTCTCAGATTTGAAATATTCATAATGGGGCAACTCTCGAGTGGGTTTCCTCGAGTGCAAAATGCGGTAAAACGAGCGCCTACTCAATGCGGCTGCTGTTGCTTGTGCCCCTCACACATACCAACATACCAATGCGGTAATGCGACACCCCTTAACCACATACCCCTACCCCTACCCCTGCACTCTCCTCTCGCCTCTCTGGCGCTAGCCCCACGCTCGAGTGGGCAGCCTTGAGAGCGTAATTTTATTGCGGCCAGGCGCCAATTTGGGGCTGTAAATCACAATGTCCTGATTGTTTTGGCGGAGCACGCCTTCGCAGGATATGCGGGCAACACAGTTGGGCCAGTCATGAGGTCAAGGGAAATTATTTGTGATTAATCTAGTTATCATATTTTAAAATTCTCAAGCAATGTTGTTAACAACAGGTAGATTAAAAATTATCACTTGTATATTTAATTACATTAAGTCACAGTACAGTTAAGCTTAAATATAGAAATGTATATTTAAAATTTATAAATAGTTCCCATAGTATATATTTCTTCCAGTATTTCCATCACTCTAACAACATTTTTCCTTTGACTGCTTTTTGTGTTGCTTTCTTGCATACTAATTTTTCACTCTCACCGGCTTTTTAATCGCCCAGTTTTTTCCAACAATTAGCAATAAAAAATCAATATACTCTATATGCTAAAAATAAGTGTTTTTTAATCAGCATTTCAACAAGCAAGCCTCACATCAAAATAAGTATGTCTAGAGTACTGTGAACTTCTCACCTGACCCAAAATGATAATGAAGTGGCACATGCAAAACAAGTGTTGACTGTGCCCCAAATTCATGCCCTAAAAACGAACTTGATGAAGTGCGGAATGGAAATCAGTTACAGAGTATCCTGCCTCTATCCTGTATCCTTTCAGCTGTGCATGGGAACTGTGCTGTCTGCTGTGGAGCCTTTCGAATGCCACAAAGTAATTAATGACATTTACATTTAAATTTCGTGTACTTGTTACAAAATGATTTAAATTCACTTTAGTGTAAAATTGAAAACGTGTTTTACAATTTAACAACGGTGGTTTTTTTTTGTTTTTTTGTGGAAAGTGGTAAATGTACGAATGGAAGTTGAATTTGAAGCACTTTTGCGGCTTGTCCGCGGATTTGTCACATCACTCAAAGTGAAGTGCACAAGGAGAGGACAGCATGGGCAAGGATATAAAGGATATGAAGGACGTGCACTTTTGTGCTATATGAATGAGTGATGACACTCGCAGCAAATTGCGCTGGCCAACCAAAAAAAAACACATTTGATTGCAATTGACAATCGACAATCGACTGATGTTTCCACATCTTAAGCGTGACTGTAGAAATTTCTCTATGATCGGAGACAATCGCTCAATATTCAATTTTGACAGATGTCATCTCATCTTTTTCTTTTTTACCTGACTGTCAAGGATAAAAGGGTGGAGCGTCGTAGTACTCTCGATGAGTCGCCCAATTAACAATTGATCGAACGATTGACAATGTGAATTGCAATTTATACCATATCGATTTCGAGCGTTTGATTTTAATTTATAATTGCCCATCAATTGAGTAGGGGGAGGTTACGCACACACACACACACACACACACATAGGCCCTGCGGTCGATTGCCCTCCGGTCACAAGTGTCAGGCAGCCAGCCCCTGAACAACCCTCCCAACATCGCTTTTATTGTTATTGTCTATGGTGGGCTTGAGGTCCTGGGGAGGATATTTGTCGCTGGAGTTGCCTCTGTCCTCAAGTGTCAATTATGCGCATTTTGAAGTTCCACTTTCCGTTTTCGGTCTCGCAAAATTTACATTTTATTAGTTTTACATGCTCGACACATTAAAATTATTTACGATCCCAAATATTGTTGGTTGTAAATAAATTCGTTGGCACGTGGAACACAATCGAATGTGGCAAAATAGTTAATTAAAACTCGGGGCCAGCCAAAGGCAAATGTAATGTCCTTCGGCTTGACCTTTTGCCGCTAATTAGAGCCACATTGTTTCCGATCAAAAATTTCCCTGCCTCCACGCACCCATCAGCGTAATCGAAATGTGTATTCATCTGACCACGTGCACATTGCTTTCTAAATGTTTCCCAAGTCTGTTGCAATTTCGCAATGGGTTGGGGACTGTCTTTCAACCTTTGTGGCTTGTGCTGATAAGCATTTTAACAAAAATGTAACAATAAAATTGATAAAGTTGAGACTACACGATTTCAGTTTGATAGAGAGTGATGATTAAGGACTAAAATGGCAACTGAACAACACATCACTTACTATGACAAAGTTCTCGACATACGGCCGCATGACTATTGAAGTGCCGATGCAATCTCTGCATCCGATCAACACCAAGTGTTATCCGGTCGCATAATGGGGATCCGCCTGAGTTGCTGCCGCTTAACACAACGTGTTACCTTCCAGATCTCAGGTTTTAAAAGAGGCTGAGCTGGACAGGAGGGCAAGCAAGGTATTTGGCAGGAATAACTCCGCAGCGTCATCAATATCAGCTGGTGAACCCAGATCCATGTTCAGGTTGCCGGAATCGGGTGATGTTTGCCTTGCGAGGCAGAAGCTTGAGAATCTTGAAGAAATTTTGAACAGGCGAGTTTCATAGCAATCAACTTTTGCAGCGCAGTTATTAGTACTGCAGAGTTTTAAACTGGACCAGTGGAAGTGGAACATATAAAAGAGTGCAAGCTTAAGCCATGATGTGGATGTCAAATGTTCTGTTACTATTTTATAATGGATGACATTTTCTTTGGAGAAACATCGCTCGGCAGAGAGATTAGCTCCGCCCCTGCTACGACAGCTTCTAACCGAAATCGAGATATCGCACTGATATATTTTATAGCTACTTGGCTATCAATATATGGCTATCAATATATTATCTGGCCTGATATTTTGAGTTTATAAGCAGTTCAGTTTCTTCTTGCTTCTTTTGTGGCTAGTACTTTCGCCTGGAAAACACTTTCGGAAGGTTGAAAGATAGCTGTATTTAAGTCAAAATTGAGCTCACCCTTGGCAGCCTCCATGGGTGCGAATGAATCCTTTTGTCGAGTTTCTTTATCGAGAAGTCCTTTTGGGGCACATTGATTACATCGTTGCCACCCAGATGCAGGTGCTTCAATTTCATAAATGTGTAAATCAGGTAGTTGGTCAAGAAAGTCAGTTGATGAACAACCAAAAACTTATTTCTTTCACAAATGCTTGTTGTTTCGCTTCTGGGCTTGTCTAAGGCAAATGTAGCGACCTTTGGGTTGACCATTCGCCGCTAATTAGGGTCACATTGTTTCCGATTAAAATTTCCCTGCCTCGCAGCCTCCGCCACAATCAGCTTAGTAGAAATATGTATTCATCTGACCACGTGCACATTACGTTTTAAATGTTTCCCAGGTCTGTTGCGATTTCGAAAAATTAGGGTGGTGGTTGTCTATCAACCTTTGTGGCTTGTGCTGATAAGTATTTTAACAAGAATTTAACAATAACATTGATTAAGTTTAGACTACACGATTGCCTGTACCAAACAAGCAAGTCATCACTTAAGAATAACGGTTAGAGTTACTTTTGATGGAACAATTATTTTATTGGTTAGAGTTAAAATTCCAGAAATTTTATTTTAAACGGCAAACTAAAAATAACAAGTAATTGCCTATAATTAAATTGTTCTGTCTGACTTTTGACTATTCTAAATTAAACATACTCCAAATTACTACAAGTAATTGCGAATAATAAAATAATTCTTTCTATACAATATTTTTGCTTATATTCACATCCTGTTGCAGGTATTTGGGTCTAGATTCTCTCGCTTTAATATACCTGCTTGCAAATGTGTACAGGGTATACAATATTCTCATTACGACTCTTTCGAGGCATTCTGATTCAGTCAGTTCCAATTTCAGTTTGATTTCGTTAGTCGTTTCGTGTGTTTCGATAGAGTGGGAAAGAGAGATCATTAAAGACTAAAATGGCAACTGAAGGCATCACTTACTATGAGGAAGTTCTCGACATACGTCGGGTTATAGACGAGGCACGGCCGCATGAATACGATGAGGCGCTCAATATATGCGATCTGTCCAGTGTGGAGCGCAAGTTTCAACTGTGGCAAAGGACTTTCCCACGGATTAAGCCCTACTATGCCGTCAAATGCAATGATGATCCTCTCATTGTTCAAACCCTGGTCAAATTGGGTGCTGGTTTCGATTGTGCCTCTAAAAATGAACTCAAACTGGTTTGTGTTTTTGAATTATACATCAATGTGTGTTTCTTCGCAACTTTGCTGTTTAAAACAGGTGCTCGATTTTGATATTGACCCAGAACGGATTATCTTTGCCAATCCCTGTCGTCCAATTAGCCATTTGGAGTATGCCAAAAAGCGTCAGGTTCTAAAGTGCACTATAGACAACGAATTTGAGATTTATAAGCAATACAAACATTTTCCCAATTCTAAGTAAGTATTTTTTAATTTTAAATACATTGTTTCTTAATTATTGTTTATATTGTTATTGCTTTTTTCAGCTTGATTGTGAGATTCAAATCGGAGGCGAAAGAAGCTCAGTGCCCCTTGGGTGACAAATTTGGTTGCGACGCGGAAATTGATGCTTCTGCCCTGATGCTGTTGGCGAAAGCTCTGAATTTAACGGTGAGTCACAAGTAGAGCAGACTGACAGTTTAAAAGCTGATAAGAAGGGAAATACTATGAATTAATTTAGGCTTAGTGTACTCAGGAAAACACCGTTTTGTTTATTAGAAAATCATCATACTTTTGCTGCCTAGTGTAACTCACTTAATTTGTTTATTTAAAAATCATTGCTTCTTTTACGTTATTTTAACTTGTTTTCTTAATGTGCCCCAAAGAATTGTTACATAAACTAAAAACTAATTACTTAAAAAAAGATAAACCCAATTTTAATTATAATGTAATTTTTATTTTATTAAATTGTCATAATCTGTTATTTTAAGATAATTTTAGATCATAAGTTGTTATCTAGAATATTCTACTGCTGTATTTTATATAATTACTTACTAGTTTTGTACTTTAAAAATATTTTAAGCCGATTTCAAAATGTCTATAAATTCTCAGGTTACGGGCACCAGTTTTCATGTGGGTTCCGGTTGCATGGAACCGCAAGCATACCAGCGCGCTATTAGGAAGGCCAAGAACCTATTCAAATTTGGAGACCTGTTGGGCTACGATATGAATGTGCTCGATATTGGCGGGGGATTTCCGGGCAGCAATGATGAGCAGCTTACAAACGTATGGAGTGAATGGTGTGATAAAAGGCTTAAATATAAATTGAATATAACCATAGATCGCAGACAGTGTAAACAAGACGTTGCAAAGATACTTTCCTGATGAGCGCACTATGATTATCGCCGAACCGGGTCGCTTCTTTGTGGCTGCTGCCTATACACTGGTGTGCCGGATTCATGCCAAACGAGAGGTGCGGAATGAGGCAGGCAAGCTGGACACCGTGATGTACTACCTGAATGATGGTGTTTATGGCCTATTCAATTGCATACTCTATGATCATCAGCAGGTCACAGCACAGCATTATTTGGTAAGTGTGCTTTATTTCAGGAAAAAGAATCCATATACAAATGTATATATTTTGTTTAGAATGACGATGCTTCCTCGCCCACCTTTAAGAGTTTAATATGGGGTCCCAGTTGTGATGCGCTGGATAAGGTTAGCTTTAACATTTTCCATATCCACTTTATAACAAATACATATGTATATTTTCTCTCTTAGATAATTGAGAATGCCATCTTGCCCAACTTGAACCGCGGCGATCTCTTGGGTTTTCCGAATATGGGTGCTTATACGGTGCCCATTGCAAGTGCCTTTAACGGGTTTCCGTTGGCAAGAACCATGTACTTTAAGGCCATATGACTAAAATACATGAACATGTGTGTGTTAGTAACCAATATGATTTTTTATTCTTGATAACTCTCGAACAGCTCCATGGATTCACTCTTGATAATATTTTTAAAAGAACAGCTAACGCCAAAACTGACCCGAGTTGGGTTGCAGCGCATTCTTTTGAAAATATTGAGTTGATTGTTGGTTGGATTTGGTTTGGATTGATTTGGTTTGGTTTGGTTTAACATAAAACAGGATTGCTTTCAGGATCGCTCGCCAGCGGCTAACTGACCCAACCAGCTGTCGAGCTTTCCAGCGAAAGACTCTTAAAAAGTGTTTTTTTAATAGATGGTAAAAATGTTACTATAAATAGCCTATGCACAAATACTTATTACGAAAAATAGTTAATATATGTATGTATAACTTAGTTCAAAGACAATTCAATAGAGGTACATTGAAACATACAGATACGAGAATATATATTAGAAAAAAGAACAATTTCAAAAATAGTAATTTTAGTGTTTGTTTTGTGTGTTGCGTAAATATCAAACTTGTTTCACATGCTCAAAAGTATTTCTAAAAAATTTGTGTTTTTCTTTTCTATTTAATTTTTTTTTTTTTTTGTAATTTTTGTGAGTTAGCTAACTCTTGATATGTTACGATTTTACAATATTTATAGTATATATAACGGTTATGTTCACAATAATTGATATGTGTATATGCGGATGCTGCAATCTATCCGCTTCTTTCTTCAAGCTCTTTCTCATTCATCTTCTTTTTTCTTCCTCTTCTTCTTGCATATAAAGAGTACAAACTACTTATTTCATAATCAGTTCTTGGTGATTGATGCAAATGTTTTTTTTCTTCTCTCGTTTGAACGCGTACAAATTTTTTGTTTTATAAATATTTTCGTTTTTTTTTTAGGCTTAGCACCCAAAGTGGTTGCACATAGATACATATATAAATAGGATATTTGATAAATAATAATTGTAATGCCAATTTCGACTAGGTTGCAGGCTTTTTGATATGCTGAACGCTGGAAAAACACTTGAATAACAAAATATTAAAGAACAATAATCAATTTTTTTTATAATGATTGTATCTCACAACAGCGACGACAAGACGACGACATATTACTACACATAATAAAAAGGTACATAGATAGACAATACATCTAAAACTTTTTTTTTTTTTTGTTTTTTTCTTGTTACGATAACATGTAAAGTTGCTTTTAAACTTTTCAGGTTGTGCCTTAAGACGTCTAAAATTATGATAATAATAAAAGTTTGCAATAATATCGCTTAAATTGTAACAATTAATTTTTGTGTGTTTTCGATTTTCGTTTTTAAATCTAAACTACGATTAATATGGTGTTCGATAACAATTACGATTACGTTTGCTGAAGCGTTAACAATTAACGATCTTAAAGCAGCTTTTGTCGGGCTACTGTACACTGTGCGTGTCGCATTTGATATGTGATATATGTATATATATATATATATAGAATTATTTTTATGTTTTCTATGTGTGCTTTACGATTTGCATTTTGTGTTTGTTTTTGTTTTGGTGTGTGTTTTCATTTTTCTTTAAGCGCGCTTTGTTTTTGGCATCGTTTAATCAATTCAACAAGGTGGGTGTGTGTTCATTTCATATTGCGTATTTTTGGGTTATTCAGTTTCGATGGGGCACTTGCGGGTGATATTGCTGTTGTTTCTTGTTGTTGTTGTTGTTGCTCTTGGTTGGCGTGCATATTGAGAGTCTAACAATTGCCAGAGTTGCATAATTCACGGATTCACTATAATCTATAATAAAAAATACAATACAACAACACAGAAATGGTTTGTAGGCGTACAAAAATTGTGGAGGGGTGTTTTTTTTTGGTTTTTTTTGGTTTTTTAAGGGGGTATAAGTATCACTTCTTGTCTCTCTATGTCTCTGATGATGATGATCGGTCCATCATGACCACCTACAAATATAGTATGTGGCTGCTAGTGTGTTTTTGTGTGTGTATATATATCTAAAGATATATGTAACTAATCGGAAAAAACGGATGTGAATGCAATTGATACGATTGCGTATGCTGCCTGGTTAGGAGGAGTGGCATGTTAAAAGCTACTCAGAAACGCCACGCTACACATGGCTATTTGGGCCAAAATGTTCACTTGCAGTATCCGCATGAGACCGCCGCTCGTGGGTGAGGGACTCACATTGAGGCCGGCGCAGTGCATCTTCTCGATGGGCATTGCTTGCACGAAATACTCGCGATTGTCCAGCGACATGTGACACAGCGGCTTCTTCTTTTGCGACATTTCATCGTCCTTGTTCTTCAGATCCTCCAACAGTTTTGGGAACCAAATCAATTCGCACGAACAGTTCAATGGATTATCTATCAAAATGCACATTCTCACATTAGCTTTAAATTTCGATTGGATATATATACAACAACGACTTGCCAGTGATGTCAATTATGCGCAATGTATCGATGACCGGTTCCATGGTATCCTGCGGAATCCGTTGCATCTTGTTGTTCTGCAGATTCAGCGTCTCCAGCGAGTTCAGGTTCTCGAAGAGGGTGCTTGGCAGCACTTTAATGCTAAAATCGTAAGGTGAAACCATTCAGATTATGATTGTGGAGTAAATGTGGTACAGAGGTCACTCGTAAATTAAAACCCTTTGGCTACAGTGGCTATTCGTATTTTTCAATAATTGTATACATTATTTTTCTATTAAACAATGTAAATTTTGTAATACTTTTCAAAATTCTCTATTCAAAAAAAATGTAAAATCAAAAATAAGAATTTTAGTTTATGAGCTGCCTATTGTAGAATTTAGTTCCCTTTCAGTTATAATTCTTGAGCGACCAGTGTATATGTGTTGTGCACTTCTGCGAGCTTTACTCATTCTTCTGCAGATTGAGGAAGGTCAGCGAATCGCCGTATCCGGTAAAAGCATCATCGGCCAGAACATTAATATTATTGTTTCGCAAATCCAAGTGGCGGAGTCGATGCAACGGACGCAATGCCTCACTGGGTATGGCATGAATATTGTTATCGCCCAGACGCAAATACTGTAGATTCTCTGCGAAATGAATATTATGTCATAATTATAAACAGAAAAAGTTCCACACTTCTCTCTACTTACCCTCCAGACCCTTGAATGCATCCTTATCAATAACACTGATCTTATTGCCCTCCAGTTCCAGTGAGTTGAGCATACTTAAGTGGGTGAATACATTTGCAGGCACGGTTGTGATCATATTATGTGCTAATATTAACGAATCCAAGTTCTGTAAACCTGTTTAATGCGATTGACAATTGGCAATTAGATATTAATTATAATAAAACGTTTACTGCAAAATTACCCTCGAAATCACCCTCACTGATGGTACGAATCTTGTTCTCCTGTATTTCGAGTTTCTTCAGAGTGTCCAAAATCGAGAGAGCCTTTTGGGGCACATTGATTAGATCGTTGCCACCCAGATTCAGGCGTTTCAATTTCCTAAATGTTTAAATCCGTTAGTCGGTGTCAAAGGTCAGTTGATCAACAATCAAATACTTACTTTTCCAGGCCGCGGAATGCTTCGGGATCGACTTGTGTTATTTTATTCTCATAGAGTGTAAGTATCTCCAGTGTGTCCAGTCCCTCAAAGGCATTATTGTGTATAACCGTTATTTTATTGTGATTCAAGTTCAAAATTAACAAGTGATACAGATGTTGCAGAGCCTATGAAAACACGATAAATAGGTTAGGAACTACAGCCAGAACTATATATTACTGCAAAGTGAACTTAAACGGAACTCAAATTGACTCATTAATTGAATTGGCATTTGAAATACTGTTAAAAATGGCGGCAGATATTAATAAATGCTTGTTTTTGGAATGCTGACATCGATAAGTGAGCTGATGATATTAATTTGAGCCGTATCGGTATCGATAACAGCATATGTATCGGCATTTGACAAAATTGGGCGCGAATGTTTGATTGAAAAAACTGATCAATTACCTGAGATGGCACAGTTTTCATCTGATTAAGCGAAACATCCAGTTGTGTAAGTCCTTTGCCTGCAGTTGAAGCAACCAAAATTATTATTATTATTATTATAGTTTATGAATAGTATCTTGAGATGTCATCTCATGCTGTGCACTTACCCAGCGAGCTCAATGCATTCTCCTCAATGGCCGCCAAGCTGCTGTTGTGTATTGTCAAATGGCGAATATCGAGGGCAAGGAACACAAAGCCTTGCAACTTGGGTAGATTATTGTGTCGCAGCTTCAGATAGAAGATAATTGGACTCTTGCCCTTCAGTGTGCCCATTGACTTGGTAATGTGCATTAGATCCGTTGTCTCACACAATATATCCAATCCATTCTTTTTCACCGTGCAAATGCAGGGCGAGATGTCGCTCTGCTCTGGACACACCTGTTGCGGTGTTCCCTGACCCATTGTCTGGCCCAATAGCAGCGGGAACAGGAGCAGAACACAAACAATGCCAGCCGCCGAATGCATAAATTGATTGGAAAACAGCCATTGACTCCTTTGTCCTTTGTCCATGTTGCTCACAGCTTGGATTCTCTTGTAATAGCAAAAAGCCTCTGCTCTGTCTGTCTACTGTCTGTTGTCTGTGATGATGCTATTTACAATTGTGTTCCCTGTGTTCCCAGCAGAGAGAGAGAGAGAGAGAGAATGAGAGCGAGAAAAAGATGAATAAAATTTAGCTACAACGAAAAACGAATTACAAATTAAGCGCACAAAGTGCGATTTGATTACTGTGTGTGTGTGTGGCTTTGTGTGTGTGTGTGTGTTTGGCGGATTAAAAATAAATTGAACTAATTGAGCAGAAGCTTGATGTACAGTCAAGAGTCAGGCAGAATGGAGTCTGACTGACGGACTGACTGGCTATGTTGCAAGACCCCGCAATGAGAGATGCAAATGCAATTAAAATTCGCTGTGTGATTTACTCACCTAAAATGTTTGTCCGTCGCTATTTGATCAGTGCCAAATAAAACATGCTTCTTAGTGCGTTGCAATTTTTTTGAGGTGCTCAAAACGAGGATGGCCAAGCAAATAAGTTCATCGTTCACTTTTCTCACACACACATTTGAGACAAAAACACACCCAACAGGGTGGTTTGTGCGGGTTTGGGTTGCTTGACTGTTATGGGTGGTTGGGTGGTGGGTGGGTCTGTTGCTCAGATGAAGAAAGGGGCGTGTGCTTGCGCGCGGCTTAATGTGTAAAGGAAACTCGGTCAGAGTGTGTGTATAACGATGTAACGGAAAATCGATATCATATTCCAAAGAGGTTGTTGAATGACCAAAGTTTAATTTCTTTGTTTTTCTGTGCGATACGCCAACGAGCAGCGAATTAAGTGCACATATTTGGATTATGCTAAATTATTTAACCGAATGCGAGTCTATTTCAATTGTGGTTAGTCAGTGAACAAAAAACAACAACAATAACCACATTAGCATTATTCTTGCCTAGTTGATGCAAGTTTGAGATTTATTTCTCGTTTTTCTTTTTACTTATTTTAGTTTTTTTTGCTGCCGCGCGCCGACACACGCATTCGTGGTGTATGTGTATGGGTGTGTGTATAATGAAAAAATAATGTGTGTACAGAGAGCTTGTGTAAGAAGCACGTTTACTTGGCAAAACCGACGACTGCGGACTGAAGTCCAAATTCTAAATTGAATGTTTGCCGTTTATTGCGTTGGGGGTTGATTCGTTACTCAACAGTGTTGGTTAGTGATGAAATAATAGCGTTGCCACCTAAAGTGAATAGGTGGCTACCCTTTAAAAAAGGAATACACTACTATCGCGTATGGAAATTGTATCGTTTAAATTATCGATATATTCATAAATATATCGATATATAACCACAAGATTTTGCGTGTCTGTCAAATTCAAATTTAAATTCAAATAAACCGCGAAATCAGAGCAAGTGAAATAAAAATCAGCTTAACTGAATTCGTATGTTAAATTATAAGTAATCTAAGCAGGCATTTTCATTCATTCTTTTTCAAATATTCTTGAATCATATGCATATGAGAAATTCATTACAATACATCTTATTCCGTTGAGCAAACCAAATTTTTCCAAGTTTTCTTTTTAACATATTTTTCCATTTGAAAAAGTTCGTAAAATGGGTAAATTTAATAAAGAATTATTGGTGAAGCTTCTGTGCGAGTTATTGGCAAGTCTGTTCGTGGAATTTATAGGCTGTGCGATGCCTGGTTTAATTGGACTGCCCTATGCATTGAGCTGGGGCGCCGGTGTACTTGCATCAACTCAAGCATTTCGAATTGTGTCTGGTGCACACATCAATCCTTGCATATCCATTGCCTCAATGATACTGCAGAATGTTGAAATTTTAGATGGCTTTCTCTATATACTGATGCAACTTATTGGATCAGCCCTTGGCTATGGCATGGCCTACGGCTTGTATTATAACAACAAGGGCCTGACAAAGGCGTTTTGTGTGACAGCGGTGCGCATCAATCCTTGGTGGAAATCAATACTATTGGAGTTTTATATGACGGGTGCTTGGGTGTTCGCCATGTGCGCCTCGTGGCATTCGAGCAACGAAAAACTGCAGGAGTCGATAGCGTTGCGTATTGGACTAGTCGTTGTTGCCGCCACTCTTGTTGGAGTGAGCATTTTATTTATGCAATATTTAAATCACTTTTTATTGTTTTAATAATGAATGCGTATTTTTTCAGTCGGAGGCCACCGGCGCCGCCATGAATCCATTCCGATCCCTTTGGCCAGCAATTGTTGCTCAGTATTGGGATTATATCTGGATCTATTTGGTTATACCACCTGTTACGGCCGCTCTGCTTGGAGTTTGTTGGCGATTCCTCTACCTGCAAGGCAAGGATGAATCCAAAGCTGAAGAGTAGATGAAACCCATGCTCTATCGGCTATTTTCGTTAACTTGGTGTATTGCTTATTACCAAGTCGTAAAGTTAAAATTAAAAGTTAAGATTGTTCTAAATTGTACTCTCGCAAATGTCAGATATATTCTATAAAAATTGGTTTATGGTTGGAATCATTATTTTTATTTTATTCACCGATAATCTGTAGACCGATGTCGATAGCGTACGTATCGATAGAAGTTATCGAACAAACGGGCCTGGCGGAATATTTTTAAATTACACAGTAGGCCTTTGGTCTCTGAAACTTATCGTTTTCCATTTTAAACTTAGAATTCAGTTCAGTTAAATTTTAGTGCCGTTTGGAAACGTAACTTATTTTTTCCCTAACACAATCGTAGATTTTCTAGTTTCTCATTTTTTGTCTACACCGAAAAAAAAATTCAATAATGGGAAATTTCAAATTCGATATGGATTTGGTAAAAAAACTTTTTGCCGAATTTACAGGAACGGCAATGATACTAACACTTGGTTGCTGCCTGAGCACACATACAACATCTGGCGCTAATTATGCCATCGGTTGGGGTCTCATTTATTTGGCGGCCATTCATACATTTGCTTTTCTGAGTGGCGCACATCTGAATCCGGCTGTTAGTGCAACTGCCACCATTCTTGGCGTGATGGAGTGGCAACTGATGTTGTGCTATTGGCTGGTGCAGTTACTGGGCGCAATTTTTGGCTTTGGAATGGCGTATGGAGCCATGCCGGACAACTCGGGCAAAATTTGCTTAACTACGCTCGGTGGTTACGATGAAATCAAAATAATGGGAATCGAGCTGATCATTATGATGATGTTTCTCTTCGCCTACTGCGGCATCTGGGATAAGCGTAGCGAGAATGCCTACGATTCTGTTTCCGTGCGCATCGGCTTCATATTTGCTGCGTTGTGCTGTGCATCGGTTAGTATTATGGATGATATATCTCTCCTACATATGCCTAATCGAAATCTGCATTTGCATAGGCCTACTACACAGGTGGCACCCTCAACTTCTATCGCAGCCTGGCACCAGCCCTTGTCCAAGTCTCATTCGACGGCTTGTGGTGCATTTTTGTTGCTCATCTGTTGGCCTCCGTTCTTGTCGGTGTTCTCTGGCGCTTCGTGATTGGTGCCGAGGAAGCCCAACCCATGGAATAAACATGATTGATTGTTGATATCGTTAAAACGGATTCCAGAATGTAAATTTGTGTACAACTGTTGTGAATGTATTAAATTAATTATTCAATGCACTTAAATCCACAAATGTGATACAATCGTAGATATAACAGTGTATATATTTATTCAGTTAACAAAAAATTAAAGAAAATTAAATAAATGCCCATTCTTATTATAAAACGACATTTGGATGTACAATTTCTAAGCTAGAATCACCGATTTGGATTTGTTGGCGAAGTCTAATATATCGATGTCCTATTACCTATTGACCAAGCTTAAAGGAGAGATTACTGGGTACCTGCTCCTAAGAGAAGAACAATTGCAAAAGCCTATGTATATCTACCTCAATTTTATAGATTGAGTTACCAAATTAGAATTTTAATCATTAAAATCATTCAATGGACGACCGACACCAACCCACTTTTTGCCACCAGTGATCAGCTGTCATTAATTTACTTGTCATTTGCAGTTGCCCTCAACTCACTAAAAATAGATAAAAATATACTAAATACAATTTTCACATTGATCACCTGAGATAAAAACATCGGAGAAAAACAACCAAGTTATAGTTCAGGGTATATCGAAGCATTCGAAATTGCTTATTTGTTTTTAGTTACACAAGTTGAAGATTGTCAATACAAGATTTTGTTGCATACACTCAGAAAAAATCGACCTCAATTTTATTGATTTTGGCGGCAAGGGTCATTATTAAGAAAGTAAATTTCTTAAATTTTGAAGATTGTGACTTACTAAAAAACAGGGCTGGAATTTCTGGTTTTGCAATGTAAATTGAAGAAATCTTATATTAGTTTTTTTTACTTACATAAATTCATAATAAACATTAATAAACATTAGTATTTAAAATTTTCACGTATATACAAAACACACACTTTACATAGCTTATAAATTTATTTACCTTAATCTGCAAAAAAGAATATTACGATATTATTGTATTCGAATCCAAGCATTTTGGTGTTCTCGAACGACTGTCCTAACCTAAATAATTTTTAGAAAAATATTTTCTTATATTTAGAAACTCTTTCTAAAATCACGAAAAACTTACAAATTCTTAGACCGATGTTGTAAATTGTATTACAATTATTTTAGCCAATCCAAAATGTAAACTACTTAAGCAGACTTGTAATACAGCTAGAAATATTCAGTATTTACAGGGCAAACAGTAGCGGAAGGTGTATCGATTTGGCCCCAAGGCCCGACAAATTCATTTTTAGTGGCATCCAGTGAGTTTTGGGCATTGAAACGCCTTTGATGATGATCAGGTTACAGCCGCACGTGGGCGTAATTTTGTCGCAATTAGGATGCGATTACGATAATGTGACCGTTGTGCCGTTGTCCTCGTCCTCATCGAAAGGGTAATTGAAGAATGGATAGGTGATGGTGTTGCTGCTGCTGCTGCTGGTGTTGGTTTCTTTGTGTCCAGACCCTTGCCGCCTTGCCGTGTGGCCACGTGCCAACAGAGACGCCTTCGCGCTCCCTGACTCGGCATGGCCCGGCAATTGTCAGAGACGCAGATGACTGCTACGAACAGGGGTGGGGGCGGGGAGTCGTCGGACAGGGGGAAAGGGGGGGTTGACAGTTTCAATTTGCAAGCTTGTTGCCTTTTGAGGAACGTCTTGGGGTTGTTTCAGCTGACGGATTAAGGTTTCAGACAGTCAGCCAGCTGCTCGATGCTGTGCGGTTTCTGACATTCTGATTATTGTGGATCTTGACTGGGTGGGATTTATACACACACACACATATATATATATATATATATATATAAAGATATAGAATTTGTACTGAATTTGAATTTTGACAAAGTGCAAAATCCTTTGCACTTTGAAGACTGATTGACTTCTTATCCTTGAATGAATTTGAATAGAAATAATATTACGCTGCAGGGGGGAGGCTCACCCTCCAGACTGTGTAAGAGTGTGTGTGTGTGTGCGAGTGTGCGAGTGTTGATGTAGTATAAACAAACGGAAGATAATCAAGATGTAAAGCACAATCCGACAAGCGAGTGGCGCCTGCGAGTCCTCTTCCTCTCTCGGTGTGTGTTTGCAGCTCGGCTGAAATTTAAAACCAAACAAACCCGTTGCTGGAATCAAAAGCCAAGCGATGGCAAATTACAGCGCCTGCCGCTTTGCGCAGTTACAGTTACAGTTACAGTGTAACCGCTCCCAAAACTGGCAAAAAGGGAAAGGAGGGTAGGCGTGGTGCGGGTGCGGGAGCACAAAGATGCGGTGCGAGAAAAGCGTCAGTGGAAAATTGTGAAACGGATTTTCGCAATTTCACTTTGTACTTTCAACTGGGGAAAACTGTTATTAACTTAATGAAGGAGTGTTGTGCACACACACACACACATATTTTACCTGACACGTGATTCAGATGACGGAAGCAGAGATAACCAAGTGTTGGGTAGAGGGGAAGTGGGTGGGGTAGAGGGTTTGTTGCAAGCAACATAAAGGTGTTACGTCTATGGGAAATGGATAGGAGTGGTAGCCAAATTACCTGCATAAGCCAAATGTCAAGGTGTTGTTAACCTGTATTCAGTACATATAAATAGAATAAATGTATCTATAATATATATAAGACATTTAAGATCGCTTACATTGAATGACTGGCATCTAATAAAATATATATTTAATTTTGTTACAGTGCTTATAAATATGTATTTTAAGGTTACATATATTATGTAACTAACACCTGGGTATCCAGCTTATTTTTCCTATTATTTATTATAAAATTAACAAATTAAATTACATATTTTATTATCATGTTAAATGTTTCCTATCAAATTTATTTAGAGGCATAAGCATTCAATTGTTAATGAAGATTTATTTATTTATTAATTTTTTTACCTATGGTTAGCAGGCTGGCGAACTATCTCCTCCTTAGGTGTTTGGCTAATACTCCTATCCATTTCCCATAAGCTTACCCACATACGTCAATATTTCATAGTTCCTCAGTCTGTCCGTCTGTCGGAATTTTTTATTCTTATAGCGCAGAAGTCCCTTAGATAAGAGAGCTAAGCGATCTTGTTGGAACTTGATATTTATTCTTGTCTTTCCGGAGTCAGAACTTTGGTCGGAGATGACCTTATCGAAACACTATATAATACATTAGCTATAGGACCAATCGATTAAACGATTACTTGTAAAAGTTTAAAGACACTTAAGTTATGATATTTAATATTATAATACATCCGTACACGAATACTAAATATCATATCAGTTATCTACACATATGTAATATATATAATAATAATAAATAAATAAATAATAATAATTCAAACTCCGAACTAAAATTCAGAAATAAGCCAATTAACTCAGTTCTACAAGAAATGTATAGAATTATATAGAAATAATATCACAATTAATAATATCATAATTTCGTATCCAAACAGAGTTGCCACACAGTCAAAAGAAAATGTTATATATAGAATTACTTGTATTTAGCTAATTGATATTATCAATTAGTATGTGTTCAGGCTCCGGATGTGCTGGCCCTCATTAGCTTGGCCCCAACTTGAGGCAAGCAATCGTTGCTGTTGCATATTTAACAAGTGTTAACACAAATCCCTCGCTGGCTGTAATTAAACCAGGAGATACATTGGCTGCACACACCCACCCACACACACACTCTTGCACACACACACACACTCGCTTGCTAACAACATATTGTATATGGTAAATATATCTGTGTCTGCAACATGTATCTACATGCGTTATGTGGCAAGCGTGCGTGTGTGTGTGTGTGTGTGTGTGAATGAAGCTCATCCTGTAAAGTGGCAGGTTAAGTAAACAGTTTCATTGTGCGAATTCAATTAAAATTTATTCAAAACGTCAACGGCAGCTTCTCAAAAACTGCTGCTGCAACGGCCAGCAACAGCAACGGCAACGGCAACGGCAACAACAACAATGCAACACAAAGTGCCGCACACAAGCTAGAGTATCTCAAAGTGTAACTGTAACATAAGATACATGCACATATACATACAGAAACAGAAACAGAATCGTATATATATATATATATATATAGATTCACATGTTTTTGGGGCTGCCATTGGCAAAGTGGGTGTGTCCTAGGCAGCGACACGCCCCCCACAGCCTGATTGCGATTGCCGCACTTGCGATGAAGCGAGACAACCCTACAATATACACGACAGCTATAACTGTATCTGCATCTGTAGTTGTTTCTGTGTTTGTATCTGTGTAAAATGTGTAAATGTATCTGTAGCAGTATCTGGCAGTTGTTGCTGCGCTTGGCACTTGTCGGCGCCGTCGTCGCTGTTGTTGTTGTTGTTGTTGTTATTGTTGTTGTTGCTGCTGCTGCTGCTGTTGTAAGTGGTGTAAATGGCAATTTGTTGTCTGCTGCCTGCCGTCGCCCCCGCACGGTAGCGATAATCAACATACCCCATCAGCAACAACAACAGCAACAGCAACATCAGAAGCAGCAGCGTTGACAGCATATGTATCTATGTATCTGTATCTGTAGCTGTAGCTGTAGCTATATCTGTATATCTATTCATTCGCATTCGCGCATTTTGTGCCATATCATCGTCGTAGTCGTCGTCGTCGTCGTCGTCGCTGCTCCGTCATCATCATTATGATCGTCCATTTTCCAAGTGTCTTATTTTTTGGGTTGTGTATTATTTCTTTGTACGAAAAATGTATGTATGTATGAATGTATATATGTATGTATGTATGTATATTTATATGTGCATGCATGTTTGTATGTATACCTGCCCCATTGGGTTATTTTCAACTTCCGCTGAAGCAGAGCACGTCGACAACGTCGCTCGTCATCCCATCCATCTCAACCCATCAGGCGGCAGGTATCCGCAGGCGCTGCCCCAGTGCCTACCACGTCCCCTCATCCTGCCTCTGACACTTCAATTCATTTGGATTTTTTTCTTTTTGTTATGATGTTCAGTTGTAACTAATAAAATTACTCAACAACAAATCGTATTTGAAGCTGCCCAAGTATTTCAAAGCAGCCAAAATGTATAGATATATTCATTGTTGGCCATTTTCTTCTTACAAAATAGCCTTAACGGTTTCTATGTAACGTTACAGTTGTAAAGAAAGAGAAATTTTGCTATTGTTAATGGTACATTAAGAAATTTGGAACATGAGAAAATTCACAATTTCTTTTCTTACGATAAACTAAGCATTTGCCAATTTTCCTTACTTTGTGAACTAATATCTTAAAACTTGAGTTATTAGGTTTATATGAAGAGAATATTTTATTTAAATTTTTTAAACAAATGAAAATTATAAATAAATTCAATCCAAATGCAGAAATACACTTTTGTAAAATATGTAAAATGAATAATGTATAGTATTTATTTGTAATAAAAAAGAAGTACTTAAATATGAGAACTTACACCTTAAAGCTACTAAGTTTTTTTAATAATTAAAATTAAAATAAAGCTTTTTTTAAATATATACAGACAGTACTAGACAAGTTGTTGATTTTTTTTTTGTATATTGGCTTTTAATCAAAAAAAAAAAAATAATTCTTAAGAATAAGTTCAGTTTGCTAACTAAAAGTACTCATTATATGTTTTTATTTATTCGTATATATTATACATATATTAATTAATTTATTATGTCTAACGCATATATTATAACTAATGACTATATTTTATTTATTACCGATTAACATTATTTATTTATATTTCTGCAGAAATAATTTATATTTCAAACTAACATCGAGATTTTTAGTTATTTTGACAAATCGTTGCAAAATTTTTTTTTATTATAATAAGCTATAATTCAAACATTGTGATTTGAAGCAGTTTTGATAAATCTTCATAAATTGTGCAAATATATATAAGAATATTAATACCTCAATATGACAAATCAGACACCGAAATTTAGTATGAAAATGGTTTCGATGTGGTTTTAAAAAACCCACAAAATGTATTTTTATTTTTATCTGCATCACACAAATATGATTATAAGGAACGGTCAGTTTCTGTTGAATTGATCAAATCTAAGATACTTTTTGAAGCTACCCTTTAAAAATGCCATTAAATGTATCCTGTGCAATGGCAACCATTCAACACGTTCCACGCTCACCAACAGCAACAGCAACAGCAACAACAACAACAACAATAACAACCAGAACAGCAGCAATGGCTGGCAACAACAACAACAACTACAACTACAATAACAGAAATTGATGATAATCATAATTATGATGATGATGACAATGATAATGATGTTGATGTTGATGTTGACGAGTTGCAGTAACGAGATGAACGACATTTCGCGCTAACGAATTCAATTGAGTTGAATTTTTCATTTAACGTTTGTTTAACTTTTCCTCTTCTTTTATTTATTTCAACGGTAAAAACGCAGTCGGCAGCAAACCAGCCGCAGGGATTCGTACGAAACACAGAGATGAGCTGATGGTTAAGGAAGACCATCATCGTCAGCATCATCATCATCATAGTCATCATTCACAGTTACTCCACATGTATAACAAGTACACACATGTGTGTGTGTCTGTGTGTGTGTGTGTGTGTGTGTGTGTTCACATGCTCGTTTCTGATTGTGCCAATGGCTGTTGGCTGTTGGCTGCTGTTGTATATGTATGTGAAATCGTAGTCGCCCATAAATTTATGCCTAATGGCGATATTGTTGGATTCAGAGTCGCATCCCCTGGACCTGGCTACCCCTCGCCTGGTTGCTGTTGCACATTGTGTCGCTGTCGTCATTGTACTTGATTATTAAATGACACATTATGTGATTTTCAACATGTTTCCGAAACTCTGCTCGGACAGACAAAAGAGTACAGGGGACAGGGACGAGGGTATATATTGCTGGGCCAGAGGGGGGTGAGCTGCTATAGGCGGAGGCACAGCATCACTACCATCCACAAGCTTCACAAGCAGCAGCAGCAGCAGCAGCACCAGTTCATAGTACCCACTTCAAATGGAATTCAAAGCAAACCAAATGGTCGACTGAATGTTAGAGCCTCCACACCCGCTCCCCCTTCCTCTTCTTCTTCTGCAAGTTCCCCTTCTTTCACGCCCCCTTGCTGTATCTGTCAGCCAGTTACATGAGCATATGACAGCCATAGAAGGCATTTTATAATATGTTCATTGAGTACGTGAGCTTCCTGTTATACCATGTCTGTGGAAGGGGACAGACTTACACCGAGCATCCGAGCACATGGGCGTAGTCAGAGATTCATTTGTCTATTGAATCGGATGTTCAATTTGTATTGCTTAGCGTCCGGTTAGAGATCATCACTTTCTTTTTTCGAGATTGATTTCTACATTGCCATAAACTATAATATTTTAACAATTATTTTTATGTTGACCTCAAATTATTTTTGGGATTATTATCGGGTCCAAGCTGAATCGATTTTCAATAATAATACCATTTTGAGCATAGTTTGATATAGTTTTGGATTTGAATTTTGAAACACTAGTCGAAATTCATATGGAAATACTTTAGGGTTTCCAAATCTATACAATTGTAATCAATTTAGCAATTGTTTGTGCCATTAGTTTAGACATGCCCCCTTTAAGTTGACATAATGTTTTCTAACTACGTCACTGGCTAAAAGTTTATTTGTAAATGGCGCCGCATGGTCGCGCCTTTTGGGTTGGGCGTAAGACCACTCCCCCTTTCGCGTAGAGTCATAGAGTCGATAGACTCCTCGGCAGCAGCGCAAAAGGAAAGAAAGTGTTCCGAAACCACCCCCGGAGTAAATAAGTGAATGCCACAAGAATCCGTTATGTGGCTCAGCAGTGGTTCAGCTGTTGGCGGCTGTTCTAACATTCCAATCCAAATCCCGAATTTGCTGAAACTTTGTAATACAAATAAATAGAAATTGCGTACACTTCCATACAATATATGTATGTACGTGTGTCTACTCCGCACCTAGAGACGTGTCACAGTCGCAAATGCAGTCACGACTACGGGGCACGCCTTTTGTGCTGCATAATGAAATTAAAAAATAAGTTACTGTTGCCCAACACAACGAACGCAAATTCATGGAGCGCAAAGTCCATTATATCATTAAGAAGGGCACAATGTATTCCATTCCCATTCAATTTGAGTTGGCAAAAAAAAGGTGGCAGGAAGCACTGCCAATCAACTTGCTGAGTGTTGTGTTCCATGATTGAGATTCAAATTACACAGCATTGCCAAATGTTAGCATTATATCTGCGAAAACCACCAGATATATATAAGCATTTCTATATAGGGGTGATTTCCACTCTCTCTCTCTGTCTAATACTAAGTAGTTTAAAGGGCTGTAATTTATTTGTGTCGGTGACTTTTCTCAAGTACTTATCATTAGAAAAGTCACCGAAGTTAATTACGAAAATCATTAAAACTATTGAAATTATTTCCATTTGGAATTCTGTATACGCTTATAAATACTATTTAAATATTTTATATTTAAAAAAATAAATATTTATAGAAATATTATTTTCAAATATTATTTGACTTTAACATTAAATGTTGAGAAATTGTAGAATGAGTAAGCTTTAAGATTTAAACTGTAAAAACTAAATACTTCTAGAAATAGTTTTTTAAGGATCGCTTTAGGAACCTAATGTGTTTAGTAATTTTTATTGTTTTTATATAAATGTATAAACTCAGAGAAAAGGCGGAATAAGTAAGTTTGAATAATAATTTAAACATATTTTAAATCATAATTTGAAATACATTTAAGTATCTGAAGGATACTATCTTTTTGTTTTAAAAATTTGCCTCAACACACATTTTCAGTACGAAATGATTAAGATTTTAAAAAACTAGATATATGACAATCTTTTGAAATGTAGCTCTCACATTCTCATGCGACTGGCTTAATGACTTAGTATTTAAATGTAATCCTTGTTCCATTTAGGTCTTACAGCTGTTGTTGTTAAGGGAATTATGTGTTTTATCTCGTACCTCAAATCTCGTGTCTAGACTTGCCCAAAATGAAATTTGTCATGGTGTCAAATGCATTGCTCACAATTCCTGCACTCAAATTGCGTTCACAAAATTCTAGAGTTATTGATTCCTTGGCTTTGGATTACCATTTTGGCTGTGGCCAGGTTTCATTGGTCTTGGGCAATTCATTTCCTTTACACGTTATTAGTTTTGTGGATTTTTTTTTTTGCTGAATTTCTTTTACACTATCTCTCGCTTTCTCTATCAATCTATCTATCTATCTATCTATGCATCGATGTTATCGATTGACGACTGCGGCGGCTCATTTCCGTTTTCGATTTTGCCATGGCTCAAATAGGGAAAACCAACTTGGCCAGCACAGGACAAAATATGATGATTGCACATTAGAGCAGGGCTGATGAGAGGCCCCAGGTGAAAGTCAAGCAATTGCAAAGAAATGCGTTTAATATCATGTGCGAGCCGAGTCTTAATGTTAATTACACTATTATGACAGCTTTGTGGGTCGCGATGAATAATTATCACCTCATAAATTGTGACAAACCGCAAGGCGGTTTTTATATATGTATGTACATATATACATATATGTAGTATATACTACATGTCAGATGCCTGCTGTCGAGTTGCAGTTTACTTCGGTAGTAGCTATTGTTGTTATTGTTGTTGTTGTTGTTTTTGTTGTTGTTGCTGAGTTGGTTGGTTGGTTTGTTGGCCCGAGCCGAAGCCGGAGCCGGGCAATGATTAATCGCTCAGGTTATTTGAGTCGTTTGCCAGCCGCCAAATGCAATCAACGTCCGACTCTCCGTTGCTGACAAACGTAAATGTTGTGAAAAGCAAATCTAATTACACAAATGCTCGCCGACTATTTGAAAATGGGCAATTTCTCAAGATAGTTATCTAATTAATAGGCCCAGCCCCGTCAACAATCTACAGACCCATTCACAGTTCACATTCACAAAAAAAAAACAACAAAAAGATACAACATTCCCAACGTCGACACACATGCCAGCCATATCCAGTCTTAATGAGTTATGTTAAGAACAATGGCCAGCGCTTGTATATATAATACCCCCTCCTCTGTCTTCCCCCCTAACCCACTAATGTTACCTGGCCCAGCAACTTGCCAAAACATTGCTCCGAATAGGCGTTACAACTATTTATATAAACGTCAAAAAAAGCAGCCGCATAGATGTATAATACTTGTAAAGGTAGTTGTAGACTGTAGGTAGACTCGCAGTTACCCTGTATTTAGTTATAGTTAAAAAAAATGCAGATACTATCTGAACTTCTAATTATTGTGTGCAACAAAAAGGTTAGGTTAGAAATTATAAAAATATATTGATTGATTTAGCTAAAATATTTCTGACAAAATAAAAATGTAATATTTTACTTGCTTATTTTTAACAAATTTTAAAGTAATTGTTTGTTTTTTTATGTGTTTTTTAATAATTGCACTAAATGTTGGACTATTTTACATTTTAATACTACTACATTTTAATTTTTAATATTTAATTGGGATACTCTATTTTCATTTTATATAATTTAATTCGTAACTTTGATTTAATCTAAATCTTTTAGTTTTTACAATCAATTTTAAAATTCTGCGCTGTTTTTAGTCAATATTAATTAAATAAATAAATAAAGTATGATTTTGATAAACATATTTTTCTAATTACTATTAATTAAGATCATGGACTTAGACACCTTATAGAGATATGCCACCTGTTACATGGAATCGTTCCACATGCGCAAACCCTTTCCCAGCTGCAGGGTATATGAAAAGGCAGCAAAACGAAAAGAGAGGGAAAGAAAAAAATAAATAAAGTGGCTGCGATGCGTTCAATTACCCAACAATTGCTGCTGCTGTTGTTGCTCTGTACTCCTCCCCTCCTTTAAAACAAAAGGCTGATTGAGTGACAATCGAGTGCGAGTGCGAGCGAGATGCACATATGTGTGCTTGACTGTATGTGTGCGTGTGTGTGTGCGCAGGCGCACAACGAATTAAGCTCATTGCGCATTTGACGCGCCGTTTGACGTTTCTCTTTTGATCGTTCGTGGTGTGGGTAGAGGGGGGGAACTGGGTGGGAGGGGGGATGCTTAGAGGCTCATTAATTGACACTCCCTATCGAGGCATAGCAGCCTCACATAATTGTTGCTCTCTTTTGTTAAGAGACGCTGGCGAAAGCGGCGCTTGCTTGCTTGTAATTACATGAAATACGCGCTGAATAATCAGGCGTTTTTAGCACCGCTTAACGACAGTTAGCCCGATCCGAGTTACAATAAAAGTCCGATTATGATTATTAGATGTGTAAAGCAATCGTCATGTCATTAACCGGTTAGCACTTGTTATGCAAAACCGATTTGTTTCTTTTTCTTTTTTTTTTTGTGCGTTTTTTTTTGCAATGTTCTGTGATTAGTTGGGGACCGTGGGATACAACTGGGCTGGGAAAGCTGAGCGGTTAGAGTACCCTAGGGTAGGCATAATTGATATTTTATTGGCGACAGTATCGTTGCACGACCGCAAACAGATAATTTTGCCCAAAAATGGCAAATTCGATATTGTTGCAGTTGGCCTGTTTTGTGGCAGTGTCCCCATGTGATTGGTGTTAATGACTTAATTAAAGCTGCATCTGAAGCAGCAGCAGCAGCAACAGCAACAGCATCAGTCCTCTGGTCTGTCTACCTGCTCCAGCTTCATGCTTTAGCTGCATGCTTCATGTTTTATGCCTTGTGCTCCTTGCCTCCTTTCAGTAGTCGACAATTTCACACTTTTTGCGTAGCAGCGACAGATGACAACAAAAACTAAATAAGAGTCCTCTTGTCGGGCGTGACAGACTAGTAGATATCCTACTTTTATTTTCATGCCTAGGATCGAAATTAGACAATCCTTTCAGAATAAAGGTTGTAGAAACCGAAACCGAGTTCATTCTTAATCCACTCAAGGTTCATTTTATGTCTAAAGTCTAGTGGAACCTTGTCTTGGAACCTTTATTACATGATAAATATATATACCCATTTATTTATAATTTTATTTCTCTCTTGTTACTATTTTTCAGTCCACTAGCTTTCAATATATCGAATATTTTTTAAATCAGACAGAAATATAGTTGATCAAAATACTGTATACGAAATGTTTGTATATATAAAAATATATCATATTTATTATTTACAGGGTATGCTTTAAATGAAGAAGAAGTCGAAGCCTGGCAAGTGGTCAACGACAGGCTCAGACTCATCACACACACACACACACACACACACAGCCTAATCTTGTCGAGCTGCGTTGAAGATTTCACGCATGTTTCGTGCCGCGTATCACTTGCCAGGTTCGTTGGGATCGTTAGTGCTGCTCTTCAGTGGTGTTTGCGGTGGGCACGGGCTGATTAATATGCGCAACCGCACAGTGCTTATGTGTGTGTGTGTGTGCTACACTACACACAGTGAACACACGGTGCACACACAGTAGCCGAAAAATCGCCTGGTGACGGCTCGGGGCGCGCAGTTGACACTGAGCCTCTGACATTTCCATTTGGCGAAACAGCCGAAAAATCAGCAATCTCAAAAGCAAATGTGGCTCTGTTCTTTTGCCGTCGCCAGCGCACTCGTCAACAACAACAACAACAAAAACATCAACATCATCATCAAGCCGAACTTGCAACGTTCTGTGTCCTCATCTGAGCGGCATAATTATTAAATGCAGCTCAATACATTTGCCGTGCATTGCTCACATTGTTGGGCAACCTAATGCCCAAAGGCATTCCAATGGAGGGAGCCTTATGACTATGGAATGCAGCCCAATCGCACCAGAAGCCAACAGCAAAACAACACAAATATGTGACTGTGCCTCCAACTCCGCCTCGCCGCCTGCTCTGGCTCTGACTCCGACTCCAACTCCAACTCCTACTTCGATCTCTGTCGCTGCTCTAAACGCCGGCGCAGTCTGGCGGCCAAACAGAACGATGTAAATTAAATGAATGCCTGAAGACAGCGCCGATCTTTCATCATCGTCTTTATCGATGCAATCGGTGCCCTTCCCGATGCGATTCGCTACCCGTTTCCCTTATGAAGATGTCTATTGTGATTTCTATACCCTCTAAAAAAAAAAGTACTACTTACTTACTTTAACACACAAATGATAATAAATGATATTGTTGCTCGATTTAAGAATTTGTAAAATTATAACAATTATAAAGATGTATACCATATGCAGATTAATCGTCCAGCTTTAAGTCCTTGTAATTATATATATATATTTATATATTTTCTTAATGTTTTACAAATTTCAAACCGATGTAATCAAAAAAAAAAAAGTTGTTTTACAAAATAGCATTTCTTTAGATAAGTCTTTAAGATAGTCAAACTCTATTAGGTATGGGTTATCGCTAAGAAATCCTATCGGGAAATCCTATGTCGGATGTTAAGTCTATAAGACTACAGGGTATATTCTAGTCGTGCCAAACTCAACTTAGGCACTCTGACTTGTCTCTTTATTAATACTCGTATTTTTCAATCAGTGCGCCTCGGTGCGTCCGGTTTTTTTTTTTTTTTTTGATATTTAGCGATTTATTAAATTGCGTATAAATTAAAATATTAAATATTTGCAGCGACAAAACTTTTAATTACCAGCCGTTGCTTGCTTGGCATTTTTCGCAGATATTTTCGTTAAATCTTTAAAGGGCTAACGAACCAAGCAGACTCCAAAAAGCAACTAAGAGGAAAACCAAAAACCGATTTGTGTAACTTTTAAATTGAATTTGAATCCCTTTTGTCAAACTCAAATCCACTATATAATAAATTTACATTGATTTTTTTTTATTTTTATTTTATTTTTTTTTATTCGTCTTTTTATTGTGGTCTTAAAAATTGGTCCAGCTAGGAAGATGCGACTGACAGAAAGGTGTCGACATTCACAATTTACTGTCGCATCCATCGTTCCAACTAGGCACAGACAGGCAGGCAGGCAGACACACAGACAGACAGAAGGACAGTCGGTCCCCTCATGTAAACTGCTCGGATAAAATATATAAATATTCAGGTATATGAAATTAGATTAAATTATCTTTAACAAATTGTGTCTCCAAACGCAAAGCACACAAGGCAACAACAACTTTGGCTAAGGGTGGCAACTATGGGGATTTGGGGAGAATACAAAAAAAAAAAAAAACCATTAAAAATAAAATGTTGTCTTTTGTGCGCAACTCGTATACAGCATATGTAGAGTCCTTCCTAGATTGTCGAGGATAGCTTGGCCAGAAATTTACTTTCTAGCCGCAGGCACAGAATGCCACACAAAGCACTCTTTTCAGTCTATTAAAACGGTTCGCTGGCTCGCTTGTCGCTCTTGGCCCTTAACTTTTTTGTCAGCTTTGCGGTTAGCTGGCAACAAATAACACCCTTCCCCCCTCCTCACCACCTTTCAGAGCTCAACGAGGCGCACTTGAAAACACTTTTAATTGCCTTTTAATTGTTTTTGCAAAATGAAATTTTACAGCATAACGGTATTTCAGCATTGAAATCGCACTCACATTTGGCCTAATTACATTTTAGACTTGTTGTGTGCGCGATGCCCTCCTGTCTGTGCCCACACCTGCCCCCCCCCCCCCCCCCCCAGAGTGGGCGTGTTCTCCACCCGCCCAACTGGGCTGGCGAGCGCACATTTTGTCATTTAATGGACCACTGGGCGCATGATTTCATTGAGCCAGTGACACAGTTTGTGGAGTCTTCTTCAGATTGTGCAGTTGAATATTTTGATTAGCGCCCGGAGCGATGAGTTGCGCCATCACAATATCACAACATCATCAAATAACCAGTAGAAGAAGAAGAACAACCAATAATTACTGCTTCGTTAGGCAATTAGAATGGAACTGAGATTGCTTTTTGAATCATTGACAAGTTCAAGGGCGGCTCAGACTACAATGAATGCGAATGTGAATGTGAATGTGAGTGCAAATGAATATGTGGGTGCGTAATTTCATAGGTAGCTATATCAATTTATGGTATTGGATTGGAGTTGTAAGAGTGGCTTGCAATTACATTCACAACATACTTGAAATAACAATTTTCGTTATTGTATTCATGAATATTATGAATATGTGGGTGCGACAGTCGTAATTCCGTAACTACTTGAATTTTTTTTATATATGAATATCAGTAATTAAATTAATGTTGAGCACATTTAAAATTAACAAAAAATTAGCTACTTTTCCAGCTAAGTTAGTCTTTTAGAAGAAACTAACTTTATGGTTATGAATAATCTTTATATGCTTTTATGATTCAAATTAAGCTAGCAATTTTAAGTGCAGTGTAAAATTTGGAAATTTGTGTTTTCCAGCACATATTTTGAAAAATGCAAATCATGCTTCTAAATTTGTTTTGAATTTGAAATCGTCAAGTAGATTTTTTGGCATATGATTTAAATTTGAATGGAGTAATAATCATGAATGACCTGCTTTTGAAAATGGGTTTAGTTTAGACGAACTTATGAGAATTTAGAAATGATATTGTTTCCAAATAAGTTAGAGTTATAACTTAAATTTCCCCGCTTAACCTTAAAAAAATATATTTATTTTTAGTTGTAAAGCTGTAGGATTTTTGCTTATGTATCTATAAATATCAGCGATTACCCAACGAAACCGTCCGAGACAGACTAAAACATTTATCTATAGCATAACAATGTGGCGACGCATAAAACATATAAGATGAAAGATACTATAATGGACACAGACAGTGCCACAGCACAGCAGTAGTTATCACACACACACATCTATTGTAAATCGTTATGGGAGCTGGCGCAATGCGTACGCTATCAAAGTTATGTATCTATGTATCTATTATGAATGTATCTACAGCCAAGGTAACCCCTAAAGCAGCAATTGTTGTTGTTGTTGTTCCTGGTTGTTGCTGGTTGGTGCTGGTGTTGGTGTTCGGCACAATCGCAATCAGTAGCCGTAGTTGCCACCGAAGCCTCGCCTCGCCTCGCCACCTCTGCTCTCCTCCCCACCTCACTTGTAATGCAATTATCCTAAATGCTCAGCCAACTACTCAAAAAGTCATCGTTCAGATTTAACAAGAGCCAAGCAGCAGCAACTGCCAGCTGCACCGACACCGGTTTCAGATACAAAAAAGCCTCGTGGAAGCGAGATACGGACACGGATACGGCAATGGTTCTGGCTCTCTGCGTCTATATGCTGCTTACTTTGGCTATATGTCTATGGCGTCGTGTTAATGGCGAATACATACATACATACGCACATACGCACATACATACATACAAAAAGACGCGTATGTACTGCAGTGGGGTGGGGTGAGGGTTGGACACAGTTACGGTTACGGGCACGCCTCTGTATGGCGGCAATTTCGAAAACTCATTTACTTGTGGCATGTAAACAACTAATCTGTTAACACTACGACAAAGCGCGAAACTTACAACACACACACACTTTGCCCCACACACTCTGCCCTTCACACCCCCCTCTGCACCACAGTGTTGCTAACCACCCTGCTTTTGACTATGTTGTAGCATGCAACAAACCGCGCTTGTAAATACATTTCCCTTATTTGACGGCATAATCAAAAGTTTTGCTCTTCTTTTTTACAACATTTTTTTTTGCTTTTTCCCTTTTGCCAAAATGAAACCAGAATTTCGTATTCTGCATGGGTTTTAGGGGTTAGCTGCGCCGGCAGAGGGGCTGGAAGCTACGATTTCCTTAGCGGTCCCGTTAGCAGCGAAGTTGACGGCGACCGAGCCAGCCACATAGTATCAAACATTTTGCTACACTTACACAATATGTTGCACCTACAGTGGGTCAACGAATTTTGCAAGTTATAAATGCAACTTAAATTATGAGAATTCAGCTATAAATATGCTAAAAATATATATTTTTCTCTTAAAACTATGATTGGGTTATCATTAGTAAGCTGTTCTTAATAAATGTTTTTAGCTTTATCTAATGATTTGCAAATGCAGGACTTATTTGAATAAATAGGTTCAAAATTTAGAACCTATTCTTTATTCTCTTTAATTTTAATGCGCTATGAGGATGAACCAATAAATTGACGTTATAATCCATATTGACTGTAAAAGTGATTGATCATGATTCAATATTGTCTAAACACTTGAATTTGAGAATATTTAAATATAAACTCAATAGAGAATTGATTACAACAAATGTTCCAACCCATTCTTTTTGGTTAGCTTTCTAATTTATAAATAAATAATATCGCAAGAAAATCTGCTTTTTTAAACATACATTTTTATTGGTCGAAAGGTTATTTAAGTTACCAAAATTTAAATATACAATTGGAAAAAAATATAGCAACACTGATATTTTTGTTAATGATAAAACCATCGATTAGTTTTTATTTTATTAAATGAAAGTTTGTCAATTATTGTAAAAAGGTAGTACTGGTCTTGGAATATATACAGATATATTAATACATATAGATATTAATTAACTTTAAGCGAAAGGTTTTAAAAATTAATAAAGTTATATATTATATAATTGGATCATCAGGAATGTAATCACACTCCTTATCCTTAACTACATGTATCATTATTTAAATGTCTTGGCTTTCTTTTAAGTACACAACTCTAACTAGCTGCCAAATAGATTGACTCGTTATGTAAATAAATGTGCTAACGTCTCAAATGGGAAACCCTATTTGTTTATTTTATTAGCAATCGAACCACTGTGCAGCAGGGCGCTGCTCTTGCCTTGTAGCCTGTAGCTGCCGCTTTATTTGATTTCTTTATCAAAATATCAACGAACTGCTGCCTTCCTCTTTCTCTCACTCATCACACAGCGCCTACCCCTCCTCCTTATCCTCCTTCTCCTTGTTCAACACCCCATTGCAATTGTAACTGTATGTATGCATGTATATATGCATGTATATGTTTGTTTGTGTGTGTATATCAGGGCTTATATACATTTCATTTAAACGCAACCGGGGCTGACTACCACCGCAGCCGCAATGCCGCCGTGCGAGCGAGACAAGTTATGGCAGCGGCATATGCATGCGTGTGCGAGCGAGACGACTAGTGTGTCATCATCGTTCAGGCCACTCAGCGACTTTTAGTGCGCCCAGGAACGCCTACCCAACAGCCTCTGCTCTCTGCTCCGGGTATGGTGGTGTTTCTCAGTATCCGTATCTGTTACTCAGTCTCTGTGTGTGTGTTGTGTGTGTGTGTGTGTGTGCAGCAACTCGTTTCTGTAGCTGTATCTGTGTGTGTGTGTGTGTGTGTATGTGTATGTGTATGCGTGTATCTGTATCTGTAGCTGGCAGCTGGCAGCAGTAGCTAGTAGCTGCTGCTGGCTCTGTTGCTGTTGCTGCCAGAGTATCTGTATCTGTGGCGCGTCATTGTTGTGCGTTGCCCCGTTGCCATCGTAACCAACGTTGTCGCCGTCGCCGTCGCTGTCGTCGTCGTCGTCGCCGTCGTCGTCGTCGTCCATCGCATAGTAGGCAGCTCAGTTACAAGACCATTATTTGACGTATTTTTTGTGCGTTCGGTTGTACAGCTTTTGGTTTGGTCGCGTCGGATCTGTCTTGGTTATATCCATAGCACAACGCCCCAGCTTGGTCACACTGCGAACGCAATCCGGATTTGGATCAGCAGCAGCCAGGCAGTCAGCCAGCCAACCAGCCAGTTGCACTTTGTGTTGTTATCGTTGTCGTCGCCGGGTATCGTCGGAATCATTCATTGGCATTATAGCATTTGCTGTAATCATCGAAAAAGGATCCACAACAAGCGTCGCGTGTGATCGAGATCCACCAAAATGCCAAGTTAATCAACAGAGTTACAACAGATATACATATACACACAGAGTGTGTATATATGCGAAAGATACAGTGACTGTGTGTTTTGGAATATTTAACAACAAAAATATATATATATATATATATAATTACTGTGTGTGGTTTTTGCTTGGGAAAATAGTACTCGTCGATACTAAAATTCTTTCGTTTTGGTGCGGAATAGTATGCGAATTTGTTCACAGTGGATTCAACGCATAAAATGGCCGTTGGACCGACGGAGGGCAAACAGCCGCCCACAGAGACATTCTCGCCGACCCATCATCAGATTATAGCACCCAGTCCGATATTGGCTGTGCCAACGCTGGCCTTCTCCGCCGCCCAAGTGGAAATCGTATGCAAGACCCTGGAGGATTCCGGCGATATTGAGCGTCTGGCGCGATTCCTATGGAGTCTACCGGTCGCGTTGCCCAACATGCACGAGATACTCAACTGTGAGGCGGTGCTTCGGGCCCGGGCTGTTGTCGCCTATCATGTCGGTAACTTCAGGTAGGCTCTCCTCCAAAATTGCCCATTTAGCCAAATGGAAAAAAAATAACCGGCAAAAACAATAAGAAAAAAAAAACACAAACACACAGCTCAAATATCAGCTCTGATTAACCTCGATCTGCTGTTGACAAGGAGCAAATAGGGGGGAGCAATAGGGAGAAGGGGGAGGAAGAGTAGGGCACAATTTGGTTATTCGATAGTTTTTCGTTGAGCTTTCTGCCTGTGTTGAAGTTGTTGGACACGGACACAATGAGCTACGTAAATTAATAAACAATGGCATTAATTTACTAATTAAAGAACTCGACTGGGGCCCCCAAACAATTGCTCCAGCAGCAGCAGC
This sequence comes from Drosophila kambysellisi, assembly GCA_035042185.1. Classification (NCBI taxonomy): domain Eukaryota; kingdom Metazoa; phylum Arthropoda; class Insecta; order Diptera; family Drosophilidae; genus Drosophila; species Drosophila kambysellisi. Next base: position 7,131,533 of record JAWNLS010001251.1, on the reverse strand, counting down.
AGCAGCAGACTTTGATTAATAAAACACCGACCTCCGAACAAAAGGCACAGCCAGGATTCTGATCTATAGGAGTGTGCTCTCTGACATTTCAGCTTCCGTCTCGTCTCTATTGGAATGCTTTTGCACAAAAACTATATATTCTCAAGTTACACTAAGCACTGAATAAAATTATAATAAAAAAGCTGATTTGAATTTGCCGGAAACAGTTCATTGAAGCCACTACTGACAAGATTTGCATGCTTAGCTTTCAGTTAAGCAAATCTCAAATAAAACTCCACGATTAGCTGATCTGAGAACATTTCAGATTTCCCACACAAGTGAATTTATGTAAATGGTTGACTATATATAAATTGATGTGTACAATTAACTGCATGATTGACAAACTACTTTGACTAGTCATAGATACATGTCTATAATATAATACTAAAGTTGCCTCAAGATCAGGTTATTAACAAGTGGACAAACACGTCTCCACGCGACTCTCCATCTTTGAGATATCATTAAACAAATGCTGAAAACGTTTAGACGTTTTATTACAACCCGCTTATGACTGAATCAAGTTTTGATATATTGCTTATGACAGCTGACAAACTGGCAACAACAACAACAACAACAACAAATAACCACATTTTGAAAGTCAACTAAATGCTAACTAGTCGAAAACTTATTGAAAAATATTAAAATGATTGGGAAATAAATATCAAGTGTTTTTTGCGTAAAACAAGTAATTAAATCTGACTGAAACCTAGAAAAAAACGACGTCAACTTCACATTAAGCATATAAATACTTAAAATGAGCTTAGATTGTGTAATAGTTTAAATTGCTTTAAGCTTGATATCATCCGAAATCAAGAATTCCTAGATTTAATATTTTGCAATTCAAACAGTCTTTCAATTTATATTTATTATATATTCATTTGTATATTTCCCGATCAATCACAGGCTTTATATAAAGCAAACAAATACACATATTTATATATATAGATATATGTATAATCCATATATATAATCTGGTATAGCAAGTGATTTGATTGCTTTGAGCTGCATAAATAAATGACTTTCAATTAAAACAATTTGTGGAACTGAACTGGGCTGTCAACGCCAGTGACGCCAATCAGTGCTTATGAAATTGTTTCAAAATACATAAAATTTCCGGAGTTAGAAGCGAACTGAGGAACAACACGAGACCATTAGTCAAAGCACAGCAGGACATTCAGGATGTGCTCAATAGCTTTTGCTTTTGGGGTTGTTTAGCTTGAGTATTATATATAAAAAAATATATATTGTGCACATATATATCCTATGAAGCTGATCAGCGTTAAACTCAATTTGAATCCTTCAGTTATTTAAATTTAAAAGCTAATCATTTTCGAACTGGTCTCTCTCTTTATTTTGTAGGGAACTGTATGCAATAATAGAGAATCATAAATTTACAAAAGCATCCTATGGCAAACTGCAGGCAATGTGGCTGGAGGCGCACTACATTGAGGCAGAGAAGCTGCGAGGTCGTTCGCTGGGTAAGTACCAACTCACAGATGTACCTATATACTATATATACTATATACTATTTACAATATACTATATGCAGGTCCCGTTGATAAATATCGTGTACGCAAAAAGTTTCCGTTGCCGCCAACGATTTGGGATGGCGAACAGAAGACGCACTGTTTCAAGGAGCGCACGAGAAGTTTGCTGCGCGAATGGTACCTACAGGATCCCTATCCGAATCCAACCAAGAAACGTGAACTGGCCAAGGCCACCGGCCTGAATCCCACGCAAGTGGGCAATTGGTTTAAAAATCGACGTCAACGCGATCGTGCCGCTGCTGCCAAGAATCGGTAAGTTGATCCAAGATGCATCATTAGTTGGCCATTAGAAAAATGTGCAAAAGCCAACAGCCAGCAACAGCCAGCAGCAGCAGCAGCTGAGTAATCTGAGCTGTTGCTGCTCGCTGCTGCTGCTGCTGCTGGCCATATTAAAGCGCCGTCAAGCAAAGCAGGCGTAAACTGATATCTATCAGCATCCATGTGGAAGTGGAAAAAAAAAAATATGTGGATAGCGGGGATCGCGCACAGGAGCAGGCAGTAGGCCGAGCAGAGTAGTGTGTGCCGCTGCCGCTGCTGCTGCTGCTGCTGCTGCTGCTGCTGCTGCTGCTGCTGTTGCTGGCGTTTCCATTTCATTGATCCGTGCCGGCGGCGGTGGCGGCGGCATATCCATCGAAGCGTTCTCAATTTCTGCCGTTTGTTGCGGTCGTCGCTTTTGGCCACATTAAAATGACCGCCGACGATGACAACAGCAACAGCAGCAGCAACAGCAACAACAACAACAGCTGTATTGAGCAGTTACAACAACAATATTGTAAGCGCAGCTCATGCTTCAGTTGAAAGGTGCAACCGCTTGAAAAATAAAATAAAATTGTTTAAAAAAAAAAAGAAAACAAAAAAAACGGGGCAAAAACACAAAACTCGACCAATTCGCGCGAAGTTGAAATGAAGAAGATCCAAAGATCCCAGCGGCCAAAGTGAAAGATGGCAAGTTAAGTGGAATGACATGGCAAGAAAAAGCAAAGTAAGCCCCACTGATCTCAAGTACGCTGCTCCTGCAGATGCGCAAATATTTCTCAAGTTGATTCTACCTGCTGTGCAGCCAAAGCTACCCAACTCCCTGCCTCCCATCCTCCACCCTCCCTCACTCCCCCCGCGTCGCTCGACCAGTTGCCAACCACATTTTGGCATTCTTTAGAAAAAGAGTTGCAGGCGCAGCTGAGAACAACCGTGTTTATTAAGTTAGGAGCTCGCCTCGAACTGAATGAATTTGCACAAAGCGCCAACAGCAGCAACAACAACAACAGCAACACCAACAACAACAACAACAAAAACTCCAACAACAACAACAGCAAAAACCGAAGCTGGCAAGCGCCTTTTGGGAACGGGTCATTAGTTAAAATGATGGCGATTATTTCGACTTGTAAGCCTAGCAGCCGGCAAGCGGATACACGCCAACGACCATTACAACTCCATCTTCATCTTCATATCCAACTCCGACAACAACAACAGCCTCTACGTCTGTCTCCGTGTGCGCAGTGCTCCAAGTGGCAACAAGTCGTCGCAGCAGTCCTAGTTTTGAGCTGCAGCTCGAGTTGGATTTCGAGTTTTGGGCTCTCGTGTAGTCATCGTGCTATTAAGCAGCCAACAAGACAAAAAAGCCGGCAAAACTCCGACAACAAAATAAAAACAAGAAAGAACCGCTTACTTTGGCAAGCCGAAGCTTAAATACCCTTCCCAAACTACTTACAGGAAAATTAAAGTGTTGGAGTTCACTGTATGCAATCTAGACAACATAATAGGACTCTTACACTAGACAGATTACAAACGCTGGTGAAGGAAACAACATTTTCCCTTAAAAAATTTCCTTTACTTTCAACAAATTTTTTGATGGGAAAATTATGATAATCTTGATTAAAGTTGGTCAAAATATAAATAGGCTTGTAAAATGCTTGTTTGACTAAAATATCTTGTTAAGGAAATCAGTTGTTCATACGAAAAATCCTATCTCGATCAATTGTATATTATAGACATATATATAAGCAAGAAAAGATATCTATACGATTCTTATTACTTATAAAGAATATATAAAAAGAGCCTGAAAAGATAATTCTTCAATTCACGTTACAAATTGCATAAGAAAACAAAACTCCCTTTGAAAGAGTAACAAAGATGAAAAATAAGAAATATGAAATTAAAAGCCGTTCACAGACGATATAGTATACTATATATATATATATATGACTGGATGACTGGATGACTGCCTGACTGCCTGCCATTCAATGGGGCATCAAGATCGACAGCGCCAGCAATAATGATGAGCATCAACTGAGACATTCTAACCAGATACCCCCTCGACAGGGCATCAGTGAGAAAGAGAGAGATAGAGTCAGAGAGGGAGAGGGAGATGGGGAGATGTGGAGACTTAGGGTAAGGAGAACAGAGCAAATAAGAGGCGCTGACTTTTCAAGCATTGAGTGCTGAAAAATTGTTAACATTTTTGCTACTGCACTTGAGCACAGCAGGCTCTTGGCCGTCGTCTTGCCGGGTTTTTGGAGTATCTGCCTCGCGATACGAACGATATCTTTGATGGTTGTTTTATATAAATATTTTTTGTTGTTGTTGTCTTTTTTTTTGTAGTCAGTTGGTAAATCAATCATAACAGCAGCTAGACAGAGTCGAAAGAGCAGCATTAGAAAGGCCAAAAACAGCTCCCCAAATTGAGTTATTAAGATATTAACTATCAAATTTAAACAGCTGGCAATCAAAAAAGTGGCGCAACACAATTTTCGTCATGCCCTGTTAACTGAGATACAAATGTAAGCATTACAAATGTATGCATTACAAATGCTAATGCATTACAAATGTGCTGCACAAAGTAGTCTCTAGCATGAATATCGTTTCGTGGATTTCTGCCAAGTAATGGATATTACTTTAATCGATGTGGTAATCTCTGCTTCAAATGCTTTGCAACTAGTTTGGCTTATTTTTGTGAGTTAACAGAAAATTGCCTACAAAAATTGTTTATGCAACATTGAAATATATTTTAGATAAAAATGGTAAAAGATTTTTTTTAGTAATTTTTTCTCAAATGACTGATTTATAACTAATCATTCTTCCATAAGGAAAATTCTCTTCGTTAGCGAGACTTTTTGAGTCTATCTAAATATCTTAAAACATTTCCTATATATTCGTATAAGTATAATAAAAGATATACTGAACAGATCAAAGCAAAAGTAACAACCCTCATTATCAGTACCACAGACTACAGAGTATCTAGCAGTCGTAAGCTTTTGACTTTTGCTGCATTCTCAGACCCTAAAATTCCTTCGTGAAACAGCACATTTTTCAATGTGAAATATGAAGTTTGGCGGCTTTTTAAAACTCGATAAAAAAAACATACACAAAAAATGTGTGGCTACGTTTTAAAGAAATGTCTACAAATTCCAGTCAAAATCTTAAGCAAAACCTAATGAAATTATTTGTTAATGGAAAGAATTTTGAAATTTGAAATAGGAACAACTGTTCAATTTTCTGTTGAATGTCTTATGGCTAATTCAATTAGCAAGTCATAGGCTTGAGTTCGTTCAATTATAAAGCACCACTTGATGGACGATCCAAAAAGAGAGGGAGTTGAATATAGATTCAGAGGGGGGACGTGCGAAGGGTATAATTGTAATTCATAAAATCCACACAGATTATTTTATTGCGTGAATTACACAAAATGAAATGCGAGCTCGTGATAGCCACTAAAAATCTACCCACAGATACACACACGCACACACTCGCTCGGGGCAACACACACGCACAACCAAGCGCGCCTCAAAAACAGAAGCCAAATTAGGAGACACAGTGGGCGGGTGTCGGTGAACACGGCATGAATTATGCGGGCAGAGGGGGTGAGGGTGGGGGGGCGCAACAACTGTGGCAACAACAGCAATTTGTCAAGCACAGAGCACACGAAATGAGGCAGCAGAAATGAAATCAACGGCAATTGAAATGGGAATAAGATTTGTAGTGTGTGTTTCTGTATACACAGAAGTGTAATAAAAATGAATGGGAATAACAATAACAACAACAATAACAACAACAACAGCAACAAATAAACACACGCACAACAAATATGTTGTAAATGTCAATGATCAATCAAAATATTACACACACACACGTGTAATGTGGCTAAGGAAATTACCTCGGGAAAATAAAGAAATTGAAGGACGACTCTGATGTTGATGATGATAATGACGATGATTATGACGACGATGATGATGAAGAGTAGAAGAAGAACCCTGTGAACTGGGCTCAAGTGCTCAAGAGGCTGTTCATCGATTTCCCAACAGCTCGAATTCTAATGAAGAAAGGTTGCCGATGCGACTACGATGTGAAACGTAGCCCCCAAAATGGATGATGGAGTCTCCAGTCCAGTCCAGTCCAGTCCAGACCAGTCAGAAGCTGCAGCCATTGTCAATATCCAAATCCGAGTGCCCACTTGGCTGCGCGTTCGGACAGGCACACTTGAGCCCCATAAGTACCCATACCCAATACCAAAAAGAAAGAAAAAAAAAACCATCCAGTGTCCAACCGAACCGAGAGAAACACTCAAAGATGTTTGCACAAGGCAACTACCGTTTCGGTGGCTTGTGAGAAAAATATACAAGATACAAGATACAATGCAGCATCTATAATACCAGGAGGAGCAGGAAGAAGCTGTAGAGAAATGGAAGGGGTAGGGGGGTGTTCATAGCCCACTTAAGCAGTGTGTAGAAAGTGTATTAAAGAAATCAATGTTGTAAAGAATGAACACAAAGTTTAAGAGTCATTCAAGTCAGCCTCATCGAACACCGGATATGGATGTGAATGAGTGAATGTGCATCGAGATTGGAGGATGGGGGAAGGGGAGATTTACATTCATATATTGACAAGTGAAATGTATAACGAGTAGCGCTGTTGCAAAGTAAATTGTGCAAATAAGCGAACCCAACTGAAACTGGAACTGAGCAAAAGATAACAAAATATTCAAATTGAACAAATTTTAAATCCCGTTTGTCAACAGATCTCAGACGAGAGAGCAATATATAAAAAAAAAATGGGCATTTGAGCGGCAACAACGACAAAATAAACGTTGATTGCGTTTAGCGCCGGGGCACAACCCAAAAACCCAAAGACTCAAACCCAAAACCCAACCCCCGGAACAAAATGTTATTCGGTCCACTTAAGCGCTCGAACCCCTGGGATTTGGGCACTTCTCTACTACTCCTGCTGCTGCTGCTGCTGCTGCTGCTGCTGTCTCAATATTTACACAATTTATAACTTTCAATTTGAATGACACAATTATCGAAATGCGTCGAGTTTGAATTCATTTCGCCCCAATTTGCATTATGCCTAACAAATAATGTCAATTTTAATCGATTGCTGGTATCAACATTGGATGATATTTTAAGAAATATAACAGGGTTTCGAATTGTAAAATTTAACCGTATAACTGTTATCAATATTAGACGATATTTTAGGAAATATTACGGGGTGGTCTAAGAACATTTTTAAAGGTAACATTTAAAATCCATCACAGAACTGAAGCGCTGATAAAAGTTATGACTAATGTGCTTAATCTCTTAACTTTTCACACCACATTTTCCATTTTTCCATATTCTCGACTTAGCTAAAACAAACACTAATCTCTACTTAAACTAATTTTTATTTTAAAAATTCATTTAAGAAAGTTTCTAAAAATGAACATATTTATTTCTGACTTTTGTTCAAATAAATTCAAACAAACGTTTCTTGAGCGCAATTTCTAAGTGCTTGTAAATTTTATAACTTATAAACATATTTGTTGTTAAAAATTGATTATAATCGATAATTACAAATGGCTCAACATTCAAATTTCAAAGCCATTTTTTAATAAGTACACCTTTTTTTAGTTTTTTTGTTTTTTTGCTTTTGGCCTATGATCAGATCATATTACGAGGCAGCATTCTTGCAGCTGAATAAGTTTTCACAATACCAACAGAACAGAGAGAGGGAGAGGGGGAGAGAGAGAGAGAGAGAGGGAACCAGAGACCAAATACGTATACAAGAATCTTCTGACATGAGCCGATTAAGGCATTTCAATGTCTCGGCCCGCTGCTCAGGTTACCAGTTAACCGTGGAGGGTATCTGAAGGGTTAACTCTACCTCCCTTCTACCTCTCCCTCTCTCATTCTCTATCTCTCTCTGTCTCTCTCTCTCTCTGCTTCTCTGTGGCTGTGTCCATGTGGACGTCACTCACTTTCTGTTGTGTCCACGCGGGTAATTACATACGTGTCATTTCGGTTTCGGTTAGGTGCCACAGTATCTGATTCCCAACACACACACACACACACACACACACACACGCACACATTTATATATATATTTATAAATGTATATATATTTAAACCCTTTTTGGGTCTCTGATCTGTTTAGTCAATTGTTTGGAAAATATATATCATATTCGTATCGAACTTCAATGAAGCGATAAACACGACCTTGGATCAGCGCCCGTGCCAGATTTGTAAGGATTGCTTATCGAAGAGTTATTAAAAGGAACTTGCTGCTTGGGGATTCAGTGAAGCGTAATCGCTACCGCTAAAAGCTACAATTTCACAAAAAGTTGTCAGCCATTTTTTTGTTTTTTTTTTAGTTTGACCCACCGCAAACTCGAACTTCCCATAACTTTCCCAAAAAAAGAAAAAACAGAATAGGCCGTTGATAATCATATGTGAGATTCACATAGATTCATATATATCCAGCAGCGGGTAGCAGTAGTCAGAATCGTTTGATCTGTGCCAGTTATTCATCAGCAGTCATGGATAGACTGGTGGTGGTGGTGGAGAATGATGCGAGTGTCAAGTGGTAAATGGTAATCCATCAAGTTGGCGCATTAGGCAACTAAACGATTCCATTTTCAAGCCCAAACAACCGACACAAAAACACCGCACAATAATAAAAAATAAAATAAAACAAAAGGTAGCCGCAGATATATTTCGCAGCTCCAACTGAGTTGTGACTGCGACGGATTCGTTCGCGGGGCATTTGTTGCTCCCAGTGCCGGCCGGGGCATCATTAATCACACAACACGAGCCGCAAAAGGACAAGGGAGTGGGGGCATGGGGAAAGGCAGAAGGCTGTGCAACATTATTAATGCTGATGGGTCAACAAATTGCGGCAAAAGTTCGGAGCGAATCCTAACCGATAATTATGACAGTGCAGGAGTCATGGTGTGATGCAGATGATGATGTATATGATGTACCTGAACACCTCGCAGCTTCCCCCCTCTATCTCTCTCTCTGTCTCTCTCTCTCACTCACTCGCTGATGACTCTATAAATATGCCGACGATGCGGCCACTGTTGCACAGTTGCTTCTCCTAATCAAGTCATCTCGGTGTGTCCAGGGGCCAGCACACCTTTGTTTTGGCCACAGATAATTTGTCTTAACCATGTGTGAAAGTTGCGTCAGATTTATCGGTCGCCTGCCCGCCGACAAATGAACCCCTTAATGGGCGTATTTAGAGGCGACCCAAACATGCAACAAACTTGCAGCAGCATGCAACATATGCTCTCTCTCTCTCTCTCACTATCTCTCTATCTCTTTACTCACTAATTAACACGGTAAAACCGTTCAAAACCAAATTAAAGTTGCATTTTCAGTTAACAAGTGAGAATAAACCAAATGAACACCTCTCACAATGTGAACTTCAGATCACCACTTGCATTTGTCATGGATCATAAATTGTTGTTGTTTTATATATACTAAACTACTAAACGTTTACACGGTTTAATTAACTCTTTTTCCAGATTCATGTTGAGTCTGTAAATCTCACAGATCAGTCATTAATATCAACTAATTAACCATTTAGTTATAGCGTTTAGAAAGAGGCGTTGAAAGTTGTTTTTTATAGATCAAAATAGAAAGGAAATAAATATTTTGATTAAATAGATAGATAGATATTCTCTTGCCACATGCCACGTACTTAAAAAAAAAAAAAGTTATATTCTTAAAATATAATAAATTATACTAAGAACTGCTATGATTGAAATATTAATATTAATATTGTTAATTAAATAATTAAAGAGACATTATTTAAATTTTTACAAAATAGATTAGCAATCTGTGATTTATATACTAGAAATTAAATTCATAATTAAAAAACAAGCACTTTAACACAATTAATTACAATATTAATTACAAAAATATTTTAGAGAATGTTAAGCAGATAAATGAGTTTTATAATTGTGAACAATAATAATTAATTGCGAGAATAACACTGAAAGTTACAATTAAATTATGAAATATTTAAATCTGGTCAGAGAATATTTTATATAGTATATTTAAAGTAAATTTTAAATTTTAATACATTTTTTAATGAATTTTTTTTACAAATATTACTCAGCAATAAAAAGTTGAATGACGTTTAATGTTCTCGATTAAAAAATAATGCAGAGTTGTAAATTAAAGATTTAAGCTTAAGGGAGATTAACTGTAAGGCTATATTCAAATTATTTATAAATATTTATATAATTTATCAAAAACGTTGAACAAATATTCAGGATAAAATTAGGATTAAAAATTTAATCAACTAATTACTATTTCTATTATTATTCATCACAAATCTCAAACTATATGTTTTAAAATTTAAATAACTCATTACTAACTATTTTTCTATCTTTCTCTCCCTCTCTCTTTCTCTCACTATCTCTCTCTCTCTTTGCAGCATACAGCACAATCAGAACAATTCGGGAATGGGTTGCCGCAGCCGTCGGGCTGAAGGAGCCGCATCGCCAACACCATCGGATAGCTCCGATTCGGATATATCGCTGGGCACGCATTCGCCGGTGCCGAGTAGTTTGCAGCTCCAGCACAGTCCCGGCAGCATGTCCAACGGGGCCAACGAGGAGAGTCTCAGCGTCGACGATGATAAGCCGCGTGACTTGAGCAGTGCGCTGCCGTCGCCCACTCCACCGCAGCTGGCGTCGGCATATGGTGGGGGCGGGGGAGCGGGTGCTCCTGGTGGACTGCCCAACTGTTTGCCGCCGTTCAAGCTGGATGCGGCGAGCAGCCTGTTCAATGCTGGCTGCTACCTGCAAAGCTTTAGCAACCTGAAGGAGATGTCCCAGCAGTTTCCCATCCAGCCGATTGTCATCCGGCCGCATCCGCAGCTGCCGCAGCCGTTGGCACTAAATGGCAGCGCTGGTGGCGGTGCCGGCGGCGCACCGCATCTGCATCATCCGGCGTATGCGGCTGCGTATAGTGTCGAGTGTGGTGTGGTGGTGCCACCGTTGCCGCCCAAGCTGCGCATCAATTCGCCCGAGAAACTCAACTCAACAGCGGTGGCAGCTGCGGCGGCAGCAGTGGCCGCCTGTGCAACGACGACGACAACAGCGACGGCAACGACGGGCTATCATCACAGTGGCCAGCTGTTGCATCGTCCGTTCTCCACATCGCCGGAATTGAAGCATAGTGCGCCGGAGATCACATGATATCATCAGCGCGTGTGAGGCGGCGGCGGCCTTGCCCCAAGGGTTTCTCTGCACAGTCCCTCCACCTGCTGCTCCTCCCGCCCCTCCCGCTCCACCTGCCCCTTGCACTAAGGCCCAGCTAATTCAAATTGTTTCAATTTTTTATTAAGTTTAAGTCATTGCGTTAGTTAAGCATTCAACTTCGGGTACATTTCGAGCTCCCGAAAGCAATAAAAAAACTTCATTTCGAACTGGCATCCGTTTCCTAAAATAAAAAACAAGAAGAAGAAGAAAATCCATACATATAGTACATAAAGTACAGCTGAGGCGAAATATCGAAAAGGAAAAAATGAAAAACAAAAAAATATATAGTATATAGTATATATATATATACTTGTATTTATAAAACTTGGTCGCACACTTTTCAAAGATAGTTATTTAAGATTTACGCATATGAAAATCGAATTGGGGAACTGACAAAAAAACAAAAACAAAAACAAAAAAAAAACAAAAAACAAGTGAAAATTCAACCAGTTTTTCATTCTAATTTCTGTGTGTGTACGTATTTGTAAATAGAGTTTAAGTATGCAAATCATAGTGCTTACGTATACATTTAGAATGCAATAAAAACAACAAAAAAACAAAAACAAAAACAAACGAAATGAAACAGTTAAGAATTTAAATCATTACCGAAAACAATTTAAATTGGTTTTTTTATTTACTGGTTGGGCAATTTCAGCAAAGAAAAACTAATCCTTAAAGTTCGCCATTGGAGAGTTAAGAATCAACTCGATACTTCTTTTAAGGCAAGAATGCAAATTTCCCTATAGCTTTTCATGGAAATAGCTCAAATTAATACTTCATATTTTTTTAATGATTTAAGAGACATTGGGTAAGTATTATTTAAAGAGATAAACAATAGGGACACTTCAGAGGAATGGGAACTACGACAATTGTATTGGAAAAATATTATCCAAATACGAATGATCTTAAATTGAGAACTTCGAACTTGACGAAAGAAGTCTATGGAAATTAACTTTGTTTATTGTTAGGGAGGAGATTTCTATTTTATAGATCTATAGCAAACGAATTTTATTATTTTTGATAAATCCTTCAAAAATATTTACTAATGGAATAATACCAAGATTTTGATATAACAATTTTCCGCTTTTTAAATTAAAACTTAATCAAGTATAAAGTGTGAAATAAATGACCTCTAATTTGACTTGCAATGTCAAGATTTGAAAATACCAGTTTTCCTTTAAATCTATTTTTACTAAATGAAATAAATAGTTTGATGAACAGATTTTCCATTTAAATCTAATGGATCTAAACTAACAAATCGTATAAAGGAATCCCAAGCCAAGTACAATTTTTTAAAACTTATCGACTCTTCCCAAAATTCACTCAGCTTCTGAGCCTAGTTTCAGCACACTACGTTTTTTTGGGCAGTGTACTCGCTGTCTTTGCTTGAGCCCTGTTTGGGGGATCTACTTTGCTGGCAGTTGATATTTATTTTGAAATAAAATATCAATTTCTGTGTAAACAACAACAAGCGCTGACTGGAAAAGAATAAAATGCTGCCACCGAGCCGCAAATGCAGCCAGAAGTCATCTGCAACAACAGTGCGTCGAGGGGAAATAACAACATCAAAAGCAAAAGAAATATCAGCCTGCTAAAAATTGTGGCGTCGACGTTGACGTCGTCGTCGGCGTCGGCGTCGGTGTCGACGCTTTGGTTGAACACTGGCGCCAACGATGACATGTCCTACTTGAGTGGTTTACTTAGCTGCCTTATGAAAATATCCGTGCTGTGGGCAAACACACACACACACACACCCATATATATATATTTATATATATATATATACAATAGTGATCGCATCGCTCACCCAGCCAGATCAGTATAAGAGCCAAAACAGCTAAAACAGCCCATCAGGCTGCAGATCCATAAATGACTCTACGGCCAGACGATGGCAGAGGCCACCACCAAAACTGACGCGTCACTGTCACTCACACACAAATGCAACGCATCATCATCGTCATTATGAGCCCTGGAAGAGTGCCCTGGGAAACACACATAGTATCTGCCACATACATATTTACATACATCCATACATATATTTAAAAGAGCACAGCAGCCAGCGTTTCATATGCATACATATATTTATTTATTTATTTATGTATAGAACTTACCTCTGTGTGCACTCAGCGAAAAACTATTATAAATAAATAAACATCATATAATATATATTATATAACTTCTACTACTTTATTGCATTTTAAACATTTTTAAATATGCTTAAAAACATCCTAGTTTTTAAAATTGATAAAAGATATTTTCATCAACAATTTCACATTTAAAATACCAATTGTTCTATAAAATCCAGCTTGTTTTAAAATTCTGCAAATTTACTCAATATTAAAGTACTCTTTAATCGCTATAATTTTGGAATATATATTAAATCAAGCTCGTTTTCAAAGTGTACAACATATCTTTAATCAAACTACATTTATAAACCTACTTAAAATATGTGTTTAAAGTTCCTGCTGTAAATTTCTTATTTATTTATTTATTTATTTATTTGTCAACTAAAGTCAGTCGACACCAAAAATACAAAAATTAAAAATTGGAATTAAATTAAATTTAAAATAAAATTAAAATTTTAAATAAATTAAAAAATAATAAAATATTTATAAGATATATAAGAATGTATATTTATATTTATTATTATTATTATTTTTTGTTTTCTGTTGTAGATTTCTAAGATTGAATGAATTTAACATTTAACTTAAGCTAACTTAGCTTTAATCAAATTGATTTTATGATTTATTGAACTTAAGTGCTTAAAATATAAATATTATAATTTAGTCTAAGCGGGTATTTAACGTGTTTTTAAAATAAAAACAATCGCACTTAAATTTTTCCAAAACAGACTTATAATCAGTAATTTTCAGGCTTACAAAAAGTAGTTTTTGTAACAAAATTTTCAGTCAATATTCACACCTCTTTTTTTTGAGTGTAGGCATATATGCGATATAATCTGTGGCGCGATTAGATGCAACAACAGCAGGCTACAGATTGTTTTCGTTATGTTTCTTTTGGACCGCCTAGATGACTGACTAGTTGTATAAGTGCTTCCTTCTTGCAACCAAATTTCGGGCTCAAATTACAAGGTGAGCGAGAGAGCCATGTGGAAGTTGTCAGTCTGTCAGCCAGGCTAGCAGGCAGGCGGGAGTGCAGGAGGGGAGGGGCAGGCAGTCACTTGAAAGCCCCTGCAATTATCAGTAGCTGGCGCTCGTCTCCCATCAAACAGATGTGTATATATGTATATATATATATATACATATTGAGTATACGCCACATTGTCAGTTAATTTTCGCCTTTCAGTTGTGGCATGCAGAGTTTTAGTTTTCGGCGCCGACGTTCGTCGCAACGTCATCGTCATCATTAAGCATGATGTGACACTTTTGACCTCAATTTGAAGCCTCCCCACTCCACTACTACTACTACTACTACTACTACTACTACCACTACTACTATTACCTATTTGCCACATTTTGTGGCAGCCATCGATAGCCGATGAATGTGAACGCATTCGTTTCGATGATTGTCATACATTTTAATTAGCTTTTCGAAGTGTTTTTTTTTTATTTTTTTTATTTTTGGCTGAGACAAAAAATGGCATCTGGCTGTGCGTAATTAATTTTACACTCTGTCTGTTTGCAATGCGCATTCCAAGGCTATTTACCAATTACAGCAACAGCGGCTAAAACAGCAACAGCAACAACAACAACAAACAGCAACAACAAACAGCAGCTAAAACAACAAACATTCAAGTGTCTGTGAGTCTCTGCTCCTTTTTACATTTTGTTTTTTATCAAATTAATGCGTCTCCCTCTCTCTCTATCTCTCTATCTCTCTCTGTCTCTTTCTGACTCCTCTTCACACCTCAAAATGTCCTTTTTTTGGGTGGTTATTGCGATTTACATATTTACAAGGCGACTCAATTAGTTAAACCACAAAATGTAAAAAGCCGACATCGGCCTCAACGCAAGTTTTACATTTTGTGTACATTTAAAATTGAATTTATGCACCCTCCAACTTGCCACATTGCCACATTGCCAGCTTGCCTCTCTCAATTTATTTAGCGTTTCTCCAACTGCTAACTCCAAATCGTTGTCCTCCACAACTTTCTACGCTTTTTTAGACAGTGGAGTCCGTTGGCTTTAATAATTGCAAAATATTTTAGCTTAGTTACTTATTTGAAAATGTTTACGATGTAAACTATATCTCATAAATATTTTTGTTTGCAATTTGTTTATTTCGATGATTTGTTTATTTTTATGAGATAAATAAAAAAATCGATTGTTAAACCACTTTTATATAAATGCAAGTAATTTAAGACATCTACTAACAATATGACTAAATATCTGAAAAATATTTACGTTTGCAAGATATTTTATTCAAAAAAGCATTAATTAACTGTGATATAATTAAAAGTAATTCTAGACATCAAGTCATCTGGGTAAAGCAGGAAGCTAATTGATATTAAATTTAACCACATAAAGAACTTGGCGATCTTACAGATAATTTAAGCCACAGATTCCTCATCTGCTTTTTAGTCAATTTAGTTGACAGAAACTTAAAAAAAGTTCAAATAATTTGATAGTATTAAATGGTTCCTTAAACGGAAAGTTGTGAGTAATCAGCAGTTGAATAAGCCACAGATCTGAATCAGAATATAGAATTGCAGATGACGAAGTATTTATTTTTTATACACCGATCCCATTAAAAATGATTTTGTGGAATAGGCAGCACCTCCGATCCCATAAAGAATATATAAATTAGTGATCAGGGTCAACAGCCAATTCGATTTAGCCACTATATATTTATTGTCAGGGAATCCCCCCACTTGTTTTTATCTACAGTCGATCTAGCAATTTCTAGTCAATACTTAGACCCTTAATAGCTATTTGATTGCTTTTGCGTCACTGTGCAGGATTATTGGCCTCCCGCATATGGACTGCCGGAGAATATACCCAGTGCTCTTCCCCAATATACTCGAACCATTTAGCAAACAATATGCAGCAACTGAGTTAAACATTTGATGCTCACATCTTTGGAATTCATTCGACAGACATTCGCTGGGGAGATGATGAACCAAATGAACCCCATCATTAAGTGCGCAAATGTACTGTAAATAGACAAACGCGCTTTGAATAAAATTCAACAAAATGCCAAAGAGTTGCACTCGTTGTGGGGGTGAATCTGTGCCGCAGGCCGGGGAGTGTGGCAAATGCAAATTCCCGGGGCAAACAGTAGAAGAGGAACAAAAAAAAAAGGCAGACAGCCGCCGCATCTGTGCTGACAATTGTTAAACTGGCGGTCAACAGGGCGTAGAATCAATATGGCAGGGCAACAATGGAATATACAGAAAGGGGGAGAGGGGTTGGGTTGGGTTGGGGTTACTATTATGATAATTTGGCGTGACAAATTGAAGAAACTTTTAGCATTGTCAAAATATTTGCAGCGCCAAATGCGCAACGCAAACACTTCACACATGCCACATTGCTCATAAAACCCTTTCTGGAAAAACAAAAAAAAAATGAATGAGGAAGTCTTGAGATTAGTTAGTTGAGATAACTGCCCACAATGGGGCGTGGCAGATGCTGCCTGCTGCTCATTAAGCAGATGGGGGAGGCGTGAGCACTGCTTATGGTTGCAAATAATTTGACACTTGTGTTAATTGTCATTGAGCAGCAGCAGTGGCAGCAACAGTAGTGGCAGCAACAGCAGTGGCAGCAACAACAGCAGCAGCAGCGAAATCCAAGTGAAATACGAGCAAGAAACCAAAATTGAAACTGAATTTACTGCTCGGCCCATTGTTGCCACGTTGGCGCGTCTAATGAGATTTGTGCCTCAAGGAGTCAGATTCGGGCGAAAAGGTGCAGGACGTTCGTGAGGCGTCGATGCGTAATTCATAAAACCATTGAAAAGGCAAAAAAAGAAAGAAAAGGAAAAGGGACTGCTGCTTAATCAATCTGTCTCTTTCTATCTCTTCATCTACACTGAAAAAAATATGTACAATATTGACAAATTTGCCAAGACACACATTTTTCTTGTGCTAAAAACCGAGTTGATTTTAGGAATAAACTCTAGAAATTTTCCTTTATATTGGAAAGAGTTTCAAAATCAAATTTTTTAATGTTTATATATTTTTGAATACTTTTAAGAAATTAATTTTCTAGAATTCTTACAAATATTACTTATTTTTAAATTTATTTATAATTTTAATTTTATTTTAAATTTGTTTTGTTGTTTGAATTGTATTTTTACTTTGTGTATTTTTTGTGTCGACTGATTTTTGTTGACAATTAAAAAAAATAATAAATAAATTTCAAATTTGTTTACTATATATTAATTATTATTCTCAGTCAGATTTTGTTGAAAGTGTAGATGCTGTCTTTGTCCTGGCTGTCAGTGCGAACAAAGGCGTTGGACGTGAGAGGCGTGGCTGTTGTGGCTGTTAGGGATCTCTCTCTTTCTCTGTGGGTACAAGAGGATTCCGTGCTAAAGAGCCCAGTCCTAAATGGGCGAACCATTTGCGGTTTTTCTCGTATCTCGTACCTCGTACCTCGTACCTCGATTCCCAAACCTCGATTCTCAGTCCATGTATTAACACAAAAGCACTCAGCAAACTGATTGAAACATTTCCGCTGTTTGTTATTGTTGCCAGCGTTCGGATTTAGAGATTAGAAACAACAACAACAACTACAACAACAACAACAACAACTACAACAACAACTACAACAAGGTAGAAAGAAAGAAACGGTGCATTTTAAATACGTTTTCTGGACAGATCTTTGCCAGGCGATTAGCAATGTGCCAGACAAATGGCAAATTGTTTTATATTTATTTGTCAATTGTTTGTGCAGCTGCAGCCATTTTTTTTTTGTATAGTTTTTAGTTAGTTGGTGCAGTTAAGTGAGTTTTTTAAACGGCATCAATTTAACTCATTTAACTAAATTGGCTATGCAATTTAACAATTGCTGAGCCGCACAAAACTGAACTGATGCTTTTCTCATCTTTTGTGCGCTGTAAAATTGAAAAATCATATTAAATTACCGCACAAAAGGGAAAAACAAGAGATGCGCTCTCCAAAAGAAAATTGAAGTCAAATCGGATAGAGGAAAAATGGAAAATGGAAAAGATACGTATATGGAACAGAAATCATGCATTGTGCATGCGGCCCCCCGATTGAATTATGAATTAATAAAGATGTTTTGCCCGCAGGCAAGATTTGGGTTACACAACAAGTCAGCCCAGCTAGCAGCAGACTTGATTGGTGAGGGGTGTGGAGGGGAGGGGGTATCGCCCATCTAAACCGGACCTTGTAGCAGTAGTAGTAGTCGTAGAGCAACCCTCTAATGTTGTTGCCGTTTTGGCTTTTCAGATTTGCCAAACACAACAAATCCGTTACAACAACAAGCATTTTGGCTTTTGTCTCTGGATGTGGCTGTGGCTCTGGCTCGTTGCTGGATTTGGTGTAACTTGAGGATGCACTTTTTGTTGTGCTGCCCCCTTTTTATTATTGAAAGATAATTGGGTTCACAGCGCGCAGACAGGCATGAAGCGTAGCCCAAGAGCAGATTTCCACCCAAACTCGCACTCACAATTCAATTGAGATTCAAATTCACTTAGTTTCAAGCCGGGGTCCCAAACACAGCCCAACTCTCGTCAGGCGTAGAACTTATTGTATTACATGCATGGGGTACACATAAAGCAGATAGCACCACCATATCACCACCAACATCCAGTTCATCATCATCATGATTTTCATCTGTTAACGCTTTGACGTGTAAATGTTATCTCTTTTACAAATTAAGCCTCGCTGCCTTTTTATTTTGGTATTGAGTTCGACTCGTTTTGTGGCTGATTTATACACAAATCTATTAGACATGCTGCGCCCCACTACCCTCCCCCAACCCCCAGACGCACCCTCACCATCACCCTAGTAGCCACAATCATAGCAAAATGTTTAACAATTAAATGTAATTTGAACCTGCTGAACTGTTGTCGATGTGGCCTCATCTAAAGTGAATCTGTGTCCAAGTTGAGGGATCGGCAGAGGTCGGAAATCAGGCATATGCATATATGCGAATTATGTGGGTTCTATTAAGACTCATTTAAATATGCATATACATTATTTGAGTGCACAAATGGATTGTAAAATTTCGAATTAATATTTTAAAATGCTTAAATTTGATGCTGTTCGGATTTGAACTAAATTTATAAATATTATGTATTTTTATTCAGACCTTTAGAAATTTTTAAAATCTATAGATAAAGCTATTATCAATATCACTATAATTGTTATATTATTATTATTAGTATTATTATTATAATTATTAAGCTAATTTATGATTCGTTCCTTTTGAAAAAGTGATATTTTAGCCAATATTAATATTTTGTAAAGATACTAACACCCAAATGCATAAAACTCTATATTAAAAATTTAAATATAAGTCTATATTAATAAATATAAATATTTTGGTATTTTCTTAATATTATGTATTTCAATTAAGACCACTTAAAAATGTCAGCTTTCAAAAAGAAAATTTAAATTAATTGAAATTTTAACCGATAAAAAATGCTTGAATATTTGTTAAATTCGCTCGATTGCATTTGCTTGTTGCCCTTTGAGTATTGCCTTCTCCTATGTCGAGATCTAATCGGTTTTTCGACCCCACACAAACATCTAAATAAATCGCTGCACATGCCAAGCCAAAAAATATGATCCCTCTGCCGACAGCGATTGGTAAAGGTTTATGTCACCTGAATGCCAAACTCGGGACTACCAAATAAAAAAAAAAATAATGAAGGCACAGATATATGTATAAATGTATACATGTATGTATGTGCATGCATGTGGCACAAACATATGTGTGAATGATATCTGAAGCAAATCGGCTTAGGGCCAAATAATCGCCGTTTGAAAATAAAAACACGCGCATCATCGACACCACAGTTGGACAGGCCCAAGAGCTGCTGCCAATGATTATGAACCAATAACAACAACAACAACAACAACAGCAACAATAATAACTACGACTGTGCTGTGGATGCCACAGATTTTGATCGAAAACCTTCGGCTGTCGCATCTATTTTCCATTTGTCGCCTCTAATGACATATTTAAGGTGTTAATCGTCTCATTGGAACGTCGCTTCAGTTCGCATCGGGATTTGGCTGCATTGTTTAAAACCAACACACAAAACACACACAAACATATCTAAATGCATACACTGAGGAAAACAAATAGAGCATTCTCTACACAAACAACAACTACAAATAATCAGCATAAAATTCTATAGACTTTGAAAAATATAAATGATTTTAATAATAATAATTAACCCATGTACCATCTTTCTCATTTTAAAACTATTTTTTATATAAATGAGTATTAAATATATTAAGTAAGATATTAATTTAAAAGAAGTTGTATTAAATATTTTGCACATTTTTCTAGAATTTGTATATCAAGTGTTCCATAATGAATTTTGCTTAAAATGTTAAGCATTTAGAATTTAAATTGAGAACACACGCATTTTCTTTCAGTGTATGCCTAAGCATATCCATATATGTATGTGGGGTAAATATTGATGTTGCGATTATGCCTATTGATGCATTGACAATGGACTTTCCGTGCATTATCCTTGCCCAGCAATCTGGCTCACTTTCTCTTACTCTCACTGTCTCTCTCTCTGTCTCTTTCTGCCCCTACCCCTGCCAGAGAGCTCCTGGTGTCGATTAGTTGCAGCCGTTGTGTGCCGTCGGATTCAGTCAATCGTGTGTTTGGCTTTATGGCGCATTATCCCCTAAATCACAAACAAAACTGCAAACAAATTGCCGCTGCAAGCCCAAACATAGCACCTCAGGCTTAAGGCCAACAAAAACAACATTTGGGCCAAGGCATTAGCTCAAAATTGGCAAATGGCCTCAGCTCTAACTGCATTCAATGGAAATGAATCGCATTGCTTCCGACATCGATATATGCACATCTCTATATATATATATATATATATTTAGTCGGCTGCTCTACTAAGCTGTCTAAGGCAAATCCACACACATTCGGACAGATTTGTGCGTTTATCCCATAATCCACAGCGACTGCATGCGGTTTTTCCCACTATTATTGTTTATTTGTCGCCAGTCATCTGTTAATTGAAATTATAGTGTATTATTTGTGGTAGCATATCAAGTTATGGCTTATTAATATGCCAAACTTTCAGCGTGGACTAAGTGCTTAGCAGATGCTTTTTTGCCTGCAGTCCACTAAAGGATATAGCTATATATACTTGTACATATATACTTCATTATATATATATACACTGTGATTATTTTCAACGCCTGCGCATTTTGTTGATGTAAATCGTCTGTGCTGCTTGCTGTTAGCTGATTGGCTCTGACGATGCCAGCCAATGAGCGTTTGGTAAGTTTGAGCTGCTTGCAAGCAGTTTGGTGCGTGCTGCAAGCAGCCTAATTTCCTTAAAGGGAATTTTTTGTAGAACATTTCTAAATAATTTCCCTGTTTGCCTTTGAATACCTAAATTCAAATTAAAAACAGCTGTAAATCTTTGGTATTAAATTGAAATTAAACAAAGTTCGCATTGTTTTAAACCATTTTTATTTTTAATAAAAAATTAACATGCCTTTTATTGTTTTGTAGCTATAATTATAATTACTAATTAAGTAAATGTTTTGTTACCTTTCTTAGCCATTTTAATTGTATTTTTTCTGTTTTTTTTTTTGTTTGTTTTGTTTTTGATTTTACATAATTAGATCTATTAAAAATTCAACATGAAAGTTCAGCTAAAAATTGCTCAATTGTTGCATTCAACGTTAAACGTTTTGATTTCAAAATTGCATTATTTTTATATTTGTTTTTGTTTTTATTTTTTTTGTCCCCACCCACTTTCATACTATTTATAACAATTTGATCGTATTCTAATTAACAATGTTTCGCAAAAAGTGTTTAATAATAAAACAAATTAAAGTTATCAACTAATTACGAGTATACGAATATTAATGTTAAATGTGTGTGTGTTTTTTTTTTCTAAAATTATGTGAACACAACAAATGAAATTCAATGAAAAAAATTAAACCATCTACAAATAAAAAATATAATTTGGCTAGCGAAGAGCAATGCAGTTTACTACAGGTATGTGTGTAAGTATGTGTACATATGTGTGTATGTGTGTATATATATAATTATGTATATGTATTTGTTTTTTTGTTTTTGATTTTTGTATGTATATAAAATGCAAGTGCTGCAGGCCCTGCCAAGTTAGTTGACTGTGCTAACAAAATTAACAACAAATTGTTTATATTTATATATATGTATATATATTATTAAATTTGTTTGTTTTTTTTTTTAATTGTCTAGCTTAGTGCGAATTAAAAAAAAAACCAAAGGCAAAACATAAAGAATATTGTACAAATTATAGTTAGAATTAATGGTAAATATTATTATGTATTGTATAACAAATGTAATTATTATTATTATTATAAGTAATTAATTATTTTAATCATTTTTGCTACTATTTCTCAACTCTAGACATTTTTTTGTGAACCTCATGGACGGATGTTTAATCTGAAGTAAAAATTGGCGCACAGCAGCTCAGCCGAGGCTGCATACAACCCCCGAGTGACGTCAGCAAAGTATAGGGTGGAGGAGGGGCAGAGGATATGGGCAGGGGGTGTAGGGGGAGGGAACTTTGAGTTGGTTTACCACAATTTCGATTTACACTAAAGTTAACTATACGCTAATCAACAGTTACTCTTCTTCTTCTTTTTTTTCGTTATCATTTTCATTTTAATTTTTTTGTTTCTGTTTTTCTTTTCCCATTTCAGTTTTTGTACAGTGTATACGCAAACGTGCTCGTATCGTATATAGGCATCTAAGGCATAGTTGTTTTCATTTTTCTATATATTTTAAATAAAGTACTCGTACTTTTTTTAATTTCTTCTTTTTTCTTTTTTTTTGTTTTTTTTTTGTTTTTTTTTTTTTGATTTTGTTAACCAATTATTTACAACAATTTCGTATCACATTTGCATTTGTTTTTGTTTATACATGATTTTTTTGCTTTCGCTTTTGACACAGTGTCGTTTGTTGTATGCAATCTTTTGAGCAGCACTGTGCGATTTTTCTAATAAGTAGAAAACTGACGGCTTTTGAAAAGCGTCGATTTTCTTGGTGATTCTGCATGTTTTTTTTGTTTTTCACTTCTTAGTTGTTATTGTAAGTTTTATAAGTTAGTTTAACTAGGAGCTAAGTAAAAGGTACGAGTATAATAATATATAATTCTTAAATTATTTTATCTCTCGCGAAGCGCTGTGTGTGTGTGTGTGTACGTATGTGTGTGTGTGTGTGGGTGTGTGTGTGTGAATTGTATTGATTGCTAAAACAGTGTATCCTGGCTATAGATAAACGTACTGTATATTGAATATATATCTTGTATGTATATAAAGGTAGTTATATATGTTTGTATATATGTATCTGTGGATATAATTAAACTGTTTTATTTTTTCTTGCTTTTACTGTTGTCCTATTTTTATAAACTCTGAAAAACATAACAAATTGAAAGACATTAGTTATGGTCATACATATTGTAGAGTAAATAAACAATGTGTGCATACTATATACTATATATATATCGTACATATATATACTGGTCGCTTGAAAATTAAAAAAACGTTTTTTACTTTGTGGATAGTATTTTTGAAAATTGGTCTAAAATTGGTCAAAACATTTAAAAATAGAAAAGTTGGAATTTCTATAATAATTATTATTCTTATTATCATTGTTCACAAGTTGGAAGAGCGACCACTCTTTTTACACACATATACACGAATATATATAGTATATATATATATGTTTGTCTAGCTGTCTGTATATATAACATATATAGTATATATCTATATATTTGAAATGCCTAGTTTAAAACCATGGAACGCCTTTGAGGCGCCTTGTTGCCTAGTCGCCTAGATGCACTAAAACTGACGTTTTGGCTTACGCAAGACGTAAGAACGTTACGTTTTACGTAGAACGTAAGCTAACCTGCCAGTTAAACTGGCTGGAAAATTGTTAATTATTGCCTTTCTTCCTCTTTCATTTTTCTTTTTCCATTGTTGTTGTATACTTATCAAATACAGAAGACTACAGACTAAAAAAATTGCATAATTAACACTACATAACAGGATTTATATATGTTTTTTTTAGGGGAAGAGGTTACTTTTGATTTGATTCTAAGATCTCTTTTTAACATATCCTCAGCAATAATCATTGTTGTTGTTGTTGTTGTGTGGGATTAGGTAACTACGTAGCTCTCATTGTTGTTTTGTGTTATTATTGTATATAAACTTTAATAAACATTTCTTTTTAAACTAGTTGCGTGTGTGTGATTCTAAATCATTTGTTAATCATTGATCGGCTCCGATTGAGCCACACTCGATATATATATAGATATATATATTGGTTTATGTGGCCGGCAAGTGTCAGTTGCCGGCAAACTGTGGCTGCTATTGATGGCTTTTGCTGAGTAGATGCGCATTGAACTCGTAGACATTGTTCAGCTGCTCGCCACAAATGTTGCACTTCCACGGATTGCTCTCGCAGTGGCAGCCCTTGTGCAGAAAGTAGAGCGTCTCGTCGGGGAACTCAATGCCACAGAAATGGCAGGTGAGTATCTGTTTCCGATTCAGCAGCAGCTCACTCTCCTGCCCCGTCGACGTGATCGTCCCATTGCAAATGGGCGTCGAACTGCTGCCATTTGTTGGCGTCGCTGTCGGTGTGCCACTGTTGCCACCACTGCCACCTGCCGCAGCACTCGCACTCACCGCACTCCCATTCATCATGCTCTGCGGCAGACTCTGCAGCTCATGCTCCAGCGGCGTGGCGTTCCTCGTTATCCGATTGTTCGCCTTTGCGCAAATGCGTCGCTTTAAATCCTCGCGCAGCAGCGATTTCAGTGGCGAGACCTGTGCAGGGATTAAAAATCTTCAATTTAGTTCAATCTTATATATATATATATATACATATATATGTATAATACGAGTGTTGCCCTAACCAGTTGCATTCATTTAAATAATCGCACTAAATTTTAGAAAATCTTTCTAAAATAAAAATAATGTTTTACTCCGACAATCCTTAAAAATATGCGAATTTTTTAATGTTTATAAATATTTACTATAATTAAGAAATGCATTTCTAAAAATTAGAAATATAAAAT
This sequence comes from Drosophila kambysellisi, assembly GCA_035042185.1. Classification (NCBI taxonomy): domain Eukaryota; kingdom Metazoa; phylum Arthropoda; class Insecta; order Diptera; family Drosophilidae; genus Drosophila; species Drosophila kambysellisi. Next base: position 7,106,219 of record JAWNLS010001251.1, on the reverse strand, counting down.
CTTAATTTTAAGTACAAATATATGTATTTAGCAATAATTTCCTAATTTGTGCAACAAAAAAGTAATGTTCTGAAAAAACACCCTAAAAATTAGACATATTTTTGCAACATTTTAGAAAAATGTAAACTGAAATTAAGAAAAGAAAATCCTTTGTTATTTGAATTTTTTCTAAAATTCAGTGCGATATTTTTTTGAGTGTAAAACGAAACGCTTGAAACGAATCGCGAGCAAAACGAATATGTTTAACCTTAATCAGTGAGGTGATTCTGTTGTTGTTGTTGCTATTGTTGTTATTGTTGTTGTTGGAAGCTGATTCGTTGTCGCTGTTGGGATCACAGCTGGCGCTGCCATTCAGCGACGATTCCTTCTTGTCCACATCCTCCAGCAGCGGCTCCTGATTAAATTATATAAAATATGAAAACAAAAGCGACTTCAGCAATTTCAGTGGCTGCTCACCTGTTTGATGGGAATGAGGCTAATCGAAGGCGTTATGTGATTCTCATGATGATGATGATGATGATGTGGATGATGATGTGTGTGATGTGCATGATGGTGATGATGTTGTGGGTGGTTCTTGCTGCTCAAGCTCGTCGCTGTTGTGCTGGATGTAATCGGTGTGGCTTTGCAATCCATGGGCAAATCCTGTGGAGCGCCCAATAGCAAAGTGTGCTCCTTGAGCTTCTCCGAATCCAGATCATTGTTATTGTTATTGTGGTTGTTGTTGTTTGTGCTGTGATTGTTGTTGTTGTTGTTGTTGTTGCCCTGTAAAGCAGATTCACGCAAAACGCAAATCAGCTGAGCGCTCATAAGCAAAGGGATAGAAAATTGAGGCATGTGGTTTGTGCAACACTTACATTGAACAGCTCCGTATTGACGCTCTCACCAAGCGTTGAGATCTCCACGTGCGGCGTAAGGAAGTGCATCGGCGGCGTTGCATTCTCCAGCGAACGCATCGATTCACCGCTATCACTCTGATGACTCGCCGGAGCAGAAGATTGCTGCTGCTGCTGTTGGGATTGCTGCTGCTGTGGCAATTGGGTCATTGCTGGCGACACATAGCTGGCGGCGGCGGCTGCTGCAGCAGCGGATGCCTGCGATTCGAGGGCGAGCAGCAGCGAGGATGTGCCGCCCGGACCGGGATTGTCCAGATCGATGCCGTGTCGATTGAAGAAATGGATGCGCAGCGATTTCATGGAGCCGGCACGATAGCTGCACAGCGGACACGTCTTGACCAGGTCGTGCTGGCCAACATGCTCGTTCTGGAAGTGGGCACGCATCGCAATCTGACGCTGGAAGCCCCGATTGCAGATGGGACAGTGATAGGGCAGCGTTTTCGTGTGCGTCGTAAAATGCTCGGCCAAATGATCCTTGCGAAAGAAACGCTTCTGGCAGACGCGGCACTCGTACGGCTTCACGCCCGTGTGCCGCATCTTGTGGCGCCGCATATTGGCGCCATTCGAGAACTTCATGTTGCACACATCGCACTCGAACACTTTGCGTGACGCATTGTTGTTGTTGCCGTTGCTGTTGTTGTTGTTGTTGCCACTAGTGCCGCCGCCGCCGCTGTTGTTGCCAGCCGGCGAGGAGCTAGCGGAGGAGCTGGAACCATTGCCAGCGGCATCTTGTGCCTGCTGTTCCTGTTTGCAACTGGCGCTGCTGTCCATGTGGCTGACACTCATATTCTCGGGCTCCTCGCTCTTCAGTCGCACCGCGACTGCAACCTGCCCCGCCAGACACTGCACCACATGCAGCAGCAACGTGGCCCGCGAACTCGTCTCAAAGTTGTCGCAACGCTCACAGCGGAATGTCATCGGCGGCGAATGCGGCCCAGTTGTGCTCAGATTCGTTGGCGTCGTCGGCGTCCCAGCCAGCGAACGCGACTCCGGCTGTTCCGCGTCCGATGCGGATGCCGAGACGGATGCTGAGGCGGATACGGCTGCAGCAGCCACAGCAGCTTCCTTCAAGCTGCGCAATGCGAGCGCATTGTGATGCAACAGCGCCGCTGCTGTCGGCGTCATATCCACAAGCAGTCCACCACCAACTCCGACACCGCCACCGACACCAACCCCATCCTTGAGCGCCAGCTCCATACTGTTAGATGCTGCTGTGCTAATCGCTTCGGCCATCTGCAAGTGATTCAAATTTATTCAAATGATTAGTGATTCAAAAATTAAAATTTTAATTTTAATTTTCTATATTCAGAAAAGTGGATAAAAATTGCTGCATTTTGTTTGCAATTCACAACCAGTTTAAGCTGCGCAGTTTATAAGAAGAAATATTGAAATTAAAATTCGCTAGATTTGGAAACGGAAGTTGTTTTGAATCATATATATACAATACATATATTATAGCGATACCAGAAAAAGTCTGCGTTGAATTTGAGTAGTTTAATGGAATTGAAAAATATTTGGAATAAGAAAAAATAGGAATGAATTCCAAGACTTAATAAGTGTATGCAAAAGATATGGATATCGTGTTAAGCAAATAAGTTTTTACACAAGAAACCATGATTCGACCGATTGTTCCTATGGCTGATATAAGATAAAAATGTTCGATTTCGCTAATTTTTTCTTTAAATGTAAAAAACACAATAATAATTATATTATCTTGTTAAACAAAAAAATGTTTCAAACAAGACCTTATTTTTCAACCGGTTGTTCCTATAGTAATTCGATACAGCCAGATTCGACATAAGCTGAAACATAAGACAGGCAGATGGATTCTAGGATGCTACAAATCAATAATATATATACATAATGGGTCTAATTCGTTCTGCATCAGTGTCGAATTTTGTATTATTTTAATGTACAAAAATTAGTCAATAATCTCCCACAATTAGGGAAAGTTATTTTCACAATTGAAATCAAACTTGCATTTTGACAAGAACATTAAAGCCAGAAGTTAAATCTGTCAGCTGTTTAAGGCATTATTTGTGTGGTGCAATTTCCAAAATGGCATCAAAGTTGCAAGTAATAAACTGAAATCGGGGTCAGCGTCTGGAGAGTAACCAAACAGCGGCCATTTGCAATATTTGGTGACTCGAACTAAACGGCAAATTGGCCAAGAACGACAAGAGCCAAAAAAACCAACACACACACACACATATATATAGATATATATATATATGTATATATAATCGAACATACAGTTGGGCTGTAACCATTTTTGGGCGGCTGTCGGTGCCGACTTTGCAGCCGTCTGTTGGCGGCTGTCTCTATCAAAATACCAAAGTTATTGAGGCCAATTACTTGTCTTGCAGGTGGGCAAATCTACAACAACAAATGCATAGATACGCACACACACACACAAATAGACACAAACACACTTACAGATAGAAGTCAGTCAAAAAAATATTTAACACAAAGCAGAAAACTGATGCTCAATGTTAAGATGGGTTTTCAATAGGTCAAAGTTAGGATAGTTAATGGAGCTCAAACTAAAGCCAAAACTAAATGAATCAAAGTGCTGTGAAACGAACTCGAGTCGACACACGTTTTGGACCAAGTTAGTTTGTCAGTTAGTTAGTTAGTTTGCTTGTTTGCTGGCTGCAGCTAATTTGTGATGCGACCTTGAAATAGTTGTGGCTGAATTGTGCATTAGCATTAGTCAGAGATCACAAAAGCCAATAGCCATGGACGATCATCATCAACTGGTGATGCCCCTTCCCTCATTTTGACACACACACACACACACACACATGTATCCACATTCATCTCACATACATATATGTATCCACATTCAACTCTGGGGCAGGTCATGCAAATTGAGGGCGAGTGGCATTTCATCATTCTGGTTAGGTTATTTTTTTATTTTTTTTGCTGTAGGCCTATTTCCAAGTACAAACAGACATATTTATGTAAATATTATTTTAAATACACTTTAGCGCCCTCAAAAAAATGAAAAGATACATAACAGGTTTCATTTATGCCCTTGCAATGGGCTGTATTTGCATTTTATAAAGAAATGTGTTACACTAATGAACTTTGAGATTAAATAGGTTTTATTGTTATGCAGATGATTATATATCGGAAGACTTTATAGTTCAGTCTATGTATAATTGAGCCGGAAAAAAAATGTCCCAGAAAAAAACTGATTATTTGTTGGATATCAATTTATGTAAATCCACTTTTTTGAAATTTATGTTTTTTTTGGGGTGTCATTTTTTCTATGCTTTTTTGTGTCCTTCAACAAAACAAATTTATTAAACAATGTAATCATTAAATCCAAGCACAACAAGTTGATAGTATTATCATTTAATGAAATAAAGCTTTGGCAAATCAAATTTGTTATAAATATTTAAAGTTACGAATTTTTATTTTTTGCCTTTTACTTTGATTGAAGTGCCATCAAATTCAATATTCAAATAAGCTTCATAGTTAAAAAATCAATAATCTTTTTCAAAAACCTAAAAAACCATTTTAAGCCTTTAATTTTCTTATTACCAAGCTACAACATTTAACAATCTAATCTAATGATCTAATTGGGTTTCTGATTCTTCTCAACCCTTGCAACAAATGTTGATTTCATTTAAACTTTAATTTATTAAATCTTTTATTTTATTTTTTTTATTTTAAGTTCATAATTGCAACACTCATTCATAATTACATAAAATATTAATTTTTCAAGATTTCCGCAATCTTTGCTGTTGCATCAGTTTACATTTCAATACCCCTAGATTTATTATATGAATATTTTTTTTTTTTCATTTTAAATTTGTTAATTTTTATTTAACTACAGTGACAATTTTTAAGCCTTTTCTTAAAATTTGAAAAACTGTTTTTAGTCCAAAAAAACAATCAATAATTGCTAAAGTAAATATATTTTCTTCCCCCACAACATTTTGAAAATTCCTATTAGCATTATACGAATCTAATCAGCATTAATGTTGAGGGTATTAAAACTTCGTCAATGCACCTAACAAGAGTTTTCCTTCTTGTTTTCTTGGCTTTGAGTGGAGTCAAAGCAGGCACATTAACTAACACTAACACACACACACACACATGCACATACACATGCACATACACATTAACACACACAAAGCTGATGTTGCCTTTTGAGTATGGGTAATTATTATGAGGTGCTTTGGGGTTTTTGGTGCTTTTGAGTTATTTTTTTGGTTTTTGTTTTTGGCATTATAAATGCGAGCGTAGTTTGGTAGCTTGATAGTTTTGCTAGTTAGCTGCCCAATGGAGTCATTGGGTCAAGTTTTAAATCAGCAACTGGGTCACACACACACACCACATCTCTGGTGTCGCCGGCAGCGTCGCTGGCAGCGCTGCTTGCTGACTGACTGACTAACTGCCTGCCGCTTTGGGTGTCCCGCATTTTCACTCACTGCTCCCAATTTAGCAGAAAATAAGAAAAAAATAAAATAGTTATACAAAATATTGAAGCTCGAACCTAGGTGAAATAACCAGAGTGCCCTAGTAGGATATGCTCGACTAACGGATATCCTGTGTGCAGCTTCGAATTTCTGCAAAATTCATAAAATTGATTTTTGCAGTAACTTTATTTATCTATTTTAGACTTTGTCAACTTATTTCCTGAATACTTTTGGTTTTAAATTTTTTGGAGATAAACATAGCCAATCAGGTATATAATTTATTAAGTTTATATTCTTATTTCCGAGAATGGTATATTATTTCATAAGTCTGGCTCTAATAATCTTCGAGTTGGTCGCAAAGAAAGTAAGCAATTTTTTGTGCAAAGGAGAAAAGTTATCGAAAAAATAAATAAAATCTATAACAACTCAATACATCTCCCTAATTAAGAGAATACTTAATTTAAGTAATCTAAGATCTAAGAAACACCCCTAATCTATAAACATGACCTAAGCTCATCTTCATTAGTCCCTTTCAACCCATTTTTAATGAGCACAGGGTATAAAATGTATAAAGCGCCTTTGCTTTAGTTTAGTTGCTTGCTGCCAAAATGAGAGCGCACACACACACACACACGCACACACACACACAGACGCACGCAAAGCAGTGGCAGAGACATAATTGGAACAATTTAAGGGCCCTTAATGACGCCGACAGCGACGCTGGCTTGTAGGCCAAATTTATCTTTTTGCATAGCATTTTAAAGCTCAAACTCAAACTCAAATTCAAATCCAAATTCAAATTGGAATTGGAAGTTGAATTCGAATTCAAATTGGAATGGATGTGGATAAATCATTGCATTGAGGCATCTTTTGTGTGTTCATCAGCATAAATGCTGCTGCTTAATCATATGCAAAACGCAGGCAGCTGGCGCACCAAACATCGAAACACATAACAGATTTGACCTTAACAGCATTTTGTCTACCGGTTTTCTAGTGGCATCAAGATGAGGTTAAGTCTCTCTCTCTCTCCCTTATTCCACGCTTATGCCCCCATTCATGGGCTAAGAAATGAGTCAGTCGGTCGATCGGCTATTGCCTTGCTTTTATTTAATTTTATATTATTTGTTGTTGTTGTTGCCTTTGCTTCTGCTTTTGCTTTTTGGCTTTTTGCTTGTGGCTTTCATCGCAAGCCGAACCATTCCCAAAGTGTTCCCCACCAAATAAGTCGCGACTTTGTTTCTGATTGGACTGTGAGTGACATGTGCTTTAGCGACGCCAACAAGAATCAGAACAAGAACAAGAACGAGAACAACAAATACACACACACAACACAACACAACACAACACAACTTACACACACACAATCGAGACGACAGAGAAACAAACCACTTTCCACGCCTGACACACTTAAATGCTACGTGCTCTTTTGCTACTTTTGCTGCTGCTGTCGCTGCTTTTATTACAGCGACGCTGGCAGCGACGCTACTCCCATAATAGAAAGTGGAACAGGAATTTCCCTCCCATCAATGCCAATGCGGCGGTAGCAGCAGCAACAGCAACAACAACCGCCGCTGACGATGATTTCATTTTGGCTTGCAGCAGCAGCAGCAAGCAGCGCCCGTCGCGCTCATTGCGAAACACTTGCCACGGCCAACAAGCAAATGGCAACAACAACAACAGCAGCGCAACGTCAAACGAGAAAAGCAGGCAAAAGCAGAAGAAAAAAAAGGCGTAAAAAAGAAATAGTTCAGTTGGGGGCAGCGTCAAACATTGCTCAGCTGAGCGCCAAGAGCAAAAGAGAGTGCAAGCTAGAGCGAGGGAGAGCGAGAGCTGGCACGTGGTGAGAGTAAAAGAGAAGAGAGAGCGGGATAGAGAGAGAGCAAGCAATCCGATTCGAATTGGGAAGCAAGTGGAACAAGCGGCATGCATTTATTGTTTATGCTCGGCGTGCATTGTTTTTTATTTAGTTGCTGCTGCTGCTGCTGCTAAAATGTAAATGCAACGAACAAATGCCATATGGCAATTGACACACAAAAACCAGAACAGAACAGAACAGTACGCAACTTTCTTATTGGTTTTTCTAATTGTTGCACAAATTGCATTCGATATGTGACCATTAAAAAATAAAACGGTGTGAATTAGTTTCTAATAATTTGTGGCCTGTCTCCCGACCCGTTCCGTTCCGTTTCGTTTCGATTCGATTCGTTTTGTATCGCACTCTCTTCGCTCTCTTTGGTAAGTGGCACTGGCTGGCGTATAATTTTTGTTGTTTTTTTCTGCTGACCTAATTATACGCTCATTTTGATTCACTTGATTTTCTCTGCACACATACACATATACACATGCACAGACGTTCACACACATGCAAGTTTCGTCACTGCGACGACAAGTGGAGCAGTAGCAGTAGCAGCAGCAGCAGCAGCATTTTGTGGCGGCGGCCCATTGGGGCAGGCGGCGACCGCAATATGTATTTTTTTTTGTGGTTACTGGGACGTATGTACATTATTGGGCTTCCCAATAAGATTGTGGTATTTATTTGTTGTACTCACACGCTAATTCGCACTCTATTTATGTTTTGTATCACTTTTCGCTCTTGCGTTTATGTTGCCAACGGCAAATTGCATTTGTTTATGCGTTGAGTTGATTTGAGTTGAGTTTCGTTGAGTTTTTCTTTTGTGGGTGCTGATCGAAACACCTGCGCACGTTGCCCACGAATTTCACTACGCGCGAATTCTTCTTTGGATCAGTCGTCGACGACGCGTCGCTTGGATTCCGCTCCCGATTCCGAATTTCGATCCCGTTGCCGAGATGCCGATGCCGATGCCGATGCCGATGACTATGCCAATTCCGATTCCGATTCCGCTTATTGGCGCTGTCGTCGACGACGCGCACGAACGAACTGAAACCCAAGCAAACTGCAATAGCTGGTGGAAGTACAAAATGTGTGTGTTCGCTTATATATGTATATATATGTGTGTGTGTGTATGACAGTCAGCCAGCGACCGAGCGTCTCTGGCTGACTGTCTGTCTGACTGGCAGTCTCAATTTCTGTTTTGTTTTGGGACGGAAATACCAGTGGCGTAGTCGCCGCTCCATTTTTGGACGCCAAAGGGGCGACGATTAGATGTAAACTAAACTTACAGCAAATTGCAAAAGTAATTTATAATTTGAGAGTGTTGTTCAGCTCTTTAAATGTCTTTCTAAATTCTATTTAGGACATGCAGCTTTGTTTAATACATTTTTAAACAAGGCTAATATAACCCAAAAATATGTCTAACTTAATTAATGTTTAACCACTAACTAATGTTAAAAATAAATTTTTGAAATATCCCACTTTGGTTATATTTATATTTTATAATTATTATTTATATTTATTTAATTATTGTTTATTTTTTAAAGCAAATACAAACATTTTAAACGGCAGAAATGATACACGCTGCCCCCTCTAGGAAGCGACACCACTGTGCAAAGATTTGCCAATCGTTGGCGCGCTCGAGCTCTCAGCCGCAGCGGCAGCAGCAGCAGCAAAAACAACAGCAACAACAACAAAACGCAGTCGACTGGCGCAAGCAGCAGAATTTGAAATTAGGTCAACAGGTTTAGTTGGTAGTGGGCCTGAAGAGCGCTCTGCGACTGCGGCCTATTCGCATGATAGTAACTAGAGTGTGCTGTTTTTGTTGTTGTTGCTTTATTTTTGTAATTTGGCTGCTGAGTTTACCTACGGTGCGACCTCGGACTGTCGCTACCATCATCCGGGCATCACACGCAGCGCAGCGCATCCAACGCCAACGTCAACAGCGACGTCAACGTCAACGCCAACGCAATATGCGTTCGTTTATTGCACCACCACAGAGCAGTTGCAGTTGCAGTTGCAGTTTGCTGCTGTTGCGGGTGTCATAGATGCACAATTTGAGCTTTTTGCACACACAGTCCGTATATGTGTGTGTGTGAATTGAGCACACGGCATGGTTAGAAACGAACTGAAGGAGGAACTGAAGTGTGGGAAGAGGAACAAGGAAAGAGGCGGCAGAGGAAGCAAGGGAAGCGTGCGCTAAGTTGCGCCCGTTTTTATACACAATACCCTACACATGTTTAGCACAATGGGTATGCGCACTTGTAGAAATGTTTGTAACAGAGTCCAAGGTTATATAAGATCGGTGATAATAATTGTAATCTTAAATGAATCAATGTCAGTTCTGCATAATCATTTCATATCATTTATTTTCATTTTCCCCGAAGTATATTAATTTAGACTGTAATCCTAATTTTTAGTAATATTTAAATTTGTTAAGTTCTTATATTAAATAGATGAAGGGACAAACATAAATAAATGCAAATATGCCTTGGGGGAATTTAAAGTAGATTACAGGGTATTTGCTCGTAGGACAAACTCATCTAGAGCACTGCTAGTTGTTATTACATGCGATAGATCTTTTGCAAGCTCTCGCACACGTTAAATGTATGTGCGAGTATGTCTGTGTGTGTGTGCATTTGGGGGAAATTGTGTGCGTCAGTTTGTGCAAAATGTTGGGAGCGAATTCATGTGCATGTCATATATATATATATATGTGTGTGTGTGTGTGTCAAATGTACTGAAATGTAAACCCATATGCAGCCAATAAGAAAACCAAACACACACGCATACATACACGCATGTAAATGTGTCCAACTTGAATTTGTTTTCATTTCATTTCGTTGCGTTTGGTTTTTGTTTTTTTCGTTTTGTTGTCCATGAGACTCGCAGCATGAATTGCTACATACTTCTTAGTTGGTTTCTATGTCACAATCAAACACACAGCACACACACACACAAACATATACACAGATGCGAATAGGTAAAAGAGAGAGACAGACAGACAGAAACGAATAGACGTAGTCGTAATGAGTGAGCCGCAGCGGCCAGTCAAAGCAAGCAGCACCTGCAAGCAGCGCAGCAGCCGCACCATGAGCAGATAGATAATCCCAGTAGAAATTGAAACTGGCTGCGGCAAGTTTAGAAACTGGTATAGAAATACACACACAAAAACACTCGCACACACATACATGCATACAAAGCATACATACATGTGTATAAAGAGGCAATCGACCTTGTAGGAGTATTTTGTCTTGGAGCGCGGCGCACGCCCGTTAACTGGGCCAACGCGATTGCACTGAAATCAGGTGGGCGTGACGTAGGTAAATGTTGGCCAATGCATAAATATGTGTCTATGTGTGTGTGTGTGTGTGGGAACATTTTGGAAAGCAAGAAGCAGAGGCAACGGCAAAGGCAGAGACAGAGGCAGAAGCTGTCGGTACCCTTGGCTGCCCATAATCCACTTTTAAAGTGATCCAATCAGACACACACACACACATAAATATTGCCTTTCGAAATATATATTCAAACATCATACATATATATTTAAGCATCTAAAATAGCCACATTGGATTTTTCGTAAGAACAACAAAAACATCAACAATGGGCCTTGTGTTTGTTTGTTGCTGAATTTACCTTCAGCGCAGCTGGAATATTTCGCAACAATCTCCGAAAGGCGTTTGTATTTGGCAATTTTCAGATTTTGAAATACCACAAGGTGCATTCTAACAAGAAAATACACACACACAGAGGCACAGTCACTGCAGCGCGCTCTCAGCACTCACACACACATAGACACACACACACACAGTGCAATTCTTGGCTTGCTTGTTTCTCAATGGAAGTGTTTGGTGGTGTTTTAGTATTTAGGGGAACCGGGCAACCGGACGCAAGGTGCTGCACCAATAACAACAAACTAACCTCCTCCAGTGTACTTAGCCGAAAAATTTGAGATCCGCGCGCGCGTCTTTTGTTATTTTTTTGGTAAGTAATGTTGCGTAGCACTTGATTGTTGTTTTTTTTTTCTGGAGCACTAAAACAGAACACAAAATGCAATTGAACGAAAAGGGCAAGCGCAGCGAGTAATTGTTAAAATAGCTTAAATAATAAACAACAAGAATGTACAAAAAAGTAACGGACGCACACGCGCTGCCCACATCTGCATGGGGCAAAAGACGAAACAACACTGCCGCCGCCGCGACGGTTGCTCTATTGTTCGAGTCAGCTTCTTGCTGCTTGCCTCTCAGTGTTGCAGTTTCGAGCCAGTCCCGCTTCAACTGCGCGCACTCGCTCAGTAAACAAGTCGAAGCGATTTCGACGATTCCTCAAGGCCTACAGATTTAGGCCAAAACAAAACAAAAAAAAAGAAGAGAAATAATGTACTACAACACCAATAGTGTGTGGCTGTTTGGAGTCGTGTCGGTCGTCAACGGCCAACGAGTTTGGTAGTAACAATTGAGCCCCCGTCTGCTCTTTTATTTTCTTGCACAAAATGCAATCGTTCTAATTGCGCAACTTTAGTTCTTAATTGCGATGCAATCATGCGAAAATATTCGGTTTAAACTTACCGCCTCGCTGGCAAAGCTGCCACTTATCGTTATCGAGCGAACAGCCGTTTCGGCACACTTGGTAATAAAAAAAGATAAATTTAATCTAAACATATTCCAAATTTTATTAGCGTTAATGCTTAAATCATATAAGTTTATAAATAAATTCTTATTATATCAAAATTGTATACTTTCCTTCATCAGATTTTATTGTAAAAAATGTAATAGAATTAAAAATAAAGTATCTATAAATAATGTCCTGTAATTAACTACCTTTACATAAGTTGTAAATTCAACTTTCCCACGCCGCCAGCGCCATTAACAAATGCTCTTTGGTTGCTGCTTTGTTATCGAATTACAATCGATTTATTAAAGCAAATTATATTTGTGGCACAAAAGCTAAAAGTGTGTTGAACAATATAAAATTAAGTCTACTTAACAGCACATATTTAATTTATTTTAATTTAAAATATTAATTATGATCTTATGTTTAAAATTACACTTTTTTATCGTTACCGTCCTTTATTCAAACGACTGTATTCGATATTTATTTTACTTGTCCGATTAGCAACACTGTTATAATATAAGTGCGTTCTCGCATTTGCAGGTACTGAGGTTGGCTCCGCATTGAAAATTTGTTTACTCGTGAAAAAAACGCGATAAATTTACGAACTTAGTGTCAAAGTATAGTCAAAACGTGCTTGCACGTCTGTGCCGTGTTTTCCCATTAATAATTGACTGTTTTATAGCATAAATCTCAAATTGAAAATTTACAATAAGTCCGTTGTCTGGAGCCGCAGTCAATATAATTGTATTCCATAGGTTTACATAAGAGTGAGAGGGTCAGCTAGTGTGATATTCGCAGAAATGGCGTCGATGTGGTGCACATGGCCAAGCATCAAGACAATGAGTCCATTTACACATTTAAATAGTTAACAATTACGCCCACGTTCTTAAAGCATATTCCTACTTGTGCGAAGCGAATAATTGGTGAATAGTGTGTTTGAGTTTTTGAAATGAGTGGCTGTTCAATTTACTTCAATGTACACCATTTTGTCCGGTTTTTTATTCCGCTTTGTGCACATCATTCGGTTTCAATGCCCTCGCTTCAGTGTTGCTAAATGTCACGATAATGCTAGTGTTGAACAATTTCAAACTCAACATTATAGTTTATTTTTATTGCGCATATATGGTATATCAAAATCACTAAAGTTAAAGTGCATATGATTTTGAATATTACCCGTATTAAGTGCATTTGACTTATTGAGAGCATTCCATTGACTTACCGCAACACGGCAACGCTCGCAGCTGGCAATGCTGAACGCGATTGAAACGCAGAGGCGGCAGAGCGAATGAGACGCCGATATTGTAGTTTTTTGACGAAAACCGAACTCAAAGCAGAGAGCAAAAAACCGAAGCGAACAGTCAAAAAATTTATAAATCAATTTTTTGTGTATGCAAAAGCTGTGCAACTAAGGTATTTTTCTCGTTAAGTGGAAGTGCATCAAGTATAAACGCACAAAGTGCATTTTATATAGACTATTAGTGTTTTGGAGTTAGTACGCTATTAAGAAAAAGTGTTTCCATAAAATGCCGTGGCGGCGGCGGCGGCAGCTGCTGGCTTGGCTATAATGAGCGTATGACAAAGCCTTGCCTGTGTATGTGTAATGAGCAATGTGACGAATATGTTGTTATTCATCGCCCAATGTTATGGCTGATATGAGGCGAACTGCTGGAGAACGTACAACATAAAGGGGGATGATCGACAGACAAACCTTGTCCCTGTTCCCCTGCCTGAATTTTACCTCCCGCTGGACTGTAGTGAAATTGTCAGGCGTCGATCACGTTCCATTACCCTCCCCTCCCCACCCCACCCTACCCCTATTACCTGTTTGCGAATACACACCCGCCTCGATGGCGTTGCTATTATTGCTTTTGCTTTTGTTGTTCGCTTCTTTATCCTTCCGTTCGTCTGCATTTCGGTTTTGTTATTCTCACTCTCTCTTTCTCTCTCGCTCACACTCTGTTTAATGCTGCGTTCCACTTTGTACGTGAGTGCGTGTGCCATCTTCGTGCGTAGTGTATGTGTGCGTGTGTTTGTGTCGTGTTTGTTCACGTTCTTTCATTATTCCATTCTCTTTGATTAAATGTACATTGAACTCAGCTGGGCTGGCCAGTTAGCCTTTGTTGTTGTTGTTGTGTTATTGCCATTTTGACCTGATGCTTCGTCTGCTTAGCTCTTCATCTCTCTTACATTGTTCCTCTTCCCTTTATTCTTAACTTTGCTCCTTTCTCTTATGCGCAAATGACACTTGTTAGTTTTTTGAACAGCAAAATAGTGGAATTAATATTATGAATTTTATTTGCTAGCTCGCAAAAACAAAGATTGCCTTGCCCTTCAAATAAATTTGTTTTATAAGCAGCAGGCATTACCTTTCATTACTTGTTGTTTGCCAGCATAAGTTGTTAAGTGCTTTAGGCTCTTCTTTCTTGTTTTTTTTATTTTTGTATAAAATATTTATCCAAATCAAAGTCATATTTTAAAATTTTTGGCTCTTTTCGATATTTTTGCTTGCAGCTAATTTGTATATACAGTGTACATAGAGATGAGCACACAACAAACTCGTTCGGGGGGCGGAGGTGGCGGCGGCGGCGGCAGTCGCACTCAGAAAAAGTCAAATTCCGCCCATATTGGCGGGGGCGGCGGTGGTGGTGGCGGTGGCAACAGCAACAGCGATGCCGGTGGCAACACACATGCCGCAACGGTGCACAAGAAAACCGATGCGAACAAGACAGAGAAACCAGAGAAGGCACAACCAAAAGCCACCACGGAACAGTTGCGCATCGCCCAGATAACCAATAGCAGCACCACAGAGGATCCGCAGATCAAAGAAAAGGTCAACCTATTGCTAACAATGACTCAACGTTCCGAGGAGGAAGTCTGCTGTGCGTTGAACGAGTGCGACTATGATGTGGAGGCAGCTGCCAATTTCTTGCTCGAGATTCTGCCACAGGTGCGTTCGTCGCAAATTTATCCAAAATAATTTAAACTAATCCCCCTGTTTCATCTTGTTAGGGCGCCTTTGCCAAGTACGAGAAGAAACGCAAGAATAAGGCTGCAAATACCGTTGCCGATGGTGCCGGCGGCGATGGCGACTGGGCAGATGGCAACGCAAATGCGGACAGGCGGGAAAAGTCGCGCAATCGCAGCGCCAATCGCGGTGGACGCGGCGGCACCGACAGTCGCGGCTGTAAGTCTTTCCACGTACACCTATTTGTATTATTGCAATGCTACCTCGAAAATTTGGAGCTACGAATAGTTTCCCTTGATCAGCTCCAGTATTTCAAACGTCACGTCGATTTGCAACACATGTTAAAGCTTTGCTGCAACAGCCTAAAGTTCGCGATGTACCCCGTTTGCTGATTGCACATGAACTTCACCTTTCTCATCCGAATCACATTCGGAAACAATACGTCCATTAAGTTGCAATAGGCAGCCCCAGTGCACAGATCAAAAATGTGCTGAATGTTGCAGTTCAAGGTGCGATTGATCCAGATGAGGATGTTAATTTTTGAAAACTGCGTCTTTGTGTTGCGTGTGACAACAACATTAATAGCCCTTCGCCCTTCGTTGCTCATATTTCTGGAACTGAATAATGCAAGAAAGTAACAAGTAATCCTCAATAAGATGCCTACTTGCCACTATTTATGGGTTTTTACTCACTACGCACTAGAATTCAATAATATTTGTTTTAGAAACCCAAAAAAAAGAAAAGAAGCAACATTTAAATTGAACTAATTACTACTTACACGACTTCAACTGTACTTCGCATATGCCAAACCAAAGTGTAATAAAAAAAAAATGAACGAGATGCGGTTTGGAATTATTTTTCAAATTTGTTTTCTTGCAAGAACTGCGAATGGAAATTACCGAATAATGGTAGAATATATGCTAACAAAAAGTTTTTAAATATGAATTTGAATTTGCTTTTGGCATTTGCTGTTGTGGGGTGTGTATTTACAAATTGTGCAACATTGAGGCACACTCAGCTAGCTACTAGCGATAGCAAAATGAATCACAAGTGCTGTAGTCGAGTCGAGTTCGACGTTGGGATACCCTGCACCCAGCTGTTTACTTTCACATTTCCATGTAGTTATCGATAACATGCTATAAATAAGCTAGCATAGTACTGATATTGTCTTTCGGGTGTAGAAGAATGAGCAAGCAAAGCTTAGATTAGGTTAAACGTGTGTTGGCCAATAAAACCTTTAGGCTTAGATTTTGAAAACCAGTCACCTTTAGATACAGAAAGATTTGTACAAGCTAATGTTAGACAGTTATTCCATTTCATGACCAAAGGGGTCTTAATCGAATTTTTTAATTCAATTTAAACTATTGTAAAATTATTTTCATCATAATTAAAATCACTTCCTTGCAGGGCGCGGCAGAGAGGCCCGTGAGAATGATCGCAACATGCGCGAATCTCGTGGCGGCGATCGTGGTGAGGATCGCGCCAATGACAACTATCGCGGGCAGCGCAACGGCGGCCGAGGCGGACTCGGCGGCGATCGTGGCGGCATTGGTCGAGACGGCGGCGGACGAGACGGTGGCGGCGGCGGTGGGCGAGGCGGTGGCTTCATGTCACGTCCGGGACGCGGCGGTGGCCGCATGGGCGGACGCAGTGGCGGAGCACGCGGCGAGCGGGGCTTTGGCGGGATGCGCAACAATGCCAACAGCGACGATCATCACGAGGTGGAACTGTGGGACAACACTATAGCGCAGAATGCGGAGAAACAACAACAGCAGCAGGCCCACGACGATGCCTGGGGCGATTGGAACAACGAGGAATACGAGGGCTCGCTGAAGGACAGCAAAGTGTTCACCACGAGCAATCTCAGTACGCAGACGGCGGCGAGTGTTGTCAGCGGTGTTGGCGGTGCATCGTCGGTCACGGTTGGCGGTGAGCTTTCGGCGCCACCGGGTCTGGAGCAGCATCATCATGTTGGGGCACAGGGAGGATCTCATTTGGGTGCATCGCTCGAGGACAGCAGCAGTGGCAGTGCGGCGCCAACGCCAGCGGCAGCGGCGAGTATCGGTACAGTATCGGGCACAACGCCGATGATGCAGTACAGTGCTGCGGTGAGTAATCCACCGCCACAGCTGCAATCGGTGGTGAGCACGCCGAGCAGCGTTACGCTCAACTCCTCACTCCTCACATCCGTTGTTGCTGGTGCCACCGATACATTCTCTGTGGCAGCCAATCTGGTGCAGCAGGTCAAGCATCTTCAGCAGCAACAACAACAGCAGCAGCAGCAGCAGACGCCACTGAAGCCATCGGCCACATTATCAGCTGAACAATCTCAGTATTTCAACTCGCTGACTTCACAGGGCGCCAGTCCAACGGCCGCAGCGGCAGCAGCAGGAGTTGTCTATGGCAGCCAGAGTCAGGGCGTAGCATCGGCGGCATACACGCCGCGCGGCACCTATGCGAATGTGTTTGCATCCGCGCCTGGCTCGAGTGTCGTGGACACACCGAACAGCAGCAGCGGCGGCGAACAGTCGCAGCAGCCACAGGTGCGGAGGGCAAGGGTTAAGCTGCCACCGCCATCGAAGATACCGGCGAGCGCAGTGGAAATGCCCGGTGATAATGCGCTGAATAACATTGGCTATTTGGATGTGCAATTTGGTGCCATGGACTTTGGCAACGACGACGGCTTCGATGCACTGCCCGAGAAATTCAATGCGGCCAGCATCGATGGTCAACAGCAGCAACAGCAGCAGCAGGATGACTATCAGACCAAGGCCCAGCAGCAGCAGCAGGCGGCGCTCTCAGCGGGTCTACAGAATGCGCAAATCGTGAGTAGTGAAATCCCTTTTTGGGCAATGCCAGCAAATCTCATTTCAATTCACGCACAGTTACAGGGTGATGCGTTAAGTGCTGCTGGTTATGCAGCACAACGCTCGACGGCGCAACAGCAGCAGCAACAACAGCAGCAACAACAACAGAGCGCCAGTGCGCTCGACCAATTGACCAAGAATGATCCGTACGGACAGCAGGCGGGCAGCGGCAATAATGGTGCCACGTCCTATCAGAATGCGTATCAGAGCAACGCCGCCAGCAAGGCGAACAGTGCCTATCAAACGTCAGCGTCTGTGCCGGGTGGCTACAACAGCTCCAGCTATGCTAATGTTCAGTCCTCGGTGGTTGGCAACAGCTATCAGCCGTCGAGCTATGGCAGCTATCAGCCCAACGCTGTCGTCAACTCCTATCAGCAGCAGCAGCAGGCCGCGGGCAATGCACAGAATGCGACGGGGGGCAGCGTTGCAGGCAGCGGTGCGGCAACACAAAACATTCCGATCAGCGGCAGTGGCGGCCAAAATAGCTCCAGGTGTGTAAACCCACACACACACCCAAACACATACAAAGTGTAATCCTCGGCTTGCGTTTGTTTTTGTTTTGTTTTTCTATAAACCCATATTAACTTAACTCTAGTTTCTACAGTGATAGCTCGCAATGTAAGACACTAGAATTGTACAGCTGAAGCCAGTTGGAAAATATCTGAGATTTTATTACAAATGAAATCAACTGAATATTTAAAATTTAATGTTACAGACCACACTTAAAGCTTATCAAAAATTCAGTGCTTGAAATTTATTAGAAAACAGAAAAAGAAAAGCTTTTCAAAATTACTGTGGGTATTTAAAAGCAGCATAGAATCGATTTTTAATTACAAACCACATTTATTGGTATTTAACATTGCTTTAAAAACAGAAAATAAGAGATTTTAAATTACAAAAGACTTTCAAAGCTATTGAAAAATGCTGTGCTTGAGACAAGTTTTGAAAACAGAAAACAAAAAATTTTAAATTCTGGTCCTTTTAGTTTTTTTTTAATATAGATTTCTATATTTGTACAATTTCAGTAAGAAGAATTATAATTGTTGAAAGTGCTTTTGCAGCGAACACTGTATAACAAGATTATGCAACACTAATATTTCACTTTGTTTATTTTATTTCTGTTACGTTCTCTGTTAACTCCACTGAATCCCTCTGCTCGCTCTATTATACAAATTTTCCACAACTAAAACGCACACACAAATGCAATAACAGCGCGAATGCGAGCTCCGCCTATCTCACATCGGGTTATTCGACACCACAAAGTGCTTACCAGTCCAGCCAGAGTGTCTATGGCAACACTGGTCTCTCCAACAGCAGCGGGTACGTAAACACAAATGCTCCTTATCTCTCTCACTCTCTCTTTCTCTATCCAACTCTCCATCTCCTCCCATTCCCCATTCGGCATCGAATCAATCACATTAATATTTACCTGTCCGAAGAGTTATTAGACTAACAGTAAATTAGCATTGCATGTTGAGTTGATTGCGAAAGTTCTGTTGTTGTTTAACTGAAGAGTTTAATATAGGAATACGAACTTAACCTTGTATAAATATATATAAATATGCAGGTCATATTTAAGCCAAGTTTTTACATCAATTATGCATCTATCCGATTGAGCAAATGTGACTTTAAATTTGGAGTCTTAGTTCTCGTATCGAGTTAATTTTATTTTATGTTAAAACTTTTCCCATTTTTCGAAAATCTCAATACAAATCGAATTCGGATAGCAATATAAATAATTAAAAATTGAAATGAGATATGTTTCTAATCGATAGTTGACATGTTATGTTTTATCTGTATAAATTTCCCCATGATTGGTTTGGGTTCTAAATATCTAAAACATTTACGCTTACGAATAGGTAAAGTTTCTTTTGTATGAATGAGATGTTACATCCTAGCTAAGATAACAATTGTTTACTACTTATCTGTCTTATCTATCTTGTTTTAATTTATCTACTAAAGTAATCTGATAAGTCGACAGTTGAATTCAGTTATATAATGCTTATTTGTATACGTATCTTATTAGTCAGCAGTTAGATATAAACAAAACTTAATGTTTATATTAAATTTGTGGTCAGTCAGCAGTGGAGACTCTGCTCTTTAGTTATAAGTTCTTCAGATATTATCACAACATGATTGCTTGTATTCCATATCTACTAACATATATATATATATATATATATATGTATATATATTTATATACGTTTCCTTCCCGTTTCGTTTCGTTTTTGTTCGATTTTTTCCTTTGCTGGCTTCGCAGGTTTGCTGGCAGTGCAAGCAACTCGTCCTCGCAGTATAACTTTAGTGCTAGCGCCAAGCTTAAGGATGCTGCTGCAGCAGGCGCTGCAGCCCACTACGACAGGTGAGATGTTTGTTTCTCGTCCCCTCCCCTCCCCCAATAGCTGCAACCCTCGCCAAAAAAGAAACACAACTTGCTTGAAAAATACCAACAACTAATCTGAAACATGTTTATTTTCCAAATTGTATTCCCAACTAAATGCGTTTGTCTATGCTTATTTTTTCTTCACATGATGGTACCACACGAGCAGTGGCGTGAACAGCAGCAGTGCCAGCACTGGAAACGGTGCGCCGGGCGCGGGAAGCGGTGCAACAACAGGTGCTAATAATCAAGCGGTCGTTTCTAATTGTGAGTGCCACAATTGAGCAGCCCCGCATCAAATGGAGTTTCAATTGATTTTGTTAACCGTTCTTCTTCACTTTGCTTTGATTGTAGCCAACAACAATGTGAGCGGCAGCAGTTCGACCAGCAGCGTAACGGCTGGTGGCAACAGCAACAACAGCAGCAATGTGGCGGCAGCAAGCAGCCAGGCGGGCGTAAGTAGTGGCGTCGTCACTGCGTCCAGCGTCGTCGGCGGCGGCGGTGGCAACAATAATGCCGGCTCTGTGGCGGCCGTTGCACAAACGGCTGCCGGCACCGCAGCGGTGCTGGCCTCGCTGACCAACAAGAACAGCAGCAGCAGCAACAGCAGCGGTAGTGGTGGCAACGGTGGCAGCGTCAACAGCAGCGGTGCTACAGCGGGCAACGCCGGCGGCGCAGGCGTCGGCAGCAGCTCAACTGGTGCTGGTGGTGCTGGTAGTGGTGGTGGCAGCGGCGGCGGTGGCAGCAGCGGCTTGGTGCCCACCAACATCCAAATGGTTAGTCAATATATTCAGGCTGGGGTGCCATACTATCAGCAACCAGTTTATTCCTACGAGGAATTACAAATGATGCAACAGAGAGTGCCACATGTGGTGAGTTCATGGAGAAAATGCAAAATGCAAAATAAATACAACAAAAAATAAATACCAAAACAACAAAAACAACAACATCCAACAACAATTTAATGCAACCATTTAAATCAAACTCAATTTTTGTACAAACTCGAAAACAAGCAAACACATATCCAAAATTCCATTTACTTTCATATTTATCAATGCAAATCGATTGCAATACATGCATATGTACATATATCAATTCACCAATGTATCAATATATATATATAATATAGTATAATGCTTAACGCATTCAGCTGTTGCAGCTGTTTTCTTCTAACTGTTTTCTCATTGTGCATTGCACATTTTTCACCTCGACCCCTTTGTCAGTGTGTCGGTGTCTGTGTCATCTGTCTGTGTGTGCGTGTGTTTTGTGTGTGTGTGTGTGCATGTGTTTGTAAATACTATTATCGATTGAGAATATTCCTTATCCACATTGCACTTTATTGTTCTTGTAAACCACAATTCAATTCATATTGAATACAAAATTCTGGCTACCAAATCAATTCCGCTTCCAATCCATTCCTTGCATCTAATTATTTTTTCTATTTGAAATTTGTTGACAAAAGCAAAGCAAAGCAAAAAACGAAATAAAAACAAGTAAAGAAAAGAGAAAAATCATCATAAACAATATCCAAAATTGGCATTTAAAAATTCTTACGCTCATTAACATACAAGGAAATATTTCAATTTCGATTCGCTTCTGTGAAGGGAATCTGAGATTTAACTATTTCCAACGCATCCTCTCCACTCCACGCTCATTATAAATCTTCATCATCATCATCATCATTATTATCATTATTACAATAATTGTCAGAATAATATGCTAACCAATTTGTTTGTTTTTTCTTTCTTTCATTTGTTCTATGGCACCGTTAACATTTATTTACATAAATTGTATATTATAATTTATTTTTGTTTTAAATTCTGTTTGGCACACAGCATTGCCAGTCGCAATTTTCAAGAGACGCTGGCAACGCTGTAACGCCCTGCATAACCATTTCATTATCGCAGCTTATCTCGCATAACAATTACGCATTGAACAACGTTCTGTGGCTGTGACTCTGGCTAATGTGTGCTCTTTTGACTTGCAGCAAAGCTTTTATGATCTGAACTACACGTCGCCCAGCTTGAATGCTGGCCGTGACAATCTGGGCCCTGTGGCATACTCAACCATGACTGATGGACGCTTTGCGCGCACCGACAATAATTCCAGTCCTGTTAGTAATGTAAGTGTAATTGGTTAAACAGAACTAAGAATTTTAAATTTAATTTTAAATTTAATTTTTTAATTTAATTTTTTATATTTTTAAGTAATTATTATAATGTGAGTTTAAATGGTTGATCAATGTAAGCAATATAAGCTCCCATTATGTTTGAGTTTTGTAAACACATTGTTAATCAGCGTCAAGAGACGAGTAGGCTAAATATATTATTTTTTTTTTGTTAAGCAATCTGTAGAAATTAATCAAACATTTTTTTGTTTAACTTATTTTGTACAAATTTTTCACAGGTGTCTACCACAATGTCGCAACAAGCTGGCTCCAGTGCGCCCATGCTGAATGTTCCTTATGCTTATTTCTATGGTGGCAACGTAATGCCCGGCGGTTTCCAATATGGCACACCAGCTATCTATCCAGTAAGTAGTAGCAACAGATATTCAAATCGTAACAATAATAATATTCATGTGTTGCAGCCACAAATACCGGCGGCAAATACCGCATCCGGTGGCCAGTTTCCAAAGCCATCGTATGGCACTGGCTATGGTTCGAGCACCTATGAAACGCTCTCGCAAACAACTCAGGATTATAGCAAGGGCGGCTACTCGTCCAGCGTGAATCAGCAGAGCAAAACGCAAACGGTTTCCAATCAGCCGCAGGCGGGCACCGGCTCCGACTTGACCTCATCCATGTATGGCAAGAATCATGTGGCGCTGAACAAGGTCAATGTGCGTAGCAATCGGGAACTGCTATAAATAATCTATACACAATTTATTATATTAATAATAATCTATTCTGTTCAATTGTGCAGTCGTACGAGAAGCAGAGTTTCCACTCGGGCACACCACCACCGTTCAACATGGCGAATACACAGACAGCTGGCGGCACCTCGGGCCAACCTTATGGCATGTATCTGCCGATGCCAACTGCCGGACATCACAACATGATACATCAGCCCATCCATCAGGTAGAGTACAATTCAAATGAGCAGCAGTTACTGCGAAATCAAGACCATCTCCCCAACAACAACAGCAGCAGCAGCATTCAAGTGGCTGCATATCAAAATGAGCAAGGTTGGCATCATGTCCAGCATCATGATCAAAATAATGAATATGCAGTGTGGGGTCACGATAAAAACCAATATACTGAAGATGCTCATAGTGGCTTCTCCTTTTTTGTCGATTGAATGAACAAACTAAAAGTTGATCAAATTATGTCAGCATTTATGATTTAGCAACATTTTACCAAAATTAACAATAATCCTTCACACGCATCACATACGCACACGCACACATTAACGACCCATCTATATATATATATATATATATATATATATGTTTTTTTTTATTGTGTTTATTAACTGTCGCACTGAACTCAACTTAATGCATGTCTCTCCCCTCCTACCTTAAAAATTTGCAAGTTTTCACACAAACTGCATTTTCTCGTTTTCTGTCATTTTAATTGTTTTTCTTTTTCTTCTTTGTGTTTTTGTTGTTGCTGTTATTGTTTAATCATTCCGTTTTTTTTTCTCAATAAAACAACATCCTTGTAATGACATTGATTCATTCCTTATTTTATTCACTTGGCACATCCATCAAAAATTGGCTTCACATTTTGCTATACTAAAAAAGAAACAACCTCCAATTGAAAATAAAAATCACAACAATCGCAAACAAATCTCAACGATTGAAGCGAAACTGTTAAAAATCCCAATTCGATTTACATGTTAATATTTTTCTGTTTAAAATATTCAATTATTAATAATCAAATTAGGACTCACCGTCAGATTTAAGAATAGCACATCTCTTTGGCTTTGGTTTAACATGCTTAATTCTATAATCACAAGTTAATTGGTGGCTTTTGCAATCGTAGCTAACAAATTTCATTGCTATAAACAGTTATTTGCTCTATGCTCTCACTAGTTTGAATTTAAACGAGTTCTCCTCCTGGCAAAAGATTAAAAAGAAAGAAAAGAAATTTTGAAAATTGTGATATGCATGAAATTGTTCGATTGTTTGACTTTTTTCTTTATAATTTCCTTTGATTTTTTTATGGGACAACATTAGATGGACGGCAGGATTCATAGCTCATCCCGCCGGGTAAGTTTCCTTTTGTTGTTGTATCAAGTGAATAAAACAAAAACAAACAAAAAAAACACAAAATAAATAAAAAAAAACTCCTAATTGTTTTCTATTCTGTTTTGGTAAATGTCAATGTTCTTCTGTATATGTTTTGTATATAAAAAAAAAAGAAACAAAAAACTAACACATTTTACGCACGCACTCGCACACAACCAGCCACCCACCCACCCACTAGAAGCAATAATATCCATTATACATCAGCTATATATATGACTATATATATATATATATATAGTATTCCTTTATCATCATTTTGACAAATTGTTGCTAATATGAGAAAAGAAAAAATACAATAAAATGACAAGTGAAGGGTTAAACGAAACATTATTCATGCATATCACACAGCAGTGTCCATTCAAATACATTCACATCAATAACTATACATATATGTATGTATATATGTATTTATAAATTGTTTATACTGCTAACCATATACATATACATATACATGTACTACTTATATCTGTATGTATATGAAGCCAATGTATATATTTTGAATTGTTGACAGATTTGTTGGTTGGTTTTTTATTTACATATTTGCTGTGATTCCCATTTTGCAGGACTCGAACAGTGCTGGACAGCGCCAACAGTCGAGCAGCCAGTCAAAGTCGGCCGGCAAACCGAGCTACCCAACCTCGTACTGGACCGGACAGAACTAGCTTCCGGAGAAGACCAACTGGCGGCCACTGCAGATAACGCTGCAGCAGAGCGCCGGCCGATCAGGCGAATTATATACCCTATGCACCAATACAACAACAACAGCAGCAGCAGCAACAACAGCAACAACAACAGCAGCAGCAGCATCAACAACAAAAACATCCATTCACATTTATAATAGTAATATCAGTCAGAGAACTTCGTTGCCTACAGCAAATACTACGACCACAATAATATCAACAGCAGCAACAACAACAACAACAAAAGCGACCACAACAACAACATCTGCAACAGATCAGTTACTAATGCTTGCAAAGGAGCAACAACAAAAACAAGAAGAACAACAACAGCCGCATACAAAATCCGAAGAACATCCAATAAGCGAGGAGAATCATTCATTGGATGTTGCTGATGATGATTATCTATTATATGAGGATGACAGATCATATATTACTTAATAAGAAAAACGTTTTTACTACAAACGCACCGTAAAAGGCGCCGCAGCGGCCGCCTTCTCCTCCTCCTCTTCTCCTTCATCTCCATCTCTATCTACAACAACAACAAGAAAGAAAGAAAACATACATAGAACGTATCGCAAGTGCAGATCTGCAACTTTATAAAGTATACATAGCCCTCAAACACACACACACACACAACATCCCACATCAACACACAGACACACATCCACACACTCGCATAAACACTGAAACCAAAACAAAAAAGAAACATAAACAAACATACAGCCAACATTTGCATATAAACTATACCAAGTACCATTTTTCACATTGCATACAAATAATTTACAAAGATAAAAGATAACAATTATTAAATATTAAAGGCGTAAAACGATTTAACAGATTTATAAGCGTAAGATGAAAAAGTATACAAAAAACAAAACAAAAATAAAATAAAATAAAACAAAAAATGTAACGTGAATGAGAAAACACACAACAAACAACAAATTAATTATTGTAATCGGTTTAAACTTATGTGTATTGTATAATTATAACCTTAATATTTAAATTAAATACAAGAAAAGAAGATAAAAAGATACGATTAAATCCAAACAAATGCAAAAACTATAAATCCATTTCGAGTGTTTTCATTGATTTGATATTTATTTTTATTGCGACATTTACAGACTATTTGAATATATATATATGTATATATTTGTATTTGTATAATAAAAACTACTACTGGCTATGGAGCAGTTTATTGAAATCGGCATAGGCTGACTCCAGATCGAAGAGAAACTGACGAACTTGTGCCTCGGTCAGTTCATCCGATGCCTGCATTTCGTTCAGTGTACCCAGCCATTTTTCCACCTTTTGCTTGGCATCAAAATCCTCTGGTATCAGCGACAAGCGATTCATATTATCATCCAAGTCCTTAACGTCTGGCTGCAGTGCATCCATTGTGTTAATCTGCAGACGCAACTTATCCATAATGGTAATGAACAAAGAAACAATCTCAGCAATGCATTTCGAGGTGTTTCCCTTGTCATCGCGTATCGTAATTGGACGATCCTCCCGTATGCGCTCCAATGCCGCCGGACAGTCGAGGCGAAACTTCTTGACGAATGTGTCAACCGTGGGAAAATCATCGCATTGCACCTGCTTGAAGGCAATCTTGTATTGCACCAGATGCTTCGAGCAGGCAGCTGTATATTCCTGTGGTGTGATGCAGTCCCGAATGTAAGCCTTCTCCAGCTGCTGTATTGTGTTTATGATCGCATACAAATCGGCCATGTTGTCGTATTTCTCACGTTCGCGTGCATTGCGAAATAGTTTCACCTCCTCGTATAGCTCGGGGCATTGATCCTGCATTGCGATATCTGTTTGCTCTTCTTTGTTCTTTTATATTTTAGAAAATATATAAATATAAATGCGAAAATTAGCTCAGACGTATGACGAAGTGCGATAGAAATTTGTTGATATCAAAAGCCAAACTGTTATCGATTTGCTTGCAGTGATTCATTTAATTTACGTTATCGCTAATCGATTGTGGCGCCAAGCTATCGAAAATTTAAATGTAAGCAACAAAAAAATTAACTATCAGTTGTGAGATTATTTTAAAGTTGAAAAATCAATAATAATAGTAATCAATAACACATATGCATCAAGTTGACCCTTCAGCGTAATCAAATAGGTAAATTCATTCAAATCTTATCAATAAGGAGAATTTCCGTTTAATAATTTCAATTTACGTTGTTAAACGATAAAGATAAGCAAGGGTATTTGTACCCTTGTGATAAGCTCTATATTGGCTTGTTCAAATCAATTATTTGAATTACCAATGCAAGTTCAATCCCAATCATACACAGAAATAAGTACTTATTATCAGCATATCAGGTCGTATCGATACGCCGTAGAGCGTGCAACCCATAGTTTAGTAAGAGTCCAAATCTGATACATGCTTTAGTTTGTTTTCAGCGAGCAATCGCACTAATCGTGCTAAAGTGTCGGTCTTGTGAGTGTATCTTTATTGTTGTCGATACATTCGACTACATTCCGATGGTTGCCGAAAATCAGCATAAATTTGTAAGTAGTATTTATGAAAAGAACATTGGGTATAAGCTTCAGTTTTATCAATATATTACATACCATATATGCTACAAAATGTATTATAACTAAGCAAAGAGGCATATTTATATTTTATTGCCATTTTACCTTATATCAAAATATATATACCTGTAGTGAAACATGCTTAAATATCGATTGCAAAATGCGCAATATAAGTACATACAAATACATCCAATAGATACATAAATACATACTAGGTTGGTATAATTACTTAAAAGGGCACAGCCTGTTCTAATAGCTTGTAGCCTTGACCGGAATAACTGCGTGGCGGATACAAAACAAACAGGCCCAATTGCATCAGGGACAGTAGGCAGCCAAGAAAATTGGGTATCTAAATGGGTAATTTATGAATATTTAATACGGCTAATAAATAGTGGCTCTGGGAATAGTGTCACCTGTATAAATGAATCTGATATTAAAATGCCATAGATAAGCCACTGCAGGCTGACGAAAAACGATGTGGCAATCAGGGGCAGCGGTAAGCTCTCCGAGTTCTTCATGCGGATCACATGCACCAGGGACGTGAGTGGCGCGGCAAAGAAGCACACGGTAACAATGCAGCAAACAATGCCTGCAAAAAAACCCATAATATTAACTTATGCAGAAAACAAGTACAATTTTTGCCGACTCACCCGTAATATGTATCATTTTGGCAACATCATCTTGTAAACGGTTTGTGTAGACAATAACAGCGATAAGGATAAATAGTATAACGGCAAATTGCTTAACATAGGTGCGTTTATTAATGGTGAATACGTAGTAGATCAGCGTGTAGACTAGAAATAATGTGGATCCAATCATATTGACCATCACAATGCTCTGCTCGTTGGTGAGCACGCCGTATCGCAGCCAAAAACTGCAGCTGTGTAAGCAATAAAGAGAGAAAAACTCAATATCTTATTTTATCTACAGTCAGATGGAAAAAGAATTGTACATTTCTTGACTACGTCGACAAATTGTTGTATTTTTGTGGTTTGGTTGTGGAGTACTCACGATAAGAAGCCGCATATAAAAGGCACGCCAGACGAGTCACCTGTGCTCTTCTTTTGTATGTATTTACGGCATATCACGCTACATAATTGTGGGTTTTATCATTAATAACAATTGGCATATATCATTCCAAGACAAATAATATTGTTGTTGTTACTTACGTGCCCGATAAAAACTGAAATACTGTGCTGATTACCGCCGTTGTGGATAACAAGGAATCGTAGGCCAGCGTCATTGTTATCTGAAAATCGCAAATTATTAATAAATGTTATTAATGTTATTAATTAATATAACATTTACTGGACAACGACCACACCGCTACAACGTCAACAAAAAGAACCAAAACAGCTGATTACAACTAGAGTTGACATACTGTTGCAAAAAGTGTAATTAGTAGTTATCGATGTAATCGGTTTTTAAATTTTCAACGCAGGCGCAAGCTTTTAAAGCTTTGCAGTGTGTTGCTACAAATGTTAAGAGCTTTTGTTGCTGGCTCTGTCGCCGTTGCCATTGTTCTTGGTAAATAAAAGCTCTTGGCTAACGCTTGCTACCAAAACTTTACACATTAGTCGCAGACAGGTGGCGAACGGCGCTGCTGGCTTTAGCTACGATTTGTGTGATGTTTTGCTGCCATATTGTCGGTAAATTTGTTTAACAAATTACGTATTGCGGTTGTATATGTAATTTAATGTTCGATTCCTGCATAATTGTTTATGTATGTATGTTGTTATACAACACTAACAAGCAAACGCAGACGCTGACTGCATAGAAGTGTCGGAAAACATATTTACAGTTCATTGTAAAACAAAAATCTCACACGTGTTCAAAGCGCTATTATTTAAAGTGCATTTTTTTTTGTTAAAAGCAATTAATAAGTGTGCCTATAAATATGACCAACAGTAATGCCACTGAGTCGGAACATTTGAATCCGCAATTTAAGGTTGTTATAGCGCCACAACAAACAGAAATAAATCAGGTGAGTAGTGCCAAAAGGTTTTGCACATTTCATTGTATTTCTCTCTGCACCCTGTGATCTCTTTCTATTTTATCCTTTCCTTTGCTGTCACACACACAACACTTTGTTTACAACTGAGGATCGTTGACCTGCTCACTACTCGTATTCAACTATTAAAGATTGCACTTTTTTGTATCACAATTTTCTTGGATTTTGTTATTATGATCGTTGGATACATAATCTATATGAATGTACATTTATGAATAATAATTCTTTGTATGTGTATATATAACAAAGTACAAGGTCTACCATAATAATGCGTTGTAAAGCTCGCATAATTATCTTTAGTATTGCATTGAGATAAATTTTCACTCTCATACGTATATTTACATTCGGTTGTACTTTGCTACACATTACAATTGCAGTATGTACTTAGTATATACAGTATGTGCTGAAAGTATTTTTATAATTGAACCGAATAACATTAATGCTTTGCTAATTTTATTAAATAAAGTTAATTTATAACTTTTAAAATATAATTAAAGAAAATTATAGAATTAAACTAAAATCGTTTAATTTGTCCAAAATGAAAGACTTTCTCTACTCACTGTATGTGTATTTAATCATTTAGAATTTTAAGCGCTTTTGCGCTTATCGTTTCTCCCAAACTGAGAAAATATATGTAAATTCATACATGTATTTATTTCGAGAGTATTTATATATATATATATATAGATTTATTTACATTTGTATAAGTGAACTGGTTCTTTCTGCGCATGGTGAATTTGTCATCGTGTACATTGAATTATCAGTTAGATATGCTTTATCTTTTCTTATCAGTTGTGCCCTTTTTTTTGCTGACTTTTAAATCCAAGCGCAAAATCTACATTTAAACAGTAATCCAATTAAATTCAATAATACGACAGTTGTCATTCTCAATTATTTCTCTGCTAAAAGTGTATGCGACTGATAATAGAGCATCGCCAAAAATAAATCATCGAGTCCGCCATTCTATCAACTCTATCAAAGGTCACTTAATTAGTGACAATAAATCTTAATAAGCAACAAAAATATATATAAACCCGGTCAATGTCGCAAAACAAACAAAAACAATAAAATTCTATAACAA
The DNA here is from genome assembly GCA_035042185.1 of Drosophila kambysellisi. Classification (NCBI taxonomy): domain Eukaryota; kingdom Metazoa; phylum Arthropoda; class Insecta; order Diptera; family Drosophilidae; genus Drosophila; species Drosophila kambysellisi. Next base: position 7,075,651 of record JAWNLS010001251.1, on the reverse strand, counting down.
TATTTAAATTACAAATGCACGCTTTACTTTCTGAATTTCTCTAGCACTTTATATATATAATATATATGCATATATACTGATAAATCTTATCGTCTCTTTTAGAAACCGACATGGAACAAACTGCTGCTGATGGTTGCCTTTGCCACAACACTGGGCTCTGCAGTGCCCGCAGGATACTGCATAGGTGTCATCAATGCACCCTCAGAGGTGAGTCTATCCCAGAGAATCGATTATATTTTCATTGAATTTCTAATGCAATTATTTGTGTTTGCCGTTATAGCTGATGAAGGTCTGGTGCAATCAAACAGTGCATGACAAATATGGCAGCACGTTAAGCAGAAGCGGTTTAGATATACTCTGGTCGTCGGTTGTTTCGATTTTTCTCGTTGGCGGCGCTATTGGATCGCTAGGTGGCGCTGGTTTGGCAAATAAATTTGGCAGGTTCGTTTTGCTAGCTAATCTTCAAGTGCAAATTTATTAATTGTTTTTTATTAATGCGTGTCTTAATCGCAGCTTATCTGCTTCCAAAAAAGATTAATTTAATTGTTAGCTAGTTGCTGATAGCTACTTTTTGATGGGTTTCAAGGTCGGTGTCATTCAAATAATGCATATTTTGAATAAGCGTAGATTATTTACGCTCTGTAAGGAAACTTATAGTGACTCAGAATCCAGCTCCAGATTCTTGATATTAGTCGATGCATAATGATAGCAATATACTTTAATGTAAATTGATTGATTATAAAAGACTTCGTGGGGTTTTCAAGATTTTCATATGAATTAATGCTAAGAAATTGTTCTCTCAAATTAGATTGCTTAGCTTAAACTTCGCCAATGGTAAACAAATGTTATATATGTGGAAATATAAATTCGTGCTCGTAATCTTAATTTATTTAATACCATTGACTAACTATCCGTCTCGTTGTCAATAGAAAGACCTGTCTGTTTATCTGCGCCGCCCTATTCGCGATTGGAACTGTGCTCTTCATCTTCTGCAGGGCAGCCAAGTCTGTGGAGATGCTTTTGCTGGGTCGCCTGATAGTGGGCCTGGCCTCGGGTCTGGTGACAGCTACGCTGCCCATGTATCTCGCTGAGTTGGCGCCACCTGCACAGCGGGGCACCTTGGGCGTCTTTTGTGGCGTTGGCGTCACCGGTGGCGTTGTTGTTGGCCAAGTGTTCAGTCTCGCCGATGTCTTTGGCACTGCTGAGCTGTGGCATTATGCTCTGAGCGCTTACATATTGTTCATTGTTGTGTGCTATTTGCCCTCGTATCTGTTCCCGGAGAGTCCCAAGTTTCTCTATGTGATGAAGAGCGATCCGGCGGCAGCTCGAGCCGTGCTATTGCGATTGCGTGGCTCGGATGCCAGCAAGTTGATCGATCATGAAATTGCTGAAATGGAGACGGAAGCGAATGATGATATGCAAAGCAGCAGCTTTTCAGATGTCCTACGCGATCCACGCTTCCTGATGCCGCTCATCATTGTCTGCTGCTTCCAGGGCGGTCAACAATTGTCGGGCATCAATGCGGTAAGTATTGATATATATCAAATCAATCAAATTCTAATCGTGTATCGCTTACAGATCTTTTACTACTCGGTGTCCATATTTACAAAGGCCGGCTTCTCTGAAAAGAACGCACAGTGGGCGAATTTGGGCGCTGGCTGCCTAAATTTGAGCATCTCCCTGCTGGGTCCATTGCTGATGGCCACCTGCAAGCGCCGCACTCTCATGATGCTATCCAGCGCAATCTGTTCCATCTTTCTGTTCAGCATTGCATTTGTTTTGAACTACATTGTAAGATCATTGGCTTACTCTGATCCAAAAGTTGGAGCGAATTATTAATCAAAAAGTTTCCTCTCTTACGCTGGGATCAGAACAATAAGCAATCGAATCCGACTTCATCGTTCTAAACTGATTTTTAATTTTTATTGTATTTTTCAGGAATCTGTTAGCTGGTTTCCTTGGGCCTGCATTGTCTGTATCATGGGCTACTTATTCTTCTACCAGTTTGGCCTCGGTCCCATTCCCTACTTTATTGGCTCAGGTAATGTTGCAGCAACAGCACTCCATAGGACTGGTTAAATACACATTTGTATAAAAATAATGATTGTAAACTAAACTGTTTCCGCCTCTTGATTTACAGAACTGTTTGAGGTGGCGCCACGCCCAGTGGCCATGTCGATGGGCAGTCTATCGTCCTGGGGATGCAATTTCATAATTGGCATGGCCTTTCCCAGTTTGCAGAACGTTTGGGGCGCCTTCGTCTTCCTACCCTTCTCGATTACTTGTGTGCTCCTATTCCTGCTAACGAAATTCTATCTGCCGGAAACGTTTGGACGCGATCCCTCCGAAGTGGCGCCACTAGTCTCGAAGGGATTCCGCTCCAAGGTCAAATAGGAAACGGAAAATATAGTTTTAATTAGTTAATTATTAGGTTAGCATTAAGCGCAATGTTGTTTTTAAAAAAAATTGTATTTACTGTATATATATAGTTGGGGATTACGCAGAACAAAGTGCCTGTCATGACAATAAGCTCAATCAAACAAATTGTAATGTACAACTAATTGTAGTTTAAGATCTAGTTTGCAAATAAGTCACCCTGTATAAGCTGGTACCACTTTTGTGTAAGATTTTTGGGAACTCTTATCGCAGCACAAATTCAAGTTAATTGCCTTTAGAAAATAGACTGTAGTTACTTTGCTAATTACATTTATTGCGTTAGAGAGATGCCAGCTGGTTCAATTAATAGATGCTTACCTAATGGCTAAAATACTCGCATCTCTGATTCATAGCCTAACGAAAACGAAGACTCTTCCAAATGGAATCTGTTATCGTAATTGAATGTACTAAAAATTGCAAATAAAACACAACAAGAAATCAATACACTTTTCCCACGCTGGCTTGACACAATCTCCACACAGAGAGAGAAAGAGAGAGAATGAGTGAGAGAACGTACAAGTTTTGTGTTGTTAATTCGTCAATTCGACATTGATAAGACAACGCCATAAAACACTGTCACAAGCCAATGATAAAAAGTATGAAGAATGCTCTTGACAATAGAAACAGTGCTCGACTAGTAGATTCCCTGTATTCAGGTTTGAATTTGAGCATGCGGGAGAATTTTAGCCAAATAGATAGATAGAAAAATAAAATATATATTAAAATATTACCAACTACAAATCAAGAATAATCTGTAAACATTACTTCCATATAAAGAGAGAATGAATGTCAATGAGTGAGCAAAATAGAGAGCAAATAAGGACTGATTGAGAGTAAGGGCTAGAATGAGAAAGACCGTTAATAAGAGAACGAAAAATGGGGAGGGTTAGAGAGAGAGAAAGAGTAATAAAACAAAAGAGAGCCAGAATAATTATAAGAGAAAATGGAGGAAGCGATTAACTAAGAAAGGGAGAGAGATGAGAGCCGAAGAGATTGATCGCTTAAGTTAGAGAGTGAGAATACATAAGAAGACGAGAGCGATTAAATCACAAACATAGACGGGGGAATATATATACAAAAGCAGTTAAGAGATAGGTAAAAAGAGAGATCGATTTCGTTGGTTAGAGAGAGCATGAAAATGGAAGAGCGAACAATTAAGAAACTGAGAGACGAAAGTAAATAGAAAAGAGACAACGAATAAGTAGGAGAATGAAAAAAATAGGATGTGAACAATAGTTAGATATTAAGAGCAAATCTGTGATAAAGCGAGATAATAAGGCAGCAATTCAAAGAGAGAAAGATAATAAGGGAGTAAGCAGTTAAGAGAGAGACAGAGAAAGAGAAAGGAATATGGAAAGAGTGAAAGTTGCTCCCTTTCTCCCCAATAGAGGGAATGAATGAGGAAATGGCAACTAACACAAAACTCATTTAAAAAGAATAATTCTTGAGAATCGCATAGGACACAGCATAAATTGTCATTTATCGAATTTGTAGCTAAAGAGTAAAATAATGAAACATTTTAATAAATTTGTTTTATTTTGCACCTTTTATAAGTTGGGTATGCCCGCCATTCACCTACTTAGAATGGGTGCAGGGTATTAAAAAGCATTGTCGCGACTTTTACGCGTTGTCGCTTCTAAGACAACTCTTCAATTTGATATTTGGAGTAAAGGTGTGTAGACTGACAAGCTTCGATCGATAGACATACAAAGCAGCCGGAAGTATCAGTTACGGAATATGGCTGACATTATGGTATTTATGATTTAAGAGGCGTTGTCCATTCTCAGTTTGTGTCTTAAATCATTTGTTTTAGCATATGTAAATTGCTATTGAATCTTTGCAACTTTTTGCAGCACATAAATGATGGGGGCGAGGGCTGGACCTGGCTGCTGCTGCTCATATGTGTGACAACCACAGTGGGCACCACGGTGCCAGTGGGTTATTTTATTGGTGTGCTCAATGCACCCGCCGAGATCATACGCAGTTGGTGTGACGAAGTGTTGTCGGGTGAATATGACACCAATAGCAACGAGAATCAGTTGGATCTGTTGTGGTCATGTATTGTGTCCATCTTTCTGATTGGCGGCATTTGTGGCTCCTGCATCAGCGCCTGCTGTACCAACAAGTATGGCCGGTGAGCAAATACATTTTTTGTGGCAAATATTTTAAAGCATTTCTAAAACTGAATATACATTTTTTTTCTATTGCCTCGTGTAGCAAGGGTTCCCTGATTATTAGTAGTATAATTCTATTGCTTTGTGGCCTGCTGTTCACCTGGTGTCGGGCAACTAAATCTCTGGAGATGCTAATGTGCGCCCGTTTCTTTGGTGGCATTGCTGCCGCTTTGATCTTTACCGCGCATCCGATGTATTTGCTGGAGTTGGCACCGGTTCGCTTGAGTGGCAGCGTTGGCGTCTTCACCTGCATTGGCGTTACTGCTGGCATCCTGCTCGCCCAGATTGTCAGCTTGCCCCATCTGCTGGGCACCGATGAGAACTGGCCGTATGCCCTGAGCTTCTATACGCTGCTGGTGCTCGTCTGCCTGCTGCCCCTCATGTGCTATCCGGAGAGTCCGCGCTGGCTCTTTCTGGTCAAAGGTAATGCGGAGGGCAGTGCTCGGGCGTTGCGTCAACTGCGTGGCCAGCATGTCCGTGTGCAGCAGGAACTCAACGATCTGGAGCAGGCGCTAAGCATGGAGAGTAAACCCAGTACCATTTGTCAAGTGCTGCGAAACAAGGAGCTCTTCCTGCCATTGCTGCTGGTTTGCACTTTTCAAGCCACTCAGCAGCTAAGCGGCATCAATGCTGTAGGTATTTCAGTTGAAAATTACCGTTATTTTAGATAAGGTCCGTCCGAGTGTCCATCTGTTTTAGTAATCTCTACTGATATAAGAGCGACTGACTCACAGATCTCATTTTTATCTGTCAAACTGAAACGAATTTAGCACGAAAATTACACAAATTCCATTAACGTTTTAGCTATTTGTTTTTTTTTATATTTTAAAAATCAACAATCAAAAAGTTTAAAAATAAGAAAATTTAAAACTTGGGTGTTCCGATTCCCTGGTTTTGGTTAATAATGTTTTTAATGGCAATTTTATTAAGCTTTGCCTCAGTCGATTAGATAACAGGAAAATGATTTACTAAAGTTTTTTTTCGCAACTATTCTTATGGTATCTATCTATATATATAGAACGCTCTTGGCCTTGGTGCGTTATCAGTTCATTTGTATATTTTTATCCCCTGTTACAAATCAAAGTTTACTAAATAATATATTTGAAAACGGTGCAGCTGTGCAGGGTACAGGGTATCTCATATTCGCTCATTCTCGATTAATGCGCTCTTGTTTGCGTGCTCTTTGCAGATATTTTTCTATTCGCTGTCCATACTCACCAATGCTGGCTTCACGTCCAACTCAGCTACTTGGCTCAATCTGGGCATGGGTGGCTTCAATCTCCTTTGCTCGCTGCTTGGACCGCTGCTGCTGCGCAAATTTAATCGTCGACCGCTTATGTTCTGCTCCTGCGTCCTGTGCAGCATCTCATTGGCCGGCATGTCCTTTTCGCTGTACTTTCTGCTCAGATCGGAGGCCGGTGCTTTGACCTATGTGAGCATCGCATTCATCTTAAGTTTCATCCTGGGTTTTCAGCTTGGATTGGGACCCATTGCGTACTTCATAGGCTCGGAGTTGCTGGAGGATGCGCCCCGTCCAGTGGCCATGTCCATGGGCAGCCTCTTTTCATGGACGGGCAACTTTCTCATTGGAATGTGCTTCCCTCTGCTGCAGACGGTGTGGGGATCATTTGCTTTCATGCCATGCATGTGTGTCTGCATTTTTTGCCTGGTGCTCACCTGGCGCTATCTGCCCGAGACACGTGGACGTGAACCCAAGGATGTTAGCCCACTGATGAGCCAAGGACTACGCTCGAAGAACAATTAGATGCATTTTATACGTATTTTATATATAAATAAATATATATACATAAATATCTGTATGAATATTTATTAGTAAATCGCATAAGAACTATTAAATATGAATATTGGCAAATGGATACATTAACAAATTTATTATTTTAAAAGGACTAGAAGCTAATCAAGTTTACAGATTTATATCTAAATTCGCCGCAACTGTAACCGATTCAGTTTGCATTTCAAATTGCTTAACGGCTTTCTTCATTTCAAATCGGTTAAGTTGAATCAAGTAGAATCGTCTAAATAACGGTATGAAATGCGTATGAGTGAGAGAAAGAGAGATATTCAAAGTGCGCTGCGCTCCCATTTGCGCTCATTCCTTCTCTCTCACCCCTTTCTCTAATGAGATGATCGCTGAGCCAATTGCGACGTCACAGGTGAAGCGTCAAGATTAGCATTTGTATTCGCCGTCTATAAATATATGGCCGACAGTGGGTAACAGAACGTTGTGGTGAACGTTTCGCTTGGAACGGCGCGCATTTTTCTATTTTCTTCTCCAAATGCGGCAGAGTCGGCATAAGAAATCGGCATCGCCTAGTGAAGTGAATTAAGTAATGTACGTTTAAAAATAAAATTCCGTGTTGCAGGTGCCAATAATTAAATAGAGCAGCATGAATATTTGTACACTGAGTGAATGATAAAATAACATGCATAAATATGTGTGCATGTATATGTTTGTAGTTTAAAATAGATGTGCATGGCAATCAGCTGCTAAAAAAAAAAAATCGAAACGCAACGAACGATTTGAACTGAATCGCAACAAAAGCAATGACGAAAACGTGCTAGTGACGTCACAGCCGGTGCGGCGTGAATCTGGCATCTGGCAAAAGAAATAACACAAAACAGCAATAACAACATTGTACACATAAACATAGCCGACAGCAGCAACAACAAATACTAGCATCCATAAATATACACATAACAAATAGTTATCGATTGTCAATGATAAATGAGTCTGCAATCTGTGTAAATACCAATAAGAACAATAATAACATACATACATACACACATAGTTTATATATACAAATATATATACATGTGTATGTACATATGTATTTTGGCAACTCGATATGCCGGTCAATGCACGAGAACTAATCTTTTTTTTCGTTTTTCTCGTGGTTAGCCTCACATCAATGTCGGTTTGTCTGTCAGTCAAACGTAATGAACAACATTTGGTAGCCAAGTACATATACTGCTGTAAATAATTATTATCCATGTCATTTGCTTTGCACCCAAACATACACACACACATAGAGAAACAGAGAGAGAAAAAGAGAGAGAGAGAGAGAAGATTTACCGCACACTTTCTTCGTTTAAGCATTGCGGTTGGCGTGTGTTTTCATTTGCATTCAAACATTTCTGTCTTTCTGTTGTTGTATGAATTTAAAAATATTTTTTTCGTGTAGCTTTTGGCACTTAACATTCTATGCCCCGTCTATAATATTTTTACTGTACATTTTTGACGTGGGCAATTATGTACCATATAGTATGATGGAAAAATTAATTATGCAAGTGCCGTTGATTTTGTTTGTATTATGAACGAATTTTTATTTGTGGCCAGCATAAACATAAATACCACCATACACCGTTACAAATATACTCCCTTCTGCTGTTATGCATTGTTTAGCCATAAACAATCGCAGCATAATCTATGGGGCAATTTAGCTTTTAAGTAATAGTCAAAAGAGCAGCCATTTCCCAGAAAGAATTTACACACACATTTCAGCAATCATAGAGAAAATTCTTTCACTTTTTATTTGCTTTTGATCTTTTTTCTTAATGATTTTGATTCCCCTTAATCTGTAGAATATAACAGGCTGCCCATATACAATATTTGTTCCTTCCATTGCATATGGCCGGTCAATTAGTATTTTGTTTGCTTTTTCAATGTTATTATTAGTTTGAATTGTACAAAAAACATTAGCGAACAAAATCCAGAGACGAGTCCATTAAAATTGTAATTAAAAACGAATGGTATATTAATAGCAATATAGGTTCGAAACGAATTACATAAAATTCCTCTTTTAATTGTCCCAGGCCAGTTTAGTTGAAAGAGAAACACTCAATGGATAATTTTGAATTTTAACGAACAGCTAATTGCATTAAAAATATGAACATAAAGTTGACATAGACGTTTTTTTTTTTATTATTCCTATTCCCGTTTGATTTTCCCGCACACATTTCAATTTTCCTCTTCCTTTCTCTCTCTTATTTCTCGTAATTTTCTTTTCATTTTTTTTTCTTTTGAAAACGTGTTTTTTGTTTTGGATTTGGCCAGACTTTGTTTGATTTTTGATTATCTACACACATACATATATGTTTAGACTGTTTGCGCTTGTAAATAAAGACTGCAAGCTGTATTTAATTTATGACACACAGTCCATTTACTCTCCCCTCTGCCCCCTTATTTTGCATTATTAGTAGATTTAAAGTACTTATCTGTGTTAGGATGCTTGCCGCCTGTCTGCCCCGTGGTTTTATCCAAGTCCATAAATTTGATATTCTTACTGTGGGGCTTATGAATTAAGAATAGACAGATCTCTATCCCTCTCTTTCTATCTCCCCCTCTCCCTCTCTCCGATTTAGCCACGAGTTTCTTTAGATTTGGCATGGCAAAAACAAAAAGATTTAATAATACTCACGAATTAGACAAATGACTGTTGCGTGTTGTAGAAGTTTATAAAAATAAGCATCAACATATCTAACACCCACTAAATGAAAAAGTAACTGTGTCGATGGCGACAGTGATTGACTAAGAGATACCCTATGCTTAGGCTTCTTATGGACTGTTCTTTATTTGATCGAAGATGCCTGTCTACCAAAATTCATTACACCCATTGTTGTAACCATTTTTAAAGGGCATACAAAAAGAAATATAAAACATTTGGCAACTGTTTCGCCACAGTGCCACAGACAATATAGCAATTTTATGGTTGGGATGCCTCCAATTTGACGCTGTGGCTATGGCATTAGTAGGCGAAAGTAGGCGACAAGTGTCATCATCAACCACATCATCGCCATCATCATCATCTTCATCATCCACCAACCAGAGCAATCCCGAAATGCCACCCACAGCCACAGCAGCCACATCTCATGGTCATTTGGTCGAGACGCTTCTCAGACCAGTTGCCAAACGTGTAGGCCCAAAAAATGAAATGAAATAATTCAAAATCATGTATGTAGTTCGTTTATAAAACAACTCAAATCCGTAGATGCGGCGGCTGCTGATGTTGGATGAATTTTTAAAAATTAATTTCTTTGAAAATATCATTAAAATGTCATGGCAAATGAACTACTGCAAGAATTATCACTATTAAAAATGAGTTATGCTCCAAGAGACACAGTTCGCCCAAATAACTATACAAAACTAAATAATCATAAAAAAAATAATAATATAAGTCACATTTCTACTTTTTAAATATTTCAGCAAAATTAAATTTTGTAAAAAATTTATAAGATTATATGGTATTTCCAAGTCTAACTAAGCTATGTAAAAAAGTTTATTAAAATAACGCTATTTGTTGAGCAACTATGGCCATAAACATGCACAGCACTCAGTGATGGAGAATCGCTGCTATAAAAAGCAAAGATATATATTTAAAAATAATACTTAGTCGTGAATAGTTTATCCGGTTCAAAGATTTACTGCCAACTTTGGGGCACTTTGATAATGGAGCGAGCCTTTTGTTTATCTGACACTTTGTATTTGTTTGCTGATATATAAAAATATACAACATAAATATATATGTATCTATATATATATTTATATATGTTTTATTTTTTCAGAAGGCAATTACAGTCCTAATATTTATTTGCTTCAACAGCTTGCAGAAACGAGGCCAATCCAAATCAATGGGCAGGCAAATCAGATCGAAGCATGTCCAGACCACGTTCGAAGCCGTTCTCATTACGCCAACAACGGGAGAGGCCGCTACGAGCGTCTTGTAATTGGGGCACGTTGTATGTGGATGTGGATGTGGGTGCTATCGAGATTGAGAACGGGATCGAGCCATGTCTTCGCGGCGCAGCTCCTTTCGGCGCAAAGAGAGGCCGGCATTTCAGCGTTTCAAGGATCACTGCCGTCACTTTACGGCGTTTATGTTTAGCAATGTGGGCATCATACTCCTAGTCACATTCTATACGATCGGCGGCGCCTTCATCTTCCAGGCCATCGAAATATTTGAATACGACAAACTGAAGACAGACAAACCGCACCGCTTCATTGAGCACAACGTGAGTGGAGATTGCTTGAATCGCATCTGGGAGCTGACATCTGAGAATATTAGTTTCTTCGATCGGCACGCGTACAGAAAACAGTAAGTAATATTATATACATGATTGGAATAGTTATTGATATGACCTCTCGTTGCAGTGTTAACGCTGTGCTGCTGGACTATCAGCGAGCTGTGGTCAAGAAACAGCTCCTCGGCCCCGATGTGGATCATCAGTGGAGCTTCTCGGGCGCATTTCTATACTCGCTGACCGTTATCACAACCATTGGATATGGCAACATAACGCCCAGCTCCGATTGGGGCAAACTGGCGACCATACTCTATGCCATTATTGGCATGCCACTATTTCTGCTCTATCTATCCAATATAGGTATGCCATAACTATATACTTACGGAAGAAAAGGAAGAAATATTCAGCAGGTTTAACTAGTTGGTCTTATAATATTTGTTTTAAGTTGGAACTATGATATATGAACTTTTAATATGTCAACATTTGAAAGGATTTCACTGCTCTTTATTTGTATACATCTGTCATATTGGCGTTGTTAATATTTGTTTAAAATGGGAAGTCTGATAAGGACCTGTGATATGAAAGATACAAAATTTAATATCTCTTATGTTCACAATTTCTTTACTTTTCTATTTATTGTAAATATTATAATATTATTCATTCCAGTATCATTATTTTTTCATTATACAATTTTAAGATAATGTGAACCTTTCGAAATAATTATTTGATTACATCTGTCGTATTTACAGGCGATGTGCTGGCCAAATCATTCAAGTGGATCTACTCCAAAGTCTGCCTCTGTCGCATTTGTCCGGGCGTGGCCAAGAGGCGTATAATACGGGAGCGTCGCAAACTGCGTCAGTTGGCCAGAGCAGTGAGTATATTGTAATTTGTATAAATGACTCGCTTATAGCTTATGCCACCACATCTTCAACTCAGCTGGAGCTGCACAAAATGGAGAGTGCGCGTGGCAGCAGCAGCACTAGTTGCTCGAGCAGCTCAAACAACAGCAGCAGCATCAGCAGCAGCAGCAGCACTGATTACAGCAAGAGTTCGGCGGCGGCGTCCAGTGTGCTGGATGTGCCTTTTAGTGATTCGGATTCGGATATTGAGCGCGAGATACGCGGCAGCACAGACGAGATAACGGTGCCCCTAACAGTGTGTGTCTTTGTGATGGTCAGGTGAGATTGAGACGAGCTCCTCCACAAGTCTTTTGTAATCATGTCAACTTATTAGTTACATACTATCGGGTGCCATACTTTTTGGACGCTGGGAGGATTGGAACTATCTGGATGGCAGCTATTTCTGCTTCATCTCGTTGAGCAGCATCGGATTTGGCGATTTGGTGCCGGGTGATCGTGTGGTAAGTGGATTCACTCACCAGGACTCCAGTTTCAGTTTGAGTTTAATATTTATCTTTTGCCAGATAACCGCCGATAAAGACAAGGTCGAGTTGAGCTTCATTTTGTGTGCCGTTTATCTACTGCTGGGCATGGCGTTAATTGCCATGTGTTTCAATTTAATGCAGGTGAGTCACAATTATTATGTAGAAACTAATTTTGCTAGATCCGATTATATTTCTTTCAGGAACAAGTCATTCACAATATGCGCGCTATAAAGCGTGGTTTCAAGGCCTGCTTCCGTTGCCGCAGCTCTTAGCCAAACATTTGTTGACGTACAAAGCAAAAATCATCAAGCACAATATATGTATATAAGTTAACAGTTAGGCCGATCATTAGCTTAAGTTGAAGTAGTAGTCAATTATAGATATGCATGTGTATATATTGCAAGAATGTGTTCCTTTTTTAATTTATTTATTTTTTGTAAATCAGTTTTCTGTTCTATAAACCATAATTACAGCTAGTGTAAATTAGAGTGTATTATAATTATTTAAATAACTATTAATAATAATAATATAAAAATTAGAATTCTAAATACTGCTGCCCGTTGGCCATTCCTCTCGAATTTGTACTCTATAATATTTGGATATATGATTACTAAATGTAAATGAGAAATGAATATTGCATAGATCTTACGATAATAATAATAATTTTTCCCTGGCAGATGGCGTTTAAATTCTTGTTTCCCTTAGCAATCGGGCTTTCTCTGATTTTGTTAATTGCCTTTCTAATCGCTTCTTTTTCGCAATTAACGTCTTCACTTCACGATCTTGCTGCAATGGCGCCACAGAAGACAGCTCCGCATATCTGGGCAGGGTCTGACAATACTTATCCACACAGACATCCTTGAAATGCTGCCAAAGCTGACTTGAGTGGTGGCTAATTCCCGGGGAAGTGAGCAGGTCAAAGGCGGTTAGCTTGAGCGCCTCAAATTGATGACGCGTCTTTGCCGTCACCTGTTTCCTCTGTATTTTTGTTTTTATAATTGAAATTGATAGCTTTGGAGCATCCTGTTGGATAAGCGTCTTTTTCTGATCTACGATTAGCTTACGGGTTCGCACCTCCATTTTCAGGCGGGGACTAGGCGGTTTTGTAGACGACACTGCCGACAATTTTTTCCTTTTCGGCACGGGTGACCAGGAAATGGGTGCTGTCAACTGCGTGTTTGTGTCGCCCTTGCGGCGTGAATAGGTACGCAAGGGTGGGGCATTGTGCAAAAAGTCATGTATAACTGGTTCTGATGTAGTTGCAGAGTCCGGTGAACTAGCCGTAGATGCAAGTCGACGACTAAGCGATGAATCTGGTATGTTTGCAGCAGGGCGAAGTGGAGTGGCGTCAGGCGACTCTGAAGTTGGCAGATTGCACAAATGGGAGGAAGAGTCCAGAAACGGTTGAATATCATTAATTGGAACGGATATGGGTGAAGTCACCATCTGAGTTGGCTTGCAACGTATTTGCTCCGGCGTCAGCTGCATGGATTTATTCTCTTTCTCGGCCCGCACTGACGATCCGCTGGATGGTGTACTTCTGGCCAATGGAGCAGATTTGTTGCTAGCATCTGCCCCAGAATGACATCCCAATGGAGGCACAATTCTTACATTGGCCAATTTCGTTGCAGGAAGGATAAGTTGTCCTTTTTGCCCCCGGCCACCGGCTGCATTGCAGCAACGCTGACTGGGTATGATGTTTTGAAATGTAATAATTCCTTTGGTTATCTGCGGCACAAATAGTTGGCTCTCGTATCCAACACAATCGACCAGCACAATATTGTTGCCGGACAAAAGTTTAATTTTAAATTCTTGCAATGATGTTTTACTCGCCATCATTTGTGTATCAATTGCCGAAAAAATGTTTTATGCGGCTGCGTATATTAAAAAAAAAAAAACCGATTCAATATTAATTAAATTAAAAGTAGAAGTAGACACTACTCACATATCTCGTAGCGGGCTAAACATTTGTTTTCATGTTATGACGGTCAGTGATGGAATTTTTCCGATAGTCCTAACGCGTCGATAATCGAAAATCATCGATATCAAAATACATATATTTCAAATTTGCAGATTTCATTTAAATATCATTTTAATAATTGTTCAATTCAAATATTTAATGCCAAATCAGTAAGGGAATAACCAAATTCATACGCACACCCATCTCTAATTTTTGGCTCAAAATTGCATGTTCATAGTCAAGGTGACATCACTGTAACAAATATTAATGGTTATTCAATTTGAAAGTAGATCAATTTCGGAACTTTTACGATGTTTTAAAGTTAATTAAAACAAATAATTTCAAATTACACCATTTCTTACTACATTTTTCATCAAGCCATATTTAATTGTTTTGAATGTTTGCAAAGCTCAAAACAGAGTTGATTTCCAGATAACAGTTGGTTGCCGCTGTTGACAATAACATGTTAACAAAATGTTAGTTTACATATGGACAAGCAAAACAGTGGGTCGCACTAGGAAATAGAGAAATAAACATTATATGCAATAAATTAGTTGCAATCGACAAAATCAAGCAAATACGGTACGCAAAAGCACAGTGCATATGTGGCAAATATTATTTTGCAGTTTCATACCCAAAACATAAAAAACAAAAGAAAATCGTCAAGAGACGAACATACAGACTATTATTGCATATGTGTGTGTGTTTGTACATATGTATTTAAGTTTTATCGTTGCATATAATTATAGTAAAGGTGTTTTCTGATTTGTGGAAAAAATCGTTTAAAAACGTGGATGAATCATACCATTTAAGGAAAAGATACGAATAGGATTGGAAAGGTGGCAAATGACGCGATACTTTTGGCCACCCAACCACCCATTGCCTAACCCCTACATTGCAAACAACAATAAGCAGCAAAAACAACAAAACACGTTCGTTTCAACAAACACATACTTAAAATAATAATAATTATCTTATATATAATATAAAAAAAGTCCACTTTGTACATTGCTAATGCATGTCAAATATAATTTAATCAGAAAGTGATTGCGAATGTGTTTTAGCAGAAGGAAAGTAACTATTGTGCACACACATTCGTACTTGTGTATGTGTATGTGTGATGTGCATATATATTTTGAATAGTATTTTGTCATATGAAGAGATGAAATCATCATGCAACCCACTCAGCGTCAAAACACAAAACTAATCGATAATAAAACATAGGATAGGATAGGCTATCTGTTATTTGGCTTCTTTTTGCGCTCTTCTTTATTATAAAGCAGGGATTAACTGTTAACTGCCGACAGCAACTTAGCTAAAAGAAAAACAAAACAGCTGACTGAACATGTTATCTGTGTGTTGCTTTTGTGCGTGTGAATAAGTATTTGTAAGTGACAATTGCAGGCGAGTTTTTCTTCTATTTACGTGGACTTTGTTTGCTCCGACCAAAGCGACCTAATAAGATAAATCTCAGTCTAGTGGGCGACCTTGATATTTTCATCAGGCAATTGTGTGACCCGCATTAAATTGATGCACGCTGCTGAGGGTTTCGTCGGTTCTCTAACAAATTAAATTAATCAAAGCTGAGGGTTTCCCATTCCCTAAAACAGTGGCAACATGATATAACATTACAAGCGAAGATTACTCTTTTTCTCAGCATATAACTCGATTTTTTTCCGTAATAGTACTTTTAAATTAAACATTTATATTTCCAAGTACCGATTTCATTTTCAAAATTAAACGTATGTATGTATTTTGTATATTATAGTTCTTCGAACTTCCGTTAGCTTTTAATTTATGGACAGGTTCAGCCATGTCGCACGATAAAAACATAAGACCCGGTCACAGCGAGGGTATTAACACAATCAAATCTAAAGCAGCCAGGTCTGCCATTAATGTATTTGTAGCCAGTTGCTTTCTTATCAGTTGTATATGTACAAATGGGCAACGTATCACACGATTCGGCTTTGCTAGACGTAAAATGAAATGGAGAAAAAAAATTGATTTGATTTATATCCAACGTGTGTTATTTAGCTATAATTTCGTACTTTCGATTATTTGCAGTGGTTCATTTGCTCGCAACTTCCGGCCGTGATCAGTTGAAAATGGATGATAATGAAAACCCGCCCAACTGTTCGGTGGTTGGCAATCGGACTACATTGTTGATCAGTGCCTACAATGGCATACCCGAAACCCTAATATTAAACACCATCTTGTGGGTGTTACTCATTCTTTTGTTTACGGTGCTGCGTCATCAGGCGAGCGATTACCGTTTGGCGCTGGTCAATGCCAATGGCACCAAGAAGCGTTGGACGGAAATCTTCTACTCGCGTGCCGCTAGCGTTGTGGAACCGCAAGCGGGCACATCCACGCAACATCGGCCCAGTGTTGGCTCAAACCAGTCACAACAGGCTGACTCGACGCCACTGTCACCCATTCAAACCGAGCCGGGCATATTCAATTGGATACGTGTGACGTTTAAGTTGCGGAAGGAGACTATTTTGCTGCACTCCGGCCCGGATGCGGTGCACTATTTGTCGTTTCAACAGCATTTGATGGCTGTTATGTCACTGGTCACCATCATCTCGTTTGCCATTATATTGCCCATTAATTTTATACACGGATCCATTTACGATGGGCAATCATTTGGACGCACCACAATGGCCAATTTGAGAAGGAATTCACCATGGCTGTGGGTGCACACCATCATTACCATATTGTATATACCGCTAGTGGTGCTCATCATGCGACGCTCCTCCGGACGCAATGCCTTTAAAAAGGCAGCAACCCGCACGATCATGATATCCAATATATCCCATAGGTTGGTAAAAATTACAATTTGATAATTGACAAATAACGATAATTTAAATTGCTTGTTTTAGTGACCGCAACAAGACCGTTATACGCAACTATATGCAGGAACTGTTTCCGGATGTGACCATTGAGACCGTCAGCATAGCGTACAACATTTCCCGTCTGTATGTCCGCAATGGGGAGTTTGAACGGGCGCACGAGGCACGTATGTATTGTGAGCATCATCGGGATCGGGACACACTGATGGCCAAGCCGGAGGTGTGTTCGTGCAAGAAGGAGAACGCCTACGAATATTATCAGCGCGAGGAGCGTAAATTATCCGGCGATGTGGCGCGCTTGCGTGCGTCGACAATGAACGAACCGTTAGATATTGCATTCCTCACAGTCTCCACGGTGCAGGAGGCACAGAATATAGTCACCCACTTTACACCCGGCACGTACAGGCAGTGGCAAATGATGTTCGCCCCATCGCCAGATGACATCTTCTGGGAGAATCTGAATGTCAACAAGAGCCATTGGTATTTGAAATTCGTTTGCGTGAACGTTGTGCTCTTCATTGTGCTCTTCTTCCTGACCACACCGGCCATGGTTGTCAATCTGCTGAATAGTCCGCTGTGGCTTATGGAGAAGGAAACAAAAATTTCACCACTCATATCCGAGTTCTTGCCTACGCTGATGCTATGGACACTGTCCGCCCTGATGCCAGTAATTGTTTCGATTTCGGACAAATGGATGGGTCACTATACGCGCTCCAAGCAGAACTATTCGATCATGACCAAATGCTTTGGCTATCTGCTGCTGATGATCTTGATATTGCCTTCGTTGGGTCTGACTTCAGCACAGGCACTCCTCGAATGGGGTCTAAAGAATGAAACGTATCGCTGGCAGTGCATTGTCTTGCCGGATCGTGGATCGTTCTATGTGAATTATATTATAACCGCTGCATTCATTGGTACCTCCTTGGAGCTGTTGCGTTTCCCCGAATTGATTGTCTACATTTGGGCACTGCTTAAGGCCACTTCGAAGGCTGAGACACCGTACATCCGCAAATCGATATTGATCGAGTTCCCCTTTGGCATACACTACGCCTGGACAACGCTCGTTTTTACCATATCAATTGTGTACAGCGTATTCTGTCCACTGATAATGCCCTTTGCAATGATATACATTTGCCTCAAGCATATGGTGGATCGTTATAATCTGTATTTCGCCTATGGACCATCGAACATGATATCACGTAAGGGTGGCAAAATCCACTCCACAGCTGTCACAATGACCAAGTTCTCGGTACTCATATTGACTCTGGTGATGGCCATGATATTCTATTTCATTGGCGATGAAGGCAGGGCAAAATTCTTGATTTTGATCATCACGTTGGCCATTACGGTCGTCTTGTTCATCTTCATGTCGCCCATCAAGCGCTGTGCGGCTACACGTCGGCCCAGTATTGTAGAAATAGCTGGTCCCGCACCCGCCTATATACCCGATGTGTTGAGAACACGCACGCAAACGAGCGCTCGTCCCTCGGTGACCGGCTTTGGTGGTTACGGATCGGACAATGTATCCGATTATGATAGTTCTCAATATAGCGTTAATAGTGTAGAGGCGTAAGGCGTCTGAAATTTGTTTTTTGTTTTTGTTTTCTTTATCGTTTTCATTTTGGCTAACATAAGAGTCGGAATTATAAGCAATCACCGATTTTGGCAATTATATATTTTTGTATACGATTTTTAATAAGCCGATGATTACTTTCCAAGTACTGTTAATTGTGCAATTAGGTATTGTGTGCAAATTGATGGAAAATGTGATACCAATTAGCCTCGATATTTGCGTCTGAGTTCAGTTAAAGTACGTTTTTAAAAAACGTTTCCGGCTGCGCCTAAACCATTAGTGTAATTTGTATTTTGTATATAAGCATCTATTCTGTAACCATAATCCTAATTTACCAATTGTTTATAATTACTTGTAATTTCAATTGTAAATACTAAAGTATTTTTAATGCAAGTTGATTATAACCGGGATATTTGCAACAAAAATGTCTAATATGTATTAATATATATATATATCTATGTATTTCTTTACCTTAAGTATAATAGTAAAAAGACAGCAAAACACAAAGTGCAATATGAGATATTACTCCTATTTTAATGTTGTCCACGTAAGTTGTCCATCAGTTGATCAAAATGGAATATTAGATTTCAATCAAGGACGCCGTATTAATCTGATAAATCAGAACTGGTGACACTCATGTGTGTGCAAATTTAATTTTCTTTATTTACCCAAATATGTTCAATAAAATCTATTTAGAATAGTTAATGCGTTTCTGATTTGTTTACCGATGCAGAATTATGATTGTAGCTTATTATTTATTGAGTTGAATGCTATTTAATTCTGCTGGAATAATAATAGACCAACAATAAATCATATTTTGGTGGCTTTCCCCCCCCCCCCCCCCCCCCAAGCCAAAAGATAGCATGCTGGATATTTAGATATTTAACTAAAAATAAAATATGGACAACAATTTTACAAGTAATTTGGTTTTATTTATTGAAAAATTTCATAAATAAAAACGATTTAGTGTATGCGTATCCGTTTTACATACGAGTACTAGTTTATTATTTATTTAAGTATTTCTATTAATATTAGCCTGCAAATGTTTCATCTATTGTTATTCGAAGGACAAGTACTCATCATCAATAATAAAATAAAAACAGACCAATTAACATATACCGAAATCTGTAGTTTGTGAAGTTAATTTTAATGTTGTTGCTGCTGACCTTCTAGATAGTATATATCGTAAACAACAAAACACGTGTTGCAATATTTTATGTAGACCTTTGAAGTCGCATAGCAATTTGTTAAATTAAACGCCTAATTTAGTTTTTTTTTTTTAGATAATACAGTATAACATACAAAGAAAACGAATTGCTGCAACTACACTAGCCACCACTTAAAACTCTGTGGGATCGTGTTCGAACTATAACTACAAAATGAAATTCATGTTTTCTCAATGTTTACAGATACAAAAAAAAAAAAAACTTTCGTTGGACTTGTTCAGATGTACGGTATGATTTCAAGATAAAAAATAACTTCAATGATTTTGTGTTCTGAGTTAGTTGGCCAAAAAATTGAATTTCCACATATTTATGCCACATAGTTGTATTGATTTTGATTATCCTTGTCCCGCTCCATATAATCCCGATCGATCAATGACTCGATGCGCTTTTTCAGATCAGCAGGCTAAACGATATTACAGATTAGTATATATAGATTTGAGTTACCTGGTAATACGCACCTTAACGGGAAACGTTAGCTGGTTGAACAACTCGGTGATGAGCAAATTGTGGCTAAGCGTTTTACGCATTTTCATAATGCGCACGATGGCCGCATCAATTTGATACTGACGATCCTGAAAAACGCGCTCCTCTGTCGCCTTCTGCTCCTCGTTCTATACAAAAGAAAAGGCGTTTAATTTTGTGAGCTTTTCACGTGATTGCTATGACTGCTTACCGTTTCCTTCATTTGTATTTGATTGATTTTGATGCGGAACAGTTTATTGACGAACTCATTATTGAAATCAAATTGATCCTTATCCTCAATGTCGCGTCCCTTCGGCGTCTTGGTGATGACACGCGCTCGACCGCAGGCCAGCGACTGTAGTGTGCGACGCAGCTCACCATCCTCAATGCTGGTAGCAGCCAATATCTCCTCGTAACTCAACGTCGTTTTGTCGTTGAACAACAGCAGCACGAGTCCTTGAAAGAGGGATACCAACAGCTCTTTGGGTCCCTAACGAATGCAAAATGCAAACAAAAAGTTAATTGATTAATGATTTTGCATGATCTGTTTGTTCGAGAGTCAACTAACCCCATCAAAACTTGCTCGCAATACGCAATTGCCCAGTGTTGGCTGCCATTGTAGCTTTCGCCCGCTGTGCTTCTCCAGATAGAACTTGTTGAATATTTGTTGGGGATTGATAAATTGGGGCGGCATTGTGACCTCGGTGGGCGTATATGTTGGCCAATAGCCCATGGTCAGTATGCTGACGGTTAAATCCAGATTGGTCACATCACGATCGTTGCTAAGCGCATGACCTCGAAATGCCAAATTAACATCACGACTCAATTCCATATCCTTAAACATGCCCTCCAGTTTAGATGTGAAACCGCCGCCGCATTCCTGTTTTAATTTCGACAACATACTCTTCTCCGAGTCCACTGAGGCAGATTTGCCCACAAGCAAGCGCTTGGCCAGATCCTGTCAAAATAATATTCAATTATAAGTCAAGTTGTATAATAAAATGTGGTCTAGTTGTAACCTTTTTGTAGAATGCTTCAAAGACGTCCTTGCCATGTATAAAACGAAACAGAACCATGATCTTATCCAACGTCTTTTCCAGCTCCTCGTCTGTGGTGCCCTTGTTGCCTGAGCGCAATTTCATATCCACATATTTAGCTGTTGACAATATGTATATATGAGTATCTATCAGAATCACCTAGTTATTTCTGTATGGCATAGACAACATACCAATTAGTTCCGCCGGTTTGTTGGCGCGCTGATTAATGAAGAATTCGAAGGCCTCGCGCAGCGAATTCGTGAATTTCTCATTATGCTCAAAGCAATTACGCACAATGACATCCATTTTGTCCTTAAAGTCCAGCAGATCTTGCACCATACTCTTGTCCTTCTCGGGATCGATGACAATGGTTCGTCCCTTTTTCTAAAACGTTAAAGTGAAAATTAAAATCTTTTAATAAAATAGAATAGTTTTTTTTTGTCTTGCCTTGATGTAACCATTGAAATTGCCGCAGAGCTCGGAAGTGCCATTTTTGACGCGACTAAGCAGGCCATACAAAAGGGTTAGATCGTTCAGTCTGTTGTCCTCTAGCAGTGAGTCAAGGCCCTTTTGCAGAATTGTCGTTAAATGTTCGGCAAGCAGTTCCTTTTCCACATTATATATTAAAGGATGTCTGCACAATAGAGAGCATAAGTTAGTTAACCAAATAAATACATGTTTTTTGTTTTTTGATGTGTCATACTTTGTGCTGGAGTCTAGATAATGCAAGAGACGCTCATTCTCCTCGGCGAGTCGTTTGCTCACGTGCTGTAAGTACTCGGGCACCTCCAACTCCTGCATTTTGCGTTGACTCTCAGCCTTGTACAGTTGATTGGTTGCATCAAGGAACTTCTCCTCAAATGCGCTGCTATATATCTGCAGGTCACACAGCATACGCACCAAGCTCTTAAGCAATCCACGATCCACGGTTGCGCCCTGGCGTTCCTTCTCGATGAGCGTTAGCAGGCCGTCCACGGTGCGCTTCTGTACAACGCTGTTCTGGGCAAAGTGTATGCGAAAGAGGTCCAGCCCCATGTCCCATATCGAGTGTATAAGCGAATTTTGCAGCACATAGGTGCGATCCATATATAAAAATATACTACGTATCATGATCATTTGCTGGCAGAACGATAACCACCAATTGTTGATTTTTTCCAGCAATACCTAAAAAG